>CM060705.1:113658053-114305553 GCA_030686995.1 Artemisia argyi | reverse complement strand
TGGGTCACCCCCATCCGGTTAACAGTACCCATCCTTAGGGTGGGGGGAGTGCTCCACTCACTCCCCTTCCCTTCACTCACTTACAACCAATCCCATTCCGCCACATCATCTCCCACTTTTTCCTTCACTCACTTCATTTTTGGGGGCGGCACCTTCACTCACCCTTCACTCACTTTTTTTTTTTTTTTTTTTTTTTTTTTTTCTTCTTTTTTAAATTCTATTAAAATTTATTTAAAAACTAAAAATTCATTAAAATAAATAAACATTACATAATAATATTAAAAACCATAAAATAACATTACATAAGACTAAAAAACTAAACTTCATCGGCTTGATCGTCCACCTCGAGGTATGGTAATTGTTGAGCGTGAATATGCGCCATAAGATCAAATCGGAGAGGAAAATGTGTGTTCTCATTTCGTATCTCGTCTAAGGCTTCGTCGTCATACACCGGTTCGATCGGAGGATCCCGAATATGAACGGGGGATATTGCGTTACCAGATTCATGTAGAATCATGTTGTGCAATATCACACATGTATAAACCAGTTTACTAATTCTGGCTACTGTGTACGGTCGTAAAGGTCGTCTCAATACACCCCATTTTTGCTTGAGAACACCAAATGCCCGTTCAACATCCTTTCGAGCCGACTCTTGTAGTTTTTTGAACTTTCTCTCTTGCGGGTCGGTAGGAAATTTGAACGCTTTAACAAAAGTAGACCATGAAGGATATATGCCATCACAAAGATAGTAGCCACGCTTGTATGTATGGCCATTCACAACAAATGGGCACTTAGGTGCCGTACCGTTACGCTCGGTGAGGAATAGCGGAGATTGCATTACAACATTAATATCATTGTTTGAACCCGGCGGACCAAAGAACGCGTGCCATATCCACAAATCTTGAGACGCCACTGCCTCCATCATAATTGTGGGGTATCGATGATCACCCCTTTTATATTGACCCCTCAATTCGATTGGACAATTCCTCCAATCGAAATGTGTGCAATCTAGGCTACCGATCATACCCGGAATGTGATGTCGAGCTTCGTGTGCTTCATACAAACATGCAATATCATGGCTTGTTGGCCTACGTAGGTAATCTCGACTGTATATCTGAATAATAGCATCACAAAAAAATTGAAGGCTTTCACGTGACGTTCTTTTAGCCATTTGTAAATATTCGTCAAACTCATCTGGAGGATTACCGGTTGCGAGTTGCTTAACGGCAGACGCACATTTTTGTATGGCTGTAAAACTTTTATTTTGTCTAGCATCATAACCTTCCTGAAAATACTCGAATCTAGCCTCAATAGCATGTGTGATTTTCAAAAATAAACTTTTAGGCATACGATACCTATCTTCAAACACTTGCTCGTTGTATCTTGGTTCTTCACAAAAATAATCACGATGCAATCTTTCTGCAGCGCTGACCCGATCACGTTTCACTGATGTACGTGTCGACCTTGCCGTATCTTCCTCCTCATCTGCGTCAATCGCGTTTGCAAAAAACTCGAGACTACTATCGTTAGACCACTCAAACGGCACGTCTAACAATAGCGTCGACCCAATTCTTCTAGGCTCCATTTTTTTTTTCTATCCGTGAGTTTTTTTTTTTTTTTTTTTTTATACGTGTGTGTGTGTGTGTTTTTTTTTTTTTTTTGCTTGTTCTTCATCTTGCTGCTACGTATTTAAAGCAAACCCAAAAAAAGATCCGTTGGCCTATGCACGCTCCCCTCCAACGTTAACATTTCTTCTCCCGCGTGCGTGGAAATACCACTCAAAAACCCTCCCCGTGCGGGGTTCCCCGCGAGGCGGCGGTGTTCCCGTGCGGGGGTTCACCGTCCCCGCTGCTTCCCCGCTCCCACTCCCTCTCCTCTTATTCATGCACGAAAACACAACCCACTTACGAGCAACCTAGTTCTATTTGTAATACCTAAAAGTCTAAAACTCAATAATTTCCCAAAAATACTATCCCAACAAACAAAATGTCTAAAGCAAAACCACATAAACAAAAAGTCCAAAACCATATAGTATAGGACACAGATTTAAAAATCGAACAACCGCATAACAGCATGAATCTCACCTAGTCTTTTCTCTTCACCAACAGCCAAGGACCAATATTGCAAAACACCAAACACCCAAAGGACCATTCAAAAACTATCCCCACATCTATCCAATTCAAACTTTGACCACATCAGACACTCAGAGATAGGTACGGTATTTGCACGTTCAACGGCCCCACTGTACTTACATCCAAACACATGAACTCATCACATCCAACGGTCCATATTCTCCCATCACTCCCTCAACTGCCACGTGTCACCTCACATCAAATATATATATACTGATACCATCAACTCTGCCCACTGATTTCTTTTCATTTCATTTTCACATTCTTCTATATTTAGGGTGCGTTTGGTATGCTGCGAGGAATGACAATGGGTATGAGTTTGATAGTAGTGGTGGGTCCCTCAACTATGAAAGATCCATTCCCCTCTCAAGAGTTATATATGGAGTATGGAATATATTAGACTTTCATAGTCATAGTTGTGGGCCCAGGCATTCAAAACAAACACAAACTATCACTTTCATAGTGATAGTTTGATTCCCATAGGAGGAAACCAAACACACCCTTAAACTCCTCATGAATCGTACCTCCGTACAAAATAACTAACCTCCGTTAAATATGACGGTTACCGTTGACTCCTTACGACGTCGTTCTGTTAAATCTTCTTCTAATGATCAACCACTTTTGAATATTATTTTATTTCTTGTAGATTTAACTTGAATTTTAAATTTAATTTAATTTAAATTTAAATGTAATGGATTCAAGTTTAGTTTTGACTTTATTGACCGATGATCTGTTGACACGTGTGTTAGATTGTTTACCTGACGATACGGATCGGAAGTCATTCCGAGCAACCTGTAAGTCGTTTCACCGAGTTGAGTCAACTCACCGCACACGAGTCAAGTTCCTACGTCCAGAGTTCATTCCGCGTCTTTTGAGCAATTACACGCGCGCTCACGCGCTGGATTTCTCATCCTGTCCGCGGATTTACGATGGCGCGATATCGGCGTTGGTAAACAGTGGAGACTGGAGTGTTAGGGTTAAGAAGCTGGTGTTAAGTAGAACGACGTCGTTGAAATGGTTAGGGTTAGAGATGTTGGTGAAAGGATGTGTGAATTTGGAAAGTGTTGACGTGTCACATTGTTGTGAGTTTGGTGATAGGGAGTGTGATGCGATATCGTGTGGGACCGGGTTGAAGGAGATTAAGCTGGATAAGTGTTTAGGTGTTACGGATGTTGGTTTGGCGAAAATTGCGATTAGTTGTGGGAAGATGGAGAAGATTAGTTTGAAGTGGTGTTTGGAAGTTAGTGATATGGGGATTGATTTGTTGTCGAAAAAATGTTCCGGTTTGAAGTATCTTTCGGTTTCGTACCTTAAGGTAGTTTAATTTAGGGGGTGTTTGTTTAAGCTTATATGTGGCCTTATGAGCTTATTTGGTTTATATTTCATAAGCCTTGATTTTTAGGCTTTTTTTAATGCGTACGGTTAATATAAGTTTATTATGACATAATAAGATTATATAAGCCCAAAGGTTAAAAAAATAAGCCAAAAAATCAGGGCTTATGAAATATAAGCCGAAACCAGATAAGCTCGTAAGCCTACATATAAGCTTAAACAAACACCCCCTCGGATTATATTTTTATTTGTTAATGTTATGTTTAGGGAATTTATGGGGTATTTGGCATTGTGTTATGAATTTGATTACTTATCCTCACATGGATTTGTCTTGTGTAGTGTAAAATTATGTCAGATATACTGATTTTTTCATAATTGCACCCGGTCCCTAGTATTTGTGTTATGCGTCTTCATTTTTATCGGCTTTCATCTTGGTCCGCCATTGACCTTTTTCTTCCAAAATTTATTGCCGTAGGCGGTGGAAGACGCAATTTTAAGAAAAGTGTAATCATTGTATTAGTGTGTTACTAATAGATTTTTATTGATGCATTTAAAAAGCTTTTTGATTGGTTGGAATTTAGAAATGAACTATTATTTTGGGACATACAGATATGAAAAGACGGAGAATAATTTTGGAAGGAAGGGAGTATGTGGTTATGGATTAATTGATTTTGCGTATGTGATTATTTTAGTGGTCAAGTAACGAGTTGGTTAGGCCAGTCTGGTTGGCAAATGAATTGGTTGGGCCATCATCTAAGCAGGTGGCTGGGTGAGCTTGATTTAGCTTGCACATGATGGGCATGGGAGGTGGGCCATGGGGGTCTGGCCTTGGCTGGTGGGGGATGCTAAGTAGCCATGAAAAAATTGTTAGTGATTACTATGATTATTTAAGGTCATTTACATGTAAATCGTTATTATATGCAAAAGTTGCAAACTGAATTTGATTATTACCTATGATGTTATTGCTTTTGAAATGTAGTGCCGAATACACACTTACATGATGCTCTTTTTGTTTAAGGGGGTTTGCTTGGCATTTATGCTCTTTTTACTTTTTTGCAGATAAGTAATGAGTCACTGAGGTCAATAAGTGGTTTGAAAAAGTTGGAGACATTACTAATGGTGGGGTGTGGATTAGTTGGTGATGAAGGCTTGGGTTTTATTGGAAATGGTTGCTCTTCACTTAAGGTTTTTGACCCTTCTCTTTTGTCTTGTTTCTTACATGACTATAATTGATCGCATTATGGTTTGTTTCTCCATACCCCGCTCCGACGGAATTGGGTATTGTTGTTGTTGTACATTATGGTTTGTTTAGTGTTACATCTATGTTGAATGTAAAAAATGCTCAACATAGTGTTTGGTTTGGGCTGATGTATGAGGTTATCTATATATGTGCATGTATTATGTACTAATTTGTGTAATTCTATGTCTATCATTATAGCATGACCCAAATCTTACTTAATATAGTCTCATCAATTGTACACTTATGGAAACTAATCAACAATGACTATAACATTATATGTCAGATTATGGAGATGAAGACAGAAAACACCGAAACAATAATAGTCAATTGGTGTATTTTAAGGAGCAGGGAAGATATTTATGTTGTCGTAGACTTTCATGGTTGATATGCGCCATGATACACATATATTTAGTTATTTTTATTAAGTGACCCACCACATCAATGTTATTGTTTGCGTTCTGCGGGCCATTGGTGTTTAAATCATACTTGTGTCTAACGATCTCCCTATGAGTCTTGGCAATAGAGATAATAACATCCACGGTTGATCTCCCATGTATAAAAGACTGATATTCCAACATGAATTCCCTATGAGTCTTGCAATAGAGATAATAACATCTACGGTTGATCTCCCATGTATAAAAGACTGATATTCCAACACGAATTCCCAACTCTTTATTTATGTTAGGCTGTTAGCAACAAGTGTTTCATATACTTTCTGTACACATATTCAGGTTCGTTTTTGGCTATAGAGGTCGTATAATAATATTTTATTAATTAAGCACACATGGAATTCTCTTTGTTTACGTTCTGCCACCTACTACTATGATGTTTGACAATCTTACCCTGTTTTGGATTGTGCTATACTTTGAATATCCATCACTAATGGCCTATTTTGTGCCACTGGAGCCTCTTAGGTATAACTTTGGAAGCCATGCATGACATGAGGGATCATCATAAATGATTGAAGCATGCATTTTTCATATGTAAGGACTAAGGAGCAATCAAACCCATTTCTCTGCTAGGAAAAGAAGTTTTATCTAGGTAGAGGTCTGATCATTAGAAAATGTTGCTAAGTGAGTGGCAGTTCTCAAATAATTAATTACAATCAACAAATTCTTATTAGTGATCAAGAATAATGAGCTACGAGCCTATAGGACAGATCCTGTTCGATTATGGTCGTGAAACAACAAATCCTAGTGAGGAAGAATTGTAGGATTTATTATCCATGAGGAAGGAATTTAGGATATTCTTGTTATCCATGATTCTTATTATGGTCATTTGCATATGAGTACAAAACTCGTTAGTTTTCAGGGATTTGTGGAAAACTTCGAAAATCTTCTATTCAAATTGTGACCATAAAAAGGATAGGAGGTTTGTAGCTTGTAACTCTAATTATAGTTTTTGATTGCAGGTATTAGATGTATCGAGGTGTGAACATGTGAGTTCTACTGGCCTCATAAGTGTCACTAGAGGTTGCAAAGGCCTTCAAAAGCTCAATGTTGGTTACTATTTTCTTGTGAGTCAATTTGATTTATTCCTCTCTACTCTCTACTATGGGTCCTGTGCATATAACTTTTTTTCCCGAACTAAAGTGACATCTTTTATTGCATCAGGAGCTTTCCGCCACTGTTTTTCATACCCTTAAGGACTTGAAGAATCTGAAAACAATTAGAGTTGATGGAGCTCGGGTTACCGACTCCTTCTTTCAGATCATAAGCACTAATTGCTTGTTTTTGGTTGAAGTTGGGTTGAGCAGATGCGAAGGCGTGAACGATTTAGGCATTATGCAGCTTGCATATGGGAGTCCCACCTTGAAGATACTCGATTTAACATGCTGTAATAACCTCACTGATATTGCAATATCAGCCGTCGCACACTCATGTACAAAACTTTTGTGCCTCAAATTGGAGTCTTGCTCTTTGCTCACAGAAAAAAGTTTTACTTATCTGGGGTCGTCATGCCACTCACTTGAAGAGCTCGATCTAACAGAATGTTGTGTAAATGACATAGGTTAGTGATCTAAAATCCAGTTCCTCTATATAACAGAGGTGGCAAATTTTGACCCGTTTAGTTAGGAGTGGGTCAATTTGAATTATGGTTTATCTAGTCAAATATTAAAAAAATTAGTTAAATAGGAAATATGCCAAATGGATCGAACAGTCAAATACACCTTGAAAGTTGCCAAAAGTGTATTTCTAATACTTGCAGCCTCTTAAATTGGTGTTTTCCAAAAATAATTTATTTTCGCCTTTTCATTAAAGCGGTCTTTGGAAGTTGGAATCATATATTATGCATGGAATATTTAACGTGTGTTGACCAGTGACCCAGCACGGCCGTCCTGCCCATTTTGCCACTTCTGCAAATAGCAACTCATATCATAAAGCCGTCTATATTTTATCATTCATATTTTTTGTTCAGGACTAAAAAATTTGTCTAAATGTTTGGAGCTCCGGTGCTTAAGATTAGGAATTTGTCATGATGTTTCAGACAAGGGATTGTCCTATATAGCTTCAAAGTGCAAAAACCTTCAAGAAATTGATCTATACCGGTACCCACTTTTTTTACTGCCATGGTTTTTGATCTTTGTGTTGCCGTGTCCTCTGTTTTCTCAATTTTTGCTTTGAATGCAGGTGTTTAAATGTTGGTGATGCTGGATTAGGTTTTATAGCCGGTGGTTGCAAAAAGATCAGGAAGCTAAACTTGTGCTATTGCACTAAGATTACAGATAAAGGCTTGATGCATTTAAGCCAGTTGGAGGAACTATCTGATTTAGAGATGCGTAGTATTACCAAACTCACAGGCACTGGCCTGTCGGCTCTTGCATCGGGTTGCAGGAAACTCTCACAGTTGGATATCAAACACTGTGGCAACATTAGGGATACCGGCTTCTGGTCGCTTGCATACTACTCGTGGAATCTGCAACAGGTACAATATATTGATTTCTTTTGCTGTTTTTTCAAGTTCGCCACACTTTCGTGTGAATAGTCAGTTACCCCTTTCTATAAGGATGTTTGGATGGTCATTTGAATATGAATGTTATCAAAAGTAATCAGAATGAGATAAACAACTGCTATATAAATAGAATTTGGATGTGCTTTTTGAAGTTGTAACAGTCAGATTTTAGAATGTTTGGGTTTTTGGTAAATTCTGATTATTTGATAATTTATCAAAAAGGGAGATTTTTGGGTATAAAGATGGTGTTTGAAATGAAAATAAAATACCTACAAATGGTCTAAAGACTGGTCATCCAATATTGATTATGTGGCCCCTAAATGATAGGTAGCCGAATCTAAACTGAGTACTGCGTCTTCGAGTCACAATATTGGGATGATCAGCTCAAGAATCAAAATCCAAATGCCCTCTTTGTTTGATAATAATTTTTTTACGTATATAAACATTTAGTCATCATGAAACTACATTTAGCTACAACATTTCTTAATTTGTTAAAGCATATCTGAGTTCTGTTGATTATAAATGATTTTAAAGATAACTCCTTTTATTTTTGCCGCGGTAGTTGCATTTTTGTTTTCATCTTGACCATATGATTTCTCTACCATTTTAACAAATGATTTTTGTATTGGTCGTATTGTTCTGTTGCTAAAAGCGATGGTTATATGTTGATGCAGATTAATCTAAGCTTCTGTGCAATATCAGATGTGGGTTTGTGCATGATGATGGGGAACTTGACACGCATGCAGGATGCCAAGCTGGTGAACCTTACAAATGTGACAGTAAGAGGGTACGAACTTGCTCTTAGGGCTTGTTGCACTCGACTGAAAAAGGTCAAGTTACTTGCTTCTCTTAGACCACATCTTTCTGTTGAGCTACTCGAGACCCTTGGAGCAAGTGGCTGTAGAATCAGATGGGATTAAGGTAAGGTGCTGTTTGATATAACTGTATGATTCAGAGTACACTATGAATTAAAGGTCTGTATGATGATTTTAGAAGCTTTGTTGAACGTTGGTTCTAAATGAAAAAATGACCGTTTGACGAGTGTAAGGAATGAATTTTCTCAGTGACAAAAGATTGCCATTTTGTTTCTTTGTATGATGTAATGTCAAATGAAATATGCATGTTACTGAAGCATGTCATATTAATGTAAGCATCCAGATAATAACTTTTTTCTTCATTATTTTATTATAAAAATCAATTACAGTGTTATATCCAAATTTGATGATATGTGTTAGTTATCTTTAAGATGGTTCACCTCCAACAAAAAATAGTCGCAAGACAAATAGGAAATCACTTGATCTCTAATTCACACCATTGGCTTCAGCATCGTCTTCATGTTGTTGAATAGGGTCTGATTTGTTCGGGCTAAGGTATGGTGACCTTGTGATCGGGAAGGCGTCTAGCCGACTTAAGGTACGCTTTTTGGAACTGACACTGTTTGCATTGACGTTAATATCTTGAATATCGATGCCTCTACTTTCGATTTGCTTTTCCAAAGTACCCTTTTCCAACTCGCTCATGACAGTTGGTGCCGCGTTTCTGTATATCAAATAAACGGTGAATTGTATTGCCCCTAGCAATATCCCTAATGCATTTGGCACCTGCAATAATGTTCGCATATGCGATCAGTATATCTCGAAAGATTTTAGGTCATACGTTCATGTCCTTGCTGACCGTCTTTTTTCATAAAGACAAAGGAGAGGATACCCAGAACACTTACCATGACAAAGATATCAGTGACCAGTAAAGCGAAAGTGAACCAAACACATCCGTTGAGAAAGAGGAAGAACACTAGGAGAATTGGCATATACTCCACACTCTTCGTCTTTATTGTTGTACTCTGCATACATAAGTTATATAACTTTGTTCAGGGGAACCTCTTAAATATAATAATGACTGGGAAATAACCTCAAGATCACATAAAAGAAGGGCTAGCCTTAACCTACCAGTGCAGCTAGAGGTGCAGCATACATCATTGTTGTGAAAGTTGCACACAAAACTCCTGTAAATGTACGGCGTGAGCCTTCTTTAAATGCAACAAGTGTGAAAGCCAAGACCATTCCGAGAAACACAATGTCTATTATCACAAACCCGAAATATTTAACCTGCAAATATGATATCATCATTAGAGACACCACCTTCGAAAGAGCACTTATGGAAATCTTGATTGCTATTTATTAATGATTTGATTGCTATTTATCAATGATAAGGCGTGCCAGAGATGAGTATTATGAGACTCAGACTCGACTCAGATTTCTTCTCGAGCTAGACTCGATGAAATTTGAGTTGATTTCAAGAATTTTCCGAGTTGGTCCCAAATAGCTTACTAAGACTCGTCTCTTTTACAGCCTAAATCCCGCCCACTTGATAATTCTAACTCTACCTAAACATTTAACAACTGTTACCCTTTTTTCTTTTGATGAATAGATGAACAGTATTATGAGATATAGCGCCTGCATGGATACACCAGCTGCGTTAACTGTGACAATAAGGACACCATCATCAGGGTCAAGCAAGCCGTACAAAATCCACAAAGAACAACTCAGCAATGTTGTAACGTATGGTGTTCCATTGTAGTTTTCAGCAGATTTTCCCTTCACAATATGCCTAAATTGCGGTCTGCAACATTTAAACAAAGTTAATGTTGGGTAGAAGTGAAACTTAGTATAGAGATAACTTAGTCGTTCTTATTAACTCCAAACGTTCATTTCTGGTTTTGATGCGTAAACAAAGTTACACTTACATTGGAGAAGTGAAACTTAATATAGAGATAACATTTCCTGCACGAATAAACAAACATTCAAATATGAAAACAAACGGTATTAGTATTTGAAGCATAAGTCTTAGAAGGCTTACCTAATATACCGACAACAAAGTCAGCTGTAACCATTGTGTCACCTGGCTATTTGACCCGAATGTGCTAGAAATATACTCGTTTTAGGTAAGAAGATCGAAGTATATGTGTAACTTGTGATAAGAAATGAAATGAAGTTGTTGCAGTTTTATGGGTTTTCCCATGAATGCCCATTATTGGACTTTAGCTTGGATTCCTCTTCTTATTCTTTAGTATATTTGACTATAATAATTCTATCGTTCAACATAAACAAAAGCATCAAGTATCTGAATCTTTCACATCACATAAGTTTATAATAAGACACTCATGAGTTATAAATAGTAAGCTCATAAGCCCTTTAATGTTTGCCTCCGTTTCAAAAAGAGTCCAAAAACAAATTTTTATGTTTTAGATAATAGACGAGCACCTGTGCATAACAACGGAATTTTATAGCAGTAGATGTTTTTAGTGATATTTTGGTTATATAAAACGTTACATAAAACACTTAACGTTTTGTGTAACTAAAATACCACTATAACTATATGACTCTATAAAATTTTGTTGCTATGCACGGGTACTCGTCTAGTACTACTAAAAAGATAATATAATTTGTTTGAACTTAATTATACGGATGATTGAATAGTTTCCGCTATTAAATATTTGATCTTCATTCGATAACCAGTTAATGTAGTATAAGCATAACATAATGAACAAGCTTAACGAGACGGATTCTAGGCCATGTGTCAATCAAGTAAGATTTACGTAATAGATTATGATACGACCCGGTTAAGGGTTGTATCGGGATATGGCACCACTTCAAGCGTGTGCGAGCTCCTTAAGAAATAGAAGAGAGAACTAGAGAATTATTGATCTTAAAACTTGATTGATTCATTCATAATAATGATTCGGTATATATAACCGAATAACCCTAGCTTGTAAAACAAGCCAAACATAAAGACATATCTAAACAATGATAGTTTCCTAATATGACACAAATACATATCCTAAATAAATATAATATGACATAAAGCCCGGGGCGTATCATTCCCCACTCCTTCGAAATCACCTTGTCCTCAAGGTGTGGTCTTGAAAACTTTCTCTTGATTCCGGGATCCCATATCCTAATCCCAATCCTACTCCTATCTTCCACTCCCGTAATTCTCTTTCCTTCCGTCCTCCTGCAACATTGGCGTAATTCTCTTTCCACTCCCGTAATTCTCTTTCCTTCCGTCCTCCTGCAACATTGGCGTAATTCGGGATCCCATAATCTTCTTTGAATTGCAGCCTTCGCCTTTTTCTTCTTTCGTATTCCTTTACCTTGGCCATAACACAACATCATTCTTCCGTCTTCCGCTACACATGCCATAACATTGGCGTAATTCTCTTTCCACTCCCGTAATTCTCTTTCCTTCCGTCCTCCTGCAACATTGGCGTAATTCGGGATCCCATAATCTTCTTTGAATTGCAGCCTTCGCCTTTTTCTTCTTTCGTATTCCTTTACCTTGGCCATAACACAACATCATTCTTCCGTCTTCCGCTACACATGCCATAACACTCCCCACTCCTTCAAAAATCACCTTGCCCTCAAGGTGATACGAAGAATATGCAGATTGAGAGTTCGAGTCCGCTAATTCCTCGCTTAAATTCAAATTTATTTCATCCAAACGACTATCAAATTCACCACCTCCATCCTTAAGTGTCGATATCACTCTATTCAACTCATCCTCGCCAATTTTAAGCACTTCGCCACCACCCACAACTTCTTCAACTCCAATATACTTATCAGCATTCAATGACCCTTCAACCTTAGGTGAAGTAAATTCACCCTCTAATGGTAGAATGACATCTATTTTCTTTTCAACGATGTGTTCTTTCTCTTCCTTTGCAATTGTCTCAAAATGAACCTCGGTGATACGAGCTTTGAAGAAGTCTTCTCCCAAAGTTAAAGGATTGGACCTCAAAAATTCCTAAATATCTAGGTTCGCGAAGCATGTTTCCGCCGCACGGGTCAATGAAAAAGCTTCGTCTAAAGTTTTGGGATTTGATCGTAAGAGTAAACATTGTAGATCCAGTTTAAGTCCGGAGATATAAAACGATGTAAGTAAAGATTCAGATATCCCTGTTACTCGATTTGCAAGTACCATAAACTCACTCTGATATTCAGCCACGTTACCCATTTGCAAGAGCTTAGATAGTGCGTCTCGATCGCTGCTGCCCGATGCCATGAACAATATCTCGAAGAAGAAAAAAAAAATTTCCTGATGAACAGTAACTCGTGAACAGTAGCCATGAATAGTGATCGATGAACAGTACTCCGAAATGAATAGTGCTGATGAACAGTGTTAGATGAAAAGTTTTTTTTTTTTTTTTTTTTTTGAGATTGGAATCCTAATCAAAAACCCTCTCAACGAGAGCTCTCAATGAAAGCATCAATTGATACGACCCGGTTAAGGGTTGTATCGGGATATGGCACCACTAGCTTGATTGATTATTGATCTTAAAACTTGATTGATTCATTCATAATAATGATTCGGTATATATAACCGAATAACCCTAGCTTGTAAAACAAGCCAAACATAAAGATATATCTAAACATGACACTTTCCTAGTACGACACAAAGACATATATCCTAAATAAATATAAAATGACATAAAGCCCGGGGTGTATCATTCCCCATTCCTTCAAAATCACCTTGTCCTCAAGGTGTGGTCTTGAAAAATTTCTCTTGATTCCGGGATCCCATATCCTAATCCCAATCCTACTCCTATCTTCCACTCCCGTAGTTCTCCTTCCATCCGCTACCTCAACCAACACCTTTTTCCTTTTCCGCCTTCCACTACCTTGCACATAACATAACACCATTCTTCCGCCTTCCGCTACCCATGACGTAACAGATTAAAACGAGATGGATCACCCGCGCGTTGCCGCGGGATGTTTTGGCAAAGAAGTAGTTAGTGCATTTAACGATCGTTAGTTATAAGGACTAAATTTGCAACGAACCTCTAAGACAATGGAGGAATTAAAAAAAAAAAAGTTAACGGTCGTTAGTACTAACAGCCGTTAAATACTTAATGACCGTTAAATACTTAACGACCGTTAGTACGGTACATTTCACCATTTCAGTTGGATATCAAGAAATAAAAGAATCAAATAATACATTCAAGAAATTAAGAACTTTGAACTTTCAGTACCTATGTTGATATCAACATGCTATATATACTAAAAATAGAAGAGAGGCTGAAATGACATGTTCGACTTCGTTTCCAGTCTATCTTCGAGCTTTTGATTTGAAAAAGTATATTCAGACATATTTTTTTCTTCAGTTTTACCAATTTGATGCCCAATTTCGACTGTATTAGCCAACCAAGTTGCTAGATTTTGCCCGTGTCAAAATAGATTGTTCAATTTTTTTTGTATTTATTTACAGTATTTTTTTGATTGAGGTGCTTTGTGCAAAAAAATTACAGAATCGATGTATTCTTTATAGATTAATTGTCCGCATCCTGTCTTTGTGTAGTTTCGAATGAATTGTCAGCTACTAAAAATGGATAATAAAATTTGATTGATTTTACCATATTACTTTATTTAAATATTTTATTTTATTATAAGTTTTATGAATATATTTGTTAATTAGTTTGAGGGGAATATTGTTGTTATGTAAAAATTAATAAAAGATAAAGGTGAGATCCTTGCAAAACATGTATTCTTTAAAGAACAAATAAGCCAATCTTAACCATCCATCTACCTTTTATCTAATGGCTGAAATGAAGCAAAAAATAACAAAGGGAGAGCAAATTTGGCATTTTAGCTCATTTAATATAAAAACACACTTTCTATTTTTTTAAAACAACATATCTTGCAAATAATAAATCTTCAAGCTACAACAAATACACCATCGCGACGATAATTAAATCATCTTTCTATAGATATGCACTTTTATATACTATCGACAAACTTTTTTTTCAAAATTTTCGCCCAGAAAAATCTCACGGGATTCGTAAAAAATCCCATGAGATTTGTAAAAAGACGATTTTTTTTTTTCAAAATTTTCGTCCAGAAATATCCCACGGGATTCGTAAAAAATGATTTTTTTTTTCAAATTTCCGTTCAGAAAAATCCCACGGGATTCGTAAAATAATCCCATAGGATTCGTAAAAAATCCCACGGGATTCGTAAAAAGACATTTTTTTTTTTTTCAAAATTTCCGTCCAAAAAAAATCCCACGAGATTTGTAAAAAAATCCTACGGGATTCGTAAAAAAATCCCACGGGATTTGTAAAAAGATGACATTTTTTTTTTCAAAATTTTCGTCTAAAAAAATCCCACGGGAGTTGTAAAAAAATCACTTGTGATTTGTTATTTTTTAAAAAATCACAAGTGATTTGAAAAATGAGTAAATAACTGTTTTTGAGTTTTATACTTTTATGTCATAGCTTTTTAAGAGTAGATGTTTTTTAGATGATTGTTGAAATGAGCTATTGGAATCTCTTTATTAAAAGTTGTATGTTGTTATACGGAATCCCATGTGATTCACTCTAATCCTTTGTGATTCATATAGAATCCAATGTGTTCCATAAAGATAATTGACGGGTATCTTTTATGTGATTCACATGAGATTCTATATAAATCATAAGGGATCAGAGAGAATCACATATGATTCTGTATAAAATCCCATGGGATTTTCATTTTGCTTTATATAAACTGAAAGTACAAAATTACTTGAGATTCTATTTTTGTTGTGTAATGTTATGAGAAAATTTTTTTTGTTCACTTTGAATATATTTTGTTTACTTTGAATGTTTGTTATTTATATTCTGTTTGATCACATAGATAATCTGTATAAATCCCATTGGATTTTGTATAAACCCTGAATTCACATCATTACTAGAATAATGGTACAAAATGGTCATATCCTTCCTATATCTTAACTTGAATACATACATTATGCATCACGTACACGATTATCATCAACTACAAAATTGCACCAATGTCAAACACGTGTTACACCAAAAAGTCCAAATCCACCCCTAATTTTTTTTATACAAACTACACTATTCCAACATTCAATTAATTTTGCAAACAGATTACAAAGTGACCGGATGGATCAACATTCTCGAGTTATGGAACTTTGTCACCAAAAACTTAAATGAACCTCATAAACTACACGTGCGAATGCCGAACTCAAAATATGTGAAAACTCGTAAGTCTCTTCATCGCTAAATTAAGAATTTCAATTAATCTAACATATAAACACACAATTACAAACAATAAATACGCAAATTCGTGATCTAAATATATCAAACAATAAATTACACTAATTCATTATTCAATAAAACCCAATTTAAATTTAAATCGATGAATATATAACTGAAAGAATATTCCGATGGATCGAAAGGTTACCGATGAGATTCCAGTTACGGTGGTGGTGATGACGGAGGAGTAGATCTGATGGTAAAATTGGAGATATGAGAGAATTGGGGATGTGTGAGAAATGAGAGAGACGAGTGTGAGTGTGTGTTTAGGGGGTTAGGTAGGAAGTATGGAATGAATGACCCTCAGTATATTTGTGCATTTTAATCTAAACTATTGAATGGAAGGAGGATGGATGATTGACATCTTGTTATTTGTTCTTTGAATAAATATTGTTTCGTATTTAACTTTTCTCATAAAATGTAAACTTGAACCCTGAAGCTAATCTTTAATTATATAAGCTGGTTAAGAATGTTAGTCATTTAATTTTTTTTTTTTTTTTTTTTTTTTTTTTTTTTTTTTTCAAACAACCCTTTGGATAATATGTAAAAGAGTAATACTTTTATTATATAAAAAATTTATTAACGTCTTTATTGTAGGGTGTGCACGGTTCGGTTTGGGTCGGTTTTAGGCTAAAACCGGAACTGAACCGAAACTTTTCGGTTTTATCGATTCAGTTTTTTCGGTTTATTATCGGTTTCGGTTTGGTTTTTTGGGTTTCTAAATGTTTGTATTTGAGCGTGGTCAATTTATACTTTCAAACTTGTTTTACGTCGAAAATTGTTTATTCTTCTTTACTTTTTTTGTCACTCTAAACCTAATAAAGTTTATCTCAAATTTCTACAATTACACACATATATAGATGAGACACACAAGTGAACGTACACATAGTATAATCATTGTCACATATGAAGTGATATATTGTCAAGTAAATATACGTACATGACAAACACGCATTTAAATGCTAAAATAAATACTCCGTATATTATAATTTCACCCGCAAAATAAATATGAAATTATAAACTTGATTAATTTATTTATTTATATTACTTATATAATAAATTTGGTTCGGTTTCGTTTTTACGGTTTGTTTTTTTAACAAAAACTGGAACCGAACCAAACTTTTTGATTTTAAAAAAGAAAAAATTGAACCATCGATTTCTAGTTTCGGTCGTTTTTTTTTTCGGTCTTCGATTTGGTTTCGATTTTTTTGGTTTTTCTCCCCTAATGTAAAATTCTAATCACATTCTATTTATTAATGTTTCAGTGAATTACAATATATAATTGTTTCACGCGTTATCATCCAAGTTTTAAAACTTGAATATAATACAACAAAATTACTATATTATCTTTTATTTGAATATAATACAACAAATTAAAGCATTCGGTAATTAACTGAATTTGTATATGGAATCCATACAGGCTATTAATTTTTTGTTTCTAACTGATGCTAGACGATGAAACTCTAAATGCGAAACTAGATCAAATTAATATTTATTTATTTCCATACGAATTTCAACCTTAACAAATTTACCCTGCACCATTCTTTTTTTCCTAACACTACAACTCCTCCTGAATCTGACATCTTCTCCACTTAACAATCAGAAACATGAATATCACAGTTAATGACTATAATTGAACACGAAAACATTGACGAGAAACAAACAAATGGTGGTTTTATTTTTTTCTCGTTGCCGCATCACAAGATTATCCTGCTATATTATATAATAAAAGACTCAGCAATAAACTATCAAAACATATATACTTAGCAAACAAAATTGTTTTTCATAGATCAATATATAATGTTAGCCAAAAATATCTTTAAGGTTCCCAAGAGTTACTAAAGAAATGGCTTTGGTAAAAATAAAACATCTAACTTGTCATTAAGGTTGAATTTGAACACCAAAGAGCTTAAATCCTTTAGTCTCTACATTGCTTGTTTGGATTACTTCATCACTCATCTCCTGATCATCAACGCTTCCTTCATCTTCCTTCGATTCAATATTACTTGCAGACGGACAAGTTTCAATCGCAAAAAACCCTGAATCTGGCCTTTCAAGATTCTCATTATACTTGTAAAAGGTTATCTTATCGTTCTTCTTTAGTCCCTTTTCCTTAACAAATTGGATCCAACCTCGAGTAAATACAAAACTCTGGCTACTCTTCCAGTAACAGTACCGAAACAACCACAATTTTCCATGATCATCATAAAAAGGAAGCATCACCTCATTATTATTATCAGGCCCTCTTGACTGATCATTATCGGGAACTGCACGAAAATGCGTCACAGCATGCTTCTTAGGTATGACTAACCTATTAAGCTTGCTAACATCACTACATGTTAACACCTTTTGGAATAGTAGCCTCCTAGGAACATCACAACTCTTTTGCACAGATAAATCTTTGCCATTTCTTTTGTCAGTTTTCTGTAGAAAATCATCGAACGTTGATTGATATGATCCGTCTTTAATCATTGCTAATATTGTTTCCGTATTATGAAGACTATGAAACTCTGCCTCTAGAACTGTTGTTTCAGTCAAACAGAAGTTTCTTTGGGCATCAGAACTTCTAAGCTTCATCAATGCTCGATCATAAGCTATAGCTGCATCTTTTTCAGATTTGAATGTTCCGAGCCATATGCGTTTGTTATTTGTATATACCTGAGCACCCCAATTTCCATTCTGCTGTTGAACAACACCTTTGTATCTCTGTGTATAGGCGCAATTGTTCCCGTAGTCTGAATCTGATATTTCCTCCATTAGTTCGCAGCTTTGATGGGGTTGAAAATTCTGGACAAATAGGCAGAATGTGAGTGTAACATAAATTTACATATTTAAGCATATACTGTATGAACCCTTTTTTTTTTTTTTTTTTTTTTTTCTTTTTTTAATTACTATGTAGCAAAAAGTATTTTTAGCATTATAGTTTTATAACTAGGAGTGGTTAACATTGTAAACTTCTTTTATTGATATATAGCTTGTTTTAGAGCAGCATGGACTAAAAAAGCAGAAAATAACAAACCATGTAATGAATACAATCACTGAACGAAACAGAAACCCAAGTTTTACGCGGCATATATATATACCGCAGATATATTAGTAAAAACTAGCGAGACACTAATAATATAAAGAATAACAGGTAACCAACCTGACAAACAATAAGATACACCGCAACAACACCATAATGACAGAACATACAAAAAACCTGCTACTATACATGGTCACAAAAAACATAATAATTCGTTCGAGACAAAAAACTTATGTAACAAAGATGAACACTTTTGGAGTAAACAGAAGGCGATATAGAAAACAGAAGGCGATTAATAAAAGACATACATACATTCATACAGTTTATGCTTACTATCCTTAAGAAGATGATTTAGAAAACAAGCTTTACATCATAAAAAACGTAATACTTCGCCTTTATGTTATTAACATTATTGTTTATGCTTACAGTTTATGCTTACTAACATTATTGTTCTTTTTACGATATATAGCTTGTTTTAGAAGGCGAACTATTATGTTTACTTATGTTCATTATTATAGTACAGAATGCATTATGTTTACTAACCTTAAGAAAAAAGGTAGACATATGATATAATCAGGATATCTGGATTATGCAAAATCAAAGTGAAACTAACCTTAATCTGAATACCCAGGTAAGAAGATGATTTAGAAACTGTTTCATGAATCAATAAATTATATATATAGAATAGAAAAGAGAAGAGATTGAAAAAATTATTTAAAGAAAGAAGTTGGTACATTCTATTAATTGGAAATATATCATAATCCCGAAAAAATTTTAATCTGTCAGAAAGTTTCCAAATTTTAGTTTTTAAATACTTGGGAGCGAAGTTAATTTGTACATAACGATCGAGTAGATTTTTTCTACAAGTTTTTTAACAAGGTCCTTTTTTATGCTTATTGGTCTGAATTTTGTTTTTAACTTTTACATGAAATTATTAATCTATATATAGTCTTTTGTATGCGTGTTAAATATATTATTCACATTTGAATGATATATTAATACGCATACAAAATCTCCTTTTGACCTGCAATTGAGTTACTAAATCATAAATGTATAATATTAAGATTATGATAATTATATAAAAGCCTTTTAGACTTGGCGTGACATCAATTTCACATCAGCGACAATCTTTTCTATGACCAAGTTAGTTTAATAAGGTGATTTCGGTCAACAAAAAAAATATCTCACTTAAACACAAATGTACATCACAAAAACAATTTAATAAACGCACACTTGCGCACAACAAAGAGGGAAGGACTCGGCCGTGCAGTCAACCGAGTCTTGCCTAAAATCCCTTGAGGACGCATCCTTCAATTGGGGGAGTAACGGAGGTGACCAAGTGTTAAGTTACCAAAGGTGACCAAGTGCAAATGACCATCCATTACGGATGATCTTGTGTTATTACAATGTCACAAAAAGATGGAAGAATGTATGATAGGTGCATTTAAGTTTAAATCTTAACATAAAAGATGCCAGGTGATGTAACTAATCTATAATCAGTTTGATGAATGATTTTAAGAATGTTTTACTTTTTGAATTTTGAACTCCAATTATTTGTTGAAAAGCAACTTACTAAAAAGAAATCGTATAGCAACATGAAAAAACACGAAATATGTCCTGTTATCTTTTAAAAGAACGTATAAAATCTCTTGAAAAATAGTATATTTGCCTTAATTCATTTGTCTATTTTATGCTTTTTATGATTATTATTTTTACCAAAACCTTTCCATAAATTACATCTGAATGCTTATTCTCTCATCTTGCGAGTTATTATGCCCTACGTTTGAACTATTTGTTTTCTTGGCGAATCACATCGGTTTTTAACGTGTCTTTTATTTCTTCTGCCTATTAGCAGCAGGGCCGTCCCGTGGATTTTGAGAGCCCCGTGCGACTATTACATATCAGGCCCCTCGAGCACATAAAAAATTGAGTACGTGAAATAACTTTACTTTAGCCATATCAAATTCTTGGTTCAACTTACAAGCAAATGGTGTCTTAAAAAATTACTAACAACATAACAAGTACTAGTACTTAACTAATGCTTAAGAATCTAAATGCATCACTATAGAATTTGTTAATGACCTCTTTCTATTTCTGTAGTTGTTCTGTTGGTTTTAATATGAAAACTGATTTCCAAATTACAAATAAACTAAATAAAATCCGAACATGTGCTACGTTGAGCTAGAAGCAATGCACCAATACAAAAAGTTGGAAAGAAACTCAAGCGGGCTTGTTTCTCAAAATTGGGCTGCACACTGGATAAACTTTTTGAGGCCCCTATAGGTAATTGGGCCCTGTGCAGTTGCTTACTTTGCACATGCCCAAATTCGACCCTAATTAGCAGAATGATTATTAGCCCATACATGAGTATTTACTATCAGACTTAACTCATGTTGGTTATTTTATTGTGCAAGCACTAATATATATATATATATATATATATATATATATATATATATATATATATATATATATATATATATATATATATATATATATATATATATATTCCAATCTACACACTTTTAGAATATTTAAAATTCTATAAATTTGATTAATAAGTGTAGGAAAGAAATGTAAAACAAAAGATTTTTCATACTTATAATTGTATCTAAAAAAAATTCACATTTTTTAAATGTGGAATTGTGGCACACATATTCTCCGCACTGAAGAAGTGTGGGGAAGTTGGGTGTTACAAATGACTTACACGTCTATAAATGTGAACAGTTTTTAGTATTTTTCACAGTTAAAAGTGTGAACTTTTTCTTGATACAATTATAAGTCTGGAAAATCTATTGTTTTACAAAATAAAAATAAAATAAAAATAAAAATAGATAAATAAATAAATAATCACACTTATAAATGTAAACAATTTTTACACATTATCAAGTGTTTATAAACTAATAAAATTTTACACATATTTTAAACTGTGAAGAAAAAAGTGTCTACATTGGACTATTTTTTTGTAGTGAAGACTTGTGATGTATTTATATTTGATCATTAATAATAATCGAGCATGAGAACCTAACTTTATCATGGTAACCAGAGGCTACCCTAAACACCCCATCAAAAAACACACATCCCTAAAACCCTAAATTTGCCGCTATTGAACTCTAATCTCCTAGATCAAAACAAAGCGCCAATATGCATGGAAATCATAATGGCCCGGTATGAGTAAACATCAGATAAAAAAACATATGGGTTATCAATTGAACCAATAGCTGTTAATGCTACAGAGTCATCGTTAGCGGCCACAATTGATTTCAAAGAGTTAAGACTCAACGAGAATTGTGACTAAATATGAGACATGTGATGAGTGGCACCCGAATCAAATAAACATTTAGAAAATGATGATGTCAAATCTTTATTAGATAATGTTGACATAGCATGATGCTGAAAGGCTAAAAACTTCTTAAATTAATCCAACACGTCTAATAATATTTCAAACTTCTAATACATGATTAAGAATTTTTGAAACTGCTCATACATGACTACAAACTTTTAAAACTACTCAAATAATAATGTATCCGACTTTACATCATTCTTATGAGTATACATGCCAATTAACTAATACAATCCAACAATAACAAATTTGAAGAACAAACATTAAATGAAATTTCCAATCAAATAAATAGCAATAGCCTGAAATCAAACAAAAACAAAGTGTAGAGAAATTTGCCACAACCAAGTTCAGTCGATTTTATACCAATTCAGTGTATATCCCAAAATCACAGTTCTTTACTTCTTTATATAAACCACTATTCCACTAATTAATTTGCCAAATCCGAAATCCAATCAAGATTCTGAATGATAATAAACTTACTTGAACAAAAGATGTGACCACAACAATGTGTATAGAACTGAATGACAAGACGATGACGATGAATATTTAATACAAACAATTACACCAAGCAAACATATTAGCAGACAAGAGCAAACATATTCAACGACAAGTATGTGGGATCAAGTGGACTCATGTATACGGGTTCTTGGCACTTGATATCATGTAAATATCAGAGGAAAAAAACTGAAAATTAGGAAAAACCGAATCCTAAGTGTAAAACAGGCCTAAACCAACGGACCGGACCTATAAGCCTTATGAGCTAACACAATGGACTCTGATACGGAGACTAAGGTGATGGAAAAAACACTAAATTTCTTCAATTACTCCAACATGTATAAAAACATCTCAAACTTTTAATACATGATTAAGAATATTTGAAACTACTCATACATGTCTACAAACTTTTGAAACTGCTCAAATAATAATGTATCCGACTTATATCATTCTTATAAGTATAGATGTTAACTAACTAACAATCAAATAATAATAAATTCGAAGAACAAACATTAAATAAAATTTCAATCAAACAAATAGCAATAGCCTGAAATCAAACAAAAACAAAGTGTCTAGAGAAATTTACCACATCTAAGTTCAATCGATTTTATACCAATTCAGTGTATATCCCAAATTCATAGTTCTTTATAT
Organism: Artemisia argyi; assembly: GCA_030686995.1. Taxonomy (NCBI): domain Eukaryota; kingdom Viridiplantae; phylum Streptophyta; class Magnoliopsida; order Asterales; family Asteraceae; genus Artemisia; species Artemisia argyi. Next base: position 114,282,297 of record CM060705.1, on the reverse strand, counting down.
AAACCACCGTTCCACTAATTAATTTGCCAAATCCGAAATCCAATCAAGATTCTGAATGATAATAAACTTACTTGAACAAAAGATGTGACCACAGCAATGTGTAAAGAACCGAACGACGAGATGATGACGATGAATATTTAATATAAACAATTACACCAGGCAAACATATTAGCAGCAAAAACCAAACATAATTAGGAAAACCCTAACCCTAATTGTAAGACATGCCTAACTAATGGGCTGGGCCGGGCCTATAAGCCTTATTAGCTAACACAATGGACTCTGATCCAGAGACTAGAGACTAAGGTGATGGGAAAAAACACTTGTTACCAAAATGTTTTGTTTCCTAGACTTTAGACATTATTTAATATGTGTATGTGTATATAATCCATATCGGTAGTAGCTTGTGGGTTTGCATTCGTTTTAAAAATTTCTTCGTAATGAACTAAAATATATCCAAAATGGAACTAATACGAATTAAAATTGTGTCGCAAAACAAAACACTTAAATCATAAAATTGGAAATTAGGTTTCACCCTTGTGAACTCGTACACGACTTCAGACATGAATGCAACTCCAAATATTCGAGCTTGTGCATGACTTTTGGTTGTTAAGATCCTGATCTTGAACCTAGGATCTTAAGATTTTCAATACTACAAAGCAAAAACGATCCTAATCTACATAGGATCTTTGCAAATAGGAACTTAATAGGATCCCGATCTTGACCATAGTATCTTAAGATCTCAATCGATTTGATCTTACTTTTCTCGAATCACGAGTTAAAAAACTACAAATTTGTTATTAAGTTTTGAAGAATATGAAAAACAAGAGGCTAATTATGTTAAACACCTCATAATCATAATTTTACATACATTTTCATGATATATGATATATGATAATATGTAGATTTGCAAAATTTTATAACGCCAATTAAGAAAATGACACTGTAGTAGGATCTTAAGATCCTAACATTATCTCCTTGGAAAGACATAAACGATCCTAGGTATCCCGATCTTAAAAACATTGGCATGAATATTTTTATTGCGAATTTTATTAACTGTTCAAATAGTTTTCTAAACTTGTATAAGTTGATTATGGAGATGATAGAACCAGATTAAAAACAATTTTCAAGATCATTTAAGGCTTTAAAATATTTTTCAAATGCTATCATTTTTGGTAGAGTTTTCTGAACGAGAATAAGTTTTCTTGTTTAACTAGTTTGTTGTTGCAGTATAACTAAAAACATAATCTCATTCGTTCCTTCAACAAGGCATGACTGATGCATGATATCATTTTCGTGATCTTCTAGGCAAGTTTTGTTAAGTTCAACATCATCTTCAATGGTCGTTTAACCCTGCAAAACAAAAGGCAAATATGTTTTTAGGAAATCATGTCAAAAACGACTCTTGGCCTATGTACTATTTTAATTTAGTTATCGTTTATATGAGTGTGTCGGTTCTTATAGAGAATCATGTAGTAGGTACCCATATATGATCAACTTAAAAACTAAAGCATGGTGACTTAATGGTAGTGGTGGTGGTGTCGTGAGATAAAGAGGAGAGGAGAGAAAGAGAGAAAAGGATAAGGATTCTACTAGATACACCCAACGCCTCCCTTGATGGGCTTGGGCTTGGGCTTGGGTTTGGTTTGTAGGCTAGACTTAGGATGCTTACACTATTAAACTAAAACGTATAGCTTATTAGCTTAGATCATAGCCCGATTCTAGACTTTTAAATATTCTACAACAACGTTACAGGTTCCTAACAGTAGAATGACCATCACTTATATATATATATATATATATATATATATATATATATATATATATATATATATATATATATATATATATATATATATATAAAACATTTTTATATGTTTTAGATTTTTATATTACCCGGTTTTACATTTTGCGTGTTAGAAACTTTACGTTTTCAGTTACCGGATCAAACTACACATTATACCCAACTTATCATAACTATCTCTATGTTTTGCCACCTCTAATGACACATGTCTCATGGTTAAGCTAGCTAAGAACATGTTAAGACACATGTTACCTTCATTTGCATGTAATCTCCTAAATACTACTACACTTATCTCATTTGATAAAAAGAACTTCATATTTCTTTCTTTTTCTTGATTCCAACGAGCCAAAACAACCCATAAACACCATCCTTTGATTTTATTTATTTATTTATTTATTTATTTTTTTGGCTCTTTGTTCTTGTGTTATAAATGAAGATCATGAGATTTTAGCTAATACTTGGTTTATTTTAGTCAACATCAATCAAAACTCATCATTCTATGAAAAATTTGGAAGGTTTATCAACTGTGTTCATTGAAGATTTTAAAAGGGTTTGAAAAGGTTTTACAAAGTTAGTAGTTTAATATATCTAGAGCTGGGAAGGATTTTGGTTAGTTGAATTCGAAGCTTGGGTTAAATTGGTGGTTTTAAAAGGGTTGTTGTATTCATTGTATAGATCTTGTCTTTTTACCGCCAAACCTTGTAAGGAAACCAAATATTTTCATTATCACTTCTGTATTATATATATATATATATATATATATATATATATATATATATATATATATATATATATATATATATATGTGTGTGTGTGTGTGTGTGTGTGTGTGTGTGTTCTATTAAAAAACCCACTTTGGTAGAAAAGTGATAAAAGTGTACAAATCAGCCCCTCATTCCCTTCCCTTTTTTTGCACCAAACTACAAGGACCTTATTGTATTTTCCTTCATTCTTTAAAGGAGGCTTTGTATATTCGCACCCTACCCCCCCCCCCCCCCCCCCCCCCCCCCGCAAAAAAAAAAAAAAAAAAATCCCATAAAAAAAAATTTTGGGCAAAAAAAATTTTTTTTGGCCAAAAAATTTTCCCGCCAAAAATTTATAACTATGATGCAACTTTTTGTTTTGATGCATCACAATTATAAAATTTGGTTATAACTATGATGCACCAAAATTTATAAATGAGATACACCCAACGATGGTTACTTAATATGCTCCTTTAAAACAAGAAGGGGGGGGGGGGGTTGAATAGTTTCACCGTTATTATTTACGTTTTCAGAAAATTTACTTTACAAATTGCGTTTTTGAATATGATTCAATTCGATATTTACGTGAAATCAATACAACAATAGATATAAGCAATAACAAGTAAATAAGTAAAGGTAAAGAAAGGAAAGATCAAACTGACACACAGAGATTTATAGTGGTTCGGCCACGAAGCTCACTCCTTCGCCCCTACTCCACTCCTCGAGTCTTGCACTCGAGAGTTTCACAAACACTATATCAACACGCTCCCTTATGGCAGAACAAACCTTACACAAGCTTACACCAAGTTTAACGGCACTAAGCGAAATGTCGAGTCCTAATCCTAGCTAGAACCCATCTATCAAAGCACATGTGGCTTTACACCTCATACAAATACGATGGCACGATACAACACAACACACAATATAAGACTTGCACTCAAGTCCTATTACATACGCGAAACAATGAATATAAATGATGATAGATCGAAGATGAGAATGACTCTTCTTCAACACTTCGTCTCTTGATTACAACGAATGTTCTTCTCTTGCACTTTAGAGGAATGATGTGTGTGTTCACTTGTAAATAACTAGAACCCGATAATGTGATCAAAAAATATATTTTGGAAAGGATTTCGGAATACAGAAGGTTTTAGTGCATAAGAGGTGAGTTTTCTGAAATGGAACATTTCTGTATTTATAGACGCCAAGAAATAGGGGAACGGTCTCTTAAATACCGGACGGTCCATTATCAATAAGGGACCGCCGTCCACTTTAAGGGACCGTCCCGACAGACGCTCCCATTTTTGTCTTGACGTGGTGAAAATTTATCTGGTGAAGAATTTTTTCGGTTTTGAGCGGGAAAAATGGTTGTTGTGCATTTGAAATTTGAAATCTGAAATCATTTTCTTAATAAAACATTTCTTTAAATTATACAAAAATAATTTTGTAAAAAATGTTTTGTGACATGAAAATATAAAGTTTTGATGAAATATAAATCCTTTGATCACATATACAAGTTGGTAGGTGTTTGTACATACCTTAAGTGATGTCGAAGATGAAAACGAGTTTTTTCGATTAAAAACTTATTAGTCGTAGTTTTATGTAATGTGTGTTTGTATTTTGTGATTATCAAAACTAGTAGAGACCGATTAATGCAAATGACGTTTTTGACATTATTTGTATTAACAATCTCCCCCTTTTTGATGCTTACAAAATATAAACTTATTTTAGATAAAACTAGGCGTTAATGAGTTTTAAAACGAGTTTTCGTTTTCTTCTCCCCCTTTTTGTAGAATCAAAAAGGCTTCGTAGAAACAAAGAAATCCACGGCATAATGATGAATCCCCCTAGCTTAATGCTTCCCCTTGATGAGCACATTCGGGAATCGATCGATGGAATTTGGCTGCAATAAGTTAGAAGAAATATGCAAGCAAACATAGAAATCCTGCATACAAAATAAGAGAAGGCAGGAAAAACATATACTGTTGATGTGTAGGGATTGCACCAGGCTTTACCTCTCGAGGGATCTCGAGAAGCTTACAACCCCCACCAGGCAGTGTACCTGATCGATGTAGTATAGTATAATGACAAGTACCGGGGGATTGATCGTTCAGCTAGGAATAGTGTCGCTAGGATTAGAAAACCTAAAGACTAGGTCTAGAGATGAGGGATGATTCTTTTTGTATTTTTTTATATTTTATGAAAGCAAGTAAAAATCTCGGTTTTGAAGGAGTTGAGCGGAATTAGTTGCTAATCAACTAACCCAATACTAAAAATGCAATCAAAATAAAATACTAGAAATGAAAATAAACTATATTATACTAGAGGTGTGAGCAATATATGGGAGAATTGTGTTTACTTAGATTTCACTACTCCCTAGATATCTTTTACATGTTAATTACTTGTTACAGTTGCGTTGATGACGGGTTGTATTCCTTAATACCATTCATGGGGTGGCGTACTTACTTCCCCAATCCTATAAGCGCCTACTTCACTCCTATGTCGAGCCGGCTAAGAAGCTCCTAACATGGGATCATTAGAATTTGCTCATGCATTAAATACAACCAATAAAACCTAGTACACATCGGTTCATGTTTCCTAAGACGTTCAAGCATGTTACACAATGGAGATCTGCCAGTTTTCTTAAGCCTAACATTGAAATCATTCATCCAATACAACTATAAACAAGTAATCAACATATAATTAACATATAGGTTTCATTTCATCTAAGCAAACACAAGATAGATCTAGCCTAGCATGTTGAAATCAAGACAAGCATAAGATATATTCAAACAACACATAGACATATTGAATGAATTAAGAGAAGACTTATCTCAATTGAACATGAAAGGATTCAAGGGGTGAAAACCCTTGAAAATACTGTAAAATACGACCTAGGGTTTACAAAGTTCGGCCCTAGTATTCTCCACACAAGTTCCTCCTTAATGAATGAAAAATAGAAAACTATATATAGATTCTAATAGGTGACGGCGTCAAGAACAAATTTCTGACGCCGTTATCTCGCCGCCAAATAGTTTCTCGGACTGCCTAGATCTGGGTTTGACGCCGTCATGTGTATCCCTTATGCAGGCCGTCACCATATTAACTCTTGACGCCCTTCTTGTGACGCCTTCAGGTTTTCACTGGGTCGTCACGGATTTTACTCTTGACGCTGTCAGGATTTTCTTCTTGACGCCGTCAGGTACTGTTCTCAGCATGGAAAATTAAGTCTTTGCCGTTTTCTTCACTTTTATGCTCCAAAAATGTCCGAATTGCTTCCTTTTCCAGAATTCACTCCCAAAGTGTGTGGGGGGGGGGGGGGGTATTCGCTATTCTAGCGAATTTTATCACATTTTACTATATAATACCCCCGTTTTAGCCAAAATTTCAAAAATTTTAAAAATTTTTCACTGGTGCTTCAAAATTTTTGTGGTAATCAGTCCGCCTTGTCTAAGCGACAAAAGGGATTGGCTAGTCCATGAGCAAACGGCTCTTGGTAAAGACATCTCAAATCCGTTTATGGCTTGCAATTTGCCCAAAATTGTATGGTTCCTCAACTCCCCAAAAACAAATGAGTTGGCTAGCCCGCAAGATTATGGCTTGTGGTAAAGGCCGTGGATAAACCATAATTGGTAATCAGCTCACCAAGATGTTGACTAGGTCCATCAAGATGCTGGCTAGTCCAGGAGCAAACGGCTCCTGGTAAAGACTTATCAAATCCGTTGACAGCTGGTGGTTTGCTCAAAATCACACGGTTATCAGGTGTGCCACAGTTCTTACACCTGGCTACTCCAGAAGTGATGGCTTTTGGTAAAGAGTTTCAAATCCATTGATTTTTCTCAAAAGATTGCTAGGGACTAGCAATAGCTTAGTGTGGGGGATTGATGAGTGCTTAAACACTCATCATTTTTACCGTATCTGGACTGCCAAAACATCCAAAAACACCCAAAAACGCATCAAAATACACAAATTATCCCAAAAGTGTGTTGTATATGTTTTAGATGCAAAATGTTTAAAAACAAATGAAAAACGAACAAAGTTTGCACAATTGGCAGTTTCAGTCCCTCAAGTTTCAAAATTTGGCAAAACTAGTCCCTGGAAGTTTAAAATGAAAGAAAAGTCAACCCAAGGCAAAGAAAAGTCAAAAATTATCAAAATAATTCCTTGGGTGAAAAAGTTTGAGAAAATTACACTTTTACCCCTCAAAATCCAAAATTGACATAAATGGTCCCTGGAGTTTCAGTATTTGGCAGATTTGATCCCTGGTGGGATAATTTTGAAAGAAAAAATCATTTTTGATCCTTAAAAATCATAAATTATCAAAAATGATCCTTTGGTGTGAAGTTTCAGAAAATTACAGGTTTGGTCCCTGGAGTTTGGAAGTTTTGCAGAAATAGTCCCTGGATGTAAAAATGGAAATTTATCACTAACGGCCCTTGGACTATTCTCATTTGGCACTTTTCACCCCTTTAATATCTTTGAAAAGTTGCTAAGTTGAACCCTTTAAAAATCAGAAATTGCAAAACTAGTCCTTGAAATTTCACACTTAGCCAAATCCGGATCACAAATAAATACCAAAACCAATGTCCACCCACCTTATAACTCCACAAGCCCACCCAACTCCAGGCCCATACCTTAGCCCACCCAAACACCCCAACCGTTCTAAATAACCCACCCCCAGTTGACCTGGTCAACTCCATCCTCCACCTCACCTCAGCCTGCTACACTCCAAGCTAAACACCATCATCACCCCTACCCTTTTCTCCTCTGTCACACTCTTTCCCCCCCCCCCCCTTGTGCACCAAACAAACACAAACAAACAAAATTACCTCCCTGGCTTCAATTATTCGAGAAACAGCCAAAAATTAATTTGGGCGCCAAAATTCATTCAAAGGCCACGATTGGTTTATTTTCATCCAAGGGTGTGTAAGTGAGCTAGGAAAGGTCCAAGGAAGCTAAAAACCCTAATTTGAGCTATAAAAGGAGAAGTGGTGCAGTGAAGTTTTTTTTAGTTAGTTAGTTATTATTGTAATTTTAATCTTTTTATTTATGTTTAATTACTTTTTCAGTCAAGATTAGTTAAGTTATTTGTAATCTCAGTGTAACATTGAAGTTTCTAAGTAATGAAATTTAAATTTTAAGAAATTATCAGTGTATGAAGTTCATGTTAGTCTAAAAAATTGTCTAAAGTGATTTGTGTTTCTGGTTGTTGATTTGGATCCATATACCCACTCAGGCTTCCATAGAAGCTTATCTAAGCTTTTAGAAACTTTAAATTCAGTTTAGAAGTGAAAAATTCAAAAATACAAAAAAAAAAAAAAAAAAAGAAAAATATCCAGAAAAATAAAAGAAAAATATAAAAAAATATGAAGATGAAGCAAGAGGCAATGGAGCAGGTTTATCTCTGATTGAAGATGGTTTAGTAGTCTCATGGGAGGCTTTAGGTTATCTTTTGAATCCATGATACCTTATTTCTCAGATGGACCATTTGTAAGTCCATAATTTCCATTTTATGTTTTTCATTGTAGTTATGCTTATAAGCTGCTAATCTGTGTCTCTTTGTGTTTATTTGTTGTTTCTTTTAGTCATAATATTGTTTATAACCCCCTGCTTGTTCATTAGTTTGTTCATTGCTCACCTTTGATTTCAACTGCCATTTACATCATAATTTGTTCTATTGGTATTCTGTGGTTAGGGTTGGTATTTTAATGTTCATAGAAGCTTATTGCATCATTATGCACCCTTGTGTATGCAAATCATGTCCTAAATCTGTGATAGTCTTTGAAAATAACTTGTTCAATCTCAAAAAGGGGTGTTTGGCTCAGTTCATTCATAGGTGTTTAGGAGTGATTTTGTTGTTTTAGCTGGGTCATTTAGCTCACTTTAGTTAATATTAGGCTAGTAATATCATAAAATTGATAGGTTTAGTTTACAAAAGTCAAAATGAGCTTCTCATCCCATTAAGTTGTTCACTGTTGAGCAGTTGAGCTCTATAAACCATCAATCCATGATCCAAGTTGTTGTTTTTATTAAAATTAGTCTCATAATAGCTTATGGTAACATATTAAGTCATCTGTGATCACCACAAGTTCATAAAAGTCAACCTAGAAGTAGAAAGTAAAAAGTCAAAATCTGTCTCAGTTATTTTGAGCCAACTTTGGAGGTCTGCAAATTGATGGATACTAGGTTCTAAGGTCTAAGATTTTACAAGCCAAATCTTCACCACTTTGTTGATTTTTGAGAATTTTCATAGATTTTTGTGATTTTATTTGAGGGCCCCACAGCCCCTTGAAGTAGGCTGCAGGGCATACCTCTGTTCTGCATATCAGATACCACCCTCACACCACCACCTTTTGTGGTGGTTTGTGACCACTCCAGTGGTCCATGCCGCTTGATTTTGGTTCCTCACAACCCCTCTCCTGGTGGGCTTCAAAAATTGACCAACCATTTGACCTAGGACCTAGTGGACCCCACCTGATTTCACCTCTAATTTCTGTCCCAGTTTCTGAGTGGAAACAAGATTCCAATATGCTTATTTTGAGCTTAAGTGCTTATTCTGTAGTAACTTTTGGATTTTTCTTGCTTAAACATGATACAACTACTTAAGTGAACCAGTTTTAACCCAAGTGGGTCCCACTTAAGCTCATTTGAGCTCATTTTCTCCCAAAGTCAACTGTTGGGCTTTTGGCTTTCCATTCAGCTTATTTTAAGTTTATAAAAAAGTTGTTTTTACAAAAAGTGTTTGTTTTTAAGTATTAAATAGGTTTGTAAAAGAAAAATCAAGAAAAATCAAATTTAAAATTAAGTGATAGTTTCTATTTAATGTAATTTAATTTTAATTTTCATTTTTAAATTTTTATTAAGTACTTAGCTATTTTATATTTGTATTAAATTCCTCATATATTAAAGTAGTTATAATAATTTTTTCAGATTTTTATCTTTTCATTTAGTATTTATTAGAATTAATTTTAGTTTTATTAATCATTAATTAATAATTAGTTTTAAATAGCATAATTAGTTTTTATTAAGTAAAACCTAGTTTTTATATTTTTTATAGCTTTTATATGTTATAAAATAATTTTAGAAATTTTCTTAGAATTTTTACTGTTCATTTAGTAATTTTCTTAATTTAAAATAGTTTAATTAGTATTTAGTAATTAATTAGTAATTATTTAATAGAAAAATCACAAAAAGACAAAAACACTTATTTTTAATTTTTAAACTTATTTTTAGTTATTTTATAATTTTAGAAATTTTATTTTCACTTTTCTAGTGCTTGTTTAATATTATATTGTATTTAAGTATTTCAAATATTAATAATAAGTAATAAATAGTATTTAATTAATATTAATTAATTAATTAGTGTAAAAAGTAATTTTCTTTTTCTAAAAATTTTTGTTTATCTTGTAGTTTGTAAAAAAGTCATTTTCACCCCCTGGGTGTTTTCAGATTTTACTTTTCACGTTTTATTTCGTACGTTTACGTTTTATTTAAACGTAACGCACGCGTTTTAGGTTTTAAACGTTTCTAGGTTTTCAAACTTTCCCGTCTTATTCTTATAGCTTGTTTAAGCTATTTCATTGTAGATTCCTTAGTTCAATCACACACAAACCTTTTTCTCATCCAAATTCACCCGATCAAATAACCGTTTGTTTACAATTCACACCTCGTCGGGACATAACGACCCGGGGAAACCTTATACTTCCGCGGAGATTGATTCTAGGCAGTTTGACCTAGTTGACCATCCTTTGGTCAATTTAGGTTGACCGTTTGGAGCCAATCATGCACCTATAGGTTATTAATACTTCGGAGGTTATCCGAGTATTTATTGGTATTGCGGGGGTTACCCGAATATCTATGTTGGAACGGAGGGTATCCGTGTGTTAGGTTGGAGCGGAGGGTATCCGCAGGCTTTTAGCGAATCCTTAGTCTAGCTAGCAAGCGTTTTGCGTATATGTCCACTATATTGTTAGATGAATGTAAACCTATGATCTCACCAGCGAAAGCTGACTTTTAGCACGTTTTCTCAGGTAATTAAGTGGTGATACGGATGCTTGGAATGGAAGGCTCGGCCAAGGCTCATGGTTTATGGATCTATTTTTCTAAACTCTGATATTTAATTTTGGACCTACTGTTATGTTATTTTGGGCCTGACTCTGAATGATGTTGGGATAAATGTAAACGTTAAAACCCCGTTTTGGTTGTGTTTTTATTATGTTTACCTTATCTCGTTCTATATTGTCTTGTGTTGGATACCAATCCCCGTAGCACCCCGAAAGCTTGTTGAGTCTTCCGCTGTATCAAATTTTGGGGGTGTTACAGATTGGTATCAGAGCCAAGGTTATAGAGAACTAGGTAAATAAACGCCTAAACTATAACCGAATGTTTATAGAAAATGATCCTTGACCACCGCCCGCCAGCCTGCCAAGCCGAAGCATCTTCTATTATTTGAGGTATTATGAGATATTTGAAATGATTGTTAGATTTGGGATTTATTGAGATGATTTGAGGTTTATGGATTTTAGTAATAAGATGGCATTTCGAGGAATTATATGGTCTAAATGTTTTATAAACATTTTAGTAATGCGGTGTTTGAAATTCTTTTTATTGAGATTATATGTTTGAACTATTTGATGAGAATTTTTAGTATGGTATTTTGAGTTGTGATTTAGTTGTTTTGAAACACTTACACCTACCCTACGCCGTTGTCACAGACCATGGCCTCCCATATGCCCGATGTTGTCAAGGATATTCTTACTGCACCGGTTTTACCTGCACAGTTCACTATGGCATCTGACGATCCTTACCAGATGGCCATGCTTTCAGCTACTGTGCCGCAGACAGCTTCTACTTCAGCACTACCTGCTGCATCTACGCAGGGACCCTCATCTTCTCTAGGGCTCCCTGGTACATCGAGGCAGCTTACTCTTCATCAGGCTTTGGCTCGTGTGGCCCCACGCTTTGCCCACCGAGCTACGGCATGCATGTCGGTACGCCCTACTCCATCACCTTTACAGATTGATGCTCACTCTCTCCTGTCTGAGGTGCCACCCACATCATTGCGTTGTCGTCCTAGATCACCTACCACATCTCCACATGGTTCACCTAGTAGGAGACGATGATTGATGAGGTACTCTTCCGATGAGGAGGAGGAGGAGTACGAGGGTGAAGATGAGGCTGATGACCCTGAGCAGGAGGATGACCCTCAGGAGGCTGAGCAGGGTAATGATGATGACCCTGAGGAGGAGGATGACCCTCAGGAGGATGAGATGCCTGATGATGATGATGTGTTAGTACCACCAGCTCAGGCTGAGGAGCCTGATTCACCTGTACATCCGATTGAGCCTGATTCACCTGATCATCCATTTTTGGTTGAGTTGCCACCCGGTAGTCCCAATGGGTCGGATGCATCTTCTGAGGTTTCTGCTGAGCATGCAGAGTTAGGTGAGATTGGCAGGTTATGGGCTCGGATTACTGAGCTTAGTGAGAGAGTTGCACGTGTATCTGATCGACTTGAGAGAGTTATTGGAGAGTTTATAGCGGATCTAAGAGTTGATATGACTGTAGTTGTGGGCAGGACTACTGAGATGAGGAGAGTTTTGATGGAGGTCCACGAGCATATCGATAGTTTGCAGCGAGGATTTGTTACTGCTCGAGAGGCCGACCGCAAGCTATGGCAAAGGAATGCCGAGCTAGAGAAGGAGGTGGCTGACCTCAAGAGAGACCGAGACACCCATAACGTGGAGCTAGGATCGTTATGGAGGGATCTTGATGGCTTGAGGCAGGAGTTGAGGAGCCTCCGCCAGCAGTGTGGCTAGTTGCTTGGGTTATGTTGCCTTGTTGCTTTCTTAACCGAGGAGTGTTCGGTTAGAAAAGCTAGTTATCATATTTTGAAGTATTTTGTTCAGTATTCGTCTCTTTTGGAACGATTAGTACGTTATTGTGTTTTCTAGTAGTTGGAACGATGTTAGATCGCTATTGTATGGTTGATGGTTATTAGTATATGGTATTATGTGATTTTGAGTGTTATGGAAATTGAGTTCTTATTCGCTTCATTGATGTTACGTGGTGTATTGTGCTATCCTTTCCATGACTTGGCTTCGTTGAATTGCTTTTGTTGAGCATATTGATAAGTTCAATTGGAGACTCATGAACTTGTGTGATGTTTCAGATCAATGGCCACACGACGAAACCCTGTTAGAGCTACCAGAACTGGTCCTGCTGTGACTACTCCTGGTCGCCGAGGACGCCGACCTACTCGAAATGTTGAAACCCCTACTCCTGACAACCTGGACACTACTAACCACAACAACAGGAATCAAAATGTTGATGTTCAGGGAGACAATGATCATGTTCCACTTAATGCACCTACTGAGGATCAAGCAATGATCAATCAACTTGTGGAGCAAAGAGTTGCTGAGCTACTAGCTGAGTCAAATCATTCCAACAATTCTGCTGGAACATTTCCACCTGTTCGTGCTAACGGATGTCACTACAAGGAGTTTAAGATTTGTGGACCTATTGAGTTTGGTGGAACTGAAGGAGTGGTTTACTTGGTTAGGTGGATTGAGAAGACTGAGTCAGTGTTTAATGTCAGTGGTTGTGCGGAGAATGCGAAGGTAAAGTTTGCTTCTTTTACTTTCAAGGATGAAGCTTTAACTTGGTGGAACAATTACCGAAATTCAGTTGGGAGTGATGTAGCTTATGCCATGACTTGGGAGCAATTTAAGTCTCTGCTGATTCAGACTTATTGCCCAAGGAATGAGGTCAAGAAGCTAGAGATCGAGTTTTGGAACCACAAGGTGAAAGGTAATGATATGACAACTTACAATCGTCGTTACCAGGAATTAGCCTTGCTTTGCCCAGATATGGTAAAAATCGAGACTCAAAAGATCGAGAGGTATACTGATGGGTTGCCTGTAGCTACGAGAAATGATGTGATTTCTGCTAGGCCTGCAAACATCCATGAGGCAATCACAATTGCTCAACAACTTATGGATTCGTTGGAATTAGAAGAAGCTGATAAGGAGAAGAATGGAAAGAGAAAGAGAGACCGTCACTCTAAGGGTAATGATCACTGAAGCAAGAGACAAGCTAAGGCTTATGCTATTGGGAATGGAGATAAGAAGAATCAGAATGGTGATGCACCCAAGTGTGATCGTTGCCACCAGCATCATACTGGATGGTGTAGTGTGAAATGCCAGAACTGCTCAAAGAAAGGACACACAGCTAGGGACTGTAGAGCTCGACCTCTTGTTATGGTTCAGGCTGCTCCTGAGATGAGAAACAAGGCAGATGTTACTTGTTATGGGTGTGGAAAGAAGGGACACTATAGGAATGAGTGTAGAGAATCGTGGAATTGTGGAAATCAAGGCTCGGGTGGTAATGGGTACAATCATGGAAACCGTGGAGCTAGAGCAAACCGTGGACGACAAGATAATGGGGACCAACGTGTGGAAGCTGGAGCTGCTCAGGGAAGAGTGTATGCACTCGGGAACGAGAGAGGAGAAGATCCGAACGTCGTTACTGGTACGTTCCTTCTCAATAATCGTTATGCTTCCATACTATTTGATACTGGTGCCGATAGGAGTTTTATGTCCACTACGTTTGCACCCTTACTCGAGAAACCCCCGATGGCCTTAGGAATTGGATATGATATTGAGTTAGCAAATGGAAATATAGAAAGGATTAATACTATCATTCGCGGTTGCACGTTAAATTTCTTGAACCACCCTTTCAATATAGATCTTCTACCCGTCACGTTAGGAAGTTTTGATGTTATCATTGGTATGGATTGGTTGTCGAAGTATCATGCTCACATACTTTGCGACGAGAAGATCGTGCGTGTACCATACGGAAAGGAAATCCTAAATATATTAGGAGATCGAAAAGATTCTAGGAGCCCATCCCGATTAGCAGTCATTTCTTGCACTAAGTTACCAAAGCTAATGGAGAAGGGATGTTACCTTTTCTTAGCTCAAATTTCTGAGAAAGGAGGGACGAAGAAAAAGGAAAGGTGCATTGGGGATGTGCCTATAGTTCGTGATTTTCCTGATGTGTTTCCCGATGATTTGCCGGGAATTCCGCCGACTAGACAAGTGGAGTTTTAGATTGAGTTGATACCTGGTGCTGCACCTGTAGCACGAGCGCCTTATCGTCTTGCACCTACCGAGCTAGAAGAGTTGTCAAAACAATTGGCGGAGTTAGCCGAAAAAGGATTCATAAGACCAAGTTTTTTACCTTGGGGAGCCCCAGTCTTATTTGTGAAGAAGAAGGATGGATCGTTTCGTATATGCATTGATTACCGAGAGTTGAACAAGTTAACGGTGAAGAATAGATACCCGTTACCTAGGATCGACGACTTGTTCGATCAACTCCAAGGATCGAGTGTGTACTCGAAGATCGATTTGAGATCGGGATATCATCAACTTCGAGTTCGCGAGGAAGATATTCCGAAAACGGCTTTCAGAACCCGTTACGAGCATTACGAGTTTCAGGTGATGCCGTTTGGGTTGACTAACGCACCAGCAATATTCATGGATCTCATGAATCGAGTGTGTAAGCCTTACTTAGATAAGTTCGTGATTGTATTCATCGATGACATTCTGATTTATTCAAAGAGTGAGAAGGAGCATGAGGAGCATCTAAGACTCATCTTAGAATTGCTCAGGAAGGAGAAACTCTATGCCAAGTTTTCGAAATGCGAATTCTGGATTCCGACGGTACAATTTTTGGGTCATGTGATTGATAGACAAGGAGTCCATGTGGATCCTGCTAAGATTGAGGCGATAAAAGATTGGGCTGCACCTACAACCCCAACCGAAGTTCGTCAATTTTTGGGTTTAGCTGGTTATTACCGAAGATTCATTGAGGGATTTTCTAAGATAGCTAAACCATTGACCAAATTGACTCAAAAGAGTGTTACATATGAATGGGGAGATAAAGAAGAGGAAGCATTTCAATTGCTTAAGAAGATGTTGTGTAGTGCTCCTATCTTAGCGTTACCGGAAGGTAACGAGGATTTTGTCGTCTATTGTGACGCCTCACATAAAGGATTGGGAGCCGTGTTAATGCAACGAGAGAAGGTGATAGCTTATGCTTCCCGACAGCTCAAAAAGCATGAGAAAAACTACACCACCCATGATTTGGAGTTAGGTGCTGTGGTTTTCGCCTTAAGAATATGGAGACATTACTTGTACGGAACCAAGTGTGTTGTATTTACTGACCATAAAAGTCTACAACACATCTTGAATCAAAAAGAGCTCAATATGAGACAGCGACGTTGGATTGAGTTGCTAAGCGATTATGATTGTAAAATTCGCTACCATCCTGGTAAAGCAAACGTTGTCGCTGATGCTCTTAGTCGAAAGGAAAGAATACCACCGTTACGAGTTAGGTCATTGGGAATGACTATCGTATCGCTGTTACCATCTCAAATACTTGAAGCTCAAACGGAAGCGTTGAAAGCAGAAAACAGATCTGCCGAGAATATATTTGGGATGGCTAAGAATGAGAAAGGATTTGTTAAGCGTTCTGATGGATTGTTATGTTTTGGAGATCGGATTTGGGTACCTTTGTATGGAGGAATTCGGGAGTTGATTATGCATGAATAGCATAAGTCAAGGTACTCTATTCATCCTGGATCCGACAAGATGTACCAGGATCTTAAGAAGTTATATTGGTGGCCAAACATGAAGGCAGATATAGCATCGTACGTTAGTAAGTGCTTGACATGTTCTAAGGTTAAAGCTGAACATCAGAGACCATCAGGATTACTAACGCAACCAGAACTTCCAGTCTGGAAATGCGAGCGGATTACTATGGACTTTATTACCAAATTACCGAGGACAGCTAGCGGTTGTGACGCTATCTGGGTAATTGTGGATCGCCTGACAAAGTTTGCTCATTTCTTAGCAATTAGTGAAGATGATAGTGTGGATAAACTTGCGAGGTTATATGTGAAGAAAATTATTTCGCGTCATGGAGTCCCGATATCTATTATTTCGGATCGCGATAGCCGTTTTACGTCAGCTTTGTGGCGATCACTTCAAACGGCTTTGGGGACGAGACTTGATATGAGTACTGCGTATCATCCCTAAACCGATGGTCAAAGTGAGAGGACCATTCAGACATTGGAGGATATGCTTCGTGCATGCATCATAGACTTTGGTAAAGGCTGGGAGAAGTACTTGCCCCTTGCGGAATTCTCCTATAATAATAGCTACCACACAAGTCTTAAAGCTGCACCATTCGAAGCTTGGTATGGCAGAAAGTGTTGTTCGCCTATTGGTTGGGCAGAAGTTGGAGATAGCCAACTCACAGGCCCTGAGCTGATTTTGGAAACTACTGAGAAAGTAGCTCGGATTCGTGATCGGTTGCAAGCAGCCAGAGATAGGCAGAAAAGTTACGCCGAGCAGAGACGTAAACCCTTAGAGTTCCAGGTTGGAGATAAAGTGATGCTGAAAGTCTCGCCTTGGAAGGGTGTGATACGTTTCGGGAAACGTGGTAAACTCAACCCACGCTACATTGGACCATTTCTTATCTTAGAAAGAATTGGGCCCGTGGCTTATAGGTTGGAATTACCACATGAACTGAGTAAAGTTCACGACGTGTTCCACGTTAGTAATTTGAAGAAATGTCTTTCCGATGAGATGCCTGTCATTCCAATGAAGGATATTCGTGTTGATGAGAAATTGAACTTCGTGGAAGAGCCAATGGAGATTTTAGATCGTGAAGTTAAACGACTCAAGCGAAGTCGCATTCCGCTCGTCAAGGTTCGTTGGAATTCCCGACATGGACCAGAATTTACGTGGGAACGTGAGGACGAGTTCCGGAAGAGATATCCGAAGCTTTTCACGTCGTAGACGAATTTTTCCGAGTGAAACCCGGGACGGGTTTCTTCTGAGACTGGGAGGATGTGACAACCGGCAATTTAGGGAGTTATTTTAAAAACCCACATTACGTTAAAGTTCGTTTATAATTTTTATTTGGAATTTTATTTCACAACGAACTTGTAAGACCTATTTTATGGATAATTATATTTAATGATGTTATGGAATTCGTGAATTATTTTCATAATTCATTTTTGACATTATGCTCGGTGATATATTCTTAAATTCTCACTGGTACTACGTTGACTCTGGCAGTAGGATAACCTAACGAAAAATTTTATAATTCGTTTTACGAGTCCGATGATATTTGAGTAATTATGAGATGTTTTTGGGAGATATTAAAGTTTTGAAATGAGTTCGGGTTTCGGGCCACATGTTTTACATTTACCCACTTTACCCGCTCCACATCATTAGTAATATTATTATTACAATTATTATTATTATCCTTATTATAAACAATAATATATATATATATATATATAATATATATATATATAAAATAAAACTACAAAATTGGTCCTTGGGCCGGTTCACATAAACACACAAACATCACCCTCACTCACCACATCTCTCTCTCATTATCTCTCTCCCCCATTCTCTAAACCCTAGCCACCGCACCCTTTGGCCGGCCACCACCATCACACCTCCACCCTCATCACAAAACCAACACCACCATATTACTCCTCATCTCATCCTCTTTCTTTTGACATATAATACGCGCCCTAAAACGTCCTTTAACACCACGAAATCTTTAAAGATTCGGTCGAGTTTTTATTGTTTTCACTAGATTCGTAAGTTTGGAGGTTCAAGAAGGTGAGTAAGCTCGTTTTGGTACCTTGGGTGCCTCGACATGGTGTTAAATCCTTGGCTACACGGAAGGTTTTTATGGGAATCGAATTAAATGGTTGGAAATTAATGATTTTGATATTAAAATTTAGTTTGGTATCCGGGTAATGGTGAGAACTTGTTGGGTCGAGTGAACCGTGAGTCTTGGACTCACGGCTTGATGTGGGTACGAGCCACATGGCTCGTTATTTTCTTGATATTTGACCTTGGATCCTTGGTATTTCATGTTTGTTACTATGGTGTTTGACTCGACTCGATGGAGTCATGTTCTTGGCCGAGTGGTTATTGTTGATGTCGCGACCCAAGAGGGTTGTTTGGGGCAGTTTTGTAAGGCTCATTTGAGCTTATTTTGGAGACCCTTGGTCTTAGTTGTCGAGTCTTAGTGACTCGTGTGGTATGTCGAGACTCAAGTGAGTCATAAGGCTCGGGTTTGACTTGGTAAACCAACCCGGAATTAGCACTTTTGATACTTTTATTTTTCCTTGTTTTGGTTCATGTTGACTTGGTATTGTTGTGGCATTTGTGGTTTCGGCCGAATGCTTTTGTTGGGTCGAGACCCTTTGTGGTCTCAACAATGGGAATAATGTGATATTTGAGGAGTTGTTGACGAATGGTAAAGTGGGGACCGATTGTGAGACGGTCACTTAGATTGACGGAGATAGGTTAGTCGGGTGCCGTAGTCGGACCCTATTGTTGTAGCACGTGCATTGGGATTGATTTGGACGGAGATGTATTGTTTTTATGACATTTACGTATTACTTTGGACTTGGACAATGAGCCGAGAGTCATGACTCGGACATGTGACCATTTCGTATGACTCGATAACTATTACAAATAAAACATAAATAATAAAACTCGTAATAATAGTTATTGATAATATAAACATTTATATGAATATATAGACGTGAATAACGGATATATAATTATATAAGCGCGTATATTAATAATAATAATAATCACGAGTCATATTATAAATAATACAACTAGATATATATTAGGCTACGAAAGTGGCGTAATATTATTGAACGTATTATTATTATAAAGAAATTGTTATAAAACGAGGAATTCTCGACAATTACCAAATATTAAATAAAAATGTCATTTTATATATAATAAATAAACTTATCGAGTTATGCGGAGTCGTTGTCACTCGAGTTCAGGTAAGTTTTATTTGTGACTTTCGTGTTGTCACGGATATATGACGATTAATATAAACGTTTTCTATAACTAAATAACCACTTAACCGTAGGGTTGAATCGGGTTATTTGGCTATATAAAATGAATATATTAATGGGCATCGTATCCTACGATGCCCATAGGTTGTGATATATGTAAAGTGTAATAAATTGCGAATATATATATATCGGGAAATCTGGCCAATTTGACGATGTATATGAGGAATTTATTAAACTATGATATCTACCATATAGTATTTATGTGCTATGTGCTTTAGGATAGGGTGTAATCTTGGAACGGTATGTTACGTAAATAAATATGAGGATTATCAAATTGACGGATTTGATAAACTTTGGCGATTTATTTAAATGATATATTGGGCTAATATTAGATCCATAGTTTATTTTATTATCCTTTGTGTGACCTTTTGGTTTGTTTTGTGTCGACCCACCACCCGTATGGATACCAAACGCAAATACACCAAACTAATACGAAATAGATTTTCGGAAATAAAACGGATTCTCGTCCGGGTTTGGGAATATTTTGAATTTGAGGAAATGATTTCTGAACGAATTAATATTGTTAGGTCGTGCCGAGTCCGTAGTTGCTGTTTCGTGAGTTACTATACATCTTATTTCTACCGACTTCTTCTTGCTATTTTCTGGACTTGAGGTGAGTCATAGCCCCACTTTTACTCTTGAACTATGTTTTCAATACTTGGGGTGAGAAACGTGCAAATTATTTTATGTGGACTATTATCGCTTTTATATTCTTTTAAAACTTGCTATGCGTATGGACTAGGTTGTATTGTCAACTTTAGTCACATAGTTTTTGTGTGTACTATTCAAGGTTGGCTTATTTGGATATTGGTGGATTATCAACTTTAGTCACATAGTTTTTGTGTGTACTATTCAAGGTTGGCTTATTTGGATATTGGTGAATTGTCAACTTTAGTCACATAGTCTCATGTGTACTATTCAAGGTTGGCTTATTTAGATACTGTAGTGTGCACCTATAGGTTATTAATACTTCGGAGGTTATCCGAGTATTTATTGGTATTGCGGGGGTTACCCGAATATCTATGTTGGAACGGAGGGTATCCGTGTGTTAGGTTGGAGCGGAGGGTATCCGCAGGCTTTTAGCGAATCCTTAGTCTAGCTAGCAAGCGTTTTGCGTATATGTCCACTATATTGTTAGATGAATGTAAACCTATGATCTCACCAGCGAAAGCTAACTTTTAGCACGTTTTCTCAGGTAATTAAGTGGTGATACGGATGCTTGGAATGGAAGGCTCGGCCAAGGCTCATGGTTTATGGATCTATTTTTCTAAACTCTGATAATTAATTTTGGACCTACTGTTATGTTATTTTGGGCCTGACTCTGAATGATGTTGGGATAAATGTAAACGTTAAAACCCCGTTTTGGTTGTGTTTTTATTATGTTTACCTTATCTCGTTCTATATTGTCTTGTGTTGGATACCAATCCCCGTAGCACCCCGAAAGCTTGTTGAGTCTTCCGCTGTATCAAATTTTGGGGGTGTTACAGGGTTTAAGTAGAAGAGGAAGGTTGCAAGAATAGCAAAGCATGCATGCTTAGTTTAATTAGTTCAAATAATATTTAAGCAAATAAAGAAGGTGTATAAGACCTAGGGGTAGGCTTGGTCAAACATGCAGGAACAGGAAAAGTAAGCAAAGAAGTCACAACACAATAATAAAGGGGCGGTCCCGTAACTGGTTGGATGGTCCTTTATCTTTTGGGGGACCGTCGATCGATAAAGGACCGCCACCAGTAGGTTTGACAGTTTTTAGAGAATGTTCCTAGTGTGTGCCTACATGAAACATATGTGGAGATGCGATTATCTCGATTCTAAAGAAAGAAAAACCTAAGAGATAATCCAAAGTCTCCTAAGTTCAGTCTTGCTCATCTTACCATGTCGGATAACATATTTGTTACATGATCCGATAAAGGATTTGAGCGCATCGTGCGTGCATGGAAAAAGAGTTTTTGAATTATATTAACAATGCAAGAAAATGTGATTTTCCTATTCGTGAGAAGATTTTGAACATATGAATTGGGGTTTTTATGCACAAAATCTAGTTTTCTTATTATCATGCAATAATGGTTGTTAATAAAAAGAAATAGTTACTTCCCCAATTTCAATTTTTGTGCGCAAAAGAATCCTAGACTCAGATTAGATATGTTTTGTTCGAATGTCAGCTATGTTTTCTTCCGTTGGAGCTTTTTCAATAGATATGTTACCCTTTTGTACGTTATCCCTAAGAAAATGGTGACAAATTTCTATGTGTTTGGTTCGAGAGTGTTGCACAGGATTTTTACTTAAATCTATTGCTCCTTTATTATCACACATGATTGTAATATCATCAAGTGTAATGCCATAGTCTACGAGAGCTTGTTTCATCCATAGTGCTTGTTGACATGCCTTTTCGGCGCTTACGTATTCGGCTTCAGTTGTGGAGATAGCTAGTGCCATTTGTTTCTTGGAGAACCAAGAAGTTAAGCAACAACCCATGAAGGTACAAATGCCACTAGTACTTTTTCGATCCACATAATCTCCCGCATGATCAGAGTCGGGATATACTATAGTTTCTATGCCGGTCCCCTTAGAATACCATAATCCTAAGTGTATAGTGCCTTTAATGTATCGGAAGATACGCTTAACGGCTTCTAAATGAGAAGTTTTGGGATCTTCTTAGAAGCGAGCACAAAGGCAGACACTAAACATGATATCGGGCCTACTTGCCATTAGATACAATAAACTTCCTATCAATACCTCTATACTTAGTACTATCTACGGATTCACCCTCCTCATCCTTGGTGAGCTTTGTGTCTGTAGCCATTGGGTTTTCATAGGCTTAGCATCTTCTAATCCAAATTTCTTAAGCATTTCCTTAATGTACTTAGATTGATTAAAAAATATTCCATCATCTAATTGTTTTATTTGGAGTCCAAGGAAGAAGTTAAGCTCGCCCATCATGCTCATTTCAAACTCATCATGCATGCTTTTTTAGAATTCATCACACATGTCTTGACAAGTTAAACTAAATTGTGAACTTATGATATTTTAGAATTCGTCATGCATGATTTTTTAGAATTCGCCATTGGCTTACGCAATGTTTCGGGAATTTTAATAAGCTTAATTGTGAACTTATGATGCACTTAGAAAATTACTGGTGAAATGAACATGACACGTGGGAGTACCACGAACTTCAACACTCTGAGCATGACTAATGTGAAGAAGATGTTGATGGCGTTAATGAAACTAAATAGAACCTGAACGTGAGTCTAACTTGAAGACTCTAGAATAAAGAGAGGTGTTTACCGGGGGACAACCCGGATTTATCTTTACTGTTTTTTTGCTGTCGAGTCTGTCAGACCTGTAGCAGATGCGGCGCATCTCCATCAATAGATTTGGCGTATCTACTGCACAGGTCATATCTGTTTTTATTTTTCTGCATTTTATTTTCTAAATTATGAACCTTCTGTCAATTTATTTAATACGGCGCATCCCTGGTTAAGGATGCAACGCATCTAATCTTTCTGACCCGTACCAATTCCAGGCTCGATACGGCGCATCTTCTTCAATAAGATGCAGCGCATCGACTGACCTGATGATTTACAGATTTTATTTTTATTTTTATTTTATAACCACTAATGAATTTTGTACAAGTATCGATCTTCTTAAAATCAGGTGTATAATTGGTGGTATTTATATTTATTGCTCGCAAATGCAATATGGAGGATCAAACCGAGCAAATATCAGGGGAGTTTTTCGTTCTAATTCTTTTTTATTTCATGTTTTTATTTTCAATAAACAACGGGGACGTTGTTTAACTTAAGTGGGTGGGGGGGGGGGGGGGATGGAGAATTAGAACTTTTACTTAACTCTTACTTGTCATTATTTTTCAAGAATATGCTTTAATTTGCGCTTAATATATCAAAATTTTAAAATTTTTTTAGCATGTTTTTGTTTAATCTAAGTTGCATAGCTGCACACAAGACTTTATTTTCTAAAATTGTGATTTTAAAATTCACAAATCTATGAGTGTGCCGGTGACTTGTAAACTTTAGAACTTGACTTGTATACTATTCGAGACCACCATAATAAGTATTATTTTTATAATTGGAGTGACTTGTCTAAATTGGTAAAATTCTAGGATTACACCAAACAGCCTTTATATGTTATGTGATATTAACTAACTACACTGGTTAGTTAACCCTCGTATAAACCCTTTATTACTCTCAATTTTAGAGTAAGATATCCCTAGAAAAACACGTAGAGCCATTCCTTTAGGATTTATACACCTTGTTATTATGTTTCGTTACACCTTAGCCTACCCTATAGATTTAAGTCCGTGGTTAGTTGCTTAGGCAAAGTGTGTTTCCTTGCGTTACATGTGTTCGTGTGCGTAAATTCATTATCTTTGGTTAGGTCGGGAAATTGCACAATGCAATTGGATTGAAAGTACATATTGTATATTTTTAGTCAGTTTTTCGTGTGTTCACTACTTTCACTATTACATTATGTCTGAAGGTCTGAAAAGTAAGAAAAAAATTATCCAGAATTATTGCGATGGTATTGTGGTGAAATTTTACACCATTAGTTATGTTATTTAATATATATATATATATATATATATATATATATATATATATATATATATATATATATATATATATATATATATATAAAATGAGAAAAGAAAAAGTTAGTAGTTTGTTTAAACCAACGATGTAAAGTTTTGTATTAAAGTGGTTGATATCGCCACTATTGTTGTATTATGTTTATGGATTGAAAGGGAGTTGGACGTTATGGGAACGCCAGCTAAGGATTGTTTATTCTTTGTCTAAGATCTTATTGAGTATAATTCGTGTCTACCTAAAGCGTGAGTTACAAAAGAGTCAAAGCGTGAGTTTAGTGATTCTCAGGTACATTTTATTAGCATCATTTATCCTATTTAATTGACTTGTTTTATATTGTTTTGTATGAGAATTGGTGCTTTAATGTTTACTTTAGTGATTCTCAGGTAAAAACGAGCAATTGGTGAAAGTTAATGATATTGGACAATTATGGACCTAAATGATCAAGATTTGAAAAGTCTACTGAAATTTAAGAGATGCGCCGTATCACTCTCAACAGATACACCGCAACATCATACTTAGATGAATTTGAAGACCATTGCCTGACTTTGAAGAATGTGCCGCATTTAATTACAACATGCGCCACATATGAAACTTTGGTTAACGAAGTATAATCAACTTGTTCTACGCCCAATACGCCGCATCTCATTTACAACATGCGGCATAATAGCTAAAGACTTCACCAGATACTATCCAAGACGTTAAAGGACATGCGCCGCATAGAGAAACAAGTTACGCCGCATCTAAAGGCGGTGTACGAATATTCCAGAATATAAAAATCTTGGACCCCACGCGAAGTTAAGTAGATGCGCCGCATCTATCATCAATGATGCACCGCATCGATCCCTCAAACAGAAACTATAAATACCCCATGACAGATACGAGTTTGAAGAGTGAAAAGAAACACTAAGGAGACGAATTCAGTCGAAGAAGCATCACAAGACACGCCCTAAACGAAGATCTTAGAGCCGTAAGAAGGTCCTGCAGTGTATAATTCATTAAGTAGTTTTGTTTATTGTATTAGTAAGCTTTAATCCGTCAGGATTGATGGGCTTGTGGCCACCATACTGCTCCCCTTAAAATTGCTTTCCCATCGATTAAAGTTTATATGATGATGTTTTTGGTGACTTTTATTTGTACATTGATAACCTATGTGTTTAGTTGAGTCTTCTGGGCTACCATACATGTTCCTTACCTACTTATCTAGTGTCTAGAAGGTAGGATAAAAATAAGTAATCATTAAGAGTTTACTCGCCGATATTTAGGATCCAATGAGACAGATTAGATTACGATATTCATCATATAAAACTAGCAATAAAACATGTGACAAGCTACTTAATTATAAGGACATGTCTTCTTACGTGTTTCTATTATCTATCTGTGTACGTGATTGCTATTCACTGATTTATTCTCATTAGTTTTACTTTTATTGTTTACTTAAATCTGTGTTAGTCTCTCAGGCTAAACCCCCGTTTATTAGATTAGGTTGTAAAACTAACTTAGATATTAAAATACTAATTAAATCAACTAGATATTACGTTCCATTCTTAGTGTTTGATACTCTACTTACCACTATATACATATTAATCGGGTACACTGCTCGTTAAGTGTGTGTATTAGTAATAAGTCTGCTAAATATATATTTAAAACTTGATTATGCAATAATACTCTATACTACACTGACACATAACACGCATCACTAGTCATCAAAATTGTCCCAATTGTTTTATAAAACGTATAAATGTTAAGTGCAATGTATAATCTATATGTAAAAACTTTATAAAACTCACTTGCATATTCACGATCATTATTCAAAATCTAAGTTGCGACATATTATTTTTAGGTTGCTCCTATAATAATTCTCAGTTTCTCGTTCATTATCTCATTGTATTTATCTCGTTGCTTGACGGTGAGTTTCATAGCCCCACTTTTATTTGTTTATACTTGTTTTCAAATACTTTGGGACCCCTTGTTCTAACTTTGAGTTCATTTATCGAATGGTAACTTTTAAAAATGTCTTATTTAGATTTCGTTTTCTATGACTTGAACTTTGTACTATGAAGTAATACCCCAGTGACGTTATTTTCCGTTGCGATATTTTAGAGGTGTTACACTATAAGTAATGCTACCACATGTCAGAATGATTCGTTTTTGGGTAAAAGGGATTTTTCACCATGGTAAAATGCATTACACCAAAAACGTTAAAGTACAAAGGATGGGGTGAATCCCCCATCTCAGCCCGATCAGGGCGACAGAAATGCACAACATGTGCAACTTACATGCAACCAGTATATAAGAATGACAGGCAATTATTATAACTTACAAAATAAACAAAAGCTATAATGACTAAATAAAAGAATCAAATAACATGTATGCCCTATTCAGGAATAAAACCTGAGCCTTCCATAGCCATAATAGCGAACCATATTATCCTCCATGCCATCTCTATAAGCATACTTGAACATCATTAAGCTCAGCAAAAACTGACATGGATAAATAAATGTACACGAAGAAGCCTTACATATAAATGGTAGGAAAAGCTCCATATGACCGATATAATCTGATCAGTTGTAAAATGAATAGCTTCCCAACCCGTAATAAGCCTTCAACGACTTGCCTCAAAATCCATACATGGTATACATGATAACAACATATACCAAACTTGCAATAAAGAACAACCATGGAGTGCAATGATCCGATAAGGACACAAAATAGCCCCAACAAGAACACGCTCAACTGCATTAGCAATAATAAGTTTATTGCCCAAATCGACGTATAACACAATGCAATTCAGATTGAGCAACCAATTAATAGGGTTTATGATAACCCTAACTTCCAATAAACCAACCCACGAGGACCTCAAGATCTTAATTGTGTCCAAACAGCATATCGGTGACAAATAAGGTCAACAACCCTAACTTCCAGCCATCATAAGGATATCAACCAAACAATCCTAACAATCGTTAGAAACTTCCAAAGGATGAATAAACTTACATGAAAAACCCTCACAAAATAATGGTAGGAAAAAACTCCTACTGGCCAATATACACAGATCATTTATAAAACTGAAAAGCATTCAAACGACACCATAAGACTTCAACAACTTGCACTTTAGCAACATATTGGTACAAGATGCAACAATAGGTCACATGTTGATCAGAATGACCCCATTACAATGTGTACCAAGTAATAACAACGTACAATAAAGTTAAGACCATGGAGCACAACAATTTGAAACGATTCAAATCAGCCCCAACCAGAGATTGATCCACTACAACAACACCATGCAATATGGATCTGAACACCAAGAGGTAGATTTTAAAAACACCATAATGTCCGAAAGCTTACTCATGACAGAACCTCTTGATAAGAATGCCGCCCAAATACCAGGTATGTAAGTAACAAGTACAATAGAAACCCTAACGAGGGTTTACTTCCACAAAGAATGCAAAGCAGCCCCAACTGTGTCCCATAATGCTTCAATTCAGTACAGATCGGAGCCACATGATACTAGGATAATACAACAATCCTAACGTCATTAAACATCCAAATCACTAGACCCATATGAAAATAATATCAACCAATACTTAACAGGTCGTAGGAAAACATATGATAGTGTTAAAGCATAATTATACCCTATCAAACATGAACTTACATCTCTCAACCCACAAACAAGGTAAAAAACCCACAAATCCACCAATCAAGATGAATTCAAGATCACAAGATCACTTCCATAAATCGTACGTTGATCACCAAAAACCCTAAACAATGTTTACATACACGATGAAGAAGAAACCAAACCCTAAAAGTCTTAGCATTTCGTTATGCTTTCAGAACAGCAAATCCCAAGCAATTCGACCACAAAGAAAACCAAAAAGGTTTTATAATTATTAACCCAAAGCCGAACACAGATCATACCAAGAAAAATGGATCGATCTAATAATCACAGAGATAATCAAATCGACATGAATGATGAACCATGAACCTGGAATACGATCTAATAGAATCAGATTTACCGAAACCCTAAAAAACGATAGTACTAAAAAACATTTTAGATCAACTTAACCAACAATAAAATTGAATTGGTGTTGATAAACACGAATGTTACACACAACCAACCATAAACCGTTGCAGGAAACAAGATCTAAAGACGAATTAGAAGCAATAGATTGAAAATTAAGGATAATTAGGGTTTCGGCAGATCCAGCCCGCCTCTATTCAAGAAAAACACTTCCCTATATAACTGATTGCATACCAGTGAACGAATCAAAGATTGTTTAGAGGTAGAGAGGCGATAATATAAGAGAAAGTGACCGGAAAATTGCAGGAATAGAGGCGGCCGAAAATCACCCAAAGAGAGAGAATATTAGGGTTTTTTTTAATGATTAATGATTTGGGTATTTTTTTTTCAAACGGATTCTTGACTTATTTACTTTTTTAATTTAGTTATCGTTTATAAGATTCTTTGCCTTCTACTATTTTTGTCTATTAGTTTTCTATTTTTCTATTGTTAATTGTATTTACGCAATTTGATTTTATTAATTAAAGGTACATTTGTTTCCTGACATAATTTTAGCTTATATTCTACATCTCTTGAGCTTAAATCCGTTGATGCTCAATAATCACACAAATGCTCAGTTTTGACCTGCAATTGAGTTACTAAACTATTGGTGATCATTTCTTAACAAAAGTAAATGTATGATGAGATGGCCTTATAAATATAAAGTAGTTAAGAAGTTATTAGGATGACGAGGAACAATGTCACATGAGTGGTCAAGAAGAACATTCAGTGGAAATACACGGTCGATGCCCTAAAGTGGTTCGGTATTGTGTTATTCTTAACTATCAAGGTTATTATTATTATTGTTGTTGTTGTTGTTGTTAGATCTTCACAAGATCGATGTAGTTGTTTATGTTGGTGATTTTAGTTATAAAACATATTAAATAACATAAAAAACGCATTGGAACAAATCACCAATAACGGATCCATATTAGTCGTATGATTAATCGTAAAAACAACAAAAAAGGTTATACCTTTGTAGCGTGAACTCGTGGATCTAATGGATACAAAATCGACCTTCTTCACCAATTAAACCCATGTAATCAAGAGTAGATTAAATATATGTGTATCCACACTACACGTCTGCAACCACCACCGGACGCTAGTCCTTCTTGTTTCTCTTGAATAAACCTTATATGTGACTAGGAATAGATCAAAGATCAAAACCAACGCCTAAGAGAAGGTTTATGGTGTTAAGCCGGTTCTAAGGGAGGGGAGGGGAAGAAAATCTTGTGTTATCTTTCTAATGTAATAAGTGATTTGATAAAATCAAACCCCCTTATCATAATGCAAGTTACACTAAGCCTTTTCCTTATCTTCCTTTCAAGCCCTATGGCCAGTCCATAGGCCTAGGTAATTGGGCTATCCAATTACTTAGGTCCAATACAAATACATTAAGTCCAACTCAATAATTCGTAGTTCGTTTACTTGATCTCGAGTTACGTAGATAATGTATAATGTAAATACGATAATTACATTATAACAAATGGTGTCTCCGTGTATATGCGTGTGACCTCATAGCCTCATGTGTTTCTAGCCATACAATTATTTATTATGTAATGAGCATACTCCAATAGTTTAGAGTCGTTTTAGTAGTTTAGCGTCGATGTTGTTCTATGTCAAAGTCGTTGTAGTTGTTGAAAACCATCGAGGTGGTTGTAATTTTTAGCATCTTGCTGGTATTAATTTTTATAAAAATATGTGCCTTTAAGAAAAGGTTAAGTGGAAATACACTTTAGTTAGTAAACATGTTTATATCAACATAACATACTAACAAGGCTAAAAAAACTGATATTTTTCGTTTACAATCCATCCTTCGTTTGCTTAGAAGCCGGGGAAATAATTCAACAAACTAGTATGTTTTTTTGGTATTTCATTCCAACGTAAACATGGTGTGGCGAACCGTAAAATCAATAATCTAGTGGTTTAAAGACGTTGATTTCAGACTTGTGGAAGTTCATTGCAATACCGAACGATCAAGGACGGAGCCAGAGGTTCTCGCGGGTGTCCGTGCACCCCATGGATTTTTTCAATGTAGTGTTAATTTTTGAAAAAACATCGATTTTTCATACAGTCATCTTAAATGCACCCGGTCCATCGAAATATATTCCTAGTATTAGTGTTCAATTTTTGTGTGCACCCGGTTATATTTAGTCCTGGTTCCGTCCCTGTGAACAACATATCTTAGTATCTTACCATAATAAAAATCAGTAAAATTACCAATACGATCACTGATTATTTTTTTTATTATTATTTTTTTTTTAACCACAAATTCACAAAACCCGAATGCTTCCACGTAAGGACCGAATCAGTTAACAGGAGTATGAGAATGAGACTTAGAACGCGGGCTTATTATAAGCAACCCAAAAACAAGCCCATTGACTCTCAAAATGGGCCGTGAAGATCCAGTAATTTCTCAAATGCTTAATGCAATCAGGGTATAGATAAAGAAGAAAACTTAAAACGAGAAGGAAGAAAAATAATTATAATCACATATTTGAGATGCATCTCAATTCATTTAGATGCATTGCCTATCGTGTCGAAAGTGATTTTGAATTGAAAAAGATGCAAAGTACGTAGTAGCATTAGAACCACATTTGGCATGTAGAGGACGAAAAACTAACATGATTAATCTAATTTGATGAAATGCATCTAATATATGTATATGCATCTAATTTTGTTCTAGAAAATAGATTATGATACATCTAAATGAATAGAGATGCATCTAATTCAACTCGATGCATATTGAATATGTGGTTATAAATTTATAATTACTTTTGGTCCTTTTCATTTTAAATTTTCTTCTCATTTTATCATAACTCAATCGCATGCAACCAAAAATAAATCAACTCACGCATATAAGTATTGAGAAAAAATAAAACTTTAAGAATTCAAAAAGTTGATCCTAATTGAGTAATCATAATTTGAACTACACTTGCCAAGTTGCCAAAATGATATTCTGTTGAAAGCTATATACAAATGACAAATCTGTGTTGGTTTTACTAAAAAGTCTTACAGTTTGAAGTTGCCAAATAAATTGTAGGTGACTCGAGACTTTTGGTGGTTTATAGGTTGTTTTGTACGCTTAAGAGTATTCTACTAGGATAAACAT
The DNA here is from genome assembly GCA_030686995.1 of Artemisia argyi. NCBI lineage: Eukaryota > Viridiplantae > Streptophyta > Magnoliopsida > Asterales > Asteraceae > Artemisia > Artemisia argyi. The sequence goes on along the minus strand of CM060705.1, from coordinate 114,251,008 downwards.
GGTCTTATGTTTAAGTTGAACATGATGGATCATATTGGTAATGTTATATGAGTAAAGAATAATATGAGCTCTTTTTCTTTATGATAAAAAGGATCTTCACATTCATATATCTTGTTTCTTAAAGGTTAACATAACTTATCATGTTGATTCGAACAATCCGTCCAACAATTGAGATGACATACTGGTTCCCTAAACCTGTTTTATATCCATCGGTTCTTCAATACACTAAACTATATGTGTATCTTTAACGTCCATCTATCCTCCCAAATTTACTTCAAAATTCATATCTTCTACCATTTTTATAATTTAGATAAATGTCGTTGAGATGGTAAATTCATTTTGGAGATTATGTAGCATAATGCAAAAGTTACGGGTTCAACTCTCGTCGATCTATTCATTTAGTATTGTGTTACATGATTTATTTAGTATTGTGTTACATGATTTATCTTTCACATTTTGGTTGTAAGACCGGTTGGTATACGAGGCTATGGTCTTTCAATTTCTTATCTATATTATTTATAAAACATATTGCACCTTCTCTTATTAATTTTTTAAGATTTTCATATTTAGATTTTAATTAAATTACAAGTGACAAAACATAAAACACAAAATTTTAAGGTTATCATATCTCTTACATATGTACAATTAATACACCCCTAAACCAATTAATACAAGTTAAAAAAACATAATTTACAAGTACTTAAAGCACAAATAAAACTTAAAAACACTATTCTAACATATACAATTAATACACAATTTAATTCACCCATTCACCAAAATATACAACAATAAAACCACAATATACAATTTAATCAAGCTATTTGGTACAAGTCTATTATTATTTACTTTCGACGCTAATCCTATTTCACATCTCACAACTCAGCCTACAACCTCATAGTTACAAACCCATCAAGAAATAACTATCAAGTCTCGAATACAAAAGAAAAAAAATATTAATAAGATAAACAAGATCACAGATTTTTCTTCTTTCGTATGTTATAATATATTCGTAGACCTCAAAAACCAAACCACACAAAATAACTATCATCATAGATCTGTGAAGAGATCAAACTCTTCTTATTTATATCCGAAAAGAAAGAAAGTTGTATAACAAATTTTTGTTATAAACTTTCTTGGTTTCGTTCAAAAATATTGTCATACAAAACGAAGAAGAGAGGAGCTGGGAGGCGGGATGAGTTATTTATCGGTTTGGATTGATGATATATGATTTGATCTATGATAGAGCGATTTGAGGAAAGGTTTGGGAGCAGCAGATCTGAAGAAGAGAGGAGATGGGAGGCGGATTGTTTTATGTGTGTGTGTATCAGGGTTTTACTAATGAGTAAAAGTGTTGTTTCTTGCAATCCACCAACCCACAAAGTTCAATGGGTTAATCAAAATACTATTGTTGTTGTGCGCCTGATCATCAAAACCACAGCCCATTTATTGGGCTTTCTCTTATCTTTAATTTCTCTAATGATATTAAGCCCATAATCATACTAAAAGTCCATTAATCCCATTAAATTCACGAGTAGTATTTTGAGCAGCAAAACTAACGAGCTATCTTCAGAATTTTTCTGCCAATTTAGTTATTTGCAACTACCCGTTAATGTCGACCACTACGACCTCCTACATCGTCAAGCAACCAATATCCGCCTATTTGTCACCGCAACAATGCGTTGACAATCACATAACCTTTTAACTACTTGCAATTATACTACTGTATTAATTAAAATTATTGTTATCCGTAAAGTAATTATTTAAAAAAAAGTATGGCCGAATAACATCACATTGCCCGAAGATATAGTCACAGGGTACCTGCCGCCGCATCGCGCGGGTACCCTGCTAGTATTAGACTATGCAGGTTTGCCCAAGCTTGAATGTGGGGATTATGAACCATTTTAGTGTTTCGTATCCTTTTAAAACATTGATAGATAACCATTTTAGCAAAGATGCACCAAAATATTATATATTAATACAAGTTAACATTAAATCGACTAATAACCAATTAATGCATGAGAAACGGATTACTGATACACAATTAAATTTTTGATATATATACATTAAAATCTCAAAAAACTATTTTCTTATACATAAATTGATACACCTAATACACAACAACCACAAAAAACTTGATACACAATACTAAACATTGATACACATTACACGTTGAATCAAAGTGTATCACTTAGTTTACGTCAATTTTCATAAGAAAACCCATCAAATCGTTAACAATTTTAGTTGTAATTAATTATGTTTTTATTTTCTTTTTAAGTTGAGTGTCATTTGTGAGATTTTTATTGGTTCTCATTTTTACAACTTTAAGAAAGTTTTCATTTGGGGGAAGCCCTACTAGTTAAGACTTTACCATTTGAGTTGGAGAGTGTTATGTAAATTGCTTCATAGTAAAAGGTGGATTTATGTAACGTTAGGGGTCATTAATATAATTGAAAATGATAAAACAAATAATGCAAGGGCACGGCACCACGAGGAATCCCACCTAGAATATCCGGTTGTTCTTTAGTTTTGTGCTCAAAAATAAGAATATGCTAAAAGCCTAAAACTACCAAATTATTGATTCCACCAACACCCTTTTAGACCACTTTGTTCAAATATTTTGATAATTGCATGAATGATTGGTGTATAAGTTGATAAAAACACATTAAATTTGAGATAATGGAAATTATACTATAAGTTGATAACGTTTGTGACAAGTAATGAATAAACTAAGATAATATAAATGATTTGTAAGCACTAAAATCATTTTTGATTGGTTGATACACAAATATAACATTTAGGTGTTGTTTGTTTATTAAAAGTCTCTGAGTCCAAATCAATTCACACATCTAAATCTGAATATATGGTTGAAATGTCTGAATCTGATTACATCTTAATCTGACTAAGGGTTTGAGAAATCTGAATCTGACTCAAATAAAACTATTTGTTTTTGTAAAAATATTTGAATGTGTTAAATTATCAGTGTTTACAATTTAATTATAAACGATTGCATTCGCGTACAAATTTTATAATACAGTCAATAAAAAGTTAGAAATATTTTAAACAAAACATTAGATCTCATGTTTATTGAAAAAAAAAAAAAAAAAACCGTTTTTAGATTGAACTTTTCAAAACGATTAACTAAATGAATTGAGTTAGAGCTAAGATATATAAGTCCACTAACCCTAACCCTACAATTTGAACATATGTAATAATTCTATTTAAACGTACTTTTAATACAAAATACAAAGTTGAAATGAAAAAAAAAAAAAAAAAAAAAAAAAAAAAAAAAAAAAAAAAAAAAAAAAATTGAAGAAAAAACACCTAAAAAAAAGTAAGGAAAAATAAGATACGTTAAGAGGTGTTAAGACACACACCCTCCCAATCTAGTTCAATAAGATGTTTATGCTTTTTACTACCTTAAAAAAAAAAAAAAAAAAAAAAAAATCTTAACAATGACGGCCTCTTACCGTCTTTTGATGACATGAAGAAAATAAACACATCTTTTGGGCCAAACATCTGACTGCGTTTCAATGAGTCACATTAAGTGGTATTTTTGAAAGAAATATGTATTTGTAACGGGTTTAAAGTAACTTCTGATTAAAGATAATATGCAACTTATTAAGTATGGTTAAGTACGATGATTCTTTATTTTTCTCATGTACTTATTTGAAATTAAGGGTGAGCATCGGGTCGGTCCCGTCCCGACCCGATACCGACAAAGCCCGACTCTCGAGTTCACCAGAAAACCAAACTGACTCCTGACCCGAAAACAGTCGGTTCGGTATCGGGACAGTCCCGACAGGTCGGGATCGGTTGGATTTGTCGGTTTTCTTTGTTGTTTTTCGGTTTCCATCCCGAACCGGCCCGAAACCTACCCATCCCAAAACCGATTGGCCGAAAAACGCAAACCGAGTCCCGAACCGAGACTGGTCGGAATCGAAATCAGGACGCCAGGACTGGTCGAAAACGGGACGGTTGTCGGTCAGGTAAGCCCAACCCTATTTGAAATAAGTATTAATCTTGTTAAAATGTTAGGTAATAATTTTAATTTCCTTTAAGTAATCTTTTAACTCACCAATTTTTGCGGCTTAAGCCCACTCATACACATTTGAATCAAGTAAATCTTTTTTTTTTTTTTTTTTTTAAGTTGGTGTGACAACTTCAGATCGTATATATTATTTACTTGTTTCGCATATATGTAGGGATGGAAACACGGCCAAAAATTATCGGAGTCACAATTTTTTTTTAACTGTAGTACAAACGAAAAAATTAGCAAAAATGTACGATATTCAATGAAAACGATCGAATTTAATAAAAATTGATTTCAGTATTCACTTATTGATTGTATTTTTCTAAAATTGTGTATCAATATCAAATTCTCACGCTAATTGTAGCACATAATAAACATATAATATATGCCATTTTTATAACATTTTAAACTATTACAAAGATATTGGGATTATCTTATGTTCCATTTGAACATGAGAGGTTATGTTAGTTGTTTTTTTTTTTTTTTTTTTTTTCTTCACAATGATTAATTTATAAATAAGGGCCCGTTTGGTTTGTAGGTGGGTTTAGATTAGGATTTGAATTTGAATATAAAGTTGTAGATTAGGATTTGGATTTGGATTTGATGTAGGAGAGAGAAAATAATATTTAATAGTATTAATTATTTTATATAATATTTTTGTAATAAAAAACATTATTGTTAAAAATAAATATAGAGATAGAGAGTAAAGTTGTAAGTATGGCTCACAAAAAACATAAATATTTATTAAACCACACCCCTCCCCCTACTTTAGAAAAGTGTGGGATCATTGGGATTGAGTCTCAACTTTAAACCCTATAAACTCAACCAAACACTTGATTTACATTTATTAAATCCAAAACCTAAACAAATCACACATACCAGATGGGCCCTTATAGTCAAACAATAATTAATTTATTTATTTTTCTTCATTCACATAAAATTCAATATTAGCTTTCATGTTCAAATGGAACATGAAATGATCTCAATCTGTAATCAATCCATTACAAATTGTTACTCCGTGTTTTTTCTCTGCAACGAAAAAGGTATAATAAATCTAGAGATCCAAACAAAATATTCCTCTCAAAACATTAACACAAGCCCTGAAGCCCCACAAAAGTTCATAACCAACCCTTGAACTATAAAAATTTGTCACAACTCACCCTTCTTCTCTCAACCACTATATATCATCTCCTACAAAACCAAACTTCCAAGCAAGCATTTCATATCATCATCATCATTAACTATATATATTTATTACACTTACGTACTCCCCTATATCTCTTTATATTTCTATTTATACCCTTCTATACGCACAGTATATATATACAAGTTTTACATGCAAAGGAGCTAACAGCTAGCATGTCAACCGAGCCGTTAATATCGAAAGGCTCATCGTTTCATTTGGTCGACTCGATCAGAATATTCGATGAGCTACCGAAAGCTACGATTCTTTCGGTTTCTCGACCCGATGCTAGTGATATTGGACCTTTGCTGCTGTCTTACACAATTCAAGTAGAATATAAACAGGTATGTATGTTTTATGTTTTTGAAAAGTTTAGTTAATATGTCATTGTATGTGGTACCTATTTTTTATATCATATTTGTTTGTGTGTAAGTAAGAGTTATTTGTATGTGGTACCTATTTTATAGAACTTTGTTGGATTTGTTTAAAGTTTTTGGTTGGTGGGTCATGTAGAATAAAACTTTTTGTTAAACTACTATGTTACAATGCATTACCAATTATATTTGACTTTATAATGCATAAAGAAGTTATGTTTGATTTGATGTAGTTACTTGATTTATTGGATGGGGAGAATATGGTTTTATTAGAATATTGTAGAAACTTTATGTCAAACTATTTTACAAAGCATTTAATTTAGGTATTGAGTGGAAGTTATGGGATTACGTTTGCAAAACTGATTATGCGTCTGCAAATCAATGTTCTTTTTTTTTTTTAATATATTAAAAAAAAAAAAAAAAAAAAAAAAAAAAAAAAGTCTCAACTTGCGTTTTCAAATCATTGTTTCTAAAAACATGTCTCATACTGCGTTTTCAAAATGTGTTCTGTCTCTATGAAATAGCACATAATCGTTTCTTTCTATGGTTGACTTGCCTTCTTGGTTATCCGCGTTTTGCAAACACAATTATGGAGTATTAGCTACTCCCAAACAAAATCATATAAGAAATATGAGGGAAATAATCAACTTTTATAGATAAATTGAGGATAATGTGAGCGATAATTGATGGAGTAGTTTAAGGAGTATGAGGTTGTGAGAAACAAATTCAATCCGGATGTAGTTTAAGCCGATTATTTAGGGAAGGTGAGGAGGGATAATTACCTGTAGCATTGATAATTTTAGATATGTAAGGACTAAGGTTGCTAGAATGTATTTTGAGCTATGTTATATATACAACCAAATGTGACACATCACCTTGGCTTACAAAACCACCACTTGAAACCGCCAAATACATCAAAAAACTGCCGAAAACTATTAGTGGACACCGCTTTGCTCAGGTATGCTAGTGACTTTTTATTGATGTCTGCTCGAAATGGGGCTATTTAGGTCTAGATATTTAGAATTCTAAGTCATACTTGCGAGTTGTGAGTTGTGATTTCATGACTTAAAAACGTTTCCTCAATGTGTAGGGATTTTCGGTTACTTCACCAGTAAGAAACATCTACAGCTTTGGTTATGAATCCGTATAATATACATTCTGCAGTTCTGTTTTTGTGCTTTTACTGTTACAATAGTTTGGCTTTCCTGTTAACGAATGGCGAAAAGTGTGTGAAAAGATTAAAGTGGCCTTAAATCTTATTTTGAATAACTGTTTATACGAATCTTTCGGATTCACTGATATGACTCTCGAACACACTTCTATGTGGTTTAAATTCCTTGTTAGTAGCATGAATCGATAAATAATTTTAACTAACTAACCAAGTGTACTACAACAGTTCAAGTGGTGTTTACTAAAGAAGGCATCACAAGTTATATACTTGCATTTTGCATTGAAGAAACGTGCAATAGTTGAGGAAATTCATGAGAAGCAAGAACAGGTATTTTCCAGTATCCATTAGTTACGATGTCTCTATGTGAATAAATATAAATGAATTATCGCGCGATTATTACATACCTTATATCATACTGCTTCTGAAGCGCTTTTTACTTAGATCCCGAACAATAGTTTTCAAATTTCCTTATTTATCTGTTGATTTTTTTGAACACTATGAACACCAAAGGTTAAGGATTGGCTTCAACACATAGGATTAGGAGATCAGACGACAGTTGTGCATGATAATGATGAACCTGATGATGGAGCTATTCCTGTGCATAATGAGGACAGCGTTAGAAAGAGGTAATGCATACATGGATGCAAAATTTTCTATCAAGTGTGTTCTTACCATGTTTTCGCCGATGCAGATCCGTCCCAACAAGGGCTGCTCTTTCAATCATAAGGCCATCTATTGGGAGGTCCACGGTTTCAGAAAGAGCAAAAGTTGCGATGCAGAATTATCTTAATCACTTCCTTGGGAACATTGATATTGTGAATACTCGTGAGGTAAATCCTTAATGTGTAATGCTGTGTTCTGATCATAAAGCTCTCAATATGTGGGTCCATATTTCCGATTTCATTTTTCTTTTATTGTTCATAATTTTGATGGTTAAAATTTTTTTTTCAACAATTTTGGTATTCTTATAACTTTGGTCAGGTTTGCAAATTTCTGGAAGTCTCTAAGTTATCCTTTTCTCCAGAGTATGGTCCAAAGTTGAAAGAGGACTATGTTATGGTTCAACACTTAAATCACATCCAAAGAGAGGACACAAATGTAGGATGTTTTATGTGCAGTTGCTGCAGAAACAATTGGCAGAAGGTAAGTTTATAAAAAAACAATATATTTTTCATTTTAGTAAGTGACCCTATCTAAAATTTTGTATGTTTCAGGTTTGGGCAGTATTAAAACCTGGATTTTTGGCTTTGTTAGAAGATCCTTTTGATACCAAGCTCTTAGATATCATTGTTTTCGATGTGTTGCCACCTTCAAATGGAGATAAAGAGGATCGAGTACTTTTGGCAGAAGAAGTAAAGGAAAGGAACCCTCTGCGTTATGCATTCAAGGTCTTAATTTCTTTGTCATTTTTATCATTTAAAACATTTTGAAACCTCTTCATTGATAGTATTGAGTTATTCTTCAATTGCTTCAGTATAAGACATGGTTTTCAAGAATGGTTAGCATTTGTGTTTATTGTTTAGTCTTTCCTTTTAAGGTTATTGATGTTTGAAAACCTTATTACTCGATAGGTTACATGTGGGAACCGAATTACAAAGATAAGAACTACAAGTAGTGCAAAAACAAAAGATTGGATATCTGCCATTTATGATGCAAGTCAAAAGCCAACTGAAGGTTGGTGCAATTCTCACAGGTTTAGTTCATTTGCTCCACAAAGGGGTTTAACAGATGATGGTAGTCAAGCTCAATGGTTCGTAGATGGAGAAGTAGCATTTGAAGCAATTGCTTTGGCAATAGCAAATGCAAAATCAGAGGTACACCATACACTATGTTTTCATTATCTTAGATCTAGGCTCCTTTATGCATAGGGTTGTTTGGATGTGCATATCGAAAGTGATTATGTGATATTATAAATCAGAAACAGATAATTAATTGTTACAAAACGAGATTCAAACTATTTTTTGGATGTGCTACTGTACTTCTAAAGCTGTTTAGAATGTTTGAGCAAGTGACAAATTTTGATTTGTTACAACTTAAATATATAAAGTGAACAAAACCGACATTTTTTCTGAAAAAGTCGCCGCTATTGAAATAGAAATAATAGTTTTCTGGGATTAAGTTTTTCTATCTTATTGCAGCAGCTGATATGAAACTGATTATCCAACCCATATATAGCTAACTAATCAGAAGCAATTTTCTTATCCAAACTCAGACACTGAAGTAGATAATTAGTTCCAGAATTCAAATCCAAACACCCAAATAATCAGTTAACTGATAGACCCTTCAACCTTTCATGCAGATCTATGTGACCGGATGGTGGCTCTGCCCAGAATTATATTTGAAACGTCCATTCCATGCAAATGGTTCTTCTCGTCTTGATGCATTGTTTGAAGCTAAAGCCAAGGAAGGTGTGAAGGTACAATGACTATTATCTTGTCATTGATGTGTTAGGTTTCTGATGCATTTATTTTACGACCCTAATTACGACTTAATCAATGTGTGTGATTTAATGTTTTAGTATATAAAACTTACTTTCTTGCAGATATACATTCTTCTCTACAAGGAGGTTTCGATTGCTTTGAAAATAAATAGTTCATATAGCCAGAAAAGGCTTCTTAAAATTCATGAGAATGTGAAAGTGATGCGCTATCCTGACCACTTTGCAGCCGGCATCTACTTGTGGTATGCATTTTACAAATTTTAAATTTCTTACAAATATCAGTTTACATGCTGTGATATTAAAGATATTTTTTTCAAATGCACACTGATTCTATTTATCTTGTCTTGATCTTAATTTCTCGAAATGCAGGTCACACCATGAAAAAATTGTAGTAGTTGATCACCAAATTTGCTTTCTTGGGGGATTAGATCTATGTTTTGGTCGTTATGACACAATTGAGCACAAAGTCGGTGATAATCCCCCTTTCATATGGCCTGGAAAGGACTATTACAACCCCAGGTAAATCCTCTTTCTTTAAGTAGCCGAAGTGGTGGCAATTTGAACCATTTACTTATGAATGGGTCAATTTGGGTTCATTTGTTCAACTCTAACGTTTCCAACCGGGTAAGATAAGAAGTTGGCGTAAAGGAAACTGGTCAAATGAGTTGAGCTGGTCGAAAGTAGTCCAATATGCATACTCAATGCAAAACACCTCGTTTTAGTCATGAAAACTAGATAGTTATTCAGATAATGTGATGTCTGTAATCACATTTGACATACTAATTATACATTATAATCTGAAATTTTATAGACAAGTAAGTGTTTGGGTCAACCCAACTTGACCTTAACCTGCTCATTTTGCCACCTCTAACATAACACAACATGGTAACGAGCTTGCTCATGTGATCTTAAGGAGCAGTATAAAATGAATACTTGAGACAAACAAGAAATATAAGGAGACACCGAGACACAATAATCTAATGGCTTCCCATTTGTATCCAAAAAAGAAGGAATTGCTACTTACCATCATCTATATTTGTCTAGGGAATCTGAACCAAATTCGTGGGTGGACACTATGACAGATGAATTAGACCGCAGAAAATATCCTCGAATGCCATGGCATGAAGTTCACTGTGCTCTTTGGGGACCTCCATGCCGAGATGTAGCAAGACACTTTGTCCAACGTTGGAACCATGCTAAGGTTCAACTTAAATAAGCGTACTTAGGGCCTTCTTAATAAAGCAATATGATTTAGTGTTCTGAATGGACGGTCTGAATCGCATGACGATGACCTCTTATTTATTTTATTTTTTTATTTTTTATTTTTTATTTATTTATTATTTTTTATTTTTTTTTAACTTTTTGCTCTCTTAAAAGGTGAGTTTCTTTCACTAATACATTCACCATTTTATTCAGAGAAACAAAGCACCAAATGAACAAACAATACCACTACTTATGCCACAACAACATATGGTTCTGCCACACTACATGGGAAGAAGCCAAAATCTAGACATCGAGAGTAAACCTGCTAATGAAAACCAGAGAGACATGACACAGGGTTCTATTTCCTATGAGTCACCATCACAAGACATACAGTTTCTTTTGCCTCAAGAAGCTGATGGGGTAGATTCTAAAAAGGTCAATGACACATTGAATGGGATGCAGCTTAGAAACCATCTGGACCTTTCACGTGATGAACATTTAAGGCAAGCCATGCAAATAACAGATTCAGCAGATGATTTTGATACGTTGGATCATCAGCATGAAAATATCACACGGACAACTAGTTTTGGATCTGACTTGTCAGATGAGGGGTGTGAAGTTTCTAATGGTGAAATCTCACAAGTCGGTCCTCGTACGGCATCCTCTTGTCAGGTTAGCTATTAGATTAAAGCTCATGCAGTTATAATTGTGTGTTCTTTTTTTTTTTTTTTTTTTTTTTTTTTTGTGCAAAATATTGTTTATCTCACCTGTATATTAGTCTTATATATATTATGGTAATATATGACCACACCGTATAGTTAACTACATGGTTGACTAACTAGGAAGCTGAACCCTCATTAATTTGAGAGTTACAGTTTTAACGCATTTACTTATGAACGGGTCGATTTGGGTTGTCTTTTACCTTAAACAGGTCAGTTTCGAATAAAAAACATATAGCTAGATGGAACGGGTCATAAGGGCCGGGTCAAAGGTAGCCCAGAGTCTACTTTAGTCATACAACCAGATAGTTATTACTTATGTTAGTCTGTGAAAACATATGCTGTGAACTGTGTAATAATCTTATTCCCTAGATGTACTTAATGCTATGGGACTTGATTGTTTCTGCAACCAATCATTTGATGTCCACATATGTTAATGCTTCTTTAGCAATGTTCAAATCATGGTTGGTTAAAAATCACAAAACACCAGTCTACGGAAAGTGTTGCTTGGTTTTGTATTCTTGCTTATGGTGTATGATTTTTAGGTTATCAGAAGTGTCAGCCAGTGGTCTGGTGGAACAAGCCAAACTGAAGACAGCATTCATAAAGCTTACTGTTATCTTATTGAAAAGGCAGAAAAGTTTATTTACATTGAGGTAACTCACAGGAAATGTATATACATGTACTTGTAATCTTAGCAAATTTGTGATAACTTGACGACTGGTCCCACTTGGACAATTACAGCAAGATCTTGACAATTTATTACTTTTGTTTTCTTTTAAATTTAAAGCATGAAGCACCTATCATGATCAATATCTTAAAAGCTAATCCTTTTATGTTTGTGGTTTTGTTTCTTTCAGAACCAGTTTTTCATATCAGGCCTCTCAGGCGACGATATCATACAAAATCGAGTATCGGAAGCTTTATATAGACGTATCCTGCGTGCACATAAAGAAGGAACGTGCTTTAGAGTTATCATTGTCATGCCACTCTTACCAGGATTCCAGGTAATTTTCATGCTCTCGTAATCTCCTTTTGAGCTTTGGTCTAAAACAGCAATGGATTTAGTAAATAATATTGTTTGTTCCACGGCTAAGTGGCACTTTAGATAGAAAATGGAAATATGTTATCATGATTTTTTTGTCGTTTCTGAAAACATGAAGATAATAAGTGTACAGTCTTATATAGAAACGCAAAATAAAGTGAAGTGCCTTATTTGTGACTACAAAGATTTAACATGTGAATACACAGGGGCGACTGGATGATGGTGGGGCTGCAACTGTGAGAGCTATAATGCATTGGCAGTACCGAACCATTTCCAGAGGACAGAACTCAATATTACATAAACTCAATGAACTTCTCGGTCCTAAAACAGATGACTATATATCATTTTATGGTCTCAGAACATATGGCAGACTTGGTGATGATGGTCCCATTGTTACAAGTCAGGTAACACAATGTTTTTGTAGTCTTTAGCAATTTATTCGTCATACTTGCAGTGACTATAATATAACCAAAAAATTATCTATTATTACCATGCAGGTGTATGTGCATAGTAAAGTGATGATAGTTGATGACCGTATCACCTTAATTGGATCATCCAACATAAATGACAGGAGTTTGCTTGGGCACAGGGATTCTGAGGTACAAATCCACATTATCTTTTAAATTAGTATATTTAATATGACTTGGTATATTGTTAAATAAATATTTTGCTAACACAAGTTCCGCATCAGATTGGGGTTATCATTGAAGATAGAGAATTTATTGAATCAACAATGAATGAAGAGCCTTGGAGTGCCGGGAAATTTGCTAATAGCCTTCGTCTTTCTTTATGGTCTGAACATCTTGGTCTTCAAGGTGAAGAGGTTAGTACCTTTTTACTACCTATAAACGTGTTATAAACATCTCTTTTCTTTTCTCAATTTTTTTTTATGTTTCAGGTGATTCAGATTAGAGACCCGATATCTGACAAGTCCTACAAAGATCTGTGGCTGGCAACTGCAATGGTAAAAAAAAACATGGCAACATATGGATACTATTTTCTTAGTGATATTACTTCCAACTGTTAAGTAATTTTCTTAATGTATTGACAGGCAAACTCCCAGATTTACCAGGACGTGTTTTCATGCATTCCAAATGATTCTATACACTCAAGGTAGGATGCTAAAATTATATGTTTCATGAATTTCCCCGTACTAAGAAGTACACCGTCACTGCTATTTATTAGCGGTGATAAATGGGCAGGTTATGTGACGGGCTAAAAGGGACAGCCTTTTGGTTCTGTTCCGAAAACAGTTTCTCTAATTTAAATTTTTTTGAAAAGATTTGTCTTAACATCCTTTTGCTAATGCGTGTCAAAAGGGACAACCTTTTGGTTTTGTGTTATATTTCTCTACAAATATATACTCCGTATTAGTAGTAAAAAAGAAAATATATTTTTAACGGGTCTTAATTACCATTTCAGCTACGGATTGTTTACAATCCAGGTCGACCCCTTTACTCATATAATCTTCTTTTTTTTTCTTTTTTTTTTGTTGCGTGTGTGTGTTCAAATTTGCCTAGTCTAATGTTTACGATTCTTTATACAATGCAGATATGCATTTAGACAAAGTATGAACTACTGGAAAGAGAAACTTGGGCATACCACAATTGATTTAGGACTAGCTCCTGAGAAACTCGATTCATTAACAGATGGACGCATCGAGTCAATGGAGGTATTAAAGCGAGTACGAGGGTTTCTTGTTTCATTTCCGTTACACTTCATGTGTCAAGAAGATCTAAGACCAATGTTTAGCGAGAGCGAGTTCTATACATCTCCTCAGGTTTTTTACTAGATAGTTTAACCATTCAACTAGGAAGAAATGTACATGGATCCTCTTTACATAAATTTTCTTTTTGTTCTCTTTTTAGTGATTCTATTTTTTTCTAGGAGGGAAAAGGGTGTTGATGTAGATAATTTGTTTCAGGGAGAATTGAACTAAATGTAAATATGTAAAATTACAATAATTTGCTCATGATTGACACATATTACAATTTTCCTCTTGTGTGATTCAGTAAAGGAAGAACTAAAATAGATTGAAAATGAAAAAGCCGGTAAACCACAAGTACTAAAATAGCTTGTCAACTATTTATTTTTGTTCTTTATGCAGAAAATTTTTGTTTGTTAAAGTCAATTAACAATCTCACTAGGCATTGCATATGTCTATACTACTTTATAATGTATTTGTAACTTTTATTTTTAAAAGGCTTAAAAATTTTAAGTTTACACACATGCTATTATTAGAAGTTCATTTTTCAAAAATAAAAAATAAAAAATAAAAATTCAATTTAATTAAAGAATACAACTACTAATGCAACGTGCACAATTAATTGATGCACTAACACATACTTTATTAACTGATCAACACTTACAATTAATGTTGTCTTTTAAAACACCCTCTCAATGAAAAATAGTAAATTACAATTAATAAAACCCATTGTATAAACCAAACAATCTGCTTGACACAAAAAACAAAGAAGCAAAATGATACAAACCAAGCAAAGCCCCATCACAATTTTGACATCTATAATTATTTATGGATTTATGTTGCACAAATGCCTAAACTTGAATAATACGAACCAAGTAAACATGGACGCCATTTATATCTATGTTAGATTCAATATTGTGATGACTCTCTCTAATCAAATACAATAAGAAACTTGTAAAACTAGGTAGTTACATTCAATAAAATTAGTAGTACAAGCCTCTAAAGCCCAAAATCTTTAGTATCAAGTTATACACTATTAACAATTGGTCAATCCTTTGACCATGCATGCTAGCAATAAACACCAATAATATTATTGGTATACCTTTTAAACCTCAACCAATACAAAGAAACCCTTTAAATCATAAGCAACACCTCATTAGCAAAGATGTGGCCGGAATCTTTATCAAAAAAAGGAAAGAAAGACAATACACAACAGGATGATGAGGAATCTTGTTATGGTCGAATATGATGTGGTTGCAATCAAATCTCTTGTGAGTAAGGTGTGTAACATGTGAATATGCTATGGCTGTTGTCGGGAATTTGCTTTCAAATATGTTTATGTTGTGAATGGCCTTAAGGGCCAGTTGATGGTAATCTTTCTAATATCTAATATGAAACTTCTTATTTGTTAAAAAGAAAAGAGATTTGTTGGGTTGTCTAATAGGGTTCTTCCTCCACTAGTTAATAATTCAAGGGGGTTTTGCTTGGAATGAAAGAACAAAAATGGATTAATAAAGTTTTAATTACTGAATTGCTTCCCAGCGATATGTTCTGGGTTCGTATGCTATTGTAATATTAAATAAAAGTCCATTATATATTGAGCTTAATAAATCACCTTATGTGAGAACCCTCACCAAATCTGGTTGGGCAACGATGACCATTGACTCAACACTTGACTTCTAATTAGAATTTATAATACCCAAAAGTTTAGAATAACATTTTATTTAAAATTGTAAAACCCTAAATTTCGTTATCACATTTTGCATTTAATTTGAATACTTAACCTAAGTTTTTGTAATACTTATTAATAATACATTAGACTATATGTCATGTGATAAAATACATTATAAATTAACTAAACTAAATTATCTTCATGATAAATTTAGTTGCCAAATATTCTACAAATCCTATCCTAATCTCAAAAACAAAACCGAATTCCCCTTTATTAGTCCTATAATCACGCCCTAATCACAAATAAATCACACGACTCTCCCCTTAAAATTCTTAAAACTGAATTACCCTTTCCCTCTTTACCTCCCACGTTTTCTCACAATCACAAAAATCACATTCGGTTCATCCTTTTTCTCCCTAACTGAATCAAACAGAAAACCCTAGTACAAAAATCAGTTTCTCTATTGCAAGTAAAAAGGAAACCATTGTACAGCCCTATTCACAATTCGACTGGCAGATTTTGGTGATCAAGTGTTCATAAGATATTCGATTTGTATATTGCTGATTCAGGTGCACCATCCTTGTTCCTTCAATCCTTCTGAAATGGCCTCAAGGCTGTATCGTTTATGTCCTTGTCGATCAGCCCTAATTCAGCCTCCATTATTCCCCTAATTCAGCCTCCATTCAAAGGTCTAAGGAGGACGAAGTGCTGTTGCTTGGTGATCATTTGTGGGTGATTAGAATTAATCAGTTTGGGCCGACTGGTGTTGTTCTTGCTCTCGTTTCTTTATCAGCCTCATTAATACAGCCAAGAAGGTACCATGATTTCCTCCTTGTTTTACCTCATCAATTCGACTTATATACATATGAATATAATCAGAATTTTATCACACTAACTTAATCCTAAACGTGTTATACGAATTATGAACATCATGTTAATAGGCTGAGCTATTTTAACCATAACCTAACCATACACTACATGAAATCATAAACTATACAGCTTTTGTAATTGTTTTGTGTCAAATTATTATGGGACTGTTTTGTGTCTGGTTTCCAGCCCTTGGTCGATCAAAAATATAATCAATTACAAGCCTTAAAAGCCTGTTAATAACGATCATTAATGAGGTGTGTATAAACAGAAACCTTAGACTTAATTGAGGGTTGGTTAGGGTTAAAAAGGTTAGTGTATTGTTATGATTTTGGTGATCAAAGCTGTCCAGAATTTGGGTCATATTGCTAGGAGTGTAACATTATGAGAAATACATGTTTTTACTTTATTCTTGATTCTAAAACAAATTTTATAGAGTTTACTAACTGATCAAATTGGTTTGGAGACATTTTGAGTTCATTTGGTCATGTTTTTGAATTTTATGGGATCATGTGTCAAATCTGAGTTATGAGAACTTAAAATCAGCCAGTTTCCACGATTTTTCATTTAAAAACTATAAAGATTTATCACTTTCCAGTTTACAGGAGTTATATTCCATATGTGTACTAAGTTCTGGAATTTTTGTAGAATTTTCTGAAGTGTTATAACGGGTCTACTAAATGTAAACTTTCGGGGTGTACATGCAGGTCATTTTCTGGACAGGTTTGGGTAAACGATATTTCAATTGATACTTGAACTTTGAAATAAAATCTGTAAAAATGACTGGAAGCACATAACACATATAGGTACCAATGATAAATATTTGAGCATCTCAGTAAGTGTCTAAGTATGCTTTTAAAATTCATAAATTAAGGACCAGAATATGCTAAAATCATATATAAGACACTTGTTAGGGGTTTGGTTAATTTAAATACCATTTAATGAGTTTAGACTCTAAAATGCACTTGAACACTGATATGGATACTTTAAACATATGTTAATATAATTTCATCAATAAAACCTTAATCACATTAACGAATAACTATGAGAATTTAAGAAACAATTATGATCATCAATGGACTTAATAGATGAAATTTTATGTGTTAATTGAATATACATTCATGTAGATTTTCTAATGGAGGATTCGCTGGTGATTTGTTGCACTTATAAGTGATTTCTTGTTTAGAAGTATCACCTTGACTCTTGCCCTTCAAGGTGAGTTTTAGTGGCCCCGTTTTCACTTATGTTTTTCATTGGGGGAGAATGATACTCAAACTCATTTTATGCCATGCTCAACATTTTATTCATTAGACAAGTTGTGTGCTTATAACTATGATAGGTGCTTTAGTAGTGTTATCTGTGTGATCTTATCTGTGTGATCTCATGTCATGGATTCATTTCCACTTGACATATATCTGTGTGATCTTATGCTGTGTGGTCTCATGTCATGATTGACATGGGAGTACTCATGTGTTAGCTCCAGCTGGTAGGCATGCATGTTGTACACTATATACTTTCGGAGATGAAGAATGTGAATTTGGATCGTGGGCACGTTCCGTCCCATTTATTGGTTGGTTATGTTGTACTAATTGCCCTATGCTTTATTTATATGCACATTTGTCCTAAACCCTTATGCATGGCAAACTCGTTTATGTTTACCTTAAACCCACGAACTCACCAACTTTATGTTGACATTTTAGAGTATCATTTTCAGGTGATCGATAGCGATTTATTGAAGGCATTACATTTTGAAGTTATACTTTGTTCTCATTTCAAGACCGAGTTAACCTAGCCAAGACATTTTCTAAAGACATCATATTTGAATCAATTTAAGACTTATGTTTTATTTATTCAGTTTTGTACAAAATTCTTTATGTAACGTTGTAAGTTTATTACTTAAATCATATGGTGTTATTCTACTATCTTATGCTATGTTACATTTCGTTGCACCTCGTGTTTCCGCTTTTAGCGGGGTGTGACAGAATGGTATCAGAGCCTAAGGTTATAGAGAATGCCGGTTTTTCTAAAATAAAAACCTAAACTATAACCAAACTAAAGCTTTCGTAAAACCCCGAACATGGTATGAGTCAGTTAGCCCGAGCATTTCATCATTGTTCCTAAATTATTCATAGCCTGATCAACTATGCCTAATTCAGGAGGAATCATGGAATGATGGGGGTAGTTACCTTGAATCATGTTTGGTTGGACACAAACCCTGGGTCACCTGAAATTGCATCAGTTGTGTGCATATGTCTTTGCATTATGTGCTTATTTGCATTCATATCGGTGTTGTTATGCATGTTATATGTCATCATTCATGTGATACAACATGACCCACTACTAGAGTTTAAGGATGCCTTGTTCCGGTCATGTTATGTCTGGTTTGTTACATTGTGCTTTTAGTATGCATTTATATCAGTAGTGCTATCGGAACACTATTTTAGATGCACCCCAGCAATGCGTTATTGGAAGATCATATTGATTTCACTTTTAGAATGCTATATAGATTAATTTATTTTGCTATTCTGAACATTAATTTAATGACCAAGTAATTATTTTCCTATACCTTTGGATCATATGCCTCGCCTCCCCATACCTTTCACTTTGTGGGCAAGCCTGAATACATTTTGATATGAGATTATCAATAACAAGATATCACGATAAAACACATTCTATGATGAACAAATTTTCTTAACTCATTCCACTTGATAAGAACCTCTTATTGGTGGAGAAGTGTCGAATTAAATAATCAATGTACAATTACTCTATAGTATTGTACTATTTCCTGAATTCTAGATAACTTAGTCACTTTTCAATACGATGACACTTTTGCATTGGAATATCAATAGACTGTAAGTTACCGCAAGGAATTTTGATATCTAAGCTATTAAACCCGATCAAATCAAACATCTTTCGACATAGTATCTGATTGAATTATACATTTTCAGACAACTAATTCAACAATTTCAAGATCATTATACATCTTAGTGATGCCTATGCGAGTTGAACACTTGAACTCATGAGCTTCAACTAATAATAAAATTCTGAGCATAACCAAACATTAATACCTAGAATCTATTTTTTTTCTTTTTTTTATATACATTGATCAATAATTTCAACTAGTCATACATGCGTAACTAGACGTTCTTCCTTGATGATTTCACTTCAACAAACTTCCTTTAAATTCCTCTTATATCAACCATGAGACACGTAGTTATGTCTATTCTTATTGTTCGGGCTCTAATTAATACTTTTCACTCTTTTCGACTCATGAAGATAGCAACTCCATTTACTTTTTTTTTTTTTTTTTTTTTTTTTTTTTTTTTTTGATGATGGAAGAAGGTATAGCCTTCGTAGAATCTTTATTAACCTCATTCACTATATCCGACTCAGTATTAGATCTTTCCCATAGAGCATGTATAGAAGATCTTCATGGTCAGTATAAATAAAACACCCAATACCATATGAGGTGAATCTATAATTTCAAAGCAAGTCTACGACTGCCAAATCCATGGCGCGAGTTAGATATCTTTTCTTTTGTTATCTTGACGCATAACCACTAACTTTCTTCCATTACAACGATACACTACTATGATTCTTGTGATGTCTTACAAGTTACGACAAAACTCTATATGAAATCAGGATTTAATTCATCCTTACACACTACATGACTCAAGAAACATATTGAAAACAACGAACCACCTTTTCTAGAAACTCTTGCAATTACCTCATCAGATCTTGTATCTCTGAAGTATGCATTCAATCACGTGTTGTCTCCAACAAGTCATCACTGACTTTAGCAGAACATCTTTTCATAATAAGCACATCCAAAATCCTTTTCTTTTTCTGTTATCACATACGCCAAATAAGTTGAACAACATGTCTTCACCCGGTAGGTAATCTTCATAACATATATCATTTTTTTTAACCTCCACTTCTACGATTTTCATAGTCAGTAATTGACCTTTTTATTCATAGATACAACCGTAAAGAATCCTACTAGCACATACTATTTCTGCCTTGATTCTTGGATAATAAATTCGTCTAACGTATGTAAACCTATTGGACTAAACTCATAATATGTTAATGGTATTGGACCCAATAAGCAAACTTGGACTGAACTCTTTGGAAAAATTTGACTAATCGGGCTAGTTGGCCCAATATGAAAACCAATAACAGTAAACTTGAAAGACCCGAACACTTGATAAATTGATTACGACGGATTAATAACGGCTGAGAGTTATTACTTTCAAACATGACTAGTTAAAACAGGAAATTTAAACGATAACCATCTATATAGATAACTTAATACACATTTAGAAAATCGTCGTTTAAAAATAAATAGTTTAACCTAAAACATTTTATTATACAAACATTTTTTTAATTAAACCTGACTAAATAACAGAAGGAAAATTTTATTATTCCGATAAAAAGACGAAAAACTACATTTTTACAAATTATAAATGGGCATTTATCTAACAACTTTTTATGAGCAATTGTTTACATCCACAAATTCTACAATTATCATTTTATCAAAGTTTCTTAAATTACATTTCATGCGGTAACAGAAGACACAAAATATCTTTTAGCACCAAAACTGCGAGTAAAAAAAAAAAGTATTAACGAGAAACGTACCTAACAAACACCAGGTGCTTCCTTGATTTCTCAACAGTCATTTCAAAAGCTCATCTTTGTTTCCTTAGATTCTTCATTCTTTTTGTCATCTTGACCTTTTCAATGTCAATATATATCATCGCCATTTCGCTTTGATTAATACATAGACTTCAGTGTGGCCACAAGAAACATAATATTCACAAATTAATTGTATGGTGCAACCTTAAACAAAGCTATCTGATCTCATGCACTAGTAATAAGTGTTAGTGCCAACTCTACATCATTCTACTCTCAGTTTGTCCAAGTAAGGTAAGAAGTCATATTATCCTTCCTATCTAATGTGGAACTGACTCTTGAACTTCTAGATTCGTTACTCACCCTTTTCCACTGTTGTAATCATCTCATTTAATTTCAAGCGCCTTGTTTTATTCTTACCAACAACTGTAACTATTTATGCTGCATACACATTTTGTTTGGGCACTACAATTCTTGCAAACTATTCTGAATTTTGATGCAGAGGAGATAAAACGACTGATCTTTCCTCCCATGATAGATACTTGATAACTTGGTAAAAAAATTCTATATGTACATCATAATTGAATTATTTAGTAACTTCAAATTGTGAAAACCTTCCTCAAGCATATCTGTATAACCTCTTGGACAAAAAAAAAAAAAAAAAAAAAAAAAAAAAAAAAAAAAAAAAAAAAACTGCTTCCTCTTTGCCTTTGCCAAATTTTTTTCTCAACATGATCCACTTACTTTGGGTAACTCACATTCTTCACTAATCTCACTTATTTAAGTTGTTAATACCTACCCGTTATTTGGTTTTGGAGCAACTCCCAAAATTGAGTCAATTTATCAAAAGGGTTGAGCTACATAACAACTTTTAGTCAGGTTGATATCTAGCTTTAGGTTTTTGATAAAAGTTTGCTCAAGGATGGATAGTGCTTTCACCATGAAAATCTAATCACTCACTAGTTGCAATTGAATCTCATATTCCATTAGAAGCACTTATATCTTGGTGTATAAATTTCTGTTACAACATCGGTGTACAAATTCGATTTCTAGTCCGTTCTTTATAACATTGGCCTTCATTGGATTCTTTATTCAAACATTGACTTAATTACATTAAGAGCAACCGGAGTAGTTCACTCAGTTATAATTAATTAGATCCTTGGATCTAGGTTAGCAGCTTCATTAGTGAACTCTTCATCGTGACTCACTTTCAAGAACATCCTTTCCTTGTTAGAATACCCTCAAAATATTGGTGGTTAAAATGTGTTGAGCCTTAAGAAATCCCTTGCCAATGATTAACTGACTTATCAGTCCTTAAGACTTTATGTTTGATGACTGACTTCAACTTGGGAAACCAACAAAAATGTTCATACGGGAAGTTAAACAATCTA
The DNA here is from genome assembly GCA_030686995.1 of Artemisia argyi. Lineage (NCBI taxonomy): Eukaryota > Viridiplantae > Streptophyta > Magnoliopsida > Asterales > Asteraceae > Artemisia > Artemisia argyi. The sequence goes on along the minus strand of CM060705.1, from coordinate 114,228,579 downwards.
TACAAAAAAAAAAAAAAAAAAAAAGAAAAAAAAAAAAGATTCCGATTATGGAAGTGGTTGAAGCTCAAGCAGAGAACGCACCAATTATATGGAAACATAATACTGGTACTTGTTTGTTGAGCAAGTTTCCAATAGTAATTCCAGTTGAATTTTGGGGACAAAATTCTCTTAACGGGGTGATACTGTGAGAACCCTCACCAAATCTGGTTGGGCAACGATGACCATTGACTCAACACTTGACTTCTAATTAGAATTTATAATACCCAAAAGTTTAGAATAACATTTTATTTAAAATTGTAAAACCCTAAATTTCGTTATCACATTTTGCATTTAATTTGAATACTTAACCTAAGTTTTTGTAATACTTATTAATAATACATTAGACTATATGTCATGTGATAAAATACATTATAAATTAACTAAACTAAATTAACTTCATGATAAATTTAGTTGCCAAATATTCTACAAATCCTATCCTAATCTCAAAAACAAAACCGAATTCCCCTTTATTAGTCCTATAATCACGCCCTAATCACAAATAAATCACACGACTCTCCCCTTAAAATTCTTAAAACTGAATTACCCTTTCCCTCTTTACCTCCCACGTTTTCTCACAATCACAAAAATCACATTCGGTTCATCCTTTTTCTCCCTAACTGAATCAAACAGAAAACCCTAGTACAAAAATCAGTTTCTCTATTGCAAGTAAAAAGGAAACCATTGTACAGCCCTATTCACAATTCGACTGGCAGATTTTGGTGATCAAGTGTTCATAAGATATTCGATTTGTATATTGCTGATTCAGGTGCACCATCCTTGTTCCTTCAATCCTTCTGAAATGGCCTCAAGGCTGTATCGTTTATGTCCTTGTCGATCAGCCCTAATTCAGCCTCCATTATTCCCCTAATTCAGCCTCCATTCAAAGGTCTAAGGAGGACGAAGTGCTGTTGCTTGGTGATCATTTGTGGGTGATTAGAATTAATCAGTTTGGGCCGACTGGTGTTGTTCTTGCTCTCGTTTCTTTATCAGCCTCATTAATACAGCCAAGAAGGTACCATGATTTCCTCCTTGTTTTACCTCATCAATTCGACTTATATACATATGAATATAATCAGAATTTTATCACACTAACTTAATCCTAAACGTGTTATACGAATTATGAACATCATGTTAATAGGCTGAGCTATTTTAACCATAACCTAACCATACACTACATGAAATCATAAACTATACAGCTTTTGTAATTGTTTTGTGTCAAATTATTATGGGACTGTTTTGTGTCTGGTTTCCAGCCCTTGGTCGATCAAAAATATAATCAATTACAAGCCTTAAAAGCCTGTTAATAACGATCATTAATGAGGTGTGTATAAACAGAAACCTTAGACTTAATTGAGGGTTGGTTAGGGTTAAAAAGGTTAGTGTATTGTTATGATTTTGGTGATCAAAGCTGTCCAGAATTTGGGTCATATTGCTAGGAGTGTAACATTATGAGAAATACATGTTTTTACTTTATTCTTGATTCTAAAACAAATTTTATAGAGTTTACTAACTGATCAAATTGGTTTGGAGACATTTTGAGTTCATTTGGTCATGTTTTTGAATTTTATGGGATCATGTGTCAAATCTGAGTTATGAGAACTTAAAATCAGCCAGTTTCCACGATTTTTCATTTAAAAACTATAAAGATTTATCACTTTCCAGTTTACAGGAGTTATATTCCATATGTGTACTAAGTTCTGGAATTTTTGTAGAATTTTCTGAAGTGTTATAACGGGTCTACTAAATGTAAACTTTCGGGGTGTACATGCAGGTCATTTTCTGGACAGGTTTGGGTAAACGATATTTCAATTGATACTTGAACTTTGAAATAAAATCTGTAAAAATGACTGGAAGCACATAACACATATAGGTACCAATGATAAATATTTGAGCATCTCAGTAAGTGTCTAAGTATGCTTTTAAAATTCATAAATTAAGGACCAGAATATGCTAAAATCATATATAAGACACTTGTTAGGGGTTTGGTTAATTTAAATACCATTTAATGAGTTTAGACTCTAAAATGCACTTGAACACTGATATGGATACTTTAAACATATGTTAATATAATTTCATCAATAAAACCTTAATCACATTAACGAATAACTATGAGAATTTAAGAAACAATTATGATCATCAATGGACTTAATAGATGAAATTTTATGTGTTAATTGAATATACATTCATGTAGATTTTCTAATGGAGGATTCGCTGGTGATTTGTTGCACTTATAAGTGATTTCTTGTTTAGAAGTATCACCTTGACTCTTGCCCTTCAAGGTGAGTTTTAGTGGCCCCGTTTTCACTTATGTTTTTCATTGGGGGAGAATGATACTCAAACTCATTTTATGCCATGCTCAACATTTTATTCATTAGACAAGTTGTGTGCTTATAACTATGATAGGTGCTTTAGTAGTGTTATCTGTGTGATCTTATCTGTGTGATCTCATGTCATGGATTCATTTCCACTTGACATATATCTGTGTGATCTTATGCTGTGTGGTCTCATGTCATGATTGACATGGGAGTACTCATGTGTTAGCTCCAGCTGGTAGGCATGCATGTTGTACACTATATACTTTCGGAGATGAAGAATGTGAATTTGGATCGTGGGCACGTTCCGTCCCATTTATTGGTTGGTTATGTTGTACTAATTGCCCTATGCTTTATTTATATGCACATTTGTCCTAAACCCTTATGCATGGCAAACTCGTTTATGTTTACCTTAAACCCACGAACTCACCAACTTTATGTTGACATTTTAGAGTATCATTTTCAGGTGATCGATAGCGATTTATTGAAGGCATTACATTTTGAAGTTATACTTTGTTCTCATTTCAAGACCGAGTTAACCTAGCCAAGACATTTTCTAAAGACATCATATTTGAATCAATTTAAGACTTATGTTTTATTTATTCAGTTTTGTACAAAATTCTTTATGTAACGTTGTAAGTTTATTACTTAAATCATATGGTGTTATTCTACTATCTTATGCTATGTTACATTTCGTTGCACCTCGTGTTTCCGCTTTTAGCGGGGTGTGACACCTTACACTTGCCCAACACTAATATTGATGTATGTGTCCGGACGACACGTGTTTAAACGACATCTAGAGTCCACATGTACGAAGCACAAAAGTCCGAAAGACAGCTAGGATTAACGGCCGCAAACGGCTAGATGACATGGTGTTGGCTCCATTCAGTACCCAAGTACCCTTAAACAAAGATTTAAATAGAAAATACCCCAAGTGTCGTATAACCTTAAACAACATTTAAGTCACTGAGTGAACAATCACTCAGTGAGTCATCTTCAGGAAGCTGAGGACAAGTCTAAGAAGAAAGACTTTCCATTCAGTGAGGCGGGACTCAGTGAATGATACCTAAGACAAAGAAGAAGGTAATAGGTTCAGGCAGTGATGACAATAACTCACTAAACCCCAAGTATCCTCAACAACAATGAAGACTGAAGCCTCAAAGATTGATGACTAAGAGACTCAAGAATAGGCAGGATAAAGCGGGAAGAGTTTGAAAGTATAAGGATGAGTCCTTATCATGCAAAGGTCAAACTTTTCCTAAAAGACTAATGCTCATAACTGTCCTTAAGAGTTTGAAAGGATAAGGATGAGTCCTTATCTAGCAAAGGTCAAACTTTCCCTGAAAAGCTAATGCTAAGAACTATCCTTAAGAAAGTAAAATTGTCTCATTCCCAAAGTAGACAATTGTAACAGAAACAAAATACGTAAGTATTTTGTCCAAAGTAGCTTAGGTAATCTTTGTCTTGTTCATAACGGTTGTCAACATACTTGTATATAAATAGGTTCATAAGTTGGATAGAAAATACCCTAAGTATTGCATAACCATAAACATTAACCAAGTCACTGAGTGAACAGTCACTTAGTGAGTCACCTTCAGGAAGCTCAGGACAAGCCTAAGAAGAAAAACTTTCCATTCAGTAAGGAGGGACTCAGTGAATGATACCTGAGTCAAAAAAGAAAGTGATGGGTTCAGTGAGTGATGACAATAGCTCACTGAACCCCTCAACAATAAAGAAGACTAAAGACTTAGAGACTATAAGTTTGAAACGTATAAGGGAGAGTCCTTATCAAGCAAAGGTCAAACTTACCCTGAATGGCTAAAGATCAGTGTCATCGTTGCTATTCCAAAAGCAATGTTGTCCCATACTCAAAATATGATATTATAACAAAGAAAAAATACGCATGTATTTTGTCCAAATTAGCATAGGTCATCGTTATCATCATTGTAACGGTTGCCAACCATACTTGTATATAAATAGGATCATAAAGTGGGAGTAAAAGGTTTAAGTTTGTGCACTAAATGCTTAGACATTTGATGAGGCGAAAAATGATCCGTTTTTAGGGGGTCATTTAAGCCCGGAATTGAATTTATTTGATCAAATATTGCCCTAAATCGTTCCTTTTATGATTTTAGGTACTTTTGGAGTGAATTCTAGAAAATGAAGCATTTTGGACCTTTTTGGAGCATAAAAGTGAAGAAAACGGCAAAGTCTTAATTTTTCTTGCTGGGAACAGTACCTAACGGCGTCACGAAATTCTACATGACGGCGTCAAGAGTAAAACAAGAGGTGAAGTGGATAGAGTCCGTGACGATCCAGAGAGTTTTTACACTAGGGGCATGACGGCGTCACCATAGGCCGTCATGGTCCCATTACACGTGACGGCCCAAAGATAATTTGCACTTGACGGCGTCAGATCTGGATCTAGGCAATCCGATATTACTATGGGCGGCGAGTTGACGGCGTTAGATTTTTCTTCTTGACGCCGTCACGTTGGAAAATCTATATATAGTTTTGTAATTTTCATTCATTAATAGAGGACAATTAGGGGGATAACTTGGAGAAACCCTAGCACGATTTTTACAGTACTTTCAAGGGTTTTTACCCTTTGAAACCTTTCATGTTCAAATAAGATAAGTATCCTTTCAATTCATTCAATATGTCTATGTGTTGTTTGAATATATCTTACGCTTGTCTTGAATTTAACATGTTAGGCTAGATCTCTTGTGTGTTTGCTTAGATGTAGTGAAACCTAGATGTTGATTATGGGTTGATTGCTTGTTTATAGTTGTTACGGATGAATGATTTCGATGTTAGGCTTAAGAAAACTGGCAGACTTCCATAGGGTAACTTGCTTGAACGTCTTAAGAAACATGAACCAATGCGTACTAGGTTTTTATGGTTATATTTAATGCATGAGCGAATTCTAATGATCCCATGTTAGGAGCTTCTTGCAGGCTCAACATAGGAGTGAAGTAGGAGCTTATAGAGTTGGGGAAGTACGTATGCCACCCCACGAATGGTATTAAGGAATATAACCCATCATCCACGAAATTGTAACAAACTATCAACCTGTAAAAGATATCTAGGGAGTAATGAAATCTAAGTAAACACAATTTTCCCATTTATTGTTCACACCACATTAGTAATCAGTTTTATTTACATTTTTGTTATTTTATTTTGATTGCATCTTAGCATTGGGTTAGTTGACTAGCAACTAATTTCGCCCACTCTTCCAATACCCGAGATTTTAATTGCTTTTATAAATATATAAAAATACAAAAAGAATCATCCCTTACCTTGTTAGGTCACCATTTAGTAAACACAAGCACAATATTGATAGAAATGAGATGAGAATGAGAATGGGATGATTATGAGAATTTAGAGAAGTAGAATTGCAAGAGTTTCCTTAATATTTCACATAACCAACCAAATACAAATGAGGCCTAAGACTAGTATTTATAGGAAAGGAGCTAGGGCAACACTCCTACTCCATCCTTACATAAAAAACGTGTGGGCTTCAAGCCCATGGATCATATTACTTAGGCCTAGTAAACATGTAACTTAACCAATATTGTAAGTAATAAATAACTTAAGCAACCTATCATTACAAATGACCGAGACTTCATAAAATAGTGAAAACTATGATCCCAACAATCTCCCCCTAAGGGTCGGTCATCATGGTTGCTTGACGTCTTCTTCTTTGTCGTAGACTTGTGACATGTGAAACTCTAGACGTCTTCAAAAATGATTTGAATGATAATAGATGTACTTTGCTCTTTGTCTTTGTTCTTTGGTGATGATGTAGTGATAATGTTATGAAGTTGTCTGTCGTTCGTCACTTCAGCGTCTGTGGTGGTTGAGCTCCATTCCAACATACTCATACATATTTGAACTTAAACTTTCACGTGCAAGAAGTTCCTTTTCATGCATTGGGATCTTAGTCTTAATACTTTGTAGATTCTTCTTTTTGGCGTAGAATCTTTCTTTGAACTTTGTATTGCTAAGATCTTTGAGGGAGCTTTCTTTGACTTCAAGATGTATGTATGAGCATGTTGGAATCTACCATCATGGAAGTGAGGTACCTGCGGGTAAACAGTTAGCAATAAAACAACTGGTACTTACGGATAAGGAATTAGAGCTCATCAACAGCATATTGTGAAGACTCCTTCTAATCCTTATCCAAGCCGTTCCCATATCAGATACTCCCGAAGGAGCTTACGAGACCTACTAAGTAGCTCAATGACTGGGTGAGTCGCTGGGGATCACTCCACGACTGTAGACCGCTATGGAACCACCGCAAACACTAAGCGTAACCCTGGTGGGGTTACCGAAGTGACCTGCTGTCAGGGCTGTTTGATGTTGACCCTGGCAGGATTTCCGTTCAATCATTGAGAAATACTTACGTAATCCTCTCATAAACGTTCTCGGCAGATTGCTAAGATCTGCGAAGGACTCGATAGTTTACAACTGATGCCCATTGATGTAGAACACCAGCTGTAGAAAGACTAAGTGTTCCTAAGAGATCTTTGATGTATCTCGAGGCTCTAGACTCTATAAGTGCACACCTAGGTTTCCTATGCGGAGACTGGGGAGGTGTCTCCTGCTTCAATATCAACCGTCTCTAAGAGATAGGTCGATAGGTTACGCGGGTTCCCCGTGAGAATGAAACAAGTCCTTTTAAGAGAACTTGAGTGGTTAAGAAGGTTTAGTGCATTGCGTCACTGGGTCCATGACGACTTAATCTTCAATACCGGTGTTGTCTATTGCAACAGCCAGTAGCATACGTATTGAACCCGGTGTCTGCCCTAAGGTTGAATCATATGGAGGGCTATTTCTTTTCACCCTTTTCTTTACTTTTCTTTTTAATTCTTCAACTCCTTCTTTCCCTTTCATTCATTTCTCCTTTTTTCGTATCATACCTAAGGACTTCTAATTCTAACTATGGGAGATGTCCTTGGGTAGATCCCTCCGGCTCTGGCGGATCATAGGACTGATATTCCTATCTTAATCACCTTATAACTCCGACAGTAGCCAAGAAACCTTTGATTGAAAAATCTCTCAAAGTGTTTGTGATAATCAAATATTTTGGTTAACACTTTGAGAGTTTTGTGTACACTTTTGAAGGGCTCCCCCTGCACATGTGCTCATAAGTATTTAATAAATTTGCACATGCGGGAGGAGCAAGCACTTTTGAATTGATCCACTTTCCGTGAACAAGACCGATTCGAGACACGCTTACATCACTAGTTAGACTAGCTTGAAGTTATTACCCGGCCTGATCAAGTTCACAGAAAGTTTCTTGAGATGGTACATTTCTACTAAGACATATCCTTTTCGAGACACGCTTACGTGGTTAGTTAAAGAGATGCATTGTCAGCTTTTAGGTGACAACTAGCTCTAGTAACTAACTTGATGTTATTACCCGTCGAGGATAAGTCCTTTCGATGTTACTAACTTGTATTATCTCGTCAATTCCTGGGTCAATACTGAGTCTAGCTCGCACATGATACAACTTAAAGCTTTGACTTCGTATATTTTAATCACTTTTTCATTTTCTCCCCCTCAAAAATAGCATATAAAATGGTGTTTTTGACAAACTTTTAGATTAAAATATGCCTTTTGAGTCTTATGGGGAGATGCACCAAGAATTTATGATTTAGAGCAAAGTATTTTGTTTTGACAAGTGCTCCCCCTCAACAAGTGATTAGGTCTTATTGAGGTGAAATACTTGTCCTTTTGAGCAGAATTGTGAAAATCATAAATGTTTGATTAATTCTACTCAAAAGTAAGAAGCCTTCGCTCCTTATATTTAGGATTGAGGCACTGATGCGTACCTCAGGGTCCTTTCTTTACAAGTTCGGGTTGTGCACTGTAATGCGTGCACAAGCCATTGTGAAATTCAATCAAATGAAACAATTGATATTTGAAAAAATTAACCAAATGTACCAAGTTAATCTTCTTCAGAAAGTGGAGCGTCAAAGTCAGTGAACTTGGGTTCTGGTCTTTCGAAGTTTCTGACAGGAAACGATGGTCTGGCACCGATATAGCTTTCCAGTCGTCTGATCTGTTCCCGTCGAAATAACCTTTCTTCAATCTTTAAGACAAAGTTACGAACTTGTCTTCTTATGCTGGATTTCCATCTTGGTTGTTCCCCCTTTGCTATCTTACGGTGATCATCATTCAACCTTTTGACAAGCCCATCACGAACAGACTTGAGTGTAACATCACAGAATTTGTGTATCTCATCGAACCTCATGAAACTTTGTAGCTTTTTGCTGTTGATGTAGGTGAAACCAAAAGGTTCTTGGTTGAGAGTAAACTGTGGTGTTTGATAGATACCCTCAAAGTAGAATTGTGGTTTTGTCAAATTGATCTTCTGTTGGTAACTTTCCACTCCAAGCTGAAGATCTTCCACTCTTTCTTGAACAATCAGTCATCGGATGTAAAGAAGTAGTGATGCCATGAAGTTGTACTGTACATCTCTGTCAAATCCACGCATTCTTTGTTGAACCTTTTCGAGATACATGTCTTCTATGTCATTGAGGTTAAGGTCAGGAAAGTCTGCTTCGGAGAATTTGTACTTCTTTTCATCTTGTCGTTTAACAACAATTTCACGCATGAATATGTAGTTAAATCGCTTCGACTGTTGAATCTCCAAGATAGCGATGATCTTAGATTTCTGCTTTACATTTTCCAAGGATTTCTCTCCTAATCTGCTGGTATAACCGAGAGGACGACGTTCTGGCCAGTGTAGAATTCCGTGTAGGGCATCTCTGTCGTAAGCTACAATGGAGTTGCTGAATACACGAGTAGTTTCTTCAATAGCAGGAATTTCGTATCGAGCGGCTGGTACTGAGATTGTGAGTGAGGAAGCATATTTCTTCTTGGAAGTCTCCTGAGTGAGCTGGATGTTACGAAGATCTTTGTTGAAGAAGAAGCTGTAAGGTATCTTTGGTTTGTCTGGAAATCCTTTCAAAGGTAATGGTTTGGTCCAGTCGGTGAAGTAAGGTTTTTCATGATTCTTGGAACTTAGATCGATATTCACTTCTGGATTTAGCCAATCAAAGTCGGCAGACATTGCACTAGCTATATTCTGCATATGGTACTCGTATTCGACTTTGTTTCCAGATCTTTTCTTGAGGAATTCTTGTGCATCCCTATTGATTCTTCTGAGCTCTGCCTTTGTGAGTTTGTCGATATGAAGATCCTTCATAATGACTTGGGTAAACTGTAGAGTGTTACCAGGAAGTGGTTCTTCTTCTTCGAGAGGAGGTTGAGCTTGGACCATTTCTGTCAGCCAATCATTCTGAGGATTGTCATCATTGTCGAGCCATGAATGACATTTTTTCTTCTTTGATTTCTTGGACTTAGATGTAGCATCTTTGTCTTTGGCTTTGGACGGTGACGATGGTCCAGCATGAGAATCATGAGTTGGTGGAGCACGGTAATCGGTGTCAAGTTGATCCTGGAAGTCATCAGTGTGTTCCATGAAAATTTCTTCATCTTCAGTTTGACCTTTACCAGTAGTTGAGGGTTGTTGTTGATTTCTAGGAGGAGTGGAGTCCTTTTGTGGTTGTAGAGAGGATGAGGGACCTGTTCCAGACTTAGGTTTCTTGCCTTTGGAGTTTGGGTCAGGATCGTCATCTTTTCTTGTCCGTTTTCGGGTTCCAGCAGCATCTTTGCATGACTCTTTTGACATGTAAGCCACCATAGCATCATACAGGGCTTTTTCTTCAGCTGTCTGTGTTGGTTTGGTGGCAATGTTGTCGAAGAGTTTGACAAGCATGTCATTGAAGGACAATTCTGGGACGGTTGGAGCCACAGTAGAAGATTTTGCGGTGTGAAGCGTGAATGGTGTAGTAGACAACATTTTCCTCGTAACACTTCTGATTCTGCGATCCAAGTTATCCTTGATTGGTTCAAGAAGTTTTGCAACTTCAGGAGTGATCATATCAACCAGATTCTCAGTGAGAAAATCATGAGTTGCAGTTCTGATAACTCCTGTGTAATCAGAGTATAAGAACTTGTCGATCAGCTGCTTTGACTCCTGGAAGTCCCCAACTTGTTTGGTAAGACTTGTGACCATGTTGGTGAGTTTGTTGACTTGCTCCTGAAGATCAACTGGTTGTTTTGGTTCATTGATTGAATGCTGTTTAGATTCGGTTTCAGAAGGTGTGGGAGATGATTGCTCTGGTGATGATTCTGACGACGACTCGTTGTGTGAGTTTGAAGAAGAAGCGGGAGGAGTCGGATCCTTTGGTGGAGAGTCTTGAGGAGGTGGAGGTTGTGCTGAGGAAGTCTGCTGAGAAGATGACTTAAGAAATATGTTGGTGTCGAACGCGTTCTTCTCTTCGTTTTCCTTTCTACGACGTTCCTCTGCTTCCTCTGCTTCTCATGCAAGAAACTCTGGAGTAATGAGGTATTCATGTTCCTGATCCGTAGCTATGTTCTCTTGGCCGCCAACATTCTCCTCTACATTAGCAGTCTCTGTCATATTGACATCTCCAGTTTCGTCAGTGTCTTTAACGGTGTTATCTGGCTGTGGGGCTGATTCTAACGTTGTGGACACAACAGAAGGATTCATGCTGCTAGTAGCTCCTTCATGTTCCGACTGATTGATAGGTGGTGGAGTTAAAGGTTGAGACATGAGTCGGCTTTCGAGAGTTGCTTTCCTTTGTTCTTTCCTGAGCCGCTTTTCTTCAGCTCGAGTGTCGACAACTATACTCTTCAGTTTGCGTTTATCGACCAAAGGTTCAACGATTGGTTCGTCTTCATCATCATTAGGCTCATTAATAGTGATCCCTTTTCTTTTCCTTGTCTCTTCTTCATAAGTTTCAAGACTTTGTTGTATGGCGATCTCTGTTGCAGGAAATCCTTCTTCAGGTGCTCTGTATCTCAGTTCATAGTCTGGTTCTTCTTCTTCAGATTCAGTATAGAACTCGGATTCAGTGTCAGAAGGTGGAGGTGTAGGTTCATCACGAAGAATGTACTCTGGAGTTACTTTCTTCTTTGGCTTGGTAGCAGGTTTGGGTTTGGATGTAGGTTTAGGTGTGGTTGAAGTCTTGGGTTTTGACATTGGAGCAGCCTTAGATCTAGTATGAGATGATCCAGTGGTGCTTGTAGTACTCCCAGACTTTACACCTCCTTTGCTTCGAGTCTTTATTGTGGCTTCTTCCTGTACCCCTTTGCAAGCGTTATCATACAGCTTGTAGTTCAGACTCTTCTTGATTTTATCATTAAGAAGGTATTCGGGAAGCCTCATTCCTTTGATCTTGGTTGAGGAAGTGGTCGTCTTGATGAATGAGGTGGTGAAGTCGTCCTCAAAGAGGTGCTTCGGCTCATTAGGATCAGCCATCCTCTTGATGAATTCTGGAGAGTTTTTGCAGAGATGTTCTATGAGAAGCTTGGTGAATCTTGTGAATGGTATCATAGTCTTCACACGTTCGGTTTGAATATTGTGGACGATATCATTCATGATAGGAACTGCAAAGTCAATAGGTGTCAGAGTCACCATTCCCCAGAATGTTTGCAAATGTTCGAGCCTTGGATGTTCATGACCACTTTTCCTTCCAGATATAGATCTTACCACCAACAGACAGAATGTTCTCCAAGGCTGAGGGATATTCTTGGCATTAAATTGGGAAAGCTTGACTAGCGGTACATCATCATCAACCTCATATCCTAATTCAATGAAGAAGTCAAGAAGATCCAGGTCAGGTAGTATAGGAGCAAATTCGTTGTCAGTTTGTGGCATGAGAAGGGCTGTTCGAAGAACGTCATGATCTACAGTGTATTCTTGGCTATCCAATGTAACAGTGAAAGACTCATCATCCAAGTTAGCCTGAGCAGTAATCCAGAACTGATGAAGGTAGAACAGCGGAACTGACGTAGAACAGGTGAGCAGAGGTTTGCATGGATGTGCAAGTAGGATATCTTTCACAATCATGCATGATTTCTCTGTGATTTTCAATTTGTTGAAATCAACTCGAGGATTGTTATTGCCAATCGTGACATTGTAGTTCTCGGGAGTGATGTCATCTAAGGTGAGTAATGGAAGAACTTGTTCAGTGACGTTCTCATTGTGTTCAGCCATGTTTATCTGAAAAGCATTACCATAAACCAAACATCCAAATTTGTTACGTGTTAGCACAGTTTTGAGTTTGGTTACAGATATCTACTTGAGACAGTTAAGCACAAATGTGTCAATTTTGTTATGAGTGAAGTGTCACATAATGCATATTTGAAGAATCATAGTACATGCAATAACTTGCAAATAAGCCCGATTGATATTCACAATTCATAATTACTTCACATTACACAACAACAATGAATCACAACAAGGTTGCACGGATATTACATGACAAGGCCTAAACGAGATTTAGAAAAATATACCCATTTATCGCAAACTTGTAATGAGAGAAGATTTCGAAAAGAATAAAACATGACATTTTATCGCAAACTTGAATTGAGAGAAGATTTCGAAAAATTTACAAAGAATTTTATCGAGAAAGTTAAATTATCGAAAAATCCTTATAAGTAAATTTTATCGAGATCATTCCTTTATCAAGAATTGCGAAAAGTTTAAGTTTTCGAAAAACATCATTTTCGATAAAACTTTTCAAGAACCTGGTGATTTCGAAAAATATAGTTCAAACAGTGATTTCGAAAAGATAATTTCGAAAAAACTGAGGTTGAACATCATTTATCGAAAACATAAGTTTCTCGATAAGTTTATCAAAGATTGCGATAATTCTCGAGTTTCTCGAAAAAATTCTTATACAAGAATCAAATCGATTTTGAAGTTACACGTACGTTTCTTTAGCAAAGAACTTTTCCAATGATTCAGGCCTGTCACCAAGATAGATAAATACCACTTAGACATAACCAATATGCTCGTTAACCAAGATCTCGATAATAATCAAGAACAAGTTTTCGATAACATAACAAATTTGAGTCTAATGAGTATCAATGGTTCTAGCAAATCACAAACACATGTTAAGAGCACATTATGACAGTATACCACACATATAGACTCAGATAGACAGAACTTAATCATGAACGAAGCACACAAGTTATCGAGAATCAAGCATCATTGGTGTAGATCAACAAAGCTAAATCAAACATGCATACATGAGACCATAGAAGCATATCCCACCAATAAAACAAAGTAAACAAACACAGAATCTCACAAACCCAAATCGACCCAAAATCAAGATTTCGTGAATCAAGCAAACATGATGTAATGCATGAATAAATGATGAGGATATGTTAGAAACATGCTTACTAACAAAACCCTATCAAGAATTAAACACCTAAACATGTTAAGAGCAATTTTCGAAATTATAAACCCTAGTTCTCGAAATCATGATAATAGGAGATCGAGCCGTTGATTATTCAATTAACCAAGATCTTATGTATGTTATACCCTAGTGATTACATAGGAACTTACAGATTTATGATCAAGATCGTGGATGGCTCGAATGAATAAGGGCCGTAGATATAGAAAAAAGGTTTAAGAGGTTTTTGAATTTTTTGGGTTTGTGTTATACGGTTTGTTTGTTTTATTATTTTGAAATTTTAAGTTTTTGACACTTTAGGTCCCTTAACTATAAGATATGCCTACTTGAGTCCTAAAGTAAATAGCAAACATGTGTAACATCACGATCTACTTCCGTTAACATAACTTATGAAGTCCTTACTAAAGGGATGAGACAAAAGGAATGTTTAAAGAACGTCCACACTCTCCGAAGTACCGTAAAATACTAAAAAACATGCAAGTATACCAATTAAAAAATTGGTAAAAGATTTAAGCGTGACTCCCCCTCAACACTTGTAAAATAAGAACAAAGTGTTGAAGTGAAGCGATATAATTTTTTTTTTTTTTTTTTTTAAGAGAATAAAATATGAAAAATCTTTTTGTGTTTTGATTGATTTATAGTTAAGAAAAAAAAATATTATACAAAGACAGTTATGATGTTTGACGATCAGTTGTGTTTTAAAAACTTTTCAAGATCCTCTGGCGTCAAACATCTCATACCAATTTGGTGAACTAGACTAGCAAACCTTGATGGTGCTAAAGATTTGGTAAGTAAGTCCGCCAATTGGTACTCAGTTCCAACAAAATAAAGTTCAACAGTACCCTTTTCCACATGCTCTTTGATGAAATGATATCGGAGATCGATGTGTTTGGATTTGCAGTGATGCACTGTGTTGCAGGAGATAGCAATTGCACTCTTTGAATCACAGTAGATAGGAATCTTGTTGAATAGGTAGCCATAATCTTTAAGTTGTGATCTCATCCAGATGACTTGAGCACAACAGGCAGACATGGCTACGTATTCAGATTCTGTAGACGACAGTGACGTGCAGTCCTGCTTCTTAGATTGCCATGACACAAGTTTGTCTCCGAGAAATTGTAATCCACCAGATGTACTTTTGCGTGTGTCTAAACATCCTGCATGGTCAGCATCTAAAAAAGCAATTAGTTCAAAACCAGAATCCTTCGGATACCAGATTCCCAAATTAATGGTTCCCTTTATGTATCGAAGGATTCTTTTGACCTCACTGAGGTGTTTTTCAGTTGGTTTAGACTGATAGCGAGAGCACATGTAGACAACAAATACTATATCAGGTCTACTAGCTGTGAGATACATGAGGGACCCAATCATACTTCGGTATTTGGTAGGGTCAACTGGAGTCCCATGTAAATCAGCATCTAGTTTTGTGGTATAGCCCATTGGTGTATTATAAGTATCACAAGACATCATTCCATGTTTCTTTAAAATTTCAAGAGCATATTTAGACTGATTTATAAAAATTCCACGGGGTGATTGATGAACTTGTAATCCTAGAAAGAACGAAAGTTCACCCATCATGGACATTTCAAAATTATCTTTCATTAATTTTGCAAAATCATTAGAGTAACTTCGTTTTGTTGAGGCAAAAATGATGTCATCGACATATATTTGAACAACAAGTAAGTCCTCCCCGTAGGTTTTTGTAAACAGTGTTGGATCCACTGATCATTTAGAAAATTTATTGGCCAGTAAGAAAGTGGACAGTTTGTCATACCACGCCCGTGGGGCTTGCTTAAGTCCGTAGAGTGCCTTTTTGAGTCGGTAAACATGATTAGGACGCTCAGGATGAAGCCTTCAGGTTGGCTAACATAAACTTCTTCACGGAGTTCTCCATTAAGAAATGCTGTCTTTACATCCATTTGGTAAACAACCATATTCCTGTGTGCAGCATAAGCCAAAAAGATCCGAACAGCTTCATGTCGAGCCACTGGAGCAAAGGATTCAGCAAAATCAAGACCTTCCAGTTGGGAGTATCCTTTCGCTACCAGACGTGATTTGTTGCGTATGACAGTCCCTTCAGCATCAAGCTTATTCTTCCAGATCCATTTTAACCCGATGACAAAGACTCCGTCAGGTCTTTCAACTAATTCCCAGACTTCTAATCTTATGAATTGCTGAAATTCCTCTTGCATAGATTCAATCCAGTTGTCATAAGTCATTGCTTCTTTGATGTTCTTAGGTTCTTCGTGACAAACTGTGAGTGCATAGATACAAGTTTCTCCATCTGTGTGAAGTCGTTGTCTTGTCATAACAGGTGCATCTGGATGGCCAATAATATGAACTAGTGGATGGTCTCGAGTCCATTTATGTGTTGAAGGGTGTAGTTGATACGTATCTCGCATGTTAGCAGGATCCAAATTGCGTGTTGACGACTCAGCTATATCAGGAACGGTAGTAGCTGGTGCAAACAGATTAAAGAACGCATCAGGATCATGCTCTGCGGATTGTGGAACTGATTGAGGTGATGGATCTTCAGCTGGATGGCGGGAAGTAGAACCAGTTTGTTCTGCTGTAGATGGTGATACAATTGGAGGACCGTCTCTCTCAACACTTGTAGTAGTTTGTTGAGGTGAGTCTGGTACTGGAATGTTTTCAGGTTGAGCAGCGGAATTAGGTGAGACCTCAGTAGGACGGTATTCAATTGTGTCATCAAATAGTGGAGCAAACAAGGTTTCTAATTCTTTGCGGTTGAGTGGTAATGTTTCAGCTGAAGATGCCGGAGAGTTAAGACGGTTGAATTCGGGTCCTAAGCTGTGTTGCTCAGAAGCCATTTGTGTGAGTTCATCAAAATTAGCGTGAATTGTTTCTTGAATTTCTCTTGTTCGACTATTCCATATCCGAAAACCTTTGGAATTTTCACAATATCCAACGAATACTCCGATGTCAGCCTTTGCTTTAAGTTTACCTAAATCATCACGATCATTCTTCGGATAACAAAGTGCTCCAAATACATGAAAGTAATCGATGTTCGGTTTTCTTTTGTGAACAATTTGATAAGGTGTTTTGCGATGACGTTTTGTGATCATGCAACGGTTTTGGGTATAACATGCGGTTGAAACAGCTTCTGCCCACAAGTAATCTGGTAATTGAGCATTAATCAACATAGTTCTAGCAGCTTCCACTAACGTCCTGTTGCGTCTTTCAACAACTCCATTCTGTTCTGGGCTTCTAGGAATAGATGTTTGATGTTCAATTCCCACTTTCTCATAATATGACCTAAGTGTCAGATTCTTGAATTCAGTTCCATTGTCAGTTCTAACTATTCGTACCGTGTTGCGTAGCTGAACTTGAATTTTAGTGAGAAAGGTGATGATCATTGAAGGAGCCTGATCTTTACTTCGTAAGAAATAAACCCAAGTCCATCTGGAATAATCCTCCACAATTACAAGAATGTAGCGTTTACCGTTGATACTTTGAACACGCATCGGTCCACACAAATCCATATGAAGCAGTTGCAGAACATGATTCGTACTGTGTTCAGGTTTAGAAGGGAAATGAGCACGAGTACTTTTTCCTTGTTCACAGGCTGAACATAAGTGATCTTTGGTAAAACGGAATCTTGGAAATCCATCAACAAGTTTATAACGAGCAAGGTCCGTCATGGTTTTGAAATTCAAGTGCGAAAGACGTTTGTGCCATAACCAAGATTTAGTTGACTCTGATTTAGAGAGAAGACATATCGGAGATGTTGCAATCATATCTGACATTGATATTGTATAAAGATTGGAGCCACGTGAGCCAGACATAAGATCGTTTCCTTGTAAGTCACGAACAAAGCAAGTTTTCTCACGAAATGCAACTTCTAGATCCCCATCACAGAATTGACCAACAGAGAAAAGGTTGTGTCCAAGGCCTTCCACATAATAAACACGGCTTATTTCGATGTTCCCACTTACATAGTCACCATATCCCATGATTAAAGCGTAATGATCATTCCCGAATCTGACAGTACCAATGAACTTTGAGACAAAGTTTTTCAACAGTTTGAGATTGCCTGTCATATGTCGGGTGCATCCGCTATCAACAATCCAGAGAATGATCTGTACCACCTGCATCACAAGAAGAAGACACAGATGGAACAGAAGTAAGGGTGGAACCCAAAGACAGTGCGGGTTCCTGTTGGTTAGAAACACATTTATTCAACAATTTAGGAATCCATTTAAAGTCTGGTTTGTGTTGTAACCAACGTTGCCAATTCCAACTAGTTTTTGCTTTCTTAATGTTAAATGCACTAGTAGTTGGCTCATTCCTAGATTTGTTCTCGGCACCTATGAGGGTAACTTCAACTTCATTAGAAACCGTAGTAGACGGCTTTCCTAAATTAGACTTGGAGGCAATTGTGGGCCTAGAAGGAATGCGTGTCCTACGTTTCTTATGACGAGAAAGTAGAGAATTAGCGATACATTTTGTATGATCACCAGATGAAACACTTTTACGACAAAACACACAGGATGCATTAATATTGAAAACATTCAAAGGTTCATCATTCGTTACATTTAGATTTTGATTACAATTTGCCAGATTAGAATCTAAATCTGATGCAACATGAGTCTTATTCAAGTTCCTAAGTTGATCTTCTACTTCTTGGGCTTCTAGTTGTCCTTTCTTACGTTGCAAGATCCTATTCTTCTTTTTACTTTTTCGCTTGGGTCTGCTAACGCTAGTAGTGGAGACTAGTCCTTTAGAAGTGGAGTTATCAACATTAGTGTTTTGAACAACATTTCCTTTATCAGTTTTGTCTACTTGATACATTCCTGGTGCTATTACCGTGGTGTCAACAAACGTTCCTTTTTGGAGTATCTTAATTTTCTCTTTCAAATCAATGATGATGTGATTCTTATCCTGAATATTTGACTCAAGTATGCCATTGCAATGTTTAATGTCAATGTGGTTTTGTAGAAATGCGTCATTTTCAATTTTTAAATCCGCAATTTCTTGCTCGTATTTGAGACACAAACTTTTGAAAGACTCATTGTTTTTGCAAAGCTGACAAGAGGTTGAAAGATTTTGTTTTTGAAGTTCCAATTCTCGTTCAATACTTTGAGCTTGACACCATTCAATCCTCTGTTTGAGTAGACAAATTTCTTTTGAAAATTGTTTTGTCACATCATCATTTGAACTTTTCAACTTATCATTTTCCTGTTTGAGTGTCTCAATTTCCGCTTTCAACAAGTTATTATCAACACAATGATCATAGTTAAGCATAGAAGTACCAGATTTATAGAGATCATTCATGATAACAGACAAAATATCAGCATTGAGAACTTGTTCCAAGAGTCGATCAGCATCGTTTTTGAAAACTCTAGTTCTTTGCTTTTGAACCAAAATTTCATTTTCAGTTTCATTGAAAACGTTTATCATATGTTTGACCTCCTTTTGAAGTTCCTGATCCCAACGTGTAGCACATAGATGGAGGTGTTGAACAATTGGTTTCATTTGTTTTTGAAAAATATCTCTCTTTTCTCGCTCGTAAGCGGATTGAAAAGTTTCAATTTTTATTTCAGAATTGCGTTCAATTGTCTCCTCCAAAATTTCGATGTCTTCCATAAAAGTTTTGAAATAATTTAAGACACGAACACTGTTTGGTAAGGGTGAAAGTTCACCGGATGATGGTAAAGGACCATTTATTTGTGCTACAATTTGGACAGGGGCCTCATTAGAAGATGAAACATATGACTCTTCGACAAACCATGATTTCTCAGGTAAGTCCTTTTGAGTAACAAACTTAATTGGAGCTTTTGAATAGTCATATGGTGTCCAATATTGAACATTACTCATTTTTGACCGACTCTCGTCTTCAAGTTCTTCTTCTTCCTCAGTATCAAAAACAACAGTACGCACAATCGTATCATCAAGCAAATAATCCATACTGTAAATTTTAGGAATTTCTTTGAATGCTGTGTGAAGAAACATTGAATTGTAATCGCCAAGTGCAAATCCTGTACCGGGTCTCGGTTTTAAAGTAAATTTCTGAATTGTTGTGACAGAGTTCCCGTGTTTGTAAACAATGTTACGAAATTCTTTGAGTTGTTTTTCAAGATCAACAATATCACCGAGTAAGTCATCTATATACTTCCTTTTTCGTATTTTATGTTCACAAAAATCTTTTTGACAACTTGACAATTCTGTTTCTGTTTTTGAAAGTTCTGTTTGAAGACGTTCAACTTGCATTTTCAATTCACACTTTTCACTTTCAAATTTCGAAATCAACTTTCCGTTTGACTCAATTAAATCTTGCATTTTGCGTTGAAGATCTTGTTCTTTATTGTAAGAATCTTGAAAAGCATTTTCTAAGCTTTTTGCATTTTTAATCTTTTCTTCCTAATTTGAAAGTTGAATTTTATAACATTCAATATCTCTTGCAAGTGACGCATTTTGTTCTTTTAAAACTTTATTTATTTCGTTGCATTTTATTATTTGCAATTGTTGAGCATCCAGTTGTTTAGATAACAATATGAGGTCAGGGTCTGGATCAAATGATGGTTCATGTTGTTCTAAATGATCATTTTTATCATTCTCAATAGGATCATCAAATGAAACAACTGTGTCATCATCAAATATGACAACTGTGCTTATTTGTTCATCTGTTTGAGAGGATGGAGATGATTTAGATGGAACAACTTGCGCCATACCTGATTCAGAAGCAGAGGGTGAGATTATATCATTTATAAAGCATGCATTGAAGTCATGTACCTGAGACAAGCCGTCAGTGTCATACACTGGACCTGAATCATTAAGCTTAAGTTCCTGCATGTTGGCCATAAGCATCACAGCTGCATTAGCTTCTAGATCTTCCATGTCATCATCATTGTGCACATTTGCCATGAAGTTGTTGTCTTGTTCAGGGAAATGTCCATCCTTTTCATCTTGAAGAACCATGAGTAATGCCTGCTTGTGAAACTTACTCCCCCGAGTTCTCGGTTTAGGACATGCAGTCGCTATATGACCTTGTTCATTACAGTTATAACACCACACTGCATTCCCTGAGTTGGAGTTCCTTGTTGCAACTGGTTCAGACCTTTGTTGAGAAGATCCTGAGTTGTTGTTGAACCCTCCATTGTTACTAAATCTCTGACCATTCCCATAATTTCCTGAAGAACTTCCTGAACCAGATCGACCATAGTTACGATTCTGAATTTCCACTCTTCCATCATTGACAACAGCTTGATTCCTTGTGTTAGAAGATGAACGTTGACGGTTGTTTGTTTTGTTGGAGAATTTGCTAAAAGCACGAGCAATAAGAGCAAGTCCCTGATTCAACGTATTAAAGTCATCATCGTCATCGTCATTGGAGTTGGAGTAGTACACAACATCATTGTTGTTTAACGGAACAAGTTGAGTAGAAGCATTCTGTAGAGATGAATCATAAGGGACCATTTGGTTCGAGGTGGAAGATTGTGGATAACTGAAGTAGTTCTGCTCTTGAACATATGCATGATTAGACATTGGTGGTGGAGCGTAGGGAGACTGAGCTACGAGAGCCAAAGAATTTGGTGTGTATCCTCCTCGTAGAGCTCGATCTTTTTCCACTTCAGGTTCATGGTGTTTCAGAAAATCATACAACAAACCATATGGAGCATCATGCAAATTCTTTGTTTGACGAACAAATGTCACATATTTATGCCAATCAGGGCCAAGACTACCAACAAATTTGGAGTTCACAGCGATCCTTGGTACTGTGATTTTGTGACGTTCCAGATCATTGACCACATTTGTGAAACGATGATAGTAGGATTCAAGTGACTCTCCAGGTTCAATTGTGATGTCAGTGTATTCCATGTAAAGCTTGGATTCCATGTCATCTTTGTTCAATTGAGTGCCTTCCATAAGGAGATGAACGTGTTCCCACATAGCTTTGGCTGTTTTCTGAGCATCGACACTTCGATAGATCGGATTAGGTATACCTTGAAGTATATAAGCCATTGCATACTGATCAGCTTCACGATGTAGTTTCTGTTCTTCAGTGAGTGCAGATTCTGGAAGGGGTCTATCACCAGGAGGACGTGGAGGATCAGCATGTGGATCACCAGCTTCAAATCTAGTTGGCCACTCAAATGGTCCTTCAAGTATCACTTGCTTCAAGAATTTCCCATGAGGTTTCTTTAGCTCAACAAATCGTAAGAATCGACTTGACCATTGAACATAGTTCCCAGGTGTAAGCATCGGAGGTGTTTCAAGTGATCCTGCCTCATGTCGGGATTGTTGAGTTGTAATAACTTCACACATTCTGTCAAACCAGTGAGGTTGTTTGGAGGAAAGCTGAGTATTTTGTTGTGGCACTTGATATGGTTGTTGTTGAGGAATGATCTGATGTTGTTGCATCATCAGGTAATGATGTAGTGGATTGTATGTTTGTTTTTGAGACGGTTGTTGATTCATTTGGTGCGGAAGGTATTGTTGTTGCTGATACTGCTGATGTTGATGTTGCTGATACTGCTGATTTTGAGATTGCTGAATATGAGGAAAGTAATGATTAGGTGGTTGAGACATCTTAGAACACTTGTGTAGAAATGGATCTTGTAGAAAGTGTAGAATTAACCAAGTATCGAAAAATGTAGCACAACTTCAGATTGCGAAACAGGGATTGCGAAACTTATGGAATTCCAATGATTTCGAAAACTGGTTCAGCTGAGATTGCGAAATTAGGATTTCGAAATTTGTCAGTTTTTCGAAAATCAATGTTTGCGAAACTTTGCAGGTTTTCGAAAACTTGAAATTTCGAAATAAGCAAGGTTTTGCGAAACTTTTAGGTTTGCGAAATAATGAGATTTCGAAGCTTAATTAGTTTGCGATAACTTTGTGATTTCGAAAATTGTATGTTTTGCGAAAAAACACAAAAATTGCGAAAAACAGTTTTCGAAATTATACAATTTCGAAAACTTTCCCAAAAGTCGAAGTACTTAACTTTCTTGTACAAGAAAGAAAATACCGAGTCTACACAAATGAAGTCGAGGTAGTGCACGTAGAGAAGATCTCGAAATGGTAGCAATAAAGAATCTCGATAACTTGGTAGTTTTTGTTTTACAAAGAAATCAATCCTAAAACTCGTTTTTATTTCAAGATACTTGTACTTTTGTGTGTAAAATGAGTAGATCTTAAAGAAAGTAGAAAACTTTAATCACTTTTTCAAAACTAAAAAGATTTCGATAAAAGTACAAATGACCAAATCGAATATTTTTATAAAAAGTTTGGAACTTTTTGGTTTGTTTCGATTTTAAACACAAGTTTGTAAGCAAAGATGTGAGAAAAACCAAGAGACAAACAAGAAAGTTTAAAATTTTCACAAAAAATTCGATTTAAAAACGACTTTTAAGATAAAAATCAATGAAAACAATAACTACACCTTCCTCTAGCGAATGATACCTCTTGTTAGGTCACCATTTAGTAAACACAAGCACAATATTGATAGAAATGAGATGAGAATGAGAATGGGATGATTATGAGAATTTAGAGAAGTAGAATTGCAAGAGTTTCCTTAATATTTCACATAACCAACCAAATACAAATGAGGCCTAAGACTAGTATTTATAGGAAAGGAGCTAGGGCAACACTCCTACTCCATCCTTACATAAAAAACGTGTGGGCTTCAAGCCCATGGATCATATTACTTAGGCCTAGTAAACATGTAACTTAACCAATATTGTAAGTAATAAATAACTTAAGCAACCTATCATTACAAATGACCGAGACTTCATAAAATAGTGAAAACTATGATCCCAACATACCTCTAGACTTAATTTTTAGGCTTTCTAATCCTAGCGACACTATTCCTGAGTTGAACAATCAATCCACCGGTACTTGTCACTATACTATACTACAATGATCAGGTACACTGCCTGGTGGGGGTTGTAAGCTTCTCGAGATCCCTTGAGAGGTAAAGCCTGGTGCAATTCCCATGCATCAAATTTTTGGCGCTGCAGCCCGGGGAATAGTTATTGTCTAGGTTAGAATTTCTTTTTATTATGTCTACTTGCTATATTCCTTTCTAGTAAGATTTTATTTTATTTTTAGGTTTTCTTTAGTCTATCTATTTCTTCGTGTCTTTGTTCGTAATCTTTACCATCCGACATCATGGAAGGTGGTAACGTCTTTGAACCCATCAACCTACCACAACAAAACCCACCACTAGCAAACCAACCTCTTAGGCCCCGAACCCTAGGAGAGTATTCCCGTCCTAGCCACCAAGGCTATCGAAACACTATTGATCTCACCCAAGGAGCCAATGTGTCCCCCTTGCGATCCGACACCATCTAGTTGGTGCAAAGTGGAAGTGCATTCCATGGAATTTCCGAAGATCCTAACCAACATCTCAAGGACTTCCTTAAAATCGTAGATTCTATAGACCTTGATGTTACAACTAGAGAGTCGACCCGATTACGCCTATTCCAATTCTCTCTACGTGATCAAGCTAGTCAATGGCTTAAACGTTTACCCGCGGGATCCATCACCTCATGGGATGATCTCACCACTCGTTTCCTTGCTCAATTTTTCCCACCAGGGAGAACTACCAAGCTTAGAAATGATATCTTGATGTTCCAACAACGTCAAGGTGAAACTCTATATGAAGCATGGACTCGTTTCAAGGACTTACTCCAAAAAGTCCCTCATCATGGCATAGATCTTTGGCTCCAAGTCCAAATCTTCTATGACCATATCGATCTCTCCACAAGGTGAACCATTGACCAATCAGCCGGTGGTAAGCTACGTGATCTAAGTGCGGAAGAATCATGGGAACTCATAGAAGATCTTGCTCTCTATGACAACGAAAGTTGGAATGATCCCCGTGATTTGAACAAAACGGTCAAGGCAATATCTTTGCCTTCTAACAATTCAAGCACTCCCGACCGTAGGATCATGGAACTTGAGGACCAAGTCAAGTTTCTCATGAAATCTTATGAAGCTCCTAAGCCTTCAGGCCAATTGAACAAAATCACTTCTTCATGCGAATTATGTAGTGGTCCTCATGACACTCGTGATTGCGTGGAACTCCCCGGAACAGCTTTTGCGGACTACGCATCCTCGCGTACCGACGAAGCGGGAGATAAGTGGTACACTTTCAAACCCGAGCCAAACCCTTATGGTGATTCCTACAACCCTTCTTGGAAAAATCACCCGAACCTTAGGTGGAAACAAAACCAAAACAATTCTTCCAATCCGCCTAATCGTTACCAACCAAACGGTCCACCCTCCAACCACACTTTCAACAACAATCCTTCTTATAACTATGGTAGTACCAATAATCTTGAAGGATTGATGTCCAAGTTTATGGCATCTCAAGAAGCTCGCATAGCTAAGTTTGAAACCGAATTCAATCAACAACAAATGGAGATGACCAATAAGATTGACAACTTGTTGAAAGCCCTCAACAACCAAGTGTTAACTACACCTAGGAAGGACACTAGGGACGCTAATAGCGGAATCCAAATTAAGGACCCCTCGTCATCCAAACACATCCACTTTGTCAATGTTGTCACTATTAAGCCAAAAGATAAGGATATAGAAGAAAGTGACAAGGATGAAGTTGGAATAGAAACCGAGACTAGGGATGAAATTAAGGAAGTTGAGGTTAATAAGGGAGAAAAGTTAGACGAAGTAGAAAACATAGAAGAGTACTTTGATAAGTTTCCCATCAAGGAAGAACAGGAATATCACAAGGATTTATTTGATGATCCCGAGACACCATATATCCTTGGTTCACCCCTTATTAAAGTAGGTGATCCCTTTAACATCAACATACCATGCAACATTGGGCATATGCATGTATGGAAAGCTTATATCGATCCTAGGTCTCCTATAAACATCATGACTAGGACTTATTATAATTGGGTAATGAATAAGCAACTTGGTTATAGGATGATGCCAGTAAGAATTTGATAAGTAATTTTGTAGGAAGAGTGAAAGGATTGCATGTGATTGTTGGAAACTTCACTTATGAGACCGACTTTGTAATAGTGGAGGATACTCGTCCGGTGATAGATGATTGCCTAAGTCAAGTAGTGTTCAGAAAACCGTTCGTTGAGGCCTCTAAGATGAGTTATGATCCGACTCTAGGGATAGTTAGATTCAAGGAAGAGAATGATGAGATTGCTTACCAAATGCCCTATAAGATTGAACAATACCGCCTCCTATCAAACATAGAAAAGGAACACAAGTAAGCGGTTTACTATAGGAATGATGAGGATAGACGTAGAGGAGTAGAATATGTTTTGAATAGAATACTTGGTTTCTACAAAGAATGCTTGCAACTAGGTCCGGAGTACAAAACTAATATAGGAGATGACATAGAAAGTGAAACCAACGATGATGTCACGTAATTGCCCATGACCTTGAGTCTAGCTACAAGACTCATAAATAAAGAAAAACGCTTCTTGGGAGGCAACCCATGCTTTGTGTGATTTTTATTTGTTTGATTGTCATTTGTTTCCGTATGCATGCTTTATTTTTATTGTTGGTAGATCATGTTTCAAAATAAAATGGTGAAAATACTTTATTTTGTCGTTTGACTTAGTCTTAACTTCATCCAAAGGTATTTCGCAAAAGATAAGTGTAAGGGGAAACCCCAAATATGTTTTTAAGAAACAAAATTGATCATGATTCTCCACAATATTAAATGGACATGTGTATTCGTATTTGTTAGAGTCAAATGCTTGTATCGAGTCATAACGATGTTTTGCAGGATTTTCCAGGAAGTAGGACATAAGTTTTCCAGAAATTTTCCGGAAACTTAACGTAAAGATTTCTGCAGGTCACTTCTGACGGCGTCATGAGTTTACTCTTGACGGCGTCATGTGTAAAATTCTGGAAATTTTGCTAGTTTTGTTTTTCTAACGGAGTCTTAAAGTTTTTGTTAATTCTTTAGTTTTATAAACTCCAGGAAATCTGCAAACATTCATTCCACAAGCATTATATCTTACATTGTTTTCTAGGATTTGTTAGTATATATAGATTGCCGCCGATTTTACGCGAGGTTGCCTTGTTTGTTTTCTCAGGTTTAACAGGTTATGTATGACAAGAAGATGATTTATATTCTGGAAGGGAAGCTTTGATTGTTCATTTTCTTGGAGGAAGATCTAACCTAGTTACTGCACTATCCACTCCGAACGAATCAGGGGAGTATTTGATTTCATTCTTTTACCTGTTTTACTTTTACATTCTAATTGAACATTGGGGACAATGTTCATCCTAAGTGTAAGGGGAGGGTAAATGATGATACCTTATAGGATACACCTGCACTTGAGTTTGTTTGTTTGATGGTAGGTGTGTAATAAAACTATGAGAAATACTTGTTAGTGTAATTTTAGCGCCAAATTTAAATTTTTTTACAACATTTAGGAGTGAAACTTTAGCCTTAGCAAGCGTCTCATGGATAGAAGATTGTATGACTAGCACAAAACCGTACCATTCAGAAAAATTTTCCACCCAAATATGTGAGGTTCGCCTTTAGATTTGATAGGAAAAGCATTTACTATTAGTGCTTATGAGTGTACCGGTAGCATTTAGATTCTAGAACTTGTGTTAGTGATGCATCCCGAGACCGCTAGTGAGACTACATTCGTGTAGTAGGATTTACTACATGATAAGAGGCATTAGGATTTACTACATGATAAGAGGCATTAAGAGTTTGAAAGTATAAGGGTGAGTCCTTATCATGCAAAGGTCAAACTTTTCCTGAAAGACTAATGCTCATAACTGTCCTTAAGAGTTTGAAAGGATAAGGATGAGTCCTTATCTTGCAAAGGTCAAACTTTCCCTGAAAGGCTAATGCTAAGAACTATCCTTAAGAAAGTAAAATTGTCTCATTCCCAAAGTAGATAATTGTAACAGAAACAAAATACGTAAGTATTTTGTCCAAAGTAGCTTAGGTAATCTTTGTCTTGTTCATAACGGTTGTCAACATACTTGTATATAAATAGGTTCATAAGTTGGATAGAAAATACCCTAAGTATTGCATAACCATAAACATTAACCAAGTCACTGAGTGAACAGTCACTTAGTGAGTCACCTTCAGGAAGCTCAGGACAAGCCTAAGAAGAAAAACTTTCCATTCAGTGAGGCGGGAGTCAGTGAATGATACCTGAGTCAAAAAAGAAAGTGAGGGGTTCAATGAGTGATGACAATAGCTCACTAAACCCCTCAACAATAAAGAAGACTAAAGACTTAGAGACTATAAGTTTGAAACATATAAGGGATAGTGTAACACCTAAAATCTGAGAACATGTGAAATGACCAAAATGCCCTTACAAGTTTAAAAATTATTTAAAAGCTTATTAAGTCTCCAAATAAGTCCCAAACTTCAAACAATGCACAAGTTATGATCCAAAATAATTTTAACAATTTCATTTAACATTTATACAAGTTGCAAAATTACCAAAATACCCCTCATAGGGCCGAATGAAATAAAATGAATTTTAAAGAGATTTAAAATGATTTAAACTTGGTAAATAAGGAAGATAATCACCAAGAATATTTGGTCAACCTATAATCACGAAATTCTGGTCTCCCCCCCCCCCCTTATACCACACGACATTCCATTTAAAAAAGCCAAACCATATCTTTTCTTTTGAAAACCCTAAAACCGATTTCAATAAAACACAAAGAAATTCTCATAGCCTCCATTCGACCACCCCATAATTCCTAAGAAATTTTCTGTGATCTATCATCATCCTAGGAAGCCAAGAAAAATACCCTTTTGAATTGTTGAAGCTTGGTTCGATCGTGGCACATTTTTCCTTTTGTCGAGCCCTATAAACAAGGTAATTCGTTTTTGATTCATTCGACCTCCACAAAATTCGTTTCTTATTTTTCCTGTGATACTTACATCATATGAGACCCACGAAAATTGGTTTCAAGGTTTGAAGATCATTGGTGAAGTCGTGGTGATTTTTGGATCATTTGGCCTCTACGCGTAGGTTATAAATCGTACAGCCCTCTCCACACGTTCAAGCCTTGGTTTGGTATTTTTCTCAGGTCCCTTACATCCTATAAACATCAAATAAAATGGTTGAATCGATCCATGCATGCTCTATATCATATTCGTAAATAAAACCCTAAAAACATGTGTAAATCGTAAAATACACCATGCGATCCATAAGAATTCCAAATACAATTTATTTACACTTGTTATAATGTAATATGATCTGTAAAAATGTTGGAAGAATTATCATGGCCTAAAACATTGTGTTTCGTAAATATTTTGTTTTGATTAAATCGTATAAAGAGAAAAAGAAAATAAAATCGTGTAACCTAGGGTTTATGAACTAGGGCTTGTTTTGATTTTATTAATGGCTCTTAAATGATTAAGTAATGATTAAAAATGATTTGGATGGATTAGGGTTTCTAAATTCTTATTTTTGTGTTATACAATTTGTATGTAAATGTTTTGGGTGAGTTTTGTAAACTTTAAAACTTAAGGGTTAATTCTGGAACTTTATTTGAGCTGTATAATATTCGAATAAAATATATAATGAGGGTGCTAAGTGTAAGTTTTGCATTTAAATGGATTAAAATGTGTTTTAAACCTAATTAGGGTTTGTTTTGAAAATAATTAAAAGAGAGGGACTAAATATGTAATTTCTGGAAACTTGGAGCTGTTTTGAGTAATTTAATATATTCAGGTATTTATGTGTCACTTTGATAATTTAATGGCCTAATATGTAATTAGTGGTAATTAAAAGTTGAAATTATAAATTAAAGGGTTAAATATGTAACTTTTATAACTTGAGGGACTTAAAGTGTAAATTATGAATATTTGAGGATTCATTCGAATAACTTAATAAAATAAGTGCTCATTATGTAAAATGGATAAGTTAAGGGTTTAATGTGTAACTTTGAATACTAAAAGGTTTAAAGTGTAATTTTGGAAATATAAGGGTGTAAAATGTAAAGTTATGAAACCCTAAGGACCAAATGTGTAAAAATATTAAAAGATACTTTGATTCCATTAATAATGATTCAACTTTCTAATTATGAAAACTTTCTAAAAGTGGAAACTTACTATTTATGGAAACCTGCTAAAAGTGGAAAGTCACTTTAAATGGAAAGTTACAAAAACTGGAAAGCCGACTAAAATGAGAAATCTGAATTGAATAAGTTATTAATAACAAGCCGACCATTAATTCGTGTAGATTCGCTGAAGAAGGAATTTTGCTTTCGACCTTTATGTTTCTGTCATGTGTGCACTTGCGGTTTAAGGTACAGATATTCTAACCTTTCAGTAAGGTTTCTCATGACTCGTGATCCGTTCCTTTTACCACTACTATGACTTCTGACCTTTGTATATCCGATATCTCTGGTTCATCTTTTATGATAATTTGATATGAAGACCTTTTGGAAAATATAACTTGATGTTATGGAAAGAAACTGTTTTGAAATGACACTCTATAATTTTGATACGAAACCATTTTTAAATGAAGGAGTAATTGGCTTTTATGAAGAGTGTTTAAAAAGGGATATGTTTGTGATGAAATGGATAAATGATTAATCAAATTTCTAAATCTGTTTTCTCTTAACTCTTTCACATTTTATTATGAACTTATGAAACTTAATAACGAATCTTTTGGAAATGAACCTTTGGGAATGAACCTTGGATATTCTGAACCATTGATATGGCTTTTGATATTATGACCTTTGATATTCTGAATCTTTGCTATGACTTTGAGATGACTTTGAGATATGACCTTGAGATGCACTTTTTGCTATATGACCTTTTGTATGACTTTGAGACCTGACTCTTAGTTTGATACCCGAGCCATTTATGTTTTTCCTACCTATGGAGGTACCATAGGCATGTCTGTGATGCACCACTGGCATGACTCATGTGTGGGTGAGTGATTTCTCACGCCGTCCCTTTTATGATTATCTGCCGGCTATTATGACTTTGAGTATATGACTTTGAGATTGACTTTGAGTAAGGGGCGTATGGATTGCAATCCTAGATCTGTTCTGTTTAGTGGATTTAACTATGACTTTGAGTTGACTTTGAGG
Source organism: Artemisia argyi (assembly GCA_030686995.1). Lineage (NCBI taxonomy): Eukaryota > Viridiplantae > Streptophyta > Magnoliopsida > Asterales > Asteraceae > Artemisia > Artemisia argyi. Next base: position 114,197,885 of record CM060705.1, on the reverse strand, counting down.
TGACTGGTGCTGTGTGCAATACACGCCTTTCACAATTTCTGGGAGCTAGCTACTCCACTATTATGATACATGAGGACACCCCTCATATTATCTGGTTGCCTGAGAGGTATCCCCTCTGATTGTGAGATTATGAATTGAAGGCTTATGACTTTGAGATATGACTTTGAGTTTTTGGGCTCGTGGTGGATGACTATCCTTTCTTTCCTTTCTATTATTTCCTTTTGTTTATTCTTTATGATATTCCCCAATGCACTATACTTCAGTTTGTTTCATTATCATTACCTTGTTTATATATCTGTTCACTGAGCTTTTTAAGCTCAGCCGCATTTCCTTTTCCTGCGGCAGGTTTTAGTAGGAAGCTGGGTTATGGGAAGAGAGTGTGACTGGACTTAGAAGACTATGCTTTGGACTAGAGACGATTAGATGAAGTTTCACTTTATTAGACATAGTATTTATTTCTTTGTAACCTTGTAGTTTCAGATTTTCATTTGTAACCCTGAAATTTCTTTGTATGTATGAATCATATGCTTGTGTTTGTCTGATATGTCACTGTAATGTAATACTTCTACCCTTATCGGGTTAGGGTGTTACAGAGAGTCCTTATCAAGCAAAGGTCAAACTTACCTTGAATGGCTAAAGATCAGTGTCATCGTTGCTATTCCAAAAGCAATGTTGTCCCATACTCAAAATATGATATTGTAACAAAGAAAAAATACGCAGGTATTTTGTCCAAATTAGCATAGGTCATCTTTATCATCACTGTAACGGTTGTCAACCATACTTGTATATAAATAGGATCATAAAGTGGGAGTAAATGGTTTAAGTTTGTGCACTAAATGCTTAGACATTTGATGAGGCGAAAAATGATCCATTTTTAGGGGGTCATTTAAGCCCGAAATTGAATTTATTTGATCAAATATTGCCCTAAATCGTTTCTTTTGTGATTTTAGGTACTTTTGAAGTGAATTCTGGAAAAGGAAGCAATTTGGACATTTTTTGAGCATAAAAGTGAAGAAAACGGCAAAGTCTTAATTTTCCTTGCTGGGAACAGTACCTGACGGTGTCACGAAATTCTACATGACGGCGTCAAGAGTAAAACAAGAGGTGAAGTGGATAGAGTCCGTGACGATCCAGAGAGTTTTTACACTAGGGGCATGACGGCGTCACCATAGGCCGTCATGGTCCCATTACATGTGACGGCCCAGAGATAATTTGCACTTGACGGCGTCAGATCTGGATCTAGGCAATCCGATATTACTATAGGCGACGAGTTGACGGCGTCAGATTTTTCTTCTTGACGCCAGCACGTTGGAAAATCTATATATAGTTTTGTAATTTTCATAGAGGACAATTAGGGGATAACTTGGAGAAACCCTAGCACGATTTTTGCAGTACTTTCAAGGGTTTTTACCCTTTCAAACCTTTCATGTTCAATTAAAATAAGTATCCTTTCAATTCATTCAATATATCTATGTGTTGTTTGAATATATCTTACGCTTGTCTTGATTTTAACATGCTAGGCTAGATCTCTTGTGTGTTTGCTTAGATGTAGTGAAACCTAGATGTTGATTATGGGTTGATTGGTTGTTTATAGTTGTTACAGATGAATGATTTCGATGTTAGGCTTAAGAAAACTGGCAGACTTGCATAGGGTAACTTGCTTGAACGTCTTAAGAAACATGAACCAATGCGTACTAGGTTTTTATGGTTGTATTTAATGCATGAGCGAATTCTAATGATCCCATGTTAGGAGCTTCTTGCAGGCTCGACATAGGAGTGAAGTAGGAGCTTATAGAGTTGGGGAAGTACGTACGCCACCCCACGAATGGTATTAAGGAATATAACCCGTCATCCACGCAATTGTAACAAACTATCAACCTGTAAAAGATATATAGGGAGTAATGAAATCTAAGTAAACACAATTTTCCCATTTATTGTTCACACCACATTAGTAATCAGTTTTATTTACATTTTTGTTATTTTATTTTGATTGCATCTTAGCATTGGGTTAGTTGACAAGCAACTAATTCCGCCCACTCTTCCAATACCCGAGATTTTAATTGCTTTTATAAAAATATAAAAATACAAAAAGAATCATCCCTTACCTCTAGACTTAATTTTTAGGCTTTCTAATCCTAGCGACACTATTCCTGAGTTGAACGATCAATCCCCCGGTACTTGTCACTATACTATACTACAACGATTAGGTACGCTGCCTGGTGGGGGTTGTAAGCTTCTCGAGATCCCTTGAGAGGTAAAGTCTGGTGCAATTCCCACGCATCAACATTTACAAACACTTTTTCTCCTCCAAAGACAACTAAGTCCCCGAGGTTAGCTCAGTTGGTTAACATAGTTGTACTTAAGCTTAGCTTAAGTTTAGAGAGGAGATTACACCATACTTGTCATTTCAATCCCAAGTTTTGTTCAGCAAACATTCGGGTATAATTTTTTGTTAATTACAAATAGAATCAAACATTGAAAAACGTTTGTGTCTATTTTACTTTACTTTTATCTTTTATTAACAAAGTATTTCATTACATTACTTGACCATAGAACACGATTAGATTAACTTTGTAGTCAAGATAATTTTGCTAAGGGAACATCAGATTTAGACACCAAATAACATGAAAGTACAAGAGTTTTTTGGAAAAAAATCACTTACAACTTTTGATGAACATTTATAGATCTAGTATGTAAACCCAAGAACCTCAAAATCACCCAAAACCTATTCTAAATTAGACTCTAAACCCAAAAGTACAAGTTATTTTCTCCAAATATTAAGTAAAAATGGTGAATTAGGGGTGTTTGTTGGCATACAAATGGGAGAGGGAGGAGGGAGATGGATTTTGTTGTTGGTGAATGTGAAAAGTGAAGTATGTGAAGGTTATTAGGGTTAAATATTAAACCATGTGTTGACTTCAACTAGTACAAACAAGAAAATGAGGTCATATTCTACTAGTAAGGTAAAACAACAAAATTATTTTGTTGTATAGGGAGGGAGTTTTGAAATTTGAATTATTTTGTGTATTGAGTGTGTATTGTAGTGTTAAATGTATAAGTAGTGAGTCGGTTGACAAGTACGTAAAAATAAAATTTGTAAACGTTTTAATGAAAATAAGTTTATTGACACTGTAATGTATTTATTAAATGTGAACCATAACTAGTATAGTGTTGGTACGTGTTCGGGCTCGTTTTTCACAGAAGCGAGATAACTTCTCGTTTTTGAGTTAAATAAGGTCGTAAATGTTAGAAATATTCAGGTTTTCTGAGTAAATAATAGTCTGAAAATTACTGGTACTTGCTTACTGTAATTTTTCAGTTTATGCGATTTAACCTAGGGGTTAACGTAAGAGTAATAAAGTAGTCGTTCAAAGTAGTTAGTTTCGAGTTTGTGGAAAAGCAATGGCCTGAAAATTTGTGAGTTGTCACATAATAAAGCTTAACTAGTAATCATTGAACATAATAAAGGTTAACTAATAATCGTTGTAAACTATTATCAACTTAACAATATCACAAGTGATACTACATATATGCAGTTCAAGCAATCACATCAACAAAAACACAACAATCCAATGCAGTTCTTGAAAAATTAAAATTAACAGCTTAATTGATAAGCGAAATTATATTTTCGTCAACTTAAAATATCACAGCTGATAATACACATATGATGCAGAACATATTCACAAAAACTTTAATATGAAACATTCATATCAATAAAAACAGTAATCCAAAATGGAGTTCAAGCAAAATAAACTAAGAGTTTAACTAATAAGAATTGTACACTATAATCAACTTAAATATCACAAGTGATGCTACACATATGATGCATAGCATATTCAAAACAACTTTAATATGAAGCATTCACATCAACAAAACAACAATCAATGCAATTCAAGTAAAATTAAACTAAGAACTCAACTAATAAGCAAAATTATACTAGCATTTACTTAAAATATCACTAGTGATACTACACATATAATACATAGCTAATTCAAAACATCTTTAAAATAAAGCAATTACACATAAAATAGCAATAAGTGCAATTAAAAGCAAAATTAAACTAATAACTTTAATATAAAGTATTCACATCAACAAAACAACAATCAATGCAATTCAAGTAAAATTAAACTAAGAACTCAACTAATAAGCAAAATTATACTAGCATTTACTTAAAATATCACTAGTGATACTACACATATAATACATAGCTAATTCAAAACATCTTTAAAATAAAGCAATTACACATAAAATAGCAATCAAGTGCAATTAAAAGCAAAATTAAACTAATAACTTAATAATAAGAAAATTTATACTATCTTAAACGGCTTATAAGCAAGTTAAAACAATATACCAACAAATTAAACACAATTTTCATCATTCAACAACTAATCAAACACTACATTTAAAAATAACACGTAAGGAGGTGTTTGTTGGTCAACGGTTTTCGGTGAACCAACAACCCTCCTCCATTCATGGCAACCACCATTATCTCCACCGTACTGGAAAACAACGACAACTAAAAGATGAAGACGTCATTTTTTCGTCTTCATCAGATCTCACATATAATGATGTCATCTTCTCATCACCGTCACTGGAAAACGTTTCCACATCACTGCCGGTTAACCGGAGCTAAGATTCTGGCATCTACCACACTTAATGATGAAGATGATCAGAATAAAGATTGGGAGGAGAATAAGAGGCATTTGTAACCAGAATAATTAAAGAATGGTTATGGATCGAGATGACAATGAAGATGAAGGAAAGTAAATGTGATTGGGAAAACATGAGGAGAGAGAAACACACTTAAAGTGTGAAATAAATGATGAATAAAAGGATGGTGGAAAATAAAATAAGTTTTGTGGAATAAATCTTAGGTGTCGTTTGGTTTGTTGGCATGAATCATTATGGGAATAGGTTTCGGTATGAGATCGAATGACAATGGATATGACTATATGTGTCATTCCGAATGTATTGTTTGGAAGAAACATTATGAAATGAGTATCAACAAAAGGACAAAAGATACATTAAAAAATATGTAGTTAAAAAAATCAAAATGGGACCCACGAAAATACTAGCAAAAGGAGCCTATCCCGCTTTCTTTCAATCTACCTATGATACATTTTTGTATTATTGGATTTCTAAAAATTCAACCAAACACTATCAATGATAGTCATTGTCATTCTATAGGGTTAAAACACTCAAACCATACGTGTATTTATATTAATCTCCAGCATTAGATCGAACTAAATGAATTGTGAAAATTTGTCTATTAGCATGTACAAAAATAAGGTATTCAAATGAACTTTTCTCATACTCCATTATAAAATAGATTAATAATCATTTGACCTAATTTTTTTTTAAAGTTAAAATAAGGGTTAAAACTATTAAAGAAAGACAAAAGACAAAAGACTTGATACTCGATTATTTAGTTTAAGATTTCAGACAAACACCTTTTAACTGTCAAATCAAATCAAAACCTAATCCAAAATAGGATACCAAATAGACTCTAAATCCTAAACCCATCTACAAACCAAGCAGACACGTAAAGCGTGGTGCGTGTCAATACTCAATAAATCGATAAACAAAACCAAAACCCAAAACCAAACACCCCCGTTAGTTAAACTAAAAATAAAAATAAAAATAAAAACGTAAGTTGCAAGGGTGTCAAGTTTAAAAACAAGTTAAAAGCAGACACACACACACACCCCTAAACAAAAAACCCTAGCTTCTTTTGGCTATCATCAGTAGAGTTACAAACCAAAACAAAAAAACCGCCCCCAAATCGATTCACCTGCTTAATCCAATCGATCTAGGTAAACCAGCTGTAATAACAATCGATCTATCATTACTAGATTCATTATCGTTACTTGTTTTGCCTTTCTTTTTAGATTTGATAATTCAAAGTTTTAGCGTTTGGTTGAATTTGTTTTTATTATTAATTGACGTTGACAAGTTTTAAGGTTTTATGTTAATTTGTGGTATTTGAGGATAAAAAGTGTGCACTGTCTGTAATTAATACTGTATTATAAGTTTTTTAAATTATCTAGTATGTTATGTATAATGGTGCTTGTTGATTAATGTTTTTTTTGGCCAGTTTTCGCCTCGTTTGTGGTGAATTATCTCTTTAGCATTTTTTTTTGAGTGTTGTCGTGTTTGAGGCGTTGTTTGTGATAAAAAAATGTATTTTCTGTATGAATTAAGGTTGAAACTGAGTGTTTTGCCTTGTTTTTGTTAGCTGGTATCTGGTGGTGAATTATCGTCTTTGACATGTTTTTATAAGTCTGGTCGTGTTTGCGCCTTTGAAGCGTTGTTTGAATTAAGTGCATTAGCAGTATACGGAAACGATGATGGTGTTGACAAGTGATTTTTTGTTTGTGTGGATAAGTTTCGATTTTTTTTTGGCAGTTGAGCGAAACGAGTCTTTTAATTCATGTAGGTAGCTGGTGGTGAATCGTTTTAATTGAATTGGTTGATGTTTATCCGATTTCCGTATCTTAAATATGTTTTTATAATTGTTCTCTTGTTTAAGACATTTTTTTGGATGAAAAAATGTCCTGTGGTTGAAATAAGGTTTTGAAAGTACAATAGTGTGTGACTTTATAGGGTTTTTATTCTTAGTGCTATTTGATGTGACAAGTTAATGTATTTTTTGTCTGTGTTCTCGTGTTTTGAGGCATTGGATTTAAAATCTATCTTGTGTCTGAACTCTGAAGTAACGTTTTTGAGATTTTGTTAATCTTTTGTGCATTAGCAGCATTTTCAACAAGCATTTTAGTAGTTGTATCTGCTGGTTCAGCACGATTCCACGAACAACAAACTAAACGTATCAACAACTGATGGCTTGTTTTATGTTTTGACAGGTAGAACACATCCGTTTCAGTATGGCGACTTATTCTAAACCTGAGAATGCATTGAAACGTGCAGAAGGTGAACCTTCATTACTGTTGAAATCCTGAAAATTATAAATTTGAGAATTATTTTTTCGCATCTAATATTTTTGTTTGTCGACTTATGTGGAATTGCAGAGCTGACCAATGTTGGGCAGAAACAAGATGCCTTGCAAGTGCTTCATGATGTCATGACATCGAGGAGGTACCGCGCATGGCAGAAGCCACACGAAAAAATCATGTTTAAGTACATTGATCTATGTGTTGACATGAGAAGGGGCAGATTTGCTAAAGATGGTCTGATCCAATATCGTATAATTTGTCAACAAGTTAACGTTGGTTCTTTGGAGGAGGTTATTAAGTATTTTATTGATCTATCAACTAAGAAGGCGGAGCATGCTCGCAGTCAGGCACAGGCGTTAGAAGATGCCCTTGATGTTGATGATTTGGAAGCTGATAACAGACCGGAAGATTTGATGTTGAGTTACGTTAGTGGTGAGAAAGGTAAGGAGCGCTCAGATCGCGAGCTTGTGACACCTTGGTTTAAGTTTTTGTGGGAGACGTACAGGACCGTGCTTGAAATATTGAGGAATAACTCCAAGCTAATGGCTTTGTATGCGGTTAGTTTTGCTTGAAAGTGTTGTAACATGAACAACTTAATTTTATTTTAATTATATGAATAAATTCTAACCCAAAATGTGTTTGAATTTGTAAAAATGTAGGATACCGCGCATCGTGCTTTTCAGTTCTGCAAGCAATACAAGCGGACAACTGAGTTTCGTCGCTTGTGTGAAATAATCAGGAATCATCTTGCAAACCTCAACAAGTACAGAGACCAGAGGGACCGACCTGATTTGTCTGCCCCAGAAAGTCAACATTTCTTTCTTGATACAAGATTTGAGCAGTTAAAAGTTGCAACCGAACTTGAACTCTGGCAGGTCTGTTTATACCATTATGTTTACTAGACGTCAAAAGATGGGCTGGTTGGGGTAATAACTTGACACGTGTCACTTTAAATCTTGTTTATATATAATTAATGCATTGGTAATGATAATAGAAGTTATTTGTTATTTACATACTTGAATACAACGATTTGATTTGGCGTGTTGGCCTGTTTTAGATAAAACACAACCCAAATGAACCCATTTATAAGTAAATGGGTTGAGATTGCCACCTAGTATGTACTATAAACTCGTTCAGCAGATGTATTAGAAGTTCAGTTGCATATTAGTATATGGGTATTTAATTTTGTGGAATTGTATCTACAGGAAGCTTTTCGTACTGTAGAAGACATTTATGGTCTGACAACCATGTTCAAGAAAATGCCAAAATCTTCTTCGATGGCTACATATTATGCGAAGCTGACAGAGATCTTTTGGGTTTCTTCCAGCTATTCATATCATGCATATGCGTGGTTTAAGCTGTTTCAACTTCAAAAGAGCTTTAATAAGAATCTGAGTCAGAAAGACCTGCAACTGATAGCATCCGCAGTTCTCTTAGCTGCACTTTCCGCTCCCCCATATGACCATTCAAAAACAGCTTCTCACTTAGAATTGGAGCATGAGAGAGAACGGAACACAAGGATGTATAATCTTATTGGGCTTAATATCGATGTGATGCCTGAGAGGAGAGAAGTGGTACTAACTTATCTACTATTGTCTGAAACTTTTGATTGCATCAATTCTTACACGCATTAACTTTTTCTATGCTTTGCTTTTTCTACAGCTCTCACGATCAGCTCTTCTTGCAGACTTGGTAAGTTTTCAAATCATCTGTTTGTTACATCCATACTAGCTGAGTTTCCTTAGTCCTATCACCGTTTCTTTGTGGTGTCACGTCATTATTTGTATGTCAATTACTTGATGGGTGAAATTTATATCCAGCATTCTGTGAGACATGCTTAGTTCTTGACTTGTCTTTTATTTTTCTATTAATCATACGTTTTAGGAGTACCATCGAGATAGCATATATGTTCTCTTTTTTATCTTGGCTTGGCGTTATAACTTTCAAAATGGACCAACACACTGATGCCAGTTTGTAGAGTATAACACTACCATTTAAGGATGGTGGTTACCAAATATACTACTTAGCTTTGGAATCTGTTGTAAGCATTAGGCGTAGTCCAGATTGTTGGATTTTGGCCACAGTATGACCCTCAGCTTGAGTTTTCTGATGCTTTAAGTGTGGACTAAGGTTTTGAATACTTGCTGTACTTATAGTGGTATCATCTTAGTGTTGAGGAAGAAGGGGTTAAACTATAAAACATGCATTTTGCTATCAGTATTCTCGATATTTGCTCATATATTATAGGTGTTAATGATTGTATGGATCATATGTAATGTTCAAAATATTCATGCTTGTTACGAGTGCGGCAACAATGACTATCCTGAGCAAGTTTGTTTTTTAGAAGGTAATAAGCTCACTAATTTTTAGGAACTCACATGTTTCAGAAGGCAAAATATGTTGATTGAGAGTCCATTTTAAACTACTAGATGAATTTGTGATACAAACTGATAAGATACTTCTGTTGTTACTTATATTATGTTCTCATGCTTGTACTCTTGTAACACCATTGTCTATCTACAGGTATCCAAAGGTGTTATGACCTATGTAACCCCAGAAGTTAAAGATCTCTACCATCTTTTGGAGAATGAGTTTCTGCCTCTGGATTTGGCATCAAAAGTACAACCTTTGCTGACAAAGATCTCAAAGCTTGGTGGAAAAATATCTTCAGCATCTTCTGTACCAGATGTGCAGTTGTCTCAGTACGTTCCTGCTTTGGAGAAAGTTGCTACCTTAAGGGTGCTGCAACAGGTGAATTAACAAGCGTTTTTGTTAAGCTTTAGCAAATTGCAAGTGTTTTGTGTACTGTTTTATTTATTATATACTATAATTTCTGTTTCAGGTATCCAATGTGTATCAGACCATGAAAGTTGAGACTTTAACCAAAATGGTCCCATTCTTTGGCTTTTCGGATGTTGAGAGGATCCTTGTTGATGCTGTCAAACATAATTTCATTGCTTTGAAAGTTGACCATATGAAGGGTGCAGTTATTTTTGGTGACTTGGTTAGTCCAATTTTTCTTTCAGGCAATTAGTATAGATATAATCAATAATCAGTCAGTTTGTACTTTGTAGTACTCAGGAATTAAGATATGTTGGAAGTGTTTCTTCCTGTTATTTTGTTGATAATTTTCAACTAATATGATTCTAACAATTGCTAATTTTCTCTCCAGGGCTTTGATTCTGATCATCTACATGGCCACTTAAGTGATTTTGCTGTAAATTTAAGCAAATCACGGTCGATGATAAATCCCTCTGCTAAGAAAGTATCTAAATTGAGTGACATGCTGCCAAGTTTAGGTGAGATAGTAGAAAAAGAGCACAAAAGGCTTCTTGCTCGGAAGTCAATTATTGAGAAAAGAAAGGAAGAGCAGGAACGCCATCTAGTTGAAATGGTATTCATTTTCATTAATAATATGAAGTTCTGTAATATATATTGTTATGTTTGATACCCTGCTTAATTTTTCTATTTTGAAAATTGTTAATCCAGGAGCGCGAGGAGGAAACAAAAAGACTAAAACAACAAAAAAAAGTTGAAGAGGCAGAAAAAAAGAGGCTTGCAACTGAATTTCAAGAAATGAAAAACAAAAGAATCCGTGAGGAAATTGAGAAACGAGAACGTGAAGAAGCAGAGGCCATGCTCAAAGAGGTCGTAGGAAAGACCGGAAAGAAGCCACTCCTGGAGAGAGTAAGTAGCATCCTCTTAAGTTAACATTAGAAGTAGCAATTTTGACCATGTATATTATAAACGGGTCAATTTGGGTAGGTTTTAATCTCAAGCGGTTCAGATAAAGAATTTTATCAGAAAAGAGATCGGGCAACCATTAGGGACAACGGCTATAATCATGTAAAGGGCAATTGCTCTCATCAAGTGAGCAAGAGTTTAGGAACAACGCCTCACATCAAGTAACGTACAGTTGGTCTCCACAAGTGAGCCTTTAGGGACAACGACTCATATCATGTAAGGGATATATCGCCCTCATAAAGTTAGTCGTTGTCCCTAATGGTTGCCCTTTACTGAGGGGTCAGACAGGTTGTAGATTGCCTGCCTGACATAGTGATATGTATATTCAATCCATACAATCTCTTAAACTGGCTTATTCAAATGTTAGGTTATCTTATGTTGAGCATCTGTTTTTAAAAAAGTTGAAAATTAACATAAACTGGCTTTGGCTCAATAGCTCGTCATGACCTGGTTATACCTTTTATATGTCCGACAACTTGATTGGAACTCTCGGATTGACTTCTTTTTTCTCTATACAGAAGAACATGACAAAGCAACAGTTAATGGAGTTAGCAGTACAGGAGCAATTCAAAGGGAAACAAGAACTGGAGAAAAAAATGCAAAAACTAGTTAAAACTATGGATCACTTGGAAAGAGCAAAAAGAGAAGAGGCAGCACCCTTGGTTGAAGCCGCTTTCCATAAACGTCTGGCTGAAGAGAAACTGCTTCATGAACGTCAACAAGAGGTATTTTGTAAACTATGTGTAGGACTTGGTGGCTGATTTATTCTGCTAATTTACCTCATTATTATGTAACTTTTACATTTATTGTCTTCAACAATTTATGTGCTTTTTGTAGCTCGAGGTTGAGCTGAGCAGAGGCCGTCATGATGGTGATGTCAAGGAAAAGAATAGGCTCCAAAGAGTTCTTGAACATAAGGTCTGTTTAACAAGTTCTGTTTCGCCATTGATGGCTGAACGTTCTTCTCTTTCATTTTACTCATTCCTTCCTGTTACTCTTTTTGCTTTAACTTTTTATTTTTATTTTGTGTCTGCAGATGCAGTTTCAGGAAAGAGTACTAAGCCGTCGACAGGCGGAGTATGAAAGAATGAGAGCAGAGAGGGAGGCTCGTCTTAGTCAAGTTCTTCAGGCACGAAGAGATGAAAGGGAAATTAAGAGGAAGATGTTGTATTATCTGAGGACTGAAGAAGAAAGACTGAACAAGCTGCGTGAAGAGGAGGAAGCTCGCAAACGTGAAGGTATCCTCCCCACCCCATCGCACACAAAACTTATTAGTGTCAAACGTGATCACAAAAGTCACAGTATTTCAACGATTCAATTATTCTTTCAACTAAAATGATCTCAGAGAGTTGGTGGGTTTATAGATTAAAAATACACTTTGGCCGATCTTAAAAGCCTTTTCTTTTTGAGCTACTCTTTTAATCTAACTGCTAGAGGTAAACATAATCTGCCACGACCCAGTTATGAATAAACTGTATGAAAATAGCTACCAACAAGCTGTTTGCTGTTTCTAGAGATTCACGACCAATTATTCACGATTTACTTGCGACCAATGAGTATTCAACTTAATACTAGTAACCACACTGCTAGGCATGTTATGCGAGCATATTTACTCAGTACTACGCCACATCAGACATTTTTATTATTTAATTGCAATTATTTCTTACTTTCATGTCAGTTTTTACGTTTTACAATTACACAAGAAGTGCTGCAATAGAAAATAGTAAATATTAATGATGTAAACTAGAAGGTTTTGTAAGACTGATCGTTTTTAATCCTTGGAATATGCAGAGGCTGAAAGGAAAAAGAAGGAGGAGGCCGAAAGAATAGCCAAGTTGGATGAAATAGAGGCAAAGAAGAGGCAAAGAGAGCAGGAGTTAGAGGAACGTGAGAGACTTCGGAAAGAAGCTATCTTAAAAGGAACACCAATCGACACACCTGCCAGGCCTTCTGAGATTCCTGGAACAGGAACTACTGCTCCAGTACCAGCCCCTGCACCTGCAGCACCTGGTGGAAAGTATGTACCTAAGTTCCGTAGAAGTGAGCCATCAGCCCAAGCACCTCCTCCACCTGCAGAATCTGATAGATGGGGTACTCGTAAGAAGGATGACCGTGGGGATGATCGTGGGGCACCACCAAGTGACAAGTGGAGACCCAGGTATTCACGGTGAAGGGTTCAATTTTGTTTTCTGAGTTATCCCCTAAGGTTGCTTTCAGTAAGGGGAATGTAGAATCTTTTTAATGACTTGATTGAAGCAATAATTCTCCTTGCGAACAGCTACAAATCGTGAAATGTAAACGGCTGAGTTCAGTTTTTGAAACTATATGTTATGTTTAAGACATGTGATTTGGCAGTTACTAATATATGGTTGAAGGAATCATGAATTAAGGTATCCATCCCAATGGGTTACTGTATAATTATCACGGGGCTTGTGGTCTAGTCGTAAAGGCTTAAGTAGTTAAACGAGCCCAAGTGAGAGTAGTATCGGTTTGGGTGACCGACCGGGAAGTCCTCATTTGGTAACCACAAGCTCTAATGATATCAGGCGAATCGGGAATAGGAGTGGGGTTATCCTCTAAGGAGAGGTTTGCGATTGGTATCTCTGCCCGAGGATGCGACACTAACTCGAGCCAACAACTAACAAGTAACCCGCTGTTAAAAAAAAAAAAAAAAAAGGGTTACTGTATAATTAAAACTGTTATTCTGGTCTAAGCTCGATCATGCATGATGTCGTGCATAATCATAACAAGGTAATACCATAATACTATCTGCAAGATGTATGTATGTATCTAATGAAATCAATATTGACAAAAACTTGAAACGTTTCAATCTACGTAAAAGGAAATGACATGGAGTTGATCACTCACATGTTAAAGGCACTCCAATACTTTGTGCGTAGTGTATACGCTGTCTTGTATTCTTATAAAGAAAATTCATTAGCATATTCAAAATCACATATGAATAATGAATGTAGCTCCTCCAACTATAAGGGCAAGTCCAACATGATAAAAATATGAGCATTGATTGACATGACTAATTCGTATGTCTAATTTTATATGACATCATTCTATTGGTGACAGTAAATAGACTCACTTCATCACAAACTAATAAAACACTTCCACATCATTTTTAGTCATAAAGTTAGGCACATATTTACGCCTTCCAATCATTTTCCTAAAAATATGGCTCAATGGTTTTGTAGACAGCACGGCTGTTTTGAATTTATGACATACTGTAGTACCATATGTACTACTACTATCTTACAGACATGGAAAGCCATGACACCCCATATATATTTGGTTGGAGGAATTATGTGAAACTTGAAGAATACACTTTGCGCAAAGCGATAGTATATAACGGCAATTAATTATACTTGCGAACTTATGGTTCTGTTATAACCCTTGATATAAGAGCATAAGGTATGTCGCCAAAATGTCACACTTCCAACGTGTCACCCAATTTGACACAACCACTTGTATGTCACCACACCATTCGGTTAAGCAATTGGTTTAATTGGGTATGATGAAGCTCAATTAATTGGTTTAATTGGGTATGATGAGGCCCAAATGGAATGTGCAAATGACATGCTACTAGTGAATGAGTGTTTTGATGTAGGAGCGTTAAAAGTCAGGATGCTGATGTGGCACTGAAAAGTAATAATTGGCATGTAACTTGATGCTCTAACAATTTTTATTTATTTATTTATTTTTTATTTATTTTATTTATTTATTTTTTTTTAGTTCATAATCAACCATGTGATTGGTTGCAATTTATAAAGAGATCCTACTTTGTTAGTGTGTTTATATTTTTAAATTGATAGTAAAACTTGCCCCTTTTAAAAAATATCGTCATGTAAACTTGTTTTGTAAAAGGTATATTAGGTATTAGACATTACTCAAAACTAAGAAATTTTAAGTTTAAAGATTAAGGATACATGCATTATAAGTAGTAAAGATAAAGATAAAAAGGAAGGTTCAACTTTGGTAACCGGGAATTATCGGCATGTCTCTAAGGATGCAAAGGGTTACCATGTGACTATCTTATCATGTGAGCTCGTTTATATACGTGATGTGTTGCAATTAAAGTCCTTGAAATACTTGTTAATATGAAGATAGAGAAATGATATATTCTTCTACTTATCTTTCTACCATTTAGGTGTTGATTATTCATAAACTCATAACAGTCAATTTTTTTCCTCACCGTTAGATTATTGACACCTAAGCGGTAGCAAGATAAGTAGGAGAATATACTTGTTAGCATGTAATTCGATAATTTAGCAAAGTTCAGCTTTTTTTTTTTTTTTTTTTTTTTTTTTTTTTTTTTTTTTTTTTTTTTTAAGGCAATAAATTTTTATAAAATTAAGGCTAGCAAGATTCTAGGAATTACATCAATCTCGAACAACAGTGATCACAACGACCCTCACAAACTACAACCACCATAAACATGACCCTCGACGATGACCCTCACTAAACTACATCATATCAACCTTAAAGGCTTAAACAACTACGGTGACACTAAAATATCTATCCAAAACGATTCTTGAATCGACAATGGAGATCTAAACAATCAGAGGACAATCCGCCTTTAAACTATAGCACAACACCTAACCACTTAAGGGCATCACCCGATTGAAAGCATGTAGATTGGTTAAAAACCCTACCACGACCGTGACACACAACCTTGACACACCACCTTGGCACTGAAATAAACCATGCAAACAAATCGAGTGGTGGCACAGTGATATGTAAAATCCATCGACGAAGAAGAACCTCATAATTGTAGAGCCACCCCACGTCAAAACTACCTAACCTTAGCTCACCTGGCCAAACACCTCGACCCTCCTAGAACTACAGCTAGCTCTCACACAAACACATGATCCGCACCACCCTCTACAATGACCTCAGAAACCGCCTCGACCCTACTAACACTAAATCAAACCATCACAACCACAGAACCATCACACGACCTCACTATCTAACCATCTCATGAACTTACTATCTAACCATCTCCACAACCACAGTCATAGTCCAAACCCATCACACAACCTCACCATTTGAACCATCTTAACGACCACAAACATAGGCAAAAAACAATCTCACGACCATAAGCTCGAGCCATATTCATGATCACCATCTCATGACCACAAACATATGCCGAAAACAATCTCACGACCACACACAATCTCACCATCTGAACCCATCTCACGAACACCATCTCACTACCACGGTTTGCACCCATCACACAACTTCACCATTTGAACCATCTCCACGGCCACAAACATAGGCTAAGAACAATCTCACGACCACACATTCTGAACCATAATCACGACCACTATCTCACGATAGCAAGGTTTAGTTAATAGTAGTCGAACGAGAAATGATATTGCTTCATACTAAAAATTCCTACTTAGGGGGTGTTTATTTATTTTTTGTTAGCTAAGAGATGTGTGAGAGCCATGTGGGACCCATGGCTGTTAGTGTGTCTGGATGCGGAGCACCATGCTTTCTTTGACTTGAGGACATAGAGTGATTAGTGGAAATAAGTGGGTTCTACTACAAAAAGAAATACTATTAAATTTGTGTATGGACCCACATCCTTAGTTAAGAGTAAAAAGAAACATGACATTAATCCTCTTACTTACAAGATTTTGACACGTGGAAGAACGGTTTACACATGTTATGTTTTTATGTGAGAGAGGGGGATGAGTAAAAATATGTAAGAGGATATAACAGTGCTCTTGTTGAATCCATATATGTTATATATCACAAAAATAAAAATAAAAATAAAACAAATAAACAAAATTCCGAACATACTAAACACATTTACAGGTGCTATGAGGCACCTTAAACACAATTTCTATACGAATCCACAGTTCATGCATTCATGATTATGGCTAGATGAGAAATTAAATTGAGTGTCTATTCCACAAGCCCACGGGCAGCAGCCTCCATGCTATCATACAAATCCTTTGATTTCTTAACCGGAATTATAGTTTTTGAATTGGACTGAACCAAAAATTAGAAAGAGATATGTAAAACCGAGGACTTATACTGGGTTCTGGTTCACTTTATGGAAATAAGAAAGGCATGTGAAACCAAGGACCTATACCGGTTTCCTGTCCCACTTAGGGTCGATTCCGGTTCAGTTACTAGTTTTAGTCAGTTTCAAACCGATTTCATTCACCCCTACAAGCCTGATCGGTCCTCCAAACACGACATTTATGAGTCTGTGTGTCTAGTTTGATTCTCATTATTGACTATTTTGAGATATTCTTTGACAACAAATTCTTTATTTTACTCGGGGCTTGGCCCAATACTTTTATGAAAGGGATATATGAATGCATCGTGACGGAAAATGAAAGCATGAATGAAACTCTAACAAGGGTTAAACAAAATCACGCTTAATTTTAAAGATTTAAAAGTCAAAGTTTATTGATAACTAAATACTAAAACAATGATCCCAAGCACTATATTTATAGGGAGGTAAATCTTGGGAAAAAAGTCACCTAAAGATAGTAAAAATCAACCTAAAATAAAAAGGGAACAATTTGGCATTCGAAGCCTGTACGCCATAACAAGATAATCTTGTTTACAACGTAACAACTAAGACGCTAAAATTAATCCTTATTCTAGATCTATATGGCGTAACAAGAAACATATGGCTACGCCTTAGAGAAACCTAAAAATAAAGAAATTACAATCCGTAGCTTCTACGTCATAACAACGAGAAAAAAGTTACACCATAGAGAAACTATATTACGTTTTCATGATTTGAGTCTTTTGGTCATGATCCAATCGCTCCATATACTTTTCATTTAGCTCTTCAATCTTGTCCTCATCACACCGCAATTCCTTGTCTCCCACAATTGTCTTGTTCGTTTTGCCACCAAGCTCCAGCCCCTCCACATAGATAAGCCACAATATTTACTAGCTCTTCTTCGGGAACATCTATGATGTCAACAAACTTGTCAACCTCATACAACCAATCCAACATAAATTCAGTGTCAAGATTTCCAAAAAAATTGGGAATCTCTGCTTTGACACGCTATTCTTGTCGCTCTCCATAGCCATGTCGACCTTCATTCCTCCTAGTCATAACCTTAGAACCATTAGTTCTTTCCCTTGAACTCCCAACAAGAACCCTATAGACCTTATCTCCTTCCTCACCTGAAGACCCAATAAAATCATCATGTCTCCAAACTTGCTTGGGAGATTGGTCAAGATCATGATTATCAAAGAATCTGTGAAAAACTAAAAAGGGGGGGGGGGGGTTGAATAGTTTTACGTCTTTTTAAATTTATAAAACTTGGTTTCAAAATATTGATTTGAGTTTATACAATTGTTTGTTTGAAAAACCTTTGATTAGAGTTTAGTATGAAAACAACTATATGATCTATTATATGTGTCCTTTTAGGTTTGTTATAAAAACTTGTTTATGAAAACTTTGTTTACTTTAAAAAGTTTAGATTCGATATTATGTGAATTCAAGTCTTGCAAAATATAAACAATTATAACTAAGTACTAAAGCAATAATAAGATAAGTAAATAAGTAAGAGAAGGAAAGATCGAACCGCGAGACAAGAGATTTATAGTGGTTCGGTTACAAGGACACCTTCCTTGCCCTACTCCACTCCCCGAGCACCTCACTCGAGATTTTTCTTCACTATGTCAACAAGCTCCCTTATGGCGGAGAAAACCTTACACACCAATTATCACACCACAACTTCGTCACACCATTTTCACAACTTCTACACAACTACTTCACAACTTCTTCACAACTACTTCACAACTTCTTCACACCTAAGCACTACCTAATCACACTACTTCTTCTTCACACCTAAAATACTTGCACACCACAATCAATTCACAACTTCTCTACCTACACACCTTACTAGCCTAACTCCTTATGCTTACTTCTATCTAACCAATATTCACAACTAATACACAAATGGATGAATACTATACAAGTGATGATGCACAAACAACTTGGATGTGGAGGTCACAACAAGTTGTAATACTTCTTGTCTTGAAGGATTGAAGTATTATTCTCTTGCACTTGAAAGGTTGAAGCTTGGATCACTTGGAAACAAAAGCTTATGATTATATGATCAAAGGGTATCAGAGAATGGTATAGAAGATTTAGATCAGAAAGTTTATAGTGCAAAAGGTGAGGAAAAATGTCAGATTTGAGCCAGTATTTATAAAGGAAAAAAAAAAAACTATTTGGGAGCGTGGCCGGTCCCCTTAATTAAGGTGCCGGTCCCCTTAATAATTAAGGGGGCCGCCTAATAAAAAAAATTTTTCTTTAGAAGTTTTTTGTCCTTTTGTGGGGAAGGTTTTATCTGAAGAATCTAGCCGTTTTTTGGGTAGAAATTTGAATTCAAAATATTTATTTTGAACAAAACATTTCTTATAAATATAAAAATATTTTATATAAGTTTAAAAATGTTTGTCCCATTTTATAAAAAATGTAAGGTTTGTAAAAATAAAAATTCCTTTGATTATAGAATGCATTAGACATTTTGTTTATTCATACCATAAGTGATTTGGATGTTAAAGTGAATATTTACGACTAAATACTTGTTTACGTCATAATTTGTAGTTCAATGAGTTTACGTTTTGTGATTATCAAAACATAGATATATCGATATATGTTAATAACGTTTTTAGGCATTATTTATATCAACAATCTCCCCCTTTTGGATGATTACAAAACCTAAACTCATCAAGTCTAAAAATTAATTTTTAGACATGTATTTAGTGAGTTTATATTCACTTCTCCCCCTTTTTGTAGAATCAAAAAGGTTATGCCGACTAGCTTCATAAATGAAGTTAGACGGGATGAAAGCTCCCCTTGATGTGTGCTCCCCCTCGTTCGAGGGCACCAAGGAGTCGAGATATGGAATTCTCGCAAGAAAAATATTAGAAGCACAAGCATATATAGCAAAATAAGGAAAACAACAAGCATAGCAAACAAATATTATGGTCACATAGCAATATATTCATTTATTATGCTTAATGCATTGAATAGGTAAAAGATCCTAATTTGTCAAAGAGAGCCATTGGACTTGCTTGCAACAAAAGGTTGGTTGATTCCTATTTGAAAGTGAAAATCATAAGCATATAGTATGCTTAGATGGTTGATGATGGAGTGTTTAGAATGAAAATGGTTGAGTTATGGTAAGGTTGTTGGATTAGTGGAGGTATATGTTTGGGTGCATGAATGTTGAAGAGTTTGGTGGTGGAGAGTTTGTAGCGGAAGAGGTTGATTGAGGTTTTGGATGTTGTTCAAGTGAGGGTATTTGATGTGATCTAGTGAGAAGATATTCAATCCAAGTGAAGTGTTCATTGAATGCAATGGTTTTTAGGAGAAAGATGCAACAAGGTCAATTGTTGACATGTTTTTCAACTTGATTCAAGTTGTGGGGTGATGAAGGAGAGCTAGAGGAAAGTTGTTCCAAGTTGCATTGAGCAAGGTGTAAGGCAAGAAGAAGACAAAGCTCATGGGCTTCCATGAGTTCTTCAATGAACTTCAAGTGTTTGAAGGAAGGTGATGTGGAGTGTGGTTGTTATTAGGGATGGATGATTGGACATGCAACATAGGTATAACATGTGTGTTGGTAGGAGGTGGTGGTCATACTCTTGGTGGTGGAGATATTTGTGAGTTTGGGTAATCATGAATGGATGAGAATGAAGTTGTGGAAAAATAGGATGTTTCGGTTATTATGATGAGGTTTGTGAAAGGGTTCATTTGAGTGAACATGAGGTTTGTGTATCATGAAATATGGTTTGACCTTCATGGGTTAAGTTGTAGTGGTGATGACACACTTTTTAGAGTGTAGGGAATGGTTATATGGTTGAATCTTTTTGTGAGGATGATTAAGTGGAGTTATTGGTGAAGATGGGAAATGAGTATCAAGTGATGTGATTGGTGAGAGTGAAAGAGCGATGTTCATGGAAGGGATTTCTTGGTAGGAGGGTGTTATAGATGGTGCATTAGGTGCACTAGGAGATGAAATTTGAGGTTGAGGTGAGTAAAGGTTATGAGGTTTGATTGTGTAAAGATTACGAGGTTTGAGTGTAATGTAGATGGATATGGGTGAGTAAAGGTTGTTGATATGTAATGTTGGTGGGAAGAAGAGTGAGGTGTTAGGTATATAATGTTGAAGACATAGGAGGAATTTGGTGTTGGATGTTTGACAACATTATTTGGTTTGACGGGCTTTTAATGGAAGTTAGGCTTTCTTCTTCAAACGGGTTTCTTGGTTGTTTTGGTTTAATAGGAGAGGACATGATGAGATGAGTGGAGATTGAGAGGAGCGAGAGTGTTTATAATGTAGGATTTGTGGGATTAGGGATGTATAAACTTTGATAGAAGGTTTAAGATAAAATAGGTTTGTGAATTTTGGGAAGTGTAGGATGAAATGGGCTAAAAAGTAGAAAAAGGAAACAACACCTTCGACCATCAGATGGCCGGTCCCCTTAATAATTAATAGGGCCGCCTTATGATTTAAGGGGGCCGCCCATCTGGTGATACTCAGATTGCCAGAAAATGGTTTTTGGTAGTGAATTGCAGAAATGTTGTGTTTTTTGGTTTCAAACAAGTCCAACTCTTTGAGGCAATTAAGCATATACTAATCATGTAGGCAATTATTGTGAAAGCTTTACAAAATTTATGTGTATTGTAAACTATAGTTTTCATTTATCATCAGTAAAGATTATAAGTCATTTTATAAATCTTTGCAACTTTCTTATTAGTATACCCTATAGCATTACAATTAAGTAATTTCATGTTCCTTGAAATAACCATAATGTTAAACAGGTCTTTTTAGTTAGACATACAATAGATGTGAGGAAAATCATATAAGATTTAAGTATAGGAATAACTGTATTATTGATTTGATATATGTGCACATTAACATTCATTGCAAGAAAATGTTAGATTGCTTGTGTACAATAGATGTGAGGAAGTGCTTATAATATTTAAGACCTGTTCTTAAATCTATTATTCATTTGATAATTGTATTTTTTATTTGATTTATGTGCACATTATCACTCATTTTATAAAATGGATTATTTAAGTTTAATAAGTACTTTATCTTTTACAGAAGACTTCACAGCTGGTTCTGAAAGCAATGTTAATGACAACATCAAGAGTTCTTCAAGCAATGCTGCGGGGAAGCATGCTTCATCTGTCAATGATTTGGAATTCACTGCCTTGGATGAAATAGATCCAATGCTTGATAACATTAAGATCAAGGCAAGGTGTATTTCAGTCTGGCATAGCCATCATGCTGGGAAACCTAATCAAGCTTATAGTTTTGATATTGTTTTACAGGTACCTTTATTAATTTCATGTTATAATTACAGTCAATAATATACTTATTGTTATACATTATTAATATGAATTATTGTAATCAATTTTCCCAGGGTAACCACATCCAATGTACTGCACGTAACAATGACATGTATCGTTTTGAACCCCTATTCCAACAGAGTCATTGTTATATCATCACTGACTTTAGTATTGGTGAAAACAATGGTATACTACCATTGCTGAATCACAAATACAAGATAACTTTTTTCCAGTCCACCAAAGTTACCAGGATTGACCACTTTGATGAGGATGTGTTTGGGTTCAAATTAGAACCATTCAGTGAAATTTTGAGTAAGAAGTATCATGAAAAGGATTCAGTTGGTACGGTGAATTACTTAATACACATCAGTTTGTTTTGTTCATATTCAAATCTTATGTTTCTACGATTACTTGCTTAAGATACAAATTTAACTCAACTTTATATTACCAAAATGCAGATGTAGTTGGAGCTATTCTGGCTATTGGCGATATCATTCAGGTTCCAAATACTCTTGTGAAAAAAGTTAGAAGGACTGTTATCATTGAAGACATAGAGTAATTTCTCTTTTAAACATTCTTACTAAATTATAAACTTCGTTATTTTTAAGACTATTACTTTATTCAAATACATTCCTAAAACTTATGATTTATTTTAATGTATATTAGGGGTACGAGGGTTAAATGTACCTTCTGGGACAAATGGGCGGAAATGTTCAATCAGTATGTTACCAACGATGCTATCGGTCCGGTGACCTTTGTCTTGCAGCTTGCAAAAGTGAAATATTTTAAAGGTAACAATAATTTAACATTTAAGATTAATAACTTAACGTTCTTATAGTGAATCAGTTTAGGTATGCTACGTTTATTAACGCATTCATTTTTATAATTTCAATTCAGATGAGCCCGCAATCCACAACTCACTTTTTGGAAGTAGGATTTTCATTAACAAAGATATCCCTGCTATCACCTCATTTAAGCAGAGGTAATACATATTTTATCAAAGTTGAAATTATCAATTATGTTTATAAGAGTTATTTATTTAACAATAATTGCTTTATTAAACTAATTAGGTACACAGCCAAGGAAGGTTACTCTGATGGTGACCATAAGATTGAGGTATTTACCCCTCATGTAGTGAAGATCACACCTGAGATCTTTTTTAAGAACACTGTCAAGACAACAGTCGGTGATATCCGTGCTCTCCAACCAGTAAGATTTTCCTATTCTACTATACACTTAACACTTACTTACACCTTAAAAACTTTTATTGTTAAGTACAACTAATAAATCTTATATTTATCATTCACATGGCACTGAAGTTGTTCTATACGGGAAAGTGCATCGCTTTCACAAAGAACACGGCTAGTGTTATGACGCCTGTAAAAGGTGCAACAAAATGGCCAAACTATCTAAAGCCAAAGGTTCCAAAAAGGCTTACACCTGCGATGATCATGGTGTGATTTACTAGGTGGTTACAAGGTAACAATTTAAACCCACTTTATTATCTATTATGAAAACCATGGTTAATACTCATAAGAGCGTTGCTGTTTTATAACAATACCATATTTACAAACATTATAGGTTCAAGGTAATCTTGAGGGTTATTGATGAGACAGGCTCGGCACCATTTGTTGTTTTTGATACCAACATGAGTAAAATGTGTAATGGGAAGTCTGCGAATGAGATAATGAACAAACATCACCAGAACACATCTGACTATTTCCCTGATGATTTAGAAGTTATTGTGGGCAAGAAATACACGCAGCATAATGTCAACTCGAACACCCAGGTACACACAGCCAAGTCAGTGTCTGATGATGCTGAATTAATTGCTCATTTTAAGGATGGATTCTCTGATGGACAGGTATCTAATTTAAACAGATTTTTTATATCAAATATGTTTGATCCTTAATACATTTAATTAACGCTTACTTACACATTATTGCAGGAGGGAGATGAGCAGTACAAAACTCCTGATGTAAGTGACGCACACACTGGTGGCTTGGATGCAGCCTTTCTAAGCATTAATAAGTTCCTACTTGAAACACCACATAATCAATCTCAGTCTTCCACAAGCCGTACGGTTGCAGCTTCGCTAAACATCCATAAGTTCTTACTTGAAACACCAGATAATCAAGCTAACTCTTCAACAAGCCGTAGTGTTGAAAAGAATGATGGATCTTCAAGAAGCAATCTAGTGAACAAGAAACGTGAGATCATTGACCTGGATGATTTGCCAGATGAAGACCAGGCTGTAGGAAGTGCCAAGAAACCACTTTTGGCATCTATCAAAATTGAGAAAGGCGAGTGATTGCCTTCCTCATGATCGTCTCCATGTTTATTTCGTTTAAGTTATTCATTTCTGGTTTGCTTTCAAGACTGTTTTACCTTTTACTTTCTTTGGTAATTTTTGACGGATTTGTTTAAGGTTTTTACTTTCAATTTCTGCACAATAAGTTGGCTATTGCAGTTTGTGCAATGCCATGGTTATCCTGTTTTTGATGCATGGAGATTTGATCAATATATTTATTTTCATTAAACTTATGCATGTCTTAATCCTTATGCTTTCTTTACACTTAGGTGGTGTTTGTTTGTTAAGAGGGTTTGAATCTGAACCGCACATCTGAATCTGAATCTGACCGCATCTGAACGGGAAAAAAAACTCATGTTTGAACCGCACATTTTCTTGCTCGTACTAATTTTTTTTTGGTTTTTATTTGTGTCAGCAAGAGGCAACAAGACGCATTCAGACACCCCTCTCAAGTCTAAACCATTAAGATCTTACTGCATCTGAACGCGTCTGAACGGAAAAAAAAAAAAACGGTCTGAACGTCAAAATGTCTGACCGATTCAAACACAGTGCCCATTCAGAGACTGTTAAGAGGCAAAAAAAAAAAAAAAAAAAAAAAAAAGCCTTACTTTTCTTATATAACTTTGCTTTATAAACCTATAAGAATTCTTCTATTATCAAGAAATGATGTCAAACAATTTTGTTAGATTGTTATTAATGTTGAAGTAATTCCTATTTACTTAATAAACATATCAAATATTTCTGCCATAATGATTAGTTTTGTTATATGTTGTCGTGATTAATTTTGTTTGTTGAATCGTTGGTACAATATTCGGCTTCTAAGTTTATATTTTTAAAATTATAATATGCAATTAGACAATTTTTGAAAATACATGTTTTATCATTAACAAAATAAATATGTAAATTTCAATTTAAATGTATGAACCTAATAAGTCATAATATTATTAAATTTACATGACCATTGCCCGTCCATCGGACGGGTCATGCGACTAGTGAAGTAAAAGATAATACGAAGAATGAAAGGCGTAAAGGAGTGTGTGACTTAACTTGCAACACAATTTATTGGCTTTTAAATCAAGTGTGCACAAAAATAATGGATATGCGAAATAACAATAATTTCTACTTTCTACAGACTAGACGAGTACCCGTGCATAACAACGGGATTTTATAGCGACAAATCGTTTAGTGATAAAAAAAAAAGTTTATGGGTTATAAACGAAAAATAATAAAAGTTTGAAGATTTTGGGATTAAACATAATGTCTTGAAACCCGGTTCAACCTTGGTGGTTTAACCAGTTGAACCGTTCCGGTAAAAAAACAGGTCGATTTAAACTGAGTCAACCTGACGGGTTGGGTCAAAAATGGGTCAAATTAAACTGGGTCAACCCGCCGGGTTTGAAGCGTCCCGAGTCAACCCGGGTTTCGATGTGTATTAATAGTTTCCTTTTGAAATATATGTTTTCAATATTTCCTTTTTTAGTTTCAACTTTTCACTTTTTACTTTTTGGTTTTTCCTTTATATATAGTATAGCAGGGTACACGCGCGTTGCGGCAGCGGGTACCATGTGACGATTAACCGGAGAAATAGATCTCGATAAGACCTGATTCACCAGTTTGTATCGGTTTCAACGGGTCCTCTCTCGTTCGTTTTCGGATGGCTTTTATTGTTTTGCCGAACTGGTGACGACACCAGTTCCCGATTGAACCCGTAGGTCCAGTCCGATTTTCAAAAGTATATGTACCATCAACTTTTTAGCTTGTATGAAACTTTGTGTGTTTTATTTATTTATATAATGTGTATAATAACATGTACTTTTCATTTTAGGATATTTTAAAAATAACATTAATTAGTGTGTTTATAATTATTTTATATTTTGATGTATGTTGTAGCTTGTTTAAATTATACATGGGCTATATTATACAAACTCTCCCTATATTGTCAAATCAGGGGGGTTTGGTCAAACCGTCCAACCCGCGATGCACACTGTACAAGCCGATGATGCATCCAATGATTGGATACCCTCCGTATGGGAGGGTGTGGATAACTCACCCCTTATACATTGTGAAAATTTTATTGTAATTTTTAGTAAGGGTGTTTTAATTGGTTGTTTTTAATTTGGTAAATATGCTTTTAATTGATTGTACAATGTGAATAAATTATTGTACTTTTGAGTAATTGGGTGTTTTAATAAGAGTATTGATTACAATATACATTTCTCTCACTTTTGACTTTCAAAATTTCACTTTTCCGTTTTTCTTTTATACTACGTATGTAATATAGATTAACAAGGAACAAGTTAAAGTGTGAATTAGAATAGTATTCATGAACTTAACTTGAATGGTTAGATAGCCTTTTACTATTCCAAAGTGCATCGAATACGAATCATATCACTTAATATTTAATATTGCAGTTACGGACACGCTAGTAGAAGGAAATGGTCTCGAAGGTTTTATCTGCATTATATATATATTTTCTAATCATCTACCCCCCAGCCCGACCTCTATGATCACCAACTTAAAACTTGATCAACTGCTTACCAACGAGCTACAACCTCTAAAAGATTGATGTGTTTAAATAAAGCCAGGTAATTTTTTATAAGATGTCCTTGTACATACAAGGTTAATTAAACTGAGATACCCGTGTCCTTGGACACTATTGTTGTAATGTGCTATCAATGCATGGTTTTTGAAATGAATAAGGCAGTTTATGCTATACCTAACTTTTCTAATAATTATTGACCAACTAAATTTTGAAATGATATGATGATGTATTAGGTGTAAATGGGGTAGTTCTATGAGGGCTGAAACTGTTGTAGATGAGGGGCAAAAGGCTGATGCGAAGCCTATTTAGATCTTACCAAGTACGTCTAATGATCTTACACTTGTGATTGAGGTACAATTGACACATGAGGAGCCAACGTCTAATGCGGCTGATATGGGTGACGAGGATAGTGATAATGAAGTAAAAGAGGTTTTTAATGAAGCATCAGGTTTCATGGCATCCAAGAGTAGAGGTGGAATCGAGAGTAAGAGCCACTAGTACAAAGACAACCTCCGGCGTCGACTTTTTTTTAACCGTGCCGACGTCATGACGTCGGCAACATACCTTCTCGACGTCATGTCGTCGGCAGCAACTAGTCGACAGAGCCGCGTCGGCAACGTCCCTACCGACGAATAACGTCGACGACAGTGCGGGACCCACATGATTTTTGGTCAAACGAATGGGGGTGTCCGACATTTTGTTACCGACGTCAGGTCGTCGGTAATGTAATAATTATTTAACGCATTAATTAGATTAACTTAATTTAGTCAACGAAAGTCAAATTTTTTTGTAAATGGTGCCGACGACATATAGTCGGTACCGTTTGAAATTAGTCACCACGTGCGTTATTATGCCGACGACGTGTAGTCGGCACCATTTGAAAATAGTTAATATGTGTATTATATTGCCGACGTCATATAGTCGGTACCGTTTGAAATTAGTCACCATGTGCGTTATTATGCCGACGCCCTGTAGTCGGCACCGTTTGAAAATAGTTAATATGTGGATTATATTGCCGACGACATGTAGTCGGCTCGGAAGTTATACTGCAGCTGCACAGCAGCCTGCGCAGCTGCCCTGCCCAGATTTTTGCCGCAAAATTGTGCAGCAAAAATCTACCAATTCCAGTTTCATGTCCTGCTCTCATAACAACACATTCCAACACAAAACAATGGCTAAAACGACTATAAAGTTTATAACGGCTAAAACGGTTATATATAACCACTAAACAATTAATAAACTTTACAAAACGGCCATAAACTTTATAACACCCTCAAAATACATCATAAAGTTTACAAAACGGGTGTTATAATCGCTAAACGTAGCTACTATATCTACAAATGTTGCAATATCCTAAGTGTTCAAAGATAATAAGATTGGGGTCGTCCGGACATAGTTCCAAAGACAAAACAACACAAAATAATACCTCTACAGCCCATCGTCGTCATACAGCCCCTCGTCGTCATCCTGATCATCATCAGAACTCCCGCTGCGAGAGCCACTCTCGCTGCCAGAGCCACTCTCGCCGCCTGAGCCCTTCGCGGGAGCGCCTGCGCCGCCTCCAGCTGCATGACGAGAACCACTCTGGCTAATAAACGCCTCCCATGTTGGGTTTGTCGAGACAAAACGTGTCAACAACTCAAGCTGCTTCTCAGTTTTCTTGGCTTTCTTTCTTTCTTTCTCCTTCTCTTTCTTAGCTTCATCCACTATCGTTTTAAATTCATCAATCTTCTCCTGAGCTTCAGCAAGCTTCCTGTCAAGCTCGGACGTACCTATAAACGAAATAATCAAAATTTAAAAACGGTCATTTCAATACATAAGATTATCCAACTTTAAATACCTATAAACGAAATAATCAAAATTTAAAAACGGTCATTTCAATACATAAGATTATCCAACTTTAAATACCTGGTGGAGCTGGAGGCGGCAAGTCTACCCGTGGCCTCTTCAAGAAGGGTACCACCTTGCCGACGCCGGGTATATGGCCACGCTGCTTGCCCCCGATTACCCGAGCAAATATCTCCTCCTCCGTGAGGCACGGCTCGTCTGCCGGCATATCGGATCTAGGCTCCCGTAGTCGGACCATCTCTTCCTGTGTAGCTGAAAAAAAATGAGAAAATTAATATATTAGTCGGGTTAATTACTAGATTATGTTTCAATAAATCACTAAGTGCGTGTTTGGAAAAAATAAATAAATAAATAACGATACTTACAAACCGAGCACGAGCCTCGTCCTGCAACCAAACACCATTCTTGAAGTGGGTGTCAAGATAGGTATCGAACATGGACGGATACCGGTGGTCCTCGCTGTTCTCGAACTGTATAAATATATACACATGCATATAGGATGAAACAAATTAAAATGACTAATCAAACACCATATATATTTTATTTAGTATAAATACTTTTAATTAATATATTATTAAAATTAAATAATCTTATAAAAATAAAATGTGTCTTACATATTCGTGTCGAGATGCGGCAAATGATTTCGAACCGTGGCGGCTGAGAATCTTGTTCTTCTTTCTATTCTCTTTGTTCACAGCCGATCGTGTCTGGGCCTTCTCCGTCATGTACTGGTCGACATACTTGTTCCACTCAGCCGGCTCCAAGTTCGGAGGAGGATTTCTTCTGATCTCGTCCACTCTCGCAGCCCCACCCTTTCTCGTAAAGTAATCGCGTTTCAGATCATGTTTATTGTCACGGTATCGGGTGGCGAAATATGCTGTGAGCGCCGACCGAATGGTCTCCCACTCCGGTCTGGTGTGGTGGCGCTCCAAATCGAACATACGCTGCAATCAAATATAGTTAAAATTAATATAAAGATATAAATAAATAAAAAAATGTTAATAAATGTACACATTCAAATAATTAAATATAGAGATATAAATAAATAAACAAATTTAAATAAATATGCACATTTAAATAAATAAACACGGTAACATAACAATATATATAAAAGGAAAATGAAATAACTGACCCCGACGCTTGGAAGGAAGTTAGCCGTCAGCTCCGGTTCTATATCGTACCAGGAGTCATAGTGTAGCGGCAGCTGTCGAATGAGCTCGCCGACGTAATTGCCAAACCATGCTTGGTTCGGGCCCACATGAGTGTAAGTCCCCTTATCACCAATCTCAAAGTCAATAGACTGTAGGCCACGAAGTCTCACGGCAGCCTTGAGCTTCACATTCTTATTTTCTTCGCGTGGTCGTTGCCTACCGCCATTCTGACCTCCCCTACCCCTGCCTCCCCCCTGGCCCGACCTCCTCGGCCCCTGATCCTGCAATTGGAGTGAGTGAAAACGTCATAAAGTAACTTATATAGATATATGTATATATATATATACACATATATCTATATATATACATAATATGTGTATATATATATATATATATATATATATATATATATATATATATATATATATATATATATATATATATGTACTCTAGAAATTCTTACCACTAGCACGGTGCCCGCCCTCAATCTGACGGGTAGGGGAAGGTGGTAGATCATCGGCACCGTCACCACCATGACTCCATGCAACTGCTGCTGCCATCTGTAAAAGTACAAGTTGAGTAACATATAGAAATTCGGGAACAAATTAACATAAGCATGCACACATTCAAATACATACACATTCAAAAGAAATATACACTTTTAAACAATCCATAACAATTTCATTAAAATAAGTGTCGTTTTACAAGTTACATTTTAAGATCAATCTGCACAATCAAAATCACTATCATAAACAACATTAGTCGCAACTTCAACTTCACCATCAGAATTGTTTGCGACTTCATTATCAGAATATGCTAAATCATAAGGATCGTCGTCTTCATCATCAATAAAATCATCGTCGTCATCAACAGGAATGATTGGTGGTGGTGCCTCAACTAACATTGATTCACCATCGATATTTAAGGTTCCAGGTTCCAAATCATTCAAATTAGCAGACAGTTGGAGATCGGATGAGTTGTTGCCATGTATCACATCATCATCGTCTTCTACCACGATGACATCCCAGATTGTGTTGTGATTTACTTCTTGGATGACCTTCCAATGGAGTGGTCGTCTGGCAGGATCTTCAAGGTAGAAGACTTGTTTTGCTTGTGTTGCGAGAATGTAAGGTTGATCTTCGAACGCATAGCTACATGCCAAAATTTGTGTCATGTTGTTTCTAGTGGTAAAACGTTGGACTCTACGGTTTTTGTTGCTTAAGTCGAACCACTTAACTCGAAACAATACAACTTTGAACTGGGAATATGCGAACTCCAGAATATCTTCTAGTTGACCATAATACATTTCTCCCTCCTTCTCACCAGGTGAACAAATTCCGCTGTTCTGAGTTGTACGTTTATATCGCGGCTGTGTACGACAAACCTCACACCGTTGACTACGCAAGAGTTGACTGAGATTGGGGTCGGTGATGGTCCACAAGCCAAAGCGAATAAGTCGGGAGTACAGCTTGGGTCATCGGCTATGTAAAGTTTACGGATCTATGAAAAAAGATAAGAATAGATGGAGATGAGTAATAGTCGTTATTTATACATGGAAATACATACAATAAGTTTACCTTCGTCTCAAACCAGCTCGGAAATGCTTGTTGCATGTCGATATTAGGAAATTCGCTGAAAATGTTCATGATATTAGAATAAATCGAAAAGATAACTTGGGAAACAGAAATTTCAAAATATAAACGTATACCTCTCGAACTCGTCCATGTACTTGTCGATCTCAGGACTGTTGTGAAGTACATACCATATCACTCTCTTCATTTCTGGGAGACCTAACTTAATCAATGTCTCTTTACCAGAATTGGTACATAGTGATCGGAACACCTAGAAATCACTGGTTGGGCGAGGACGGTCCTGAGATGCAGCGGGATGATTAAATTTTGTCCCAACACCACGAAAATAACGAGAACAGAAAGTTAATGCTTCATCTGCAACATAACCCTCCGCTATTGAACCCTCCGGCTTAGCTTTATTTCGGACATAGTTTTTAAGCTTCTTCATGTATCTTTCAAATGGATACATCCACCGGAATGAAACAGGACCGCCTTGAATAGCCTCTTCAGGTAAATGAATAACCAAGTGAATCATAATGTCAAAAAAAGCAGGAGGATATATTTGCTCGAGACTGCACAAAATACTGATCAACTGGTCTTTAGCTTTCACCATGTCTTTCACCATCAAAGTTCGGGCGCAAATTTGCTTAAAGAAGAAACAAAGCTCGTTCAATGGTGTATAAGTCTGTGCATCCAAGTATTGCTGAAGTCCATAAGGAAGTAACCGTTGCATCATTATATGACAGTCATGAGACTTCATGCCCGTTATATTGTTATCATCTTTAGTCACTTTTGACTTGAACTTCGATCCGAACCCATCTGGTAGCTTAACTTTTTTGATGTATTGACAGAAGAGTTTTCTTTTATCGGGTGTGAAGGAGTACTTTGCATGAGGCTTCGAGCACTTCCCGTTTTGTTTGTTTCCGAGCCACAACTCCTGTCGAATGCCCAGAGCTTCCAAATCTTGTCTTGCCTTCGCGGTGTCTTTAGATTTGTCATTCATTAACAAGGTGTTCAAGATACTCTCCAACACATTTTTTTCGATATGCATGACATCTAAATTGTGTGGTAGAGAAAGAAAAGACCAATATTCAAGATCGTAGAAGATAGACCGTTTAGTCCAGTTCAGCTCGTCGTCATGATTACGTTTTATCTTCCCACCCCCATAATCCGGATGTTTCCCCGGCACACGTGTGGGCAATTTCGCAAGTTGAGTCAAGATATCAGTCCTGGTATCTTTTCTAGGAGGCTCTCTATGATCGGGTTCACCACTGAATGTAGTATCGTCCCTCCTCCATTTATGGTTTTTTTTTAAGAATCTTCTATGACCAACATAAGCTGTTTTGCTTATCACGCGCGTAGCCGGAGTGTCTACTTTGCATGTAGGGCAAGCGTAGTAACCTTGCCCTTGCCAACCAGACAAACTACTTCGAGCAGGAAAATCATTGATGGTCCATAAAAACATCGCTCTCATGTGGAATTGAGTGCCTGTAGCAACGTCCATAGTCAAGATACCTGGTTTTTTCCATAATTTCACAAGGTCATCAATCAAGGGCTTCAAGTAAACATCGATGTCCTTCGCCGGTGATTTAGGGCCAGGAATCAACAACGTCAACATCAAAGAAGTCTCTTTCATGCATAACCTCGGAGGCAAGTTGTATGTTGTTAATATAACCGGCCACATGATGTAAGTCTGACTAAGGTTTCCGAACGGATTGAAACCATCAGCAGCCAACCCTAATCGAACGTTTCGTGGTTCTATAGCAAAATCCGAATATTTATTGTCAAACTTCTGCCATGCTTTACCATCAACCGGGTGTTGCATCTTACCGTCCGTAGACTTTCCAGTAGCATGCCAAGTCATATGTTTTGCAGTGTGAATAGACTTGTACAAACGTTGTAGTCTAGGAATGATAGGAAAGTAACGCAACACCTTGTTAGGAACTTTCTTCCCCGTTGTTTTATTGTCTTTCCATCTACTCGTTTTGCAAACCGGACAATACTCCAAATCTTCGTCATCCCCCCGATATAGAAAGCAATCATTTTCACAAGCATGTATCGACTCGTACCCTAACCCGACCTTTTTAAATGTCTTCTTTATATGATAGTATGACGGTGGGAGATTGTAACCTAACCTGGGCGGAAATACCTCCTGGAGAAATTTTAGCGTTTTGTTAAATGAAGTATCACTCCATTTACCGCTGACCTTGAGATGTGTAAACTTTGCCATAAAATCCAATGTTGTCATAAAGTCACAACCCGGGTACAGAGGCTGGTTGGAACTTGCAAGTAACTCTTCATACTCGTTACGCAGAGGAGGTGTCGCTGCTTGAGTAGGCTCGTTACTTAGCTCGCCAATATTTCCGTGAGTCCGCTCATTATTCGAAGGAATATCAAGAATAGCATTTTGATCATTATTCGGAGGAATATCAAGAATATCATTTAGGCACGCACCCATGTCACTCATCTCACGTTGTGTTGTGTTATCAAGAATAGCATTTTGATCATTATTCGGAGGATCCGGTTCACCGTGATCCTTCCATTGTGTATAAGTTGGGTCCCACCCATTTTGACCTATGTGGTTTTTAAGACCTTCGAGAGATACCCATGGAACATTACAACAACGACGACACGGACATTTTATTTTTCCAAAATTATTCAATAACGGTTTGCAATGATGGAGGAAGGCGGCAAGACCATCAAGAAATTCTTTTGAACCACGATGATCTATACGGGTCCAACTCTTATCAATTATCATAACTGCATTTTTATGATGCAATCGATTATTATATGCACTTAATTAATGATTACGAGTTGTTTTGTTCACCTAGCGCAACTATGGAAGGCAATCCTAACCCACTCTTTGAATGATTCGTCCCATATATGAATATGTATAACTGATTTACTATTTGAGAAAATTTCGGCAGCATTTCCCCTCAACTCCCCAAATATGTGCATTAAGATGGACATATTCGTAGGAGTAAAGGAGAAACACTGTCGAAATAATCTCAAATAGTAAATCAGTTATACACATCCATATCCTAAATGAGACAAAACATTCAAAAAGCAGTCCCAAACAGGGGACTTTCCGAAATTAATTTCTAATAAATTAATTCCGGACGGGTTTTCTATAGGATGATTAACTTCGGACGGGGACTTTCCGAAATTAATCACTAAAATCCTAAAACATTCACAAAAGTCTAACAATAGCATATATTTTAAGTTAAACAATTAGAATATAAACAATTATGAAATATAAGCCGAAAACAAAACAATATAAGCCGAAAACCAAACAATTAAAGTTAAACAATTATATAGTTACTAACAAACACACTCTAAAATCACACTATTTTTTTTCTTTCTTTTACTAGTTTAATATTTGCAACCTTCGGAATATCCTACTTAATACATACCTTGCTTATTTATTTATTTTTTTTACTTATTTTGAAACTATTTAAGTTAAAAAGTTTCAAAATAAGCCATAAAAATTAAGCTTGTGAAACATAAGCCGAAAACCAAACAAACCATAAGCCCGTTATATAAGCAGAAAACCAAACTAACCAAACGCCAACTAACATTTAACCAAACCCACCCAATATCCTACGGCTAGTTCAATACCAAGTCCCCCAAGGTGCTATTTGCACCGTGGGTACACAATATCCTACGGCTAGTTCACATTCCGCAACACTATACTAGTAACCAAACTATACATACGGCTGCAATCACTAAACTAGTAACCAAACGCTACAACAAAGCATAAATAAGAAGAAAAAAAAATTAAAAAAAAGGAATACATACCGTACGTATCAGCTGTGGTCTCGGCTGTGGCTCGGCTGTGGTCTCGGCTGTGGCTCAGCTGTGGCTCGGCTGTGGTCTCGGCTGTGGTCTCGGCTTGGGCTCGGGCTATAATAAAAGAGATGCAATATATAATGGTTATATCAAAATTTAAAAAAAAAAAACTGTTGTCATCGACATGTCGTCGGGATACCAAAAGTTAATAAAAAAAATAAAACGAGGCTCTCACCCTGCTGTTACCCTCGGCTCTCACCCTGGGCTCTCACCTGCTGCTACTGTAACAAAAATTAACAAGATTTTAATAACAATTTTATTAACAAAATTTAATACCAATTTTATTAACAATAATAATAACAAATTTTAATAACAACAATAATAATAACAAATTTTATTAACAATTTTATTAACAACAACAATAAACGAGGCTCACCTGCTGTGTCGGAGTGAAGAAGAAGAGAAGTGGGGAAGAAGAAGAATTAAAAAATGGAGGGGTAGAGGAGAGAATTAAATAATGGAAGGGGTAGAGGAGGAGGTGCACAGTGGTGCGAGTGTCGGAGTGGTGGAGTGGTGTGGTGAGCTGTGGAGTATAATGTGGTTGGGGTGGAGGAGTGGTGGTGGTGTGGTGGAGGTGTGGTGGAGGAGTGGTGGAGGAGTGGTGGTATAATCGCCGGCGAGAGGGGGGGAGGATGGTTTTTTGATGGTTCGAAGTTATGAGCAATAATTTTGACCAGATCTGGTTTTGGTATTGCTTTTTATTATCCCGTCGACATGTCGACGGGAATATTAAGGAAATTTTTTATATTATTACTCATACCGTCGACATGTCGACGGTAATATTACAATATTTTGTCGTTTGCGTTTGGCGGGACGTATTAAATTTTCACGAAAATTTTGGCGGTTTTATTCCCGTCGACATGTCGACGGGAAAATAGCTTTTATTAATAAAAAATATTTATAATAAATACTTTGTAAAATTACTTTATTATAAATACTTGTATAAAATTACTTTAATATAATTAAAAAAATTTATTTATTATAAATACTTTTATAAAATATTAAAAAATAAGTTTTATAAAATTAATAAACTAAATTTATATAATTGAAAAAAATTATTTATTATAAATACTTTTATAAAATTAAAAAAATATATATATTTAAAATTAATTACTTATATTATAATTAAAAAAATCATTTATTAAAATATAAAATAAAATAATTAGAATATCACAAACGAGTCGAGATGCAATGGTTATACATGAGATGTAAAACGAACGAGTCGAGATGCAATGGTTATACATGAGATGTAAAACGAACGAGTCGAGATGCAATGGTTATACATGAGATGTTAAACAAACGAGTCGAGATGCAATGGTTATACATGATATGTAAAACGAACGAGTCGAGATGCTATGGTTATACATGAGATGTTAAACGAACGAGTCGAGATGCAATGGTTATACATGAGATGTTAAACGAACGAGTCGAGATGCAATGGTTATACATGAGATGTTAAACGAATGAGTCGAGATGCAATGGTTATACATGAGATGTTAAACGAACGAGTCGAGATGCAATGGTTATACATGAGATGTTAAACGAACGAGTCGAGATGCAATGGTTATACATGAGATGTTAAACGAACGAGTCGAGATTATGAGATGTTAAATGAACGAGTCGAGATGCTATGGTTATACATGAGATGTTAAACGAACGAGTCGAGATGCAATGGTTATACATGAGATGTTAAACGAACAAGTCGAGATGCAATGGTTATACATGAGATGTTAAACGAACGAGTCGAGATGCAATGGTTATACATGAGATGTTAAACAAACGAGTCGAGATGCAATGGTTATACATGAGATGTTAAACGAACGAGTCGAGATGCAATGGTTATACATCAGATGTTAAACGAACGAGTCGAGATGCAATGGTTATACATGATATGTCTCATCTCACTATATCTCTCTCTCTACCTAACACCTTATCCTCACAATATAAACACACACACACACATACTCATCTCACTATATCTCTCTCTCTCTATCTCTCTCTAGCAGTTTCTGTTTTCTGGCGACACCAGCATTTTCCGGCCGCCGGAATCTTTTTCTGGCCACCACCTTTTATCACCTCAACTTGTAGATCGGGCCACACCGGTCACGATTCAACCACTCAACCTCACAACCACAAACATACACTGTTATCATGGTGAAGAAGATGGCAGAATTTGAAGCTTTTCCTTGTCCTTGTGAACGAGGAGACGTGGTTCTGCGAGAATCGTGTAAATCTTACTCCCGTGGTAAACTATACTATGCGTGTCCTTTCTCGCAGGTGAACAATTACATATTTTTTCTTTAAATAATTTGGTTAGTTGTTAAAAATAATAGTTTTTACTCTATATAGGTAAAAAATGAGACGGGAATATATTTGTTAGGTGATATATAGGCTGAATTTTTGGAGAGATATTCCCGTCGACATGTCGACGGGAACAAAACGCGGGAAAATTCCCGCCCAATTATTGGCTATAATGTACACGCGGTTAAAATAAGTGCCGACGTCATGTCGTCGGCGTCGTTAAGGCGGGAAAAAACCCCGCCCAATTATTCGCTATAATTCACAAAAGGGAAAAACCAAAATTTTGACTCAAATTGGTACCGACGTCATGTCGTCGGCGTCGTTAAACTAGGAGCTATTAATTATTAATCATTGGTTAATCCCACGCTAACCACAATTTTTTTGTGTATTTATATATCACCGACGACATGACGTCGGCACGTGTTTTGGCGGTCAAATTCCCGCCTATTTTTTCACCAGGTTTATCAATAGTCAAACATGTTGTTATGATACCGACGACATGACGTCGGTAATATTCTAGATTAAAAATTCAACGCAGCCTTGTCTGGGTCAAGCCAATTTTTTGTCGTTTAGCGTATGGTGCCGACGACATTGAGTCGTTGGCATTGTGCTCGTCGCCTGTTCTCCTGATTCTTGTAGTGAGCCTATGTTGGAAAGATAATTATGATTATAACCCGTATGATGATGACTGCGAAGATTTGACTGATGAGCAATTAGCTATTTGTGATGCCTTCGATATAAAGGTTCACTAGATGCTCATAATTTTTAGAGTAGGTTTTCATAAGTTTTAGTTTGTCATACTTATGATATGTTTGGTTTAAATGAGAAATGGTATGTTTGTTACTTTTTAACAAGAGAGGAAAAAGAAAAAAGAAAAAAAAAAGAAAAAAGTAAGTTGAGTGGTGTTGGTTACTTCTTATCTTTTCGTACAGGACAAATTCTCCTCAAAAGTTTTGTATTGATTTATGAACGGTAAATGCTCACACCTATCTCCCGTGTGAGATTTCAATGCATAACTGCGTGGTTGGTGGCCACCTTTGATAACATTCTCCTTCATTACACGCATTTTTTGCATAGCACCTACTTATACGGTTCCCTTTTTAGTTCCAATAGCTTTGCTTAATGGCTATGGTGTTAGGATCCCAAGAGGCACATGCTTCTTCTTCAAGTTCTTCCTTGATTACTAGTCATCATTGTTACAGTTATGACGTTTTCTTAAGTTTCCGAGGTGAAGACACCCGTAAGAGTTTCACTGATCACCTCTATGCAGCCTTAAAGCAAGCAGGAATTCGCACTTTCCGAGATGATGAT
This sequence comes from Artemisia argyi, assembly GCA_030686995.1. NCBI lineage: Eukaryota > Viridiplantae > Streptophyta > Magnoliopsida > Asterales > Asteraceae > Artemisia > Artemisia argyi. The sequence continues at coordinate 114,158,951 of CM060705.1, read as the reverse complement.
GAGATGGAACGAGGAAAACAGCTTGAGCCAGAGCTGAAAAAAGCCATATGCGAGTCTGCAATTTCGATCATTGTCTTCTCAACAAACTATGCATCTTCCAAGTGGTGCCTTGATGAGGTTTTGACGATTATAGAAGAAAACGAGAGGCTCTCCTCTAAGCATGAAGTTGTTCCAGTATTCTACAACGTTGAGCCATCTGATGTCCGAAATCAAACAGGAAGCTTTGAAAAAGCGTTTTCTCAGTATGATGATATAATCGAGGCAGAGCCAGACCAGCAGAAGAAGATTCAATGGTCGGAGAAGGTGAATGCATGGAGGGCTTCTCTTAGAAAAGCAGGAAGTTTGACAGGAATGGTATTAGCTAATGGGTATGCCTACCTCCTCTTATCTCTTGTATAAATAAACATCCTAACTGATTAGCCTCTTAGGATGTTATAGAGATCCCAAATTCCATGAGATCACTTTCGATTAATCAACCGTAAATTAAGAAATCTTGTTATCCAAATTATTCTTTTGGCCCAAAATGTTGATATTTGGACATTTGAAAATTTAAAGTAATAAATTCCCACTTTGATGCGAGAAGTAAAATTATGCATATCATATATAGGACGTTTTCAGGGTTTTCAATCTGGGGATAGGATTGATTAGTGCGTGAAAATGTTGTGAGGGTATTAGTAGCTTTGAGGTTGAAGGTCTCAACAGATTTGATCCAAATACTACTTATAATAGTTAGTTACGGAGTATATACTTATATTCTTTCGTCGGGTACTAGGTTTGAGAGGCCAAACCAGCGAAGTCACATGTAGCATTTTTCTTATTTTTTATATTTATTAGGTTTTTATTATGTCGATTTCAGGCTGATAAGGTATCCGAGCACAGAAAATTGTAAAGCTCATCGTGCTGAATATCTTTTGAGATTCTGTGGTGACAGTTTTATTTTTCATACACTAAAGTATATATATTAGAAGTAAAGTTGGTACTAGAAATATTAGAGGACAAAAGAGACCCATAGGGGTCAAAAATTTTCTATAGAATGGTGGGAATAGATTAGTAACCAATTGTGTACCAGTCTTTCAGTCTGCCTCTAGCTTTTCGGCTCTGATATTAATTTATTGATGTGGAAAAAAAAAAAAAAAAATGCACATACCCTCACAAATTTAAAAGATATTAACTTTTCTACTTGATCTTTCCAGACACGAGGCCAAATTCATAAGACAGATTGTCAAAGTTGTAAGAAAGAAACTGGGCTACAAGCTCTTGTACATTGAGGACAAACTAGTGGGAATAAAGGAAAATGTTGCTGAGATTGAGTTATGGTTACAAGATCCATCACCTGATGCAGTCTTCCTCGTCATTCATGGGATGGGAGGCATAGGGAAAACAACCATATCTAAATGCATATATAACTCAAATTCACATGAATACGACGTTAGCTGTTTTCTCGCAGATATCGGTGAGACATCAAGTCATCACAATGGATTAATCCGCTTGCAAAGCCAACTTCTCTCCACGATTTTTCGAAGTGAAAAGGAAGAAGTTATATGGACTCTTGACGAGGGAACCAGTAAGATTAGAGACGCCATATGCAGTAAAAAAATACTTCTCATCCTAGATAATGTTACAACAAGACAGCAATTAACAGCATTACTAGGGCCACAACAACTTTTTCCTGGAAGTAAAGTGATCATAACAACTAGGCACCAGTGGCTCTTAGATGTTTTCAAAATATGTCCTAAGTTGCATTCTATCAAAGAATTAGATCACAATGAGTCTATTGAGCTCTTTTGTTTGTATGCCTTTCACCAAGATAAGCCTATTAAACCATACATTGTTGAATCAGAACTTGTAGCTCGTCACTGTAGAGGTCTTCCTTTGGCTCTTAAAGTATTGGGTTCTTCTTTATATGGAAAAAACATTGATGTGTGGAAAGATGAAATGCGAAAACTAGAAGCAATTCCTAATCCAGAGATTCAAAAAATTCTAAAACTAAGCTATGAATCAATAGAAGATTCGAATGATAAAGATGTATTCCTACATATTGCTTGTTTCTTTGTGGGTGAGGATAAAGAATTCATAGTGAAGTTACTAGTCCAGTGTGATCTGTACCCTGTAGTTGGGATCAAGAACCTAATGGATAGATGTCTACTCTACATTGAAAACGGGAATGTGATGATGCATCAATTAATCAAGGAGATGGGTCATGAAATTGTTCGGCAACAATCACCAAAGGATCCAGGGAAACGAAGTAGATTGTGGCGCCACGAGGATTCTTTCAATGTGTTAAAAGATAATGAAGTACGTACTGCATTGTCCTTATAAATGTCGTTATTAATTTATTGTGCATGTTAGCCACATAGTTTACATTCTTCAATTGCTTAATTAGGGTACGAGAAAGGTAGAAGGACTTATCCTTGATATGCGAATGATCAAGGAAGCTGATAATGCAAGAAAACGTAGCTACGGAGATTTTCTTCACAATACTAAGCATATAAATATAGATAACTTGAAAATTGGTGCACTAGAAAAGATGAAGAATTTGATGCTACTTCAACTCGACTACGTTGCATTTTCTGGGAGCTACAAGAAGTTGCCCAAAAAACTACGATGGCTCCGTTGGCATGGATTTTCCCTAAAATCAATTCCATGCGACGTACCTTTGGAGAAGTTGGTCGTTCTTGACATGCGTTACAGCAAACTAAAAACACTTTGGGACGGGTTCAAGGTATGCATTTTTGGTCAAGGTTGCTGATTCATGGGATAGTTAATATAACATATGTTCTAGAAAATGTTATTCATTGATTTATGTTTTTCATTTTTTTATTCTAGAAAATGTTTCTTTTAACGGCTAAAATTATATTAGGGAGACTAGCAAAAAGCTAGAAAAAAAAAAAAAAAAGGATTACAGTTTGGATCCGAGATCCACTCAAACAAATGAAAAGAATAACCTCTATGTGTAATCCAAGTAAATGAAACGTACTTTGGTTTTTCATGTAGGTAATTGGATCCCTGAAAGTGCTTAACCTTGGTTATTCTTTAGAGCTAGCGAAAACCCCTGATTTTCGTGGACTACCTAGTTTGGAGAGTTTGATCTTGGAGGGTTGTATAAGTTTGACTCAGGTCTGTGAATCGATTGGGTACCTTGAAAAGTTAGCTTTATTGGATATAAGTGATTGTATAAGGTTAAGAGATATAAAATGCTTCCCAATGTCACTTGTATCACTTAAAATGTCCAATTGCCCAAACCTTGGAGTTCTTGGGCAGGTTCAATGCTTGGATACAGGTTCATTACCTTCTTTGTTGGTAAATATTGATGTCTCCAAATGCAATCTCTTTGATAATTCTTTCCCAAACGATTGGAGTCATCTTTTAGCATTGAAGTCTTTAAATATAAGTAGGAATAATATAAGTTCACTACCAAATTGTATCAAAAGCTTACCCAGTCTCGAAATACTCGAGTGTAGCAACTGTTCGCAACTCCAATCAGTTCTAGGCGTCCCAAAATCAGTCAAAGAACTAGATGCCTCTGAGAACATGTCACTGGAAAAGGTGCAAACAGCACCAAATCTCTTAACCCATTTCAACACTCAGAAAAGCGCTAATCTGTGTGCAGTGGAGGGTTGTTTTAAGCATGAATTGGTACAAAAGGTTGAGAAGAAACTTTTAAGATATCTAGGCATTGAATCAATTTCAGAAGCAATGAAGTTGAGTCTTGATAATAAAGAAACGGTGTCCACGGCAAAGGTATCTCTCCTTCCCTTTCTCTTGTCTTTGTTTGTATTTAATTAATAGGCTAATGTTAAAAACCAACCTAAACTAATAAATGGTGTATGCTACAGGTATTATATGAGTTTGGTATATTCAGTACATATTTTCTAGGGAAAACACTTCCATGTTTTAAGTATAGGGAGATTGGCTCAAAAATATCATTTAGAGTACCTTCACATCCGGAGGGCTCAAGAATAAGTGGTCTGAATGTGTGTTACACGTCTACTGCATATTTTGAAAGTTCAATTATTTGGGACATTGAAGTCAATAATAAGACCAAGTTGGTGGTATGGAAATACACTCCTACAAAACATGTGGAATGTGAAAATATGAGAGAGTTTGACTATGTCTGGTTAAGCCTTTGGAGGTGCGGCGATCTATTGGACGATGGGGATGAAGTAGTTGTATGTATCACTCTGTCTGGGGGTGATAGAGTAAACGAGTGCGGTATAGACTTCGTCTATGAAGATGATGAAGATTTGGAAGATAAAGATGAAGAAAAAAAGGATGCCCATTGCATGTTCAATCAAATTTCATGGACGGACAGGCTGCTAGTAGAGATATCAGACTATGTTCATAGAGGGAAAACATATTGCTTTAAGGTTGGTGGTTTCAATGATGTTCCTAATATAGGCGGTATTTCTGGTAAGCTCCGTATTATATGACCTTTTAATATTAGTAGAAAGATGTTTAATTAGGGTGGTGGCAATCATGATTCAACCAAAACCCCATACCTCACTACTCACAAATAATATCATTCAACATCATCTCATACCTCAATTATAACTTACCATACTTTTTTAGTGCCCACCATGATCCCATGAATTATAATAAAACAATTTAATAAAAACAATTTCACAACATTAAATTTGCATATATTAGCATGCTTATAAATCAAATAAACCTATATATACTATAACCGGACCCTTTTAAAACTAAACCCAATCCTAATCTTGTCAAGTCCAAAACACCTCAATGCCAAATCCATACCCCAAATCAAACCCACCTAATATCCTCAGTCAAACAATAAAATATCACCCAATAAAAACTTATCCACGTACACTCATGGAATGTTACTGTTCATCTTCTTTCTTCCTCGTTTTTTTTTTAAGCCCGCTCCAAACAACGGCTATATTTCCCACTCCCCATTAGTGCCAAACGGCTATAATTCTTGTTCATTGTACCATACCGCCTCGGCAATTATTACCGCAAAGCACCAAACCGCAGCCATGCCGCAGTAGTGGCGGCGGTGTTGCCGCTCGGCATGGCTGCAAACCGAAGGTGATGCCGCTCCATTGCCACCACCCTTACATATATCTCCCTACTAGTTTTCATGTATATATTCATGCATGGTAATGTTGATGGTAATATATAATTAGATTTAATCGTGGATTGGTGGGGGCTAAGAGCGAATTGGAGGAGTAGAAGCATTAATGCTTAACAGGGTATGTTATCTGTTACAAACTTACTTGCCCCATTTTGTCCGTTAACGTGCTTTGTTAATATGCTTACATTGTATCTTTAGGTAGTGCAAATGCATCCAGCGTTCTGTGGGATCTGAAGATTTGAAGTACTGGGAGTATGTTCACCAGGCCGGCTTGACATCTTATCAACTTCGATGACTATCTGAATCACCTTGGATCAGTTACCCATCAAAGTGATATATAGCTTTGTCTTAATACGTACATTCATATATGTAAGTTGGGTATTATTATATGTTTTGAGTAAGCAAAGCTGCCGTTTTTAATATTTATTGTTAGTGATTATCTATTAAAACTTTGGTGGAAAATTCAATTGCATACCCTTATTTTGGTACATACTAAAGAACAAATCCTCATCATTCATATAGTTTGATCTAATGGTGGGGATTAACTTAATACGTAGTATTTAATATGCAAACCTAAGTCCATGTTTCCCCCATTTTTCTTTGTCTTTTTTTCTCTTCTTATTTTTTATTTAATTTTTTTTTGTCTATTTTTCTATTTTTTTTTGTTTCATGTTTTTTATTTTTTTTATTATTTTTTTTTCTAATTTATTCTTTTTTAATAATTAAATTTTTTTCCTTCCAATTTCAAACGTTTTCGTCTGTTTTCAAACGTTTTCGTCCGTTTTTTTACGCTTTCGTCTACTTTCAAACGTCTTCGTCCATTTTCATCCGTTTTCAAACGTTTTTGTTCGTTTTTATACGTTTTCGTCCGTTTTCATATGTTTTTGTCCGTTTTCATACGTTTATATACGTTTTCTTCCGTTTTCAGACGTTTTTGTCCGTTTTCATACGTTTTCGTCTGTTTTCAAACATTTTCGTTCATTTTTTTTTACATTTTCGTCTCTTTTCAAAGGTTTTCGTCTGTTTTCGTCCATTTTTATACGTTTTCATCCGTTTTCGTTCGTTTATATACGTTTTCGTCCATTTTCATACGTTTTTGTCCGTTTTCATACGTTTTTGTCCAATTACATATATTTTCGTCTGTTTTTTATGTTTTCGTCCATTTTTTTACGTTTTCGTCCATTTTTGACGTTTTTGTCTGTTTTCATACGTTTTTGTCCGTTTTTATACGTTTTCGTCCGTTTTCTTACGTTTTTGCCCGCCTACGTCCGTTTTCATACGTTTTCATTCGTTTTAAGACGTTTTCGTTCGTTTTCATCTATTTTTCATACGTTTTCGTCCGTTTTTAGACGTGTTTTTACGCTTTCATACATTTTCGTCTGTTTTCGTACGTTTTCATCCGTTTTCTTACATTTTTGCCCATTTTCATATGTTTTCGTCCGATTTTGTTCGTTTTAGTTCTTTTTCATACGTTTTTGTCTTTTTTCCTTTATTTTCATCCATTTTTCATATGTTTTGTCTGTTTTCATACGTATTCGTCCATTTTCTTACGTTTTCATCTGTTTCTTACATTTCTGAATATTAAAAGTGATATTCATAATATCACTTGTGATTTTCTGAATATTACTTGTGATATTCAGAATATCACTTGTGATATTCAGAATATCACTTGTGATATTCAGAATATCACTTACGATTTTCTGAATATCACTTGTGATTTTCTTCTGTTTTCATCCATTTTTTTTATGTTTTCCAAATATTTTTGAATATCACAATTGATATTCAGAGTATCACTTGTGATTTTCTGAATATCACAAGTGATATTCTGAATATCATTTGCGATTTTTTGAATATCTATCACTTGTGATTTCCTGAATATCACTAAACATTAATTGAAAATCACTTGTTATATTGAGAATATCACTTGTGATATTCTGAATATCACTTATGATATTTAGAATATCATTTGTGGTACTCAGAATATAACTTGTGAAATTCAAAAAATCAAAGAATATCACATGTGATATTCAAAAACTCACTTGTGATATTCAGAATATCACGGAATATCACTTGTGATATTATCAATATCACAGAATATCTCTTATGATATTCAGAAACGTATGAAAATGTCTGAAAATGGCCAAAAGCATTTAAAAATGGACGAAAATGAATAAAAATGCATGTAAACGTATAAAATCATAAAAACACATATGAAAAAGGACGAAAATGTATGAAAACGAAAGAAAACTGATGAAAACAATCAAAACGTACGAAAACGAACGAAAACATAAGAGAACGAAAACGTAAGAAAATGAATGAAAACGTATGAAAACGGATGAAAGCGTGAAAAAACGGATGTAAATGCAAGAAAACGGACGAATACGTATGAAAGCGGACAAAAACGTATGAAAGCATAAAAGCACGTCTCAAAACGGACGAAAACGTATGAAAAATGGACGAAAACGAAAGAAAATAGATGAAAACGTATTAAAACGAATGAAAACGTATGAAAACGGATGAAAACGGACGAATATCACTTGTGATTTTCTTATGTTTTCATCCATTTTCTTACGTTTTCCATACGTTTTTTAATATCACAATTGATATTCAGAGTATCACTTGTGATTTTCTGAATATCTATCAATTGTGGTTTTTAAATATCACTTGTGATTTTCATGTTACAAAACATTAGTTGAAAATCATTTATGATATTCAGAAAATCACTTGTGATATTCGTGGTACTCTTATCACTTTTGATATTCAAAAAATCAAAGAATATCACATGTGATATTCAAAAAAATCACTTGTGATATTCAACATATCACAGAATATCACTTGTGATATTCTGAGTATCACAGAATATCTCTTATTATATTCAGAAACATATGAAAATGTCTGAAAAACGCCAAAAGCATTTAAAAACGAACAAAAATGAATGAAAACGGATGAAAACGTAAAGACACATATGAAAAGGGTGAAAATGTATGAAAAATGGACGAAAATGAAAGAAAACGTAAGAAAATGAACGAAAACGTAAGAAAACGGACGAAAACGTATAAAAACGGACGATAGTGTAGTAATCAAAATATCACTTGTGATATTCTGAATATCACAGAATATCACTCGTGATATTCAGAATATCCCTTATGATATTTAGAAATGTATGAAAACGTCTGAAACGGCCAAAAGCATTTAAAAAGTGAGTAAAAAGAATGAAAACGGATGAAAATGTATGAAAGCGTAAAAACATATATGAAAAAGGACGAAAATGAATGTACAATGAATGAAATTGAAAGAAAACGGATGAAAACGTACGAAAACGTAAAAAAACGGACGACAGCGTAAGAAAATATATGAAAACAAAGAAAAACGGACGAATATGCATGCAAATGGACAAAAACATATGAAAGCGTAAAATCACGTCTGAAAACGGACGAAAACTTATGAAAAATGGACGAAAACGAAAGAAAATGGATGAAAACGAACAAAAACAGACGAAAATATTTGAAAACGGACGAAAACGTAAGAAAACAGACGAAACGGGCGAAAACGTATGAAAAGAGACAAAAACGTTTGAAAACAGACGAAAACGGGCCAAAACGTATGAAAGCGGGCGAAAACAGAAAAAAATGTAAAAAAAAAACTGATAAAATAGACAAAAACGTATGAAAACGGGCGAAAACGTATAAAAGCGGGAAAAAATGACCTAAAAAAGTGAATTATTGAAAAAAAAAAGAATTAGAAAACAAGACAAACAAAAAAGAACGTGATAAAAGTGTTAAAAAAAATAAAAATAAATAACAAACGTTAATTGGAAGAAAATAGACAAAAAAAAAAGAAAAAAAAGAAAAAAAAAAGAGAATAATTAGAAAGACAAAAAGACAAAGAAAAAGGGAGAAAAAAACATGGACTTAGGTTGTCCTATTTAATCTTAGGTTAATCCCCACCATTAGATCAAACTAGATGGATGGTGGGGATTTGTGTCACACCCTCGCCGAAGGCGGAAACACGAGGTGTAACGAAATCGATAAACATTACCAAAGAGAAATAAGACAATACCATAATTTACATTAAGGAAAAATATAACATTACAACGTTGTCATTGCCGACTTTGGCAAATAAAAGATATAAGTTTGATTCCCAAAAGATGGTATTTTAGTACATAATGAAAAGAAGTGACATGTGAAAACTTCATTATGCAAGACCTTGATGACAAGCTTACTGACGATCACCTGAAATGCATGAGAGAAAACGGTCAACTATAAAAATAGTTGGTGAGTATAAACGTTTTAAATAATAGGAAAACCATTTGAAAAAGTTCGCCAGGCAAAGGCATTGCAAATCCACTCAGTTCCAAGTCCCGCCATAAGAGACTTGTAACCTGTGTGTTTACAACCCACTGCCTAAAAGTTATGTGTCTAGTAGTCAAGCACAAGTGGTCAATATAGTTCACAATATGGAATCATAGTATATAATAAAGTAAGTGGCAAGGCTCCTAAAATAAATAATATGCGTTCCGTAGACAGGGGAACGAGAGGTTGGCCGACCTCTAATAGCGCTATCCATACTACCTACTGCCCCACACAAGGAGGCCGCACGAACGGTACGTATAAACTGGAGTGCGAACGGCAAACCAGCAGGAGACTAACAATTGCTGATGCACGTACGGTACATCTTTCACAAACTATTATATAGTAATAAATCAAAGTTACTCCGTAGATAGGGGAGATTTTATGTTGCTCCGAACATGGGAGACTTGATAATGCTGCTCCGATCATGGGAGACTTTAGGTTATAACACGTACGGTGCATTAAGTTCAAAAGTTTAAGTCAATTTCAAAGGTCAAGTCAAGTTCAAAAGGTCAAAACATGTTCAATAGTTCCAAACAAGTTATAAGTCAAAAGAGTTTCAATGAGTAACAAACAATTTAGTTCAAGTAATTCATGCATCCACCCCAAATTAGTTGAAATAGTTAGAAAAAGGGGTTCGTGAATACTCACCTGGTATAAGCGATATGATAACAAAGGGTACGAACTGGAGTAAGACGCGCACTCTAACCGCAACCTAAATGAATGATATGATCCGCTTTAGATCATGAAATGATGAAAGGAATGTACATGCACATGTTTTCCTATACCACTCTTAACTTGTAAATACTAGTTATTGTCAAGTAAAATACTTTCCATACTTAGGAAAAATAAGTCCAAATAGAGTTATAAAAACTTGTCGTAATATATCGTATAAAAATGTTAGTGTTATATTCCTTTGTATCAAAACCTTAGAATGACGTCGTTAAGTCGTATAATTATTCTCTCGGGTCGTACGTATTCGTTTGTTAAGGATATAGTCCTTAGTAACGTTTATAGAAAATATACCATTTAGTACGTACGTTATTATTTTTATTTGTGACTATATATATATATATATATAGTTTTGGCGATGTTAAAACGGGTATAACTCGGTCGTTTTAGGCTCGTTTCCTTCGTTCTTTATGTCCACGGATTCGTTTTTGTATATACTAGTATATTTTTGATAACTCGGCTCCTCTAGGTTACGTTTAATACCTCTTTTTACCCATTGAAATCTGCCAAACAGCAAGCAGTTTTTACAAAAATAGTTTTCGTCGTTAAATTTGCAAAAATCATATCTCCTTCGTTATAAGCTCGTTTTAATCCGTTCTTTCGCCTAAAGTTTCGTTTTTAAAAGTATTTTCTAAATATTTGGTCAAAAATTAGCCATCAACCACTGATTTTCCCACGAAATGAAAATATGGACAGTAGGTATATATATATTTTCCAAAATCATTTTCCTAGTTTCAAACTTGTTCCAACTTCAACCAAACCACTTTCAATCACCACAAAACTAGTCTAATCCTACCATACACCTTCTTAGGGTGTCATGGGTTCCTAAACACCATAAACCAAGTAGATCTAACAAGGATCTAACCATATACACTTTCTAAGGTTCAAAAGTTAAAAGTTTATAAAATAAAGTGGTATAAATAGCATATGCATGTAGATCTAGTATAAAAACCATATGGATCTTGTATAAACTTGGTAAAATCATAAGTTTGAGTTTCTTATACTTACTTGAAGGATGAAGAGATTTGAGGATGAAAAACCTAAGTAAACCTTGAGTTTATCTTCCAAAACTCAAAAAGGTATACAAACTAAGCTTGATAACCTACTAGATCTTGAAAAAAATATTGTGCCTTGCCTTGTTTCTTGTTGTTTTGCCGAGCCCAAGAGAAAGAGAGAAAGAAAATAGATCTTGCTTGTAGTTTGAGAAAATGAGTAATATATTTAGTTGTTATGTATATATATATATATTTATTCACTAGACAATCTATGACACTCATAAGGAGTTAGTAGCAATTTTTCAAGGGTGTAAGATAAGGGCAAGTCAGGGGGGGGGGGGGGGGGGGGGACTTGGTGTATGACTTTTGTGACTTTGTGTATTATTTTGTATTTATTTTGTAGTTTTAATGTGTACCGGGTACCGGGTTAACTAAAAATAAATTTTAACGGAGTTAACCGGGACATAATAAAGTTATAAAAATTGTAAAAATATGTTGGGTATAAATATTTGGTGTTTAGATAATTATAGTTTAATTTCTACGAAAACCGTCGTAATTAAATTAGACGTACGATACGAAATAAATAAATTTCCAAAATACCGGGTAAATTAATATTATAATTTTTATATATTATAAAGGATATAAAAAAATATGTCGGGACCATGGTGGGAATATTTAGATATATTCGTCGTATATATATTAGTCGGGCGTTAACGTTTATTTAGAAATCGTTATACGTAAAACGTTAAATATATTAAATATATATATTTGAAAAATCCTAAGAGTGGTATAACATGTAAATGACATAATGATGATATGCCGACTATTTCTAGTCCGTATGAGAGGTCCTTACTGATAATGCACGTGAATAGTGGAATTTCTTCCAGGAATAAATAGTGTTTTGATGAATAGTGAATTTCCAAAGTTTGGGAGTAAACGTAGACGTGGAAAATATCGGGTTGTTACAATTTGTCCATTGGTATGCACCAAAATATGAGTATGCAAAATAAAGTGCCTCTAAAACTTTGTCTTAACCTATTCGATCTAAATATTACATTATTCTTTTGATTTATTAATGAATTATGTATTAGGAGACCACTTAACAATTAACCTTTTTATTTTAATGTCCCTCGTTTATAAACACTAACTTATAGACCGCCCATTTATGGATTTGCTTTTGTTTATACCAATTTCGGAATAAAGCTATCTTTGCTTTTGTTTATGTTGGAAAATACCTCGACAACAAACTCGAAGATCGATCGCGAAACACTAGATAGCGAGTTATACCGAGCACAAGTAGCAAACACGAGAGACTACAAAGACTCGACTAGAATATGCACACGATATACTCTCAACGAACCCTTTATTAAAACCAATAAAGCTTTTACAATTGAGGAAGAAGAATGAATAACTAGCATCCCCTCATCTCTATTTATAGAGTTGAGGAGGTGGAAACCTAGCTTGCCTTACACTCCATCCTAGTTTATGTCTAACACCTAATCTAATTACAAAGTACACTTAAGCCCCTAAACTACGTTTAAGTTTACTACTAATATTCTAACAATTTCCACCTTAGGAGTAACACTTAAACATAACCGATACTCAGCATCTTTTCCTCGTGCTTGAACCTCGGACCGGGGACCACCTTGTCGACCAGGCATTGTACTTTAGTAATTTTCCAAGATTAGCTTCCGTAGACTTCTTTTCTTTCTTCTTTTCAGCAACATTACCCTCTGCACCCTCTTGACCAGGTACTCCGGTTACCCTAATGTCTGCCCCCACCTTTATACCAAGGTGTACTTTTTCCTGCTCATTTACCAAGCATCCCGTATTTGTCTTTTCTTCAAGTTGCTTGTCCTCCAACTTTCTTTGAGCCACTGCAGCATCATCGTTACTAACCTGAACAATCTCAGCTTCACGATTCCCTTGAGCTCCCTGCAGTTCCACCTCAAACCAAACACATTTATCAACCTATACTCCATGGACTCCTGTTTTAACACCAGGACCAAGTTGTTTGAACCCAACTTGTTTATGACCAAGTTGTTTGAGACCAACTTGTTTATGACCAAGTTGTTTGAACCCACTTGTTGGAAAATACCTTGACAACGAACCCGAAGCTCGATCGCGGAACACTAGATAGCGAGTTATACCGAGCACAAGTAGCAAAAATGAGAGACTACAAAAAGGCTCAACTAGAATATGCACACGATATACCCTCAACGAACCCTTTATTAAAACCAATAAAGCTTTTACAATTGAGTAAGAAGAATGAATAACTAGCATCCCCCTCATCTCTATTTATAGAGATGAGGAGGTGGAAACCTAGCTTGCCTTGCACTCCAAGCTACCTAATCCTAGTTTATGTCTTACACCTAATTTAATTATAAAGTACACTAAAGCCCCTAAACTACGTTTAAGTTTACTACTAATATTCTAACAGTTTATACAATTAACCTTTTTATTTTAATGTCCCTCTTTCGATATCTTTTCGAGCACTTTCTTGTTTCGCTTTCCATGCGGCGTATTTTGGGTTGCTTGCAATCGTAAAGGATTTGACAAAAGATGCCCACTTTGGGTAAATTCCATCAGCTAGATAATACCCATGCTTAAATTTTCTTTCATATATTTCAAACGGAACAACATCGCCGATGCCATCAATCATGTAATCGAATAACGACGAATTATACAAAACGGTGAGATCATTATTCGCACCTGCCACACCAAAAAATGCATGCCAAATCCACAAATCATACGACGCAACAACTTCAAGCATTATAGTTGGATACTTTTTATCACCTATGTGAAATTGCCCTTGCCATTCTTTCGAACAATTCCTCCATTCCCAGTGCATACAATCGATGCTTCCTAACATTCCCGGAATCTTATGAACCATGTTATGTGCGTCGTATAACTTGCGAATGTCATCCTCGGTTGGTTTTCTTAAAAACTCCTTCCCAAACAACTGGATTATGCGCATAGTAAAAAAATCTAGACAATCACGTGCGCAGTGTTCACCTATTTGTAAATACTCATCTAATACGTCAGCATGAATCCCGTAAGCCAGTTGGCGTAGTGCACATGTGCATTTCATAATGACACTAAAACTCATTACACCCCGACAATCAGGTCGTTGTCTAAAGAAATCAAAATGCGAGGGAAGAGGATCATGAGTTTCAATATAAGTTTCAATACCTTGACTATTTCTAAGAATAGTTTTCGGCTCATACGAAAACGACGTCGAAAATTTTCTTCCGTATATTTTGGTTGGTCACTAAAATAGTCGACCAGTAGACGTGCTTCATCAACATCACGTTCACGGGGGATGTATCGACGGCGTTGTGAAGGACCGGCTTTCTGGTTTTGCAATGACTGCTCGTACTCAAATTCTTGGATAATAAGCTCTAACTCCGTTATCTCTTCAAAGTCGCTAATACTTGAATAAGATGAGTCGCTCATGTTTCTTGCTTTCAGTATGTGTAAGTGTATGAAATATATGTGGTGTAAGTTTGATTGAAATGTAAAAAATGTGTGTTATTTATAGACTTTTAAGTTAGTTTTTTAAAAAGAGAAAAAAAAAAGTATACGTTGTAATTTAAACGTTTGGCAACGTTCACAATAAAAACAATAATAATAATAATAAAAAGCTGCCAACCATCCAGTAACTTAGCTCATTGCATGCACAAAGAGGGAGGGAGTGGCGAGCTATGACGAGCTCCACCTGGTGTGGTGGCGAGCAAAAACGAGCTCTACATCGGACGACGAGCCCCAACAGCGAGACCACACCTTCCTGTCTAACGTAACAAACTTTTCTTTTAACTCATGTTTACATATTTGTTAAATGGGTTACTAAACGTTTGAATAAAGTTTATTGGAGTTACTCATGATGGGTTACTCGTTCAAATCCCATTTCTCTTGTCCACATCATTTAAAAAACATCCACTTCAAAAAAAAAAAAAAAAAAAAAAAAAAATGTCCACATCAAATAAATGTTTAATAAAACCCGCTTTCTTCTCCCAAAAATCCAAAACCCCCTTTACCTAAATCTAAAACTAAATTGAGGACACTTCCTACCCTAAAATTAATGTCAATGGTTTACGGCTATGGTAAAGTAGCAAGGTAGTGGCTACGTTCTAAAACCTCCATGCACCAACAACATCCACCGGTAATGAGCCGGCAGGTGTAGGTGAAGATTTGATATATTCAACATTATATGAGTGTGGGGTTATTGTGCTGGTGCAGCCGTGCAGGTGAAGATCTGAAACAAGAACAATAATGGCGATAGGTGGTGGTGTGTGGTGGCTGGTGGGTGCAGGCAGGGGCTGACCTGCATGTGTTCAAGGTGGTGCCTGGAAGCCACCCTACAAATCGAAATCATGTAGAAAAGATGCAATATTTTTTTACGGAGAAATCTTACCTACATTATAATGGAGGTAGTTACCTACATTTCATTTGAAAAAAATTTTAAAAATATACCGTTCAGTCCCTGCAGTAAAGCCTCTGATACAATTCAGTCTCTGTCCCTACCCTTTTTTTCAAAGGAAATGTAAGTAACTACATACATTATAATGTAGGTAAGATTTCCCTTTTTTTACATGAACTACCTTAGAATTATTTCAAGACCTACTTTTAGTTTAAACCAAATAACTGCAAAACAGCGAGAAAAAAATAGATATGAAGAAGATTAAGAGCCTAAGGTACCCTGCGTTTTCCCCCAAAACGCCACCCGACGGCACGAGATGGGTACCGGCCTTCACGTTTTCGAGTCCTAAGCCGTCGTCATCAGCCGAGATGGTCCCGGAAAACGCTACCCGACAGCGCGAGTCGGGTACCGTCCCTCGCGTTTTCCCCTTTTTTTCGCATTTTCTAGTTTTGTTATCCTTTTTCAATTAAATTAAAAGGCTGTGATCTTTTGTATTTGTTGTGTTGTTCGTGTTTTTTTTAAGAGTGTAGTAATTTGAGAAGTGCATGTATTTGAGAATGGGATGAGGAAGATGACTGCGTGGGTTTAAAATAATATATTAGGGTTGTAAGTGGCAATAAAAATTAATGTATTTTGTTTGTTGGACTTGCTTGGGCACATGGGCCTAATGGGTTATGTTGTTTATTTAACATCTATTATTTTCCTTATGATGGTTCTAATGTTAAATGGTTATGCGTTGTTTAAAATTTTAAATGGTTCTCATGAAATGGAAATATGGAATTGGTAACGAGTAATTAAGTGTAAAGCGGAGTCGGTAATGATTAATAAGTGTGTGCTAATGAAAATTTTAATGTATTTTTTTCTTTAATGTATTTTTTTTTTCTTTTTTTGTTAATGAAAATTTTTAATTTTAGTTAAATGTATTGATTTATGTAAATATGTTTAAACAAATGAAAAAAGAAAAACAAAAAATATATGTGGTGCTAAAAGGTGCACGATGGTACCAGAAACTGGTGTTATATGAGGGAGAGGGTTTTTGGTGTTGTTGTGAATTCTGGTGTTATGAGAAAATGTGCTGATGTGGCAGCATTTTTCTCCACGGCACTAGCGGGATGGCACCAGGGTACCTAGTGCTCTAACAAAGATAATTCTCCTGTTGAGATGTAGGGGACAACCTTTTTCTTTATATAGGTACCACTATAGGACAAATGTAGGGCGATTAGTCTACTTATGATTTTAGCTTTGTATAGACAAGTTTAGGCCGTAAACGAGAGCATTGTTCATGTTTGTTTTTGTTGAATTTTAATCAAAAAATAAACGAACATTATCGCAAAAACAGACGAATTTTCTTATTCATGTTCGTTTATTAAGAAACTAAGATTGTTCATGTTTGTTCAATAAAATATTAAACGAACATAAACAAATAAACAAACAAACAAATATACATGAATGTAGACCAAGAAACATAGAATATAAAAAAATATATTCACTCCGTTTCAAAATAATGGTCCATATTTCCTGTTTAAGATGTCTCATATTAATTGTCCATTTTTCATTTTAAGTAATAAAAAAGGAATTTAGTAAGGAATATTTTATTTGAGTGGTTGAAAATTATAGTTGTCACACTTTTATTAAACTATGATTTTTGTCTCTGGACAATAATTTTGAGACGGATGGAGTAGATAATAATGTGTTTTATAAGTGTTATTTTGTTAAAGTGTATAAAAAATAAGATGTACGAATATAAACGAACGTTAGCAAATGAATAATCAGACGCTCACCAACATAAATAAACGGATAAGACTTTTGTTCATCTTCGTTCATTTAACTAAACAAATGTAGATTATTGTTCATGTTCGTTCATTTAATAAGTAAACAAACATAAACGGACATTTTTCCTAGCGGTTCATGAAATGTTCACTGAAGGTTCAGTTTGTTTATGGTCCTAGACCAGTTCACTGCATAATCCAATTTTTAATTTGTGTATTCAATTTCAATACCTACTTTATTTGGTTAAAACTTGTATATTTTTCAAACTTTTAATTTTTATGTTTGCCACGTGTATAAATGTAGCCAAATCATCATCTTTAACCAGTTATAGCAGGTTAAAAATAAGATGCATAGTCCTCATTTTTTATTTTGGAATGTTCCAAAACAATTGTGTCAACTATCAAAAGAGAGTTTAGTGGGTGGATTTGATCGGTTGAAGAGTTTAGTGCTCCTATTTATTAAACTGTATTTTTTGTCTGTGGACAATAATTTTAGGATGGAGGGAGTAGTAACTTTAATACCCGGTTTCAAAAGTTTAGTGACATAAGTGAACAAAATAAAAGTTTGTTACTTATGGGTATGTTTGGCGAAAGTAACTGTTGCTGGTTGCTGGAACTGGAGATGGTGCTGTAGATTATAAAAAGAGATTATTTTTATAAGCTACATAAAGTAACCTTTGGTTTTAAGAAATTATGGAAGATTTTTTTTAGAATCTCATAAGTTACGTCTGCCAAAAAAAATTATTTTTTAAGTAGCTTATTTTTTGAAAAAATAAGTATAATCTGTCAACAATCTTGTGTGTCAACTGCCAAACATAGCCTTTATGAGGGTTTTTCTGAAAAGTTTAGTGCATATTTGTATGTTAACATTTCATTAACCAGATTATAAGACTATTTTAGATAGATGGTAGTACCCTCAAGTCTATAGATAGTGACTAGGGTTTGAGTGGAAATTAAAGAGTATGAGAATGAGAGAGTTTTACAAATAACATATTTAAAGGGTGCCTTACATGTTGCAGCTGGCCTTATATGGAGGTTGCTTAGCTGCCAACAACAAGGTCTCAATACCAAGTCATGTGATACTATGGTCAATAATGAAAGCCCGCCCAATGAGACCAGGTCGAAATTCGTTGTGTGAGGGATTTGAGGAAATATGTTTTAGGTTCAATCCCACCTTCTGAATAAAGGTTATTTGAACAAAGGCACATTACCTGTCACTACGTCCTTAGTGAAGGTTGGCAAGAAAAGGGATGCACAAGGTCAGAGCTTCTTCATCAATATAAACCTTTTGAGGAGATTTTTCAAATGTATCATCATAAACCCTAATGGACCCTAAGCCCACAACAAGGCCTAATCAACCGTAAGGCCACAAACGTGTTTCATTCGCGTTTTCGTTTTTCCATAAAAAAAATAGAAAAAAAAGTGTTTATTATGTTTAAATTTAATTTATATTGAAACATAATACAGTATACTTTATTTTGTTGTCTGCTAGAGGTTCTAACAATACAAATGATCCTGCTACACCAGGACTTTTCGACGTTTCAAAAAGGCAATCACTTTACATTCAGCTAGCACTAAAAAGGCTACTCCAAATAGAAGTGGTATAATTATTCCAAGTATTTTTAGCTTGAATTGCTTTGTACATTTTCGATTTTCTATTGATCTAGCCACGTTGACCCAATCATGGAAGCTCCAAATCGAATAGCTTTCGTGGGAAGCCCAACTCTTAGTTGGTCCTCGAAGAGACAACATGGTGTCTGTCATTCTAGTGCTAAAACTATATATATGGTGTCGCCAATGTAGTCGGTAATATTTTTTGGCTTCATAATCAGTTTCTTGTGTTACATTGTCCTCTATGTCCTCTCTGACATGCAGCAATTGTGTTTGTGATAATCTTAGTCCAATTTATTTTGCTTCCAGGATAATTTTAGAAGTGACAATTTGTGCTCAAAATCAAAAGAATGGGCTGATTTGGGCAAATTTCTAAAAGATTTGAGCACATTTAGTCATTTTTTTTTTTTTTTTTTTTGAAATAGGCATATATTGCCCATTTAAAAGTTAAATGGGCACAAACGAACACTTATTTTCTCTCAAATAGAGAGCATTACAATTGTTTTTAAAGAAAAACTTATAGATATAATATATTTAATTTTTTCAATATAAATTAGGTATTACGTTTGATGAATTTATTTCGTCGTTTTGGGTCTTTTCTAAAGTGATTCGTATAACATGCGCTCGTTTGGCCCGTGCTTTTTTAGCCCGTGTCCGTTTAACCCATAGCCTATGCCCGCCCGTCCCGCCCGTTTTGCCACCTCTAGATAATCTCATTATTGCTCCTTTATACTAGTACATTCTTTAATTAAAAACCACACCTAGACTCTCTATCGTCATAAGTGATTGAACCAATTCTTGAAGTTAATGGTTTCCCTAGGCTTTTGTTGGGCAAATTCAGTGCCTAATGATCGTCAACTAGATTTGAATAGAAAATAACCTAAGTGTAAATGAAGTCCCTGAATGATACAATATTCACGCAGTGATCTTTAGAGTTTTTCATAGACTAAAAAAGTCACACCACTTCTTGAGGTGGATCTGAGCAAACGAAGTCCTTGAACAAAGAAGAAGATGATGGAGTAAGTGAGTGATGACAATAACTCACTAACTTCCTTTGATCTCCTCAAGTACAAAGACATGAACTTAGATACTTATGATATTAAGTATAAAAGTCTCTTAAAAAATCGGCGAGAACTTTATTGAATTGATAAGTGAAGGTAATTATCATAGAAATTCAATTAAGAAATACAAGAGTTTGTACAAAAAGTGAAAACAGTTGTCAACACTGTACCTTAAAATAAGGTTGGAAGTGTTCCAAAAATAAAAGTATTAAATGCAGTAAGGTACCAGTATACCTTCCTAGTTAAATGTTTGACATGTCACTATTACCCTACGGCCACCTCTAGTTTGCCTATAAAATGTTGTAAAGGACTAACACTATGTTCTCAAATTTTTTTTGAGATGAAATGGAATGAAACAAAATAATATTGTGTTCTTGAGTTTTTTTCGATGAATGAAAGAAAGTGGAGTACTGGAGTGAGAGGAAAGGGATGAAAGTCTTTGTAATTTTACTCTATATATTTCATCCCATAAGTGGGATAAAGTTGATGACCCACCACTTTCTTTACTTTTATTTACTTTACTTTTTCTTCAAAAAACAAACTTGAGACTATAGTGTAAATGGTTACCTCGTACAATTTATATGTTAAATATTTACGAGAGCATTTACTCCTAGAACATCTTTAGAGGTTAGCATAGTTCTTACTTAAATACACAACTTTGGTTTGTGTTTACGAAAGTGAGGAGATCACTAAACTATCATTTAACTTTGATTGTTATTTCGTAAAAACAATCGTAGTAAATTCTTTGATTCATTCAAATAAGAGTTTAAACGTAGAAAAACTTTGTCATGTAGTTTGTTTAACTTGTTTGTGTACTATATATTGCTTTAAGTCTTTAAACAAACATCATATTAACATGGAAATTGAATTAACTTACTTTGCCTAAGTTAACATACTTTAAAAGAAACAAAAGCTTTGATTGAACATGAGTTTGCATTGAGATAACTCGTAGAGAAAAAACACTTTTATCCCCCACCCAGCGTCGTGCCCCCTCATCTTGTTGTTGCAAATATCATGCAAATGAAATTTATGTTGAATATTTTAGTGTAATTGGATTAACTTGTTTGACCAATTTCGTCATAATAAGACATCATTTAGGCTTGGACGTGCGGAGTGCACACCTATTTGAATTTATTATGATCTTAGGGGCGAACTAGCGGGGTTCCAGGGGCGACAACCCCTGGGAGCAGGGTCCAAGGGGCGGCAGCCCTGGCAGGGTCCAAGGGGCATCGCTCAGAAAATCAAATTTTCGAAAATTGAGGGACTAAATTTGACAAATTGGAAAACTACCCAAAAGGCGGTTATTATAGCCCTAATCCCGTTTTTTATAGATATACGTTTTTTTGGTCATTCAGTTTTTCTCTGGTTCATAAAAATTTCAAACAAAAACCATACAAAACGTTCTCAATCTCTGAATTGTATCCGATTGAATAATTCGGGAGAACCACCGAATTGATTCGATCTGAAAGTGTTCACACGCCTTTCAGAGATTCAAACATATCCGGTTGTGTTCGTTACTATTATCCCCTACAATTTAAAGATTCACTGCCTGTACTTCCTCCTATTCCGCCTAAAGGGGTAAAAGTCTCGGGTGAGATTCGAACTTGAGACCTTCCCTAGCCAAACCTCCCCTCCCCAAGCCCCTAAGAAATCTTGGTAGCCAACTGTTGGTTTATATATAATATACTTAAAAGACTAAATTATGTATTTGTAAAAGGATGATGCTAGGTAGAATGTTGCAGACATATATAGGTTGTATTTGTCGAATAATGAATTCCTCGCGATAGCATTGTTCGCTCAAGTTCGTTTGTGAGCTTTGGGTCTATTAGCTTTCTTTATATTTGCCTTATAAATTTGGGATACATCTAAAAATGTATAACTTATCACCTTTTTTTTAGCTGTGTACCTATTGTAATTCATAATTCAACAGTATCCTACTATGATCCTTGGGAAGGATTGTTCACATTCCGAGCGAAGCAAACAAGTGTGGCTGCAATACAAGGTTCTGAAAGGCAATCAGTTTGTTAAAAAGTTAATTGGTCATGTTAAAAAGCTGCAATACTAGGATATTCGGTTGTGTTCGTTACTATTATCCCCTACAATTCAAACATATCAAATGGTTTATAATAAGTCCCCATAATCAGGTGAGGTTCATATATAATAACATGTTATGAAATAATTTTAAGATTGTAAATCCTATAAGTATATGTTGGTGACTATTTTCGATATCTATTGGATTTGTAAAGCTTAAAATAGGTGTGTATAGCCAAAATCGATCTTTGAATTGATTAAGAATTAGCAAGTTTATGTTTTTGAAATAATACAATCTGTTATAAAAATAAAACTTCCATAAACATCAAAGTAAATGATATGACTCTGAGTATCATAACATACAATTCTGAATCAATCAAATCAGTATCTATATAATTCCGCTCCCATTTTCCATGAACAAAAAAAATTTCTATACACTCAAATAAAAACTCAAATTCCATATATATGCAAACACTCAAATCTCTTTCTGTATGCACCTATCTGTATACGTATTCATCACATTCTTTGCCGGTGAAACTTTACAAAGATTGGAAGAGATATATGTCATGAAGTTCTCCTCTATAAAAACTGCGGTCCACCACAAAATACAAACTTACTTTAAAGGTTTTTTTGCAGCTGGCCTTGTGGTCTTTGTAGCTGATGAACTAGCACTAGCAGGTTTTCGTGTTGTTGATGTTGATGGACTAGCCCTGTTTATGTTAAAAGAATATTTAAGCTTAAAATGGGATAAATGAGTTACTTTACATAACACATTTAGGGAAGTAATTAATATAAACGTATTCGGTTCAAGATAGGCAGTTTTTAGCAATGTTAAGTCTATATGATACGAGTACTATTTTATTTTAACAAAACCATTTAGAAGGTTTAG
This sequence comes from Artemisia argyi, assembly GCA_030686995.1. Lineage (NCBI taxonomy): Eukaryota > Viridiplantae > Streptophyta > Magnoliopsida > Asterales > Asteraceae > Artemisia > Artemisia argyi. Next base: position 114,136,002 of record CM060705.1, on the reverse strand, counting down.
CTATTTAAGTACGCTCTAAGCGATTTTCACCCCATGCGAACCCTTCTCATTTTGGCTATTAATTTGACTCATTAGAGATATAACAATGTACCTGCTTTGTGGGCTCTTTGCTGCCGCTGCACTAGGTTTCTTGAGCTTTGATGCCGCACCACTAGCAACTTTCTGCGACTGCGAGTCAGCTTCTGAGGACTCACTGGTTGCATCATCTTCGTCATCACCACCATCATCTATATTACCATCTTGACCATCACCTCCCTCCTTGGCTAGAGTAGCCTTAAGGAATGCCACCTGCTCTTTCAACTTCTTCAAATCCCCGTCATCATTATTTGATTTAGCAGCCCCAAGTTCAACCGTAGACACACGTTCTGCAAATTTTAATGTACTAACTGTTTCTCCAACTGTATCCGGATCAGGACTTACATGAATAAACATCAACGTCTTAGCTTGCCCACCTACATATTAAAATCATTCACAGGCTTATTAACGAAAAAGTTAAATACTGAAAACATGTAGTACAGTAATCTTTAGGTGTGAATACTTACCAAGAGCATCTTGTAGTAAGAGGGTGAGTTTACTGTTTCTATAAGGAACATGTGCATTTTTTTGAGAAAGACACGCTATGACGTCTCCTAGTGCAGAAAGTGATTTATTTATGTGTGTTGCCTCCTTTAATCTGTCACCTGTAGCTTCTGTTTTGTCAGCTCTTTCACTTCCAGCAAGATCAACTAGATGCATGCAACCTCTAACTGTTGAACCCGATGTCAAGTCCTTTCCACTTACATGAACCGTAAGGCAACTACAAAAACGTTTTTATAAAAAGTTATTGAAGAAGTACAATCCATCCCAGAATAAGTGTCCACATTTATTTTAGATTGTCCCAAAATAAGTATCCCCCCGTCTATTATAGTTTTCCAAGTCTACCAATATACCCTCAGTTACATCATATTACAAACTTGCATTAATTATACCTTAAAAGTGTGTATTGGTAAATTTGGTGTTATACTAGTAACCAGTGTAACGGCATTCCTAAAACTGTTGCCGTTGTCACTTATTTTGGGATGGGGGAGACATATATAGGTCATTTTTGTAACGAAAATAATAAGGGAGGGTACCTGTGAGAACGACTACTACGAGCATTCATTGCAGTAGAGCCCACAGCACGATTTTTGTGACCGAGATTCATTAAACGTAGAACATCTTCTGTTTTTGAAACAGGTACAAGCGCTGCATCTGGTACATTTATCCCATTTGCTGTCCCTAGTCTAATTTCTAACGTGGATAGTCGTTAAGAAAACATATATAATAAGAGTAAACTTTTGGATGTGCTTTTTCAGGGAACTGATTAAAAAAACTGACCAAAAATACTGTTTTTGAGTGTTAAAATGAGATGTAGCCTCTCAAATTAACCGTAATCTTTTTACCAATATATAACTACTTTTGTTGTGGTTGGTATGATATTTAAAATCCAAAGCTTATCACATAATTATAAGTAATATTTGTTTTCCAGAAACTAAAAATAGATTATTGTGACCATTTAACGTTCGATAATTAGTTCCAAATAGCAAGATTTGTGAATATTCAACAGCATTTACTATATAATAAAGGATATTTTGTGACGGACCCATCTGTATTAAGGAGATCTCGAACTTGTTCATTGTAAATTTCAAGCATCTGGACATGAACTTCATAAGCAATCATGTTCTTCCTCTGCTGTTGGATGTCAAACAAATCATTCAACGCCCTATAGTTCACTCCCATCAATTCTGGTGTAAGGTCTTCGGGTCCAGTCTGCAAAAGAACACATATTTTAGTAACAGAATGAGAGTCCCATTTCTTATGAAATTGTGAATGAACTTGTTACCATCGTGAAAGTTTTTCCTGATCCGGTTTGACCATATGCGAATATGCAAACATTGTATCCATCAAGAACAGAACGAATCAATGGTTGGGTGTCTGTGTATACCGATGCTACAAGAACATGAAAATGGAAAGATAAAGAGATATGTAAGTTGGTTAATATTTAAAGAAGGGTTTGTATTTTGGAGACATTACTGACCTTGAGTTGCTTGGGGGTTAAAAACTCTATTAAATGTGAATAATTTTCGAGTCTCTTTACCGCCTTTTGCAGGTGTGATAACTGCCATAGTAACCTCATCCGTGCAATCAACACAGCTCGGTTTTGATGGACCGAAAGCTGGTCTCACTCGGCAGTAGACCCTAATACTTCCTTTTAAATCTTGCACTTGATTATATAGCTTTCGGTTTTCATCTACAACTTTGCGGTAACCTGCTGCAGCTTGAGCCAAACTACGCAAGTGCTTTCCTGATATAAATAATAAATTTCTTATACATTTCCTTCTTCAGGGTAGCCAAGATTTCAACAAACCAACGCTGTTATTAAAGGTGGCAAGATGGGCGGCTTGAGTGACTGGTCAAAATAGGCCATGGTTTACTACAGGATGGATCACATGAGGTTGACCCTCAAACTTTTGTCCGTTATTAATAAGTGAATAATGTGATGATTACGAAAACAATATTATCAAAAGAAAATCCTATAAACATTTTTGAGGTTTCATGCGTTAAATATATACACTTTAAGATAGTTTCAACCCGTCCGAGATAAAACACAACCCAGATCAACCCCTTTTAAGGAAAAAAAAAGGTCAAAATTGCACCCTCTGGATATTGTATTTAGAAGGTAAAAAGGGAATACTGTACCTAAATTATCGACCTCTTGTTGATAGTTTGTTTTTAGCAACTCCATATCAGCTTTTGCAGTAGAAAAGGCATTTTTCAGTGCCTGTATGATATATTAATCTTTCATTATGTATCAGCTAATAAAAAAACTATCTAGGATACTGATAAAGGTTGAGAATATACTTGCAACTCTTTATGTTGGTAGTCAACCAGCCTCTGTTGCTTCATATGACTTGATTTTAATCTCTCGGATTCTGCATTGACCCAATTGTAGTATTCATCTTCCTTCTTTTCTTTGGCTGCTCGTCTTTCCATCTCTTTCTTCATTTCCATCGCTCTCTTCTCTTGCATCTCTTTTTTCTTTTCTAGTGCCATCTTTCTTTCCATTTGTTTCTTCTTTTCCATCTCGTCATGCGTATCAGTAGTAGATTCATTTGCATCATCTATAACTTCTTCATTGTCTATCTCATCATCTATGTCACTTGTGGTATCTAAATCTTCATCGTCATCATCATCTTCTTCTATCTCGTTATTTACATCACCAATAACATTATCTTCCATTTCTTTATGTATATTATCAGTGGTAGCCTTCTTGGTAAATATGGTTGGTTTCTTTTCTATCTCGGTATTTGTATCAGTAGCAAACTTCTTGGCAAATGTGGTTGTTTTCTTTTCTGAATCGTTGTTTATATCAGCAGACGGTTTCTTGATATCTGAGTTTGTTTTCTTTCTCATCTCGCTGACTATACTACTAATGGACTGTAATGCAATTGAATGAGTAAGCAATCCGAAAATGCTGCAAGTTATGCAGAAATCGGAACATAATCATATTAATGAAGTACCTTTGTTTCTTCTGCTTTCTTGGTCTCTGATTCTTCCTTCTCGTTATTTATCACATTATTGAATGCCTATTATGCAGGTGAATCAAATCAAAGATTTTTCTTGAATCAGCAGATAGTATGAAAAACTGAAATTGCTATTAAGTCGACATAAACTGGATTTACATACCTTCAAAATATCTTGTTTCTTGAATGGTGTTCTCGGTTTGGAGTCCCGAGGGGATGGCTGCCATTCAGAAAGGTTTTTCTGAATCAGCAAATGTATATGATTATGGGGAAATCAGATGGTAGTCACAACTATACCTTTATGTCTTCCTTACGAGCTCTAGGAGGCTCATTCTTAGCATTAAGTAAAGCAATTGCAGCCATCTGTTAAATAGAAAATATTAATTATATAGAATACATGTGTCCTTCTGGCTCTGGTATTCATCAATGGTTTGCATATCTGCGTACCTTTTCTTTGTGGATGGCCAATCGTCGTTCAAACTCTTCTGTGAGTTTGCTTAACACAATCTCAACAACCTGTGTACAAGGGCCGGGGGTGCAAAATTACATATACTTTTTTGAGCTTGTGAAACTATTGTAAAGTTTTATAGGCGATGTACATCTAATAAAGCATCTTTTAGTGAGTACTCACCACAGGAATATCTTCTCGCTTCTGATCCGAAAGAAGTTCACGAACACGCATGTGAAGAGGCTTTACAAACACAGAAATCACTCAAATGTTTCAGAAGGTTTAACATATTGCATCATTTGCGCGTAAAGAAACGAAACTGTACTAACCTTATCCTCAACATCTTTCCAAAGATCACCACATTTAGCCATATCCAACATGTTAACAACCATTTGTTTCCTTTCTGGAGAGGGTTTCGGATTCCCTTCAAACTTGAATGTGCCATGTGCACCTGCCTTTTTCCATTCGCCATATGATTTTAGCGCTAGTACACAGTTTACAACTCTTGATAACTTCCCACCCTATAAGTTACCATAAACATTAACTTACAAACAAATTATTAGTTTAGATATGATTTCCATTAGTTTCTAGGGAAACATTACCTGTTCCAGGTCAGAGGCTTCAAAAGTTGGAAGTCCTCTTTCTTCTATAGCTGAAAGAAAATTTGTGATATTCTCAAAGTACGGGCATGACGATAAAGGTGCTCCATCAGGTATAATAACAGAATCGGACGGCGCTTCCTCAACCTGAAAAACCAAGGTACCCAATGTGCTACTATTTTATTGTATAACATAATACTACAAAAGAAGAAAGGTGCTTACTTTTGGAATGGCGCCACTTTCAATCTTGTTAAGAACTTTGCAAAGAATGATCCCACTTCTTAGCCCCAGTCTAAAATTCTGTTCTGAAGGCTCAGCCGGTAAATCCTTTGCAGCTACAACACCAACCGATTTTCTTAGCCATCTTGTTGCTTCATATCTTTTTGTTGCTGAAAGTCGCAAACACCCCAAATTTCATAACCACAAACACAACACAAAATATATATAAACGTGCAAAAATAAAACCAAAATGCATGAAGTCATAATACCAAAAATGACAAACTAAACCGAATTCTAAATGTGCAAAAATAATTATATAAATGATCAATGAAAGAAAACTCACAAATTTTGGCATCACTGTTTGACGTCGTGCTAACCTCACACAATTGCTCCCCATGTTCGAGAAGAATATCTTCAACCATTGATGCAACAGAAAAGTCGAACGCGCCATAAGTTCCCGCCATTTTAAAAAAAACAAACCAAAAAATAGAAATACACCCAGAATTGAAATCCTTAAACAAAAGCTTATGATCACAAAAATTCAGCTTCAGAGACTTGTTGAGATCTCATGAATGTTGCATGTTACAAAATAATGAATAGTGCATGTTATATACAAAGGGAGATTATACACACACACACACAAAAATTGCAACTTTTGTGAAATATATTTTATTTGTTCTGTTTCATCTTTGTGTTCATCATTTTTAAACCAAATCTTTTCACAACTTTTAAAAATTTTGTTATTAAAGAATCATTAATCATTTTTATTTTTATCTTTTTGTTCCGTGTATGTCGCCATGGAGTGAAAGCTCCTAATGGTTTATAATTATACAAGAGTTTTGGGCCAGTCTTTTTGGTTAAATAACATTTTTACATAAATAATCTTAGACATCCCTTATTCATGCCTATTTTATAGGAGGTTATGTTTCAACTTTTGTCAACAAAGGCAAAAGTGCAAGTTTAGTTATGAACTATTAAGGTTTTATTTATTTTAATCTTGGTGACTTGGTACAAAGAATTGGTTTTTGTTATCATATTTGATCAAACAAAAATGTGCACCATAATTAATTATAAAAATCAAGCTCATGTAACAAAATTATCAAATGAAAATAAAGAAAATTAAAATCTAAATAGTGGCATTATGTTATGAGCCTTAAGCCAAGGTGCAAGTGGTCACTTGTAGATGGTAAGGTAAGTTCATTTTCTAGTTGGCCGATTAAGGACTAAGGCTCAGCTCTTTTACAATAGATGATGGACTACTGGTACAAAGCTCGTTTAGTTCATGCTTGCAATTTCATGTGTTGGCAATTGGGCAGGCGATAGAACTAACGAGAATCTAGATTACAATATCGTTACATGCAGTTTTTGATGTCATCGTACGTCTACATGTGTAAGATGTATAGTCACGAAAAAAATACAAATTTCATACACGTTAATTCCATCCCGCGGTTACTATGGTCACATACAATATAAGATGATCTTTGACTCGACACCATTAAACTAATTTTGTACACAACTCAGTAAACGAGTTTTTTTAATACATGTCGAGCTCACCTTGAGAAATACTTGATCTCAATTCATGGTTCAAATAGCTCGTATTAAACACAATTAAAAATATCCATAGTACTTTGCCACAAGTAATTCTATATGAACTTATGCATATGTTTCTTAAACTTGAAATCTAATTGCAGTGTACGTGTTACGCAATGAAAGTTTAAATTTGTTAACAAAGTGAGTTGTATAACATAAAGTTTTAAAAAGGCACCGGTCACTTTATCTTTAACGTGAATAAACTTTTGTCCCTCTTTGACTAGCCGAAAGCCCGAAAGCGAGTTCCTGAGCCGGTTAATGATTCGACAGAAGTTTAATATTTTAACATTTAGCCAATTTTGTTTTGCCAAGTATCACACACTCATAATTCCCTCTATTAGTCAACACATGAATGAAATCATGAATGCTAATTGGTGCAATTTCTTGGATACATAATGAATTTCAGAATGAGTTGATTTCTTGTGTTAAAGTTGTTACAAGAAGGTGTTTAAAATTTTCAGAACTGTCTAATCGATTAATTGATTTAAAGCTGCCATTTAAAGATTTCTTAAGATGGGGAAAGCATGTTATAGTTATTCTTATGGAGAATTAGTGTGATTATGATGTGTGGCATCCGTTCAAAGAACAAATTCATCCTGATATTCTTAAGGTAGAGAAGCTAGACAAGTTTGGAGGTCCTTATAAACGTCATGTTTGGCTGGATGTAAATGGATTACTTCCGGCAGCTTGGACCAGGAAAAACTTTACGTCAATTGCAAAAGAATGGGGAGTTTTACTATGTATGTTTGATGTAACTTCGAGCCTCAAAAGGATCGATAAAGCTTTTATTATGATCGAAACGACGCAAATTGAGAAAATTACAGCATCAAGAACAATTAAAGTGGGTGAATTGTTTAATAACATTGTTGTTAAAGAATTTGATTTAGAGGAAAAGTGGGACTTTGATGTTGATGATGAGCAGAGGGAAGTTCTGTTAAAGAAGAGGAGTATTGTACTAGATGAGAGTCTAGTTATCGAAGGCCAACCATGTGAAATCTCAAGCGATATTCCGGTAGAAACACAAGTCAATGGAGATGTTTCACATGACAAAGAAAAGGAACTAGAATTCCCGCCTTAAACACAAGTCAATGGAGATGTTTCACATGACAAAGAAAAGGAACTAGAATTCCCGCCTTGTCCAAAGCAAAAGCAAAAAAGTCATGAAGAATCTTCAAAAAGTAATGGTGCATATAAAGGGGATGTGCTAAAAAAAAGAGAAATGGATGTAGAGTCATATCAACTTTTTTATGAAAAAGAAGAAGCTACAAACCAAGCATGTTCTATATTCTATCAAGATAATTATAGCCTGGACGATTGTGAATGTATGATGTGCGATAATCTGAGTAAGAAAGTTCATGGAAAAAGAAAAATTTAGGATTAATCAATTGCATCAAAGTTTATGGGCATTGATAGAAAGATCAATGCTCGCTCTATCATCCATTCAAAAGGTAGAAAGAAGAAACAATCCAACACATGCCCATCTGATGACCATCTAAAATCATTAACGTACAGTTGAGGACGAATATAATGCAAATCTTTCTCCTATTAGAAAACAAAAATTCTTCTCTGAATTAGGTTTTTCAGAGGAGAGTGAAACTGAGTGATTTTTATGTCTATATCGGTTTTAAAGTTGGTGCTTTAGTTTGCAGTTTGTGTAGTGTGTTTTCTAGGTTTTAAGGTGGAGGGTAGGTTGGTTTCTTTATTGTTGGAGGCTTCTATGTCGAGGGCTTCTTCGGTTTGGTCTTCTGAAGGCGAAGTTAGGCTTGTTCAAGGGTAAGTTTAAGCTTTGGAGTTGGTTTAGTTCTTTTTTGGGAAGCATGCTTGTCTTCATTTTAGTCATTTGAGTTGTTTCCATCTACTTTTTTTAGTAGTTTTGGATGTAGTTTGATATCTTTAGCTAGTTAGGCGTAGTATTTTGTTTTGTCTCAGATGGCTTGTAATCAATCCAAAAATCTTTGGATTGAATATCTCCCATCTGTTTCTAAGGTTCGTCTTGTAATTTGGTTTTTCCCAATTGTTGAATATATAGTTTTTAGCTTTATTAAAAGACCAAAAAAAAAAAAAAAAAAAAAAAAAAAAGTAGTATCATACACATTATGTTTATTGTCATACACATTTGAATTAGACAAATACTTTTAAGAGATATTTTGCTAACTTGACTAAATTATATCATGATTTAACCCAAAACCGATAAAAAGTTAGAAGGAATGTCCTTTCCTAGTTGTACCTTACAAGTACCATCCTTTTTGTCCCAAAGTAAATCATGGACCTAGTGGGAATGATTATTGTGAATCTACATAAAATCTCAATCTTACACAAAAATGTATGGTGCGAACAACGTTACCCCACAAAAATAAACAGAAATAAAGAAATATTTTTTATAGGTTTACGGTATGTTTGGCAAATGTAGATGGTGCTAGTGCTGTTGTTGATGCTGATGCTGGTGGTTGTGCTGGTACTGAAAAAGATTATAAAAAGAGATTATTTTTATAAGCTACATGAAGTAACCTTTGATTTTTAGAGATTATGGAAGATTATTTTTTCTATAGTCTCTTATAAGTTCTGTCTGCCAAACAAATATTATTTTTTAAGTAGCTTATTTTTTGAAAAAATAAGCATAATCTCTTCATAATCTTTAATAATCTGCTGCGCCAAACACAACCTTAGATGTTTATGAAAAATTGAAAAGCTAGCTAGAGAGTATATACATCAATTTATACGTCTTTATAGCAAAGTCATGACATTTTGTTTAAACAATTGCCTTCTCTTAAATAAAGAATATTAATCTATTACCCCTTATAATAAGTTCCACTAATGTTACTAGAAAAAGAAGAAAAAAATTAAAAAAATAACAACCTTACCCTTTAAATACTTCATAGAGACAATCGGCAACTTTATCATTGTTTCACTCTTGATGCTCCTATATATATACACATGCACAACTGGAATATGATACACCTAATGAAACGTAAAACATAATATTTTGTATTGGCCAAAATGATAATAATATATAATTTGAATATACGTTTAGAATACTTATCAAACATTGCTTTTCACTACACCAATTTCTGAAAAAAATAAATAAAATAAATAAAAAACGTTAAAAACCAATGATTACATGTTGCAAAGAAAAAACATGGTCTGTCAGGGGGCCTAGCGGCCAAGAAACATAAAACGAGTTGATGATATTTATAAAAGAGGTGTTGATATGCATAAAAAGTAAATTTAGAGTTAGACTTAATACATTTATTTCATGATAAATGTAATACATTTATTATTTTTCATTATTTTACACCAATCATTTTTTAAATGCACCAATTAAATTTTTAGGTCTAAGTTTAGCATGCAAATCATTTTTCAATATAAAATACTCGACTCCTTTTAACTTTTAAATTCGAAGACGACCAAAAGAAATCCATTATTTAATACGTGATGACTTGGCTTGCTAACTTTCAAGGGGATGAGAATAACATGAATACACACACTTGTAAAGTTTGGCTTTGAAAAGAGCTTTTGACAAACTTTTGTGTAACATATATGTGTAATGTTTGTATACACACTACCACTCTTTACCAAGACATGAAAATGATGATCCCTTTTTAATGGCCAAAAGTTGGTTTGGGGCACATGAAATGCATCACCTTTTTTCACATGCATGGCTTCATCAAACTATTATAAATTATGTTCTATAATTAATGTCATACTAACGGGGAAGTTTTTGGTTTACGTTCTATTTTCAATTGTCAAGTTTCAAGTAGTTCAATTGTTCATAGTTGCTAAGATCCCGATCCTGATTTTAAGATTTTATGATTTTACGATTCTACGAAGCAAAAACGATCCGGATCTTACATAGGATTTTAACATGCTTAAGATCTTATAGGATCTCGATCTTAACCACAGGATCTTAAGATCTACTCCGATCCGATCTTACTTTTCTCGAACCGCAAACTAAAAACTACAAATTTATGGTTTAATGGTTTTATATAATTTAAAAAACAATATGTGATTCATTGTAAATATTCCATATTCATAATTTATGACAATATTTTAATGAAATATTCATATAATTTCATGTTTATAATATATAACAATTTGTAGATTTGAATAATATTACAAATATCATTAAAAATAGTATTATAGTAGGATCTTAGGATCCCGATCCGATCTTACGATCACGATCTTGAAAAGACAAAAACGATCCTAGGTAGGATCCCGATCTTGAAAACTTTGGTTGTTTTTATTCAATGAGGTTAGGTTTGTATGTTTAGTGATCTTGAAAAGACGAAAACGATCTTAAGTAGGATCCCGATCTTGAAAACCTTTGTTGTTTTTATTCAATGAGGTTAGGTTTGTATGTTTAGTTTCAATTGGTTTGCTTTTTGCAAACCTTCAATTGTATTCACAAGGGGTCTTTCGATCTCATTCAATATCAATTATTATATTTTGCAAAATAAAAATAATAATAATTAAAAAAAAAAAAAAAAATGAAAAAAAAAAAAAAAAAAAAACTGTTATAAATTAATGTCATATTAATGGGGAAGATCACACAATGGATATCATATAAACTAAAAAGTGATTTCTATAGCTATTGGTAAATTACATCATTTTTCCAACCTATCGTTTCTGGTTTTAAAAAAAAATGTTATTTGGCGGAACCATCTCAAGTCCGTGTACCTTTTTGGTACCGAGCCCCCCACCCAACAAGGAAGGCATATCCCGGTAAATTACCTAGGCAACACTGGCTGACCAAGTTGGAGTCCGGATTCGAACCCCCGCCTTTAAGCTTTGACTTGGTCAACTGCGCGCTTTTGCGGTAGTTGGTGGCCAACTGCCCTAAGGCAGCTGGTTAAATTAATATTAATATTACCTTCGTCTGATTTTATACCTCCATACATGCATGATACTCATCTTAACCTTCGTCTGATTAAAGCTGATCAATATTTAATATTACCGTATACATGATCAGCTTACTTAATTGGTATGTTAATTAGTATTAATAAGTATATGGGTAAGACTAAAATAAAAAGACAAATATTCGTAAAAATAATTCAAAAAATATAAAGTTCTTAAAAATGCCCGAAGAATTCCACAAGATATGGGACATTGGTGAATAAAAGAGTTGTATGGGAAGTTTTTTAGAACTGTATAGTTTTGATGAAACAAAATTGTGTAGAAACACTTTTGTGTATTAAAATTTGTAACTCGACATTTTGTGCATCTAAAATTTGTTTATGCATCCAACTTCTTTTTGGTATCTACATCAAAATTTCGTTGTGCATAACATATAAAAAATTTTAAATTTTGCGCATCACATTTTTTTTGTGCATTAAAAAAAATTTATAAAAATTAAAATTACAAAAACTTCTTTCACAACCTTTTTTTTATGCATCAACCTTTTCTATCTTGCGTAAGAACTTCAAAAAATTTCGATAAAATTTTACTTTTTTCATGTCTTTTTACATTTATTTATCTTTATTTCATCTCTTCCATATATATTAACTAGCTTCCAGGCCCGGCCGATGGCCGGCTAATTTTAAGAACTTTTTTTAAAGAAAAGAAAGATAGTACAAATGCTTTTATAATAGATTAACAATTTGAATTGCAAAAAACTTTGTGATTCTATATCATTTACTACGATGTTAATTGCATATAAGATAAAATTTCGGCGTCATGTTGCATAACGAAAAATAAACAAAATGCATACTTGGATAATATATTAAACTATCGATTCCCGTTACTTTATAGTAACGTTCAAAAAATAATCAATCATGGCTTGCAAAAATAAAAAAAGCCAAATTATTAAAAGACGTTTATAATAGACAATAATTAAAACGTACAAAAGACAACCAAGCTTTTGATACTAACAATTCAAGCAACAAACAAAAATCCATGATAACAATTCTATTGTTAATTGTTAATTTTATACATTTAAAACAATAATTCATGTTACCGTCGTAGTAGTACTTACACATATCCCTTCTTCATTAGTGCCGGCCAATGTTAATAGAAGACCTAAAAACGAATCATTGCTACGATTAAGATATTCCAATTAGAGTATTGTCTGATATACCTTTATAATTTATAAAGAAGCACAAACCTGGTAATCCACCAACAGTTTCAGAGCCGACACGCGAAAGTTCAGCAAGTAACATTGATAGTGTATTATGAAATGGATAAGATAGGAAGTCTGACATTAATTTATCTGCATCTATTATCAAATCCATACTGCCTTCCAGGAGCTCGTAAGCATTCTGCATACATGTTACGATCACAAAAACAATCAGATAAAAACACATATTGAGTAGTAACCGATACTTAGGCGTAGAGCCTTATAAAAGATGCTATTTACAGTGAATAAACGACATTATAACCTAATAAAAATGAAAGTTATATCCGAATTTGATTGGCAAAGATCCATTTAATATGCTACCATTTTTATCATTCATTAAAAAATATGCATTACTTAAAAAATATGTTACCATTTTATTCAAAAACTTAGTGAAAGAAATTGTTTTTGAGCATGATCTTGTAACATTATAACTTTTAACTCTACTCAAAAACCAATCTTACCCGTATTCCCTTTAACGTGTCCAATTTGCCACTTCTTACTTTAGGATGCTTAGTTGCTTACCTAGGTGATGAGTACCCTGGCATCACAACTCAAGCAACGTTGAATGTTTGGTCTACTATGCAACAAAATAAGCTTGATTTGTGATGCCAGGGTACTCATTCAAGGCATCACTGAAATACTTTTGCATAGATGGCTGCAACTTTAAAGTATTTCAGTGACCAACCAACATTATGAAGATTAAAGATTCAGTACTATCCGTTTATAAGCAAGCTTACCTCATCTCGATTACCATATATCACAAAAACTTGTTGGATGCGATAAGAAAGCTGTACGTTTTCAAATTCAGGTTTGTTGAGAACCAATTCAAGGACTGGGGCATTTTTGGCAGACGAATGTCATCTCAAGTTGCTTTCCTTCCGACTAAGGTTATTGCGTTTTATCCTAATCTGAAAAAAATAATCAGAAAGAAATAAACTGTTAAATACTGAATAGAAGATAAAGTAGCATTGTTTTTTGTAATATTTAAAAATTAAAGTACACATTACGCAACTTTCAATCCATTTGAACCGCTCCCCCTTTTCTTATATTTTTTTTACCCGTTTTAGATAAAAAGTGCCCAAACTGTAAATGGGTCTAAACTGCTATCTCTACCAAAGATTAACATGTATTTAGATATATTTTTCATTCAACGCATGAATAAATATATAAAGGAATGTGATTGGGAATCAGGGATATGCGAGGTAAACATAACATCACAATAACGAACCATACAGATATTATTACACGCAAGATGTCATTTATGCATATCAATTGCTTAGCTTTACATATTTATGGCATCCCTAGTAATTGATTCATTTTATTTTCACCACCATTATTGTAGTGTTTCTATTTGTCATAATCTTACCATATGATAATGCTCTCAATCCCTATTACTGTTCATGAAGAGTATTCGTATAACCCAATGCCCACCCCAAAAGTCTCAGTTTTCACATCTGAAATAACGTTTAACATATTTTAATACCTCGTATGGACATAGAAATTTTTTGCTTCTCATAAACCTAAGCACCAACATTTTTTTCGAATTAATTTCATATATCACCCTACATTCATGATTAATTTCATATATACCCAAAGTGCAAGTATTGAATGCATGATGTACAATAATTATAATGCATTTTTTGGTATATATGAAATTTTCAATCAAAAGGAGGGAAAATATGAAATTGCCCCCTTTTTTCTTAACATATAATAGTCAACACATGCATAAACTCGAATTTCAGAGTTGAGATGACACACCGACAAAAGATAAATTCATGTGTAGCTTTCAGTTATAATATATAGTTAAAAAAAATACATACCAGTTGGCACGACCTTCAATATATTGGGGATGCAGGCAAATTCGAGCAGTGTACACAAAAAGCATTTGTTATCAAACCTCGAAAAGATGCATAAAAAATATTTGTGTTGATCAATGTTAAAGAAAACAAAAGTGGAAGTAGTGATGAATTAAAAATACACTAACTATTTATGTTGTGATAGCTCACTTAGGACAATCAAAATGAAAACAAATCAAGTATGGCTTAATTATAAATCTATCAATGCCAAACCAAACTCTTACGATTATAGATTAATGATAAACAAAATTCCTACACTTATACACTTACAGATCATGTGAGTCCGAACATTGATACTTGCCAATTCTTTGGTTTAACTCCTCTTAAGATAAGAACAGAAAATGGTAACAATATATATAAATTGAATGCAATCACCTCACCTTTTTCTTTGGTTTACTTGCTCAAGTTTGAATTCTCAAGGTGCAGACTCGAGCATGAAATTACATTAACCGAATCATGTGCTCCTGTAAAATCACATAATAGCATCAGTTAAGTGTATCACGGACCTTATTATTATACTAACCAACAACTTCTAATTCGTTCATTCCTATTGAAACCTAATTAATCATTTGAAAGTTAATTTACACTTTAATTCTTCACAAATCTGATAAATTTAAAATAAATGCTGCAACATATTCACAACAAATTCGAAATCAAAATCATACGAATTAAAAACATAATTCAATCAATAAAAACTCTTAACTAATTCTAGATTTAAATTCAGTTAAACAATAAAATGAGAAATTACCTCCATTAGACGATTCCTTGATACACAAATTCAATCCTATATTCAAGAAAACATAAAGAATTGTTGAAAACCTCCAAAATTAATGAAATTATGAAATATAAAAAAAAGAAGGAAAAACAAAAGATAAATTTTACCACAATCAAGCATCTGATTTAATTAATTTAATTTGTTTTCATGTAATTTGAAATTTTATTGATAATTGTTTTGTAGGCATCCGCAATACCCAAGTCGCTCCAAATCAGATCTAATAATACAATGATGAGTTAAACTGTAATAAATCTTTAAGAAACCAATACATATACGATGAACATAGAATCAAAGATTAAAGAGAAAGCTTACCATGATTATTCTAAATCGAGTCCAATTTAAGAAAACGTGACAACACATTTAGAACCTGATTTAATTTAAATGGATCTTGATTTGATTTTCGGTTAGGGTTTAGAAAGGGGATCTCGAGAGTATAATGAGTGTTTCTTTTGGATGGATTGTATCAAATGAAAAAAGGGGTGATGCCGCCCATTTTTTCTTCCAGGTATGGATCTGATTTTGATTTATGGTGTGTTTGATTTGCGGTGTTTTTTATTAAGGTTTAGGGTTGCAAAGGGATGAGTGAGAGAATTGTGTGTGTGTTTTTTTAACAGTGGTATCAAATGAAAGTCAGAATAGGTATTCCGCCCAAATTTTCATTTCATTACTTTCTTAGATGTCAAAGCAACCAAACCGTTGGATAGGCATAAATGTCACGTGGCGAATTTAAAAGAATTTTGGGGAGGAGATTAGCTTAGAAAACCTTGTTTTATATAGATAGTAGATATATATACAACTAGAAAGAAATATACATGTGAGACCAAAGTATTCAAAACTCTTCCTTACAAAATGTGTGAGTGGGCATTAGTTAGGAGTTACTAATTCAACTTAAACATTCTTTTTCAATTAAAAAAATACTTTTAATACATATTAATTTAACTTACATATAATTTGCCTTAATAAAATGTGATGAACATAAAGTCTTCTAATTAAATTTTTAATCCAATGCTTTAAGGATACCTGTTTGACAAACTCATGTAAGATTCTTATGAAACACTTTTTTATATTCAAAATTTGGTAAAAGCAACAACAGCAACATACTTAATCCCGCTAGGGCGAGGTATGAGGAGATAGAATATAGACATATATATACTGCCCCGGAGAGGATTTGGCAAAAGCAAACTCTCTATTTGCATAAAACTAACATTGTTTCATTTAGAAGTACTATGGACTATTAAGTACATTGACTCAAGAATATGAATGTGAACTTTGAAGGTGACTTTACTGTTTACTATTATTTTGATCTTGCATGTTTACTCTAATTGTATCTTTGTTTGCACGCAGAGACGGAGACAGTGGGGGAGCCAGGGGGTGCTCGGCCCCCTCCAACACGCCCAATCGCTTTGCTATTTACCTTATAAAACTTAAGCATATGACACAACTATAGGCAAATGACCCCCCTAACCTTTAGTTAAATTACTTTGTTAGCTTGAGATAAAAATTTTCAGCCCCCCTTATTACTAATTCCTGGCTCCGTCCCTGTTTGCACGCACATCATGTTTCTACTTTCTATACATATTATATTTGGGATTGTATGTCGTCGATCAGCAGTATTCAGCACCTACTTCGTTGTTCACAAACGTGAAATAAATATGTGTACGTATATATGTCACATGTTGTCTAGAAGTTTGCTTACAGATTCTACATATGCCGCTATTGGTATATATAGTCGTTTAAATAGATTGTAGAGGAGAGGGTACTTAAAATCAAGTGTGTTTTGGAACATACATTGACAGGGACTACTGTGTCCATGATCAATTCGATTCTCAATTTTGTTGCTAATGTAATCTTTGAATCTTCATCAAGTTAGCGTGTTTCAAAATATTCACTTTGTTGCATATAGATGGATTGATTATTTGATTGTTTAGGCTTGAATCACATTTCCGAGCTTTATCATCTCTACAAAGCTCGTAGCTCATCATATGATGTTAATTTTCACATAAACATGCTTCCTTGTGGCCGTAGATTTTTTATTTATTTATGATTGCGGGATTGAAGATATGATACCTCGATAAAAATTATGTAACTAGAATATAATGTAACTACGGATTGGGCCTTAAACCTAAGTTAAGAGGTCAGGCTTTTTAACCAAAATTGGTCCAATAATTGGTTTAGTCGTGGCCTTGATATGCTTTGATCCAAACCAAAGTGCCTAATCAAAGATATTTGCACCAAAATGCTAAACCACCATAGTTCTCTTACAAAGAAGTCTAGAGAGAAAATTTTCCTATATAGAGGCTTATATTCGAAACTAAATAATTTGAAAAGAGCACAGTTGTCATCTGTGCCAAATTAGTAACTTTTTTGAAGTGTAAGATTGAGCAGAGAAAACAGAATCAAAGAAGAAAGTGAATTCTGGGCTGTGGATGCTGGTCAGATGTTTTTGAACTCAAGGAAAGCAATTGGCATACTTGCCTACAAAACACAATAAAGTTTGAAAAATCTTATTTCCCCTAAATGTATATGTTTCATTGATCATTAATCGTAAAACTGCATTTTGGTACTTTATATACATGTTTAAGTTGCTTATTGTGTTTTGTTAATTTAAGCAGATGATTTAGAAAATAAAAATAGATATAAACAAACAACACACCTAATAAGAAAAGAAGATCAATTAAACAAGCAAATGCCAAACACCCCTGCGATTATTTGAAAGACATGACGCAAAAACTTCAGAACTAAAAGCAACTGATAAAAAAGACTTATAAATAATAGTATCAATTTTCAGAAGATAACTTTAAATAAGTCTCAGCTAACAATGAAATTTAGGAAGGAAATCTGTAAAACAATAGACAATAAAAACTGCATGCCATTTTATTCAAAACTCAAATCATTACTCAAAAGCCCATGCGTTCTCCCTACGAATTTCTTCCTCCTCCTCAGGACTGAAATCGTTTTTGATGTTAAATTGCTTGCGGATGTCTTCGGGAGTCTTGCCTTTTATCATGTCTGCAACAGTTTGACATGTCAAATCAAGAAGTGACTTGATGTTCAGATAATTAGCAGCCTGAAACACATGAAAAACAGGAATTACTTAGCAACATATACAAGAACGAAGAAATCTGTACTAATAAAATTAAAAACTGAGAGTGTATATGTAACACTTATTCATAAAAACTATATTGGTATTGTTAGCCTAATAAAGGCTATATATAAACCCGTTGTATGTTGTTTTTTTATTATCAATTCAATGATACAAGGCTTTGTTCTTTCTTACTTAGTTTCTACCGGCACTAATACTGCAATAACAATTAGATACATGCACAAGACTTATTACATAAAGCTGTTTCATTAGTTATAGCCTATAGGTCATCTAAAAGTGTGGAAAGCTACAAAATCAGAACAAGCGATTTAAATTTTTTTACTTTTCAATATTGGTTTGGTGCGGTTTAAAACTGGTTTTAGTCGTTAAATTAAACCTTTGGCCATCGATATATTTCACCAAAAGTTTCATGAAAGTAAAATTAAAAAGGCACAGCTTTAATTTACTAGACTAATTCCAAGCTAGACAAGATATGCACAATTGCACATCATTATTGTCCCAGATTTTTACAAAATCAAGTCCATTAGATAGACAAAACTTACGATATCAAGTCAAGAAAACACTAATAAACATAATATTAGATGCATGTGATACTCACAAAATTATTTAAGCATTATATAACTAAACTCTAGCAGTACCTATCCGGAAAAAAAAAAAAAAAAAAAAAAAAAAAAAAAAAAAAAAAAAAAAAAAAAAAAAAACGTACCAGAATAAGATCATACAAAGTAGCTTGATCAACTTTCACAAACTCAGCATCAAACGATTTAAGATCTTCCTCGGAAGCCTTATCCTCAGACTTTGGTGTCTCAACATGTTTCTTACAGTACTCGATCACCTTTGATAAGATCTTGCTAGTGACGTTAGGAAGAGGGATGGCTGAGTCAGCACATCCATCTTCGATCATGTGATTGATCGTCTGTGACTTCAATGCAACGATCTCCTCAACTTCGAACGTCTCACCGTCCGAAGTCTTGAGCACGATCAACTTTGAAGAAGAAGAAGTCGACATAATTATCAGAATATGAGAATGAATGTGTAATTAACTTTGGGTGCAACGAATAAAACCTAGTTTGTTAAACGTACTCGTTATGAGTTTTTGTGTTGTATTTATAGAGTGGATTTTTTTTTTTTTTTTTTTCCATAAATTCTATTCCTTGTTGACCAAGGTTAATTAAAATT
This sequence comes from Artemisia argyi, assembly GCA_030686995.1. Lineage (NCBI taxonomy): Eukaryota > Viridiplantae > Streptophyta > Magnoliopsida > Asterales > Asteraceae > Artemisia > Artemisia argyi. The sequence goes on along the minus strand of CM060705.1, from coordinate 114,116,582 downwards.
TTAGTCGCGAAAATTTACTTTCCAAATATGTTTTGATATTCTTTTAAAAAACATACTCCATATTAATTAATTATATGAGAAATTACAGAACTTTAGTTGCCCTACGACTTATCACTCTCCAGACTTAAAAGTTTCAAAAGTACAAAATATATCGAGCGACTGGGCAACTTGTACAACGCAACCACAAGCCAAAAAGTGTCCAATTATTGTAGGTGAATTAATCTTTATTCGATTGTTTAAAGACCCTTGATATTGCAAACTTAAATATTATTAAACAATATAACTAAATACGTGCATGAAACAATTAACATATATATTTAGCAACTTCAATAAATGTAATCAATAAAATACCCATCAACACCATATCACACGGGGATTTTGGATACGGGGATTTTGGAGAAGACTTTTTGAAGGTGTGGAACCCACACAATTCTAGATGAGCCCACAGGACCTTCAATGAGGACATATCCTCGCCAAAGTCGAAACCCAATTAAACCAATTGATTAATTGTTAATTAATTAATTATATTAATTAACTAATTTTAAACTAAATTAACTAATTAACAGCCAGATTGATTGAGCCCCCAAAAATATGTACCTCTTAATTAAATCAAAATCATTTAAATCACTTAAACCTTAACCTCTTAATTAAATTTATGCTTTAGTATAGAGTTTGGTCAACACTTTTAGCGAGGACATGTCCTCGCCAAGGGGTTTGCGGGAAAAATTAGAAGGGAACAATTAACCAAAATGAAAAAATGTGAGAAAAAGAAAATCGGGTCAACTTTTTGGCGATGGCATGTCCTCGCCTAAGGTTTTAGTTGAAAATTTCCTCCACTTTTTTCCCATTTAAAGTCTAAAAATGAGTTTTTTGTCGTTTAGCGAGACACTTTTAGCGTGGATATGTCCTCGCCAAAGGGTTTGCGGGAAAAATTAGAAAGGAACAATTAACGAAAATGAAAAAATGTGAGAAAAAGAAAATCGGGTCAACTTTTTGGATATGGCATGTCCTCGCCTAAGGTTTTAGTTGAAAATTTCCTCCACTTTTTTCCCAGTTAAAGTCTAAAAGTGAGTTTTTTGTCGTTTAGCGGTTTTTTGCGAGGACATGGATGTCCTCGCCAAATCCCTGTCGCTTGTCCACCTTATTGTTGTAGTGCAACCTTATTGTTGTAGTGCAATGCAAAAATACAATAACCACATTGTACAAATCAAGTAGGATATTAGAATAGATTTTTAAATACTCTCATCAAATACACCAAATAAATTTTTTAATACTCTTATAAAAAACACTAAAACATTCATGGGGTAATTTTGCGGCATTAACTATCTCACAATATATTTTTTTCGGAACCCATAACCATTTGTTTGAGAAGCTTCTCACATAACAAGGGGTACCACTGGGACACAAGCCCATTAGTTCATAAAATAAAAATTAATATAATCTAGTATCAAAATATTTGAATGACATGTCTATGTTTTTTATATCTATTTTTAACATAATATAGTTTGTCATTCTTCTTTAAAGTTATTGGAACATAAAATTCTCATCTTCAATAAAGTTATTGTCATGAAAAGCGAATTACTAAAAATACATATGGTACCCGCCGTCGCAACTCGTGGTACCGTGCTAGTGTTTCATAAAATGTCATCACTCATCCTTACCATCTTTTTATAAAATTCTCACTTGTCATCGTAACTGAAAAAGTGGTAACCCAAGGTATTGAATTTTGAATGAGATTAGAAAAGAACACGTGAAGCAGATCTTGCATAATGATCATGCATGATAATTCAGCCATTTTTGTATAATTATTGATAGATCAGGATGATATTCAAAACCGAAATCGATATTTGAGAAAGTTCTGTTAAAGTCGGATAAATAATACTGGTTTTTGGAGTGATCAGGGAGGTTAGATATACGATGGCGACAAGAAATAGAACATTTATGTTTAAGAGGTATAGAGATGCACTGAAGACTGTTAGGCTTCCCTCGTATACCTCAGATGCCAGTGGAGGTGGCCCGGTGATCGAAATGACTAATAAGCAAACTCGATCATATGCTCCTCTTAGTACCATTGATCCAGGAACCTCCTCCTCGTATGTCCCTCATTTTTCATTCTGTTAGTTTATCAAATACTATAAAATTGTGTGTTATGTGTTTGTGTGCTAGCACATGATCGAGATGTATACCTTTCTGGTTACTAGGATCATAATGGGTTGCATTGAAATAGTTTCTCGTAATCTTGCATAATCACATAGAGTACATAATTGGATCATCATGATCAAACTACTTACTGAAAGAGCTACATAAATGGACATGATCAAGATAATATTTGACAGTCGTCATTGTTTAATTAGAGGTCCAAAAGTGAAGAAATGTATATGCTTACTAAAGATATATTATTACTCTAAAAATCGTGAATGTGAACGTTAGTACTTTAAATATTATTCTTATCGGCTTCTTTATGAGTAAGCTTTGGTTTCGCAGTATTTGCATCCTAATATTGACATGTACATGGACCATCCCAACTTGCTTGCCCAGTTACCTGGTCGGCTAGGAGGTGAAAATACACAAGTGTCTTAGGTTAGAGGCTGGGCAATACCTGCCTTAATCCTTGACTTCTTTATATATGAAAGTAGGATGCACTGGAGGCCTTAAGAGGCATGGTTAGGGATATATGGAACAAGTGCAGAAAATTGTGGCTAACAATTTATGCAATTGTGTTGTCATGGTCATCACAAATGATATGATACTGTTACAAAGAGGAGAAAGACGAGGCTTTTTCTTAATTAGCTGCTTAAACCTTTGAAGTGTTGAACAAAGTTATTATGCCTTTAAGTCTCATTAAGGTCGTAAGATTCTACATTATGTTGTCGAATGTTATCTGCTCTAGCTCATTCTAGATGTCATATATATGTGAGGTTATGCATGCTTAATTAATAGGTTTGCAAATAGTTGTTGTTTTTTTCTTTTTTTTTTTTCTTTTTTTTTTTTTTTTTTTTGTTTTTCCTCCAACAAAACTACAAGCTGTTCTATTTGATAGGAAGGGTTACACAGACTTCCGCCATCCTACATATACATAAGTTTTAATTCACTGGTCTTAAATCAATGTATATTAAGTTGTTAACCGTTATCTATAGAAGCAAAAACTTATGTACATTTAAGAAACCGCAAGACTCTTGCCAGCAGCCCCTTTTTCCTCCTTGTCCTCTGATCCTCTTTCGGCATTTCACCCTTAAATGCTTATTGAATTTTCAAATAGAACTGGTTCATCGTCATACATAATTTTAGATTATAGTCCACCTCAACCAACATTAGAGGTGACCAAATGACTCATCATTCTACTCATATCCTAGTTTAGGTTTCTGTTTTTGCTTGAGGTCAACACTCCATCAGTAAGGTTCACTGATCTGTACTTAAACCTTAGGCAGAGTGAATCCATAAACTTCTATAAACTGGTGCAAAATGATAATTATATTAGAAATCCATACTATAATCATCACAAGTTCGCAATGTAGTACGTTAGCAAAGGGCGTCTCAGTGTACACTTTAGCTGACACCAAGTTTGACCCTTACCACATACATGTGGTCAACCATTCCTGACTAATTAGATAGAGAAGAATGACAGCAAACATCCAAGCTCCAAAAATTTGACTCTCTACTTTCAATAAAAGTGCTTCACTCATGCTCCCAATGAATGCATGCAGTGAAGCAATGTTCTACTTTTTGCAGTGTGGGGACACCAACAGTAGGTCTTCCTCCAGCTTGGGTTGATGTATCTGAAGAAATAGCAGCAAACATCCAGCGTGCACGCTCTAAAATGTCAGAGCTATCAAAAGCTCATGCCAAGGCTTTGATGCCCTCATTTGGAGATGGTAAAGAAGATCAGCACAGGATCGAGGCTCTTACCTATCAAGTAACTGATCTTCTAAAAAAGTCAGAGAAAAGGTTAAGAAAATTATCTGCTGGTGGACCTCTTGAGGATTCAACTATTAGAAAAAACGTGCAGGTAAAATCTTTTGAAAAACCTAGCAGATGTAACTTCTGATAAATTTTTAGTTTACTCTTTATCGCTCTATATTGGTGATATAAGCTGTCATCTGAAACCATATATGCATTCTGCTTTTATGTCAGAGGTCTTTAGCCACTGATCTTCAAAGTCTTTCAGTGGAACTCCGAAGGAAGCAATCACAGTATCTGAAGTGCCTTCAGCAGCAGCAGAAAGAGGTATGTCCTGATTATTAATCTGATGTCTGGTTGACATATATACCAGAATTCTGTTACTCATTGCTTATATGGTCTATTCAACTCTTCGTTGAGAATACTAATTAAACAATCATGTTTTATTTAATGACATTTCGGATAAACAATCTTATTTAAACTTGAATACAACATTTTCATAAAGTATTATGTATACGCCAGGTTACATAATATATTTGCATTTTCTTGTAGAGTTCAGACGGGGTAGATTTAGAGATGAACTATAGTGGAAAGCATTCTAAAAGCGAGGATGATGGTTTTGATGGCTTGGTATGCTTAATAATACCTTTTTTATCAGTAAGCCATTGACCGGCTATTTATGTTGCACTCTATTGTAGTGTGATATTTCTCAATTGATGGATATATTTCACAATCAGTTACCTCTAAATTGGCTTTCTTAAGTTTTTACCTTTTATCTAGGGTTTTAGTGAACATCAAATGGCCAAGCTGAAGAAAAGTGAGGCTTTCAGTATGGAAAGAGAACGAGAGATTCAACAGGTTGGTGCAAAACAGTAAATGTTCAACTTTTTGGTTCCTTAATTTTTATTTTTCGGCCTGCATATTAATCTATTTACTGTCTCAGGTGGGAGAATCAGTGAATGAGCTGGCACAAATCATGAAAGATCTATCGGTCCTTGTGATCGACCAGGTCAGAAGTCATTAACCTCTAGATTGTTCACAATTTTCCATAACATCCATCAACTGACTTTATTGACACAAGCAGGGAACTATTATAGATAGAATAGACTACAATATTCAAAATGTTGCAGCCACTGTGGATGAAGGCCTTAAACAGCTACAAAAGGTTGCATTTGTCTCTATAATCTTTTTCTACCTTTTGCCGAATTTGAACCTAAACATATGAAAACGGGTCAATTCATGTTGACTATTATTGATAACTGGCCAAAACAGGTCGAAAATAGCATATAGTGGATTCAGACAGCTTTCAGTTTATATAAAGAACAGATTTTATGTGATATATAGTTTTTATGATCATATAACATTAATTATGTATGTTTATAAAAGATGTACTTACTAGTACCTGTTTTGACCTGCTGATACATTACACCCCACGGTTATAATAAATATATAAATCTTATATTTACACCTTTCATTGGTATTAAATTTGCAGGCAGAGCGAAATCAGAAACAAGGGGGAATGGTAATGTGCGCTACAGTACTTGTGATCCTGTGCTTAGTGATGTTGGTTCTCTTAATCATCAAGGAGATTCTCTTCTGATCCTTCTCCTGTTTAACATCATCAACTTGCCAGATGCTAAAAAGAATGTGGGCTGGTATCATCCGAGATCATATTTATCCCTTGATTCTTTTTCCATCAGGTGGTGCGGGGGAGCTATTAAATAGTAGTACCCGTCATCAGTTGATTTACTTTCACAAGCATGTATAGAAAATTGGAAACCTGTAATTTGAACATGCTTACAATTCTTTCGGCTGCAAAAGTCTTTGAATTTTCTGGTAGACATTCTCTTCGATAACTTTATTCCTAATATAGACTATAAAAGATTCTTGATGTAGAGTAGACATATCTGAGAACAATGTAAAAGTTCATCATACTCAACTTTTTGACAAGACTATACTTGATAAACAAAACTCGGGTAGCTTGGAAAAAAAACTCGGGTAGCTTTACTCGGTATAACACCTTTGCTATAATAATTTCCTCTGACACATAGCTTTGTAGTCTATATTACTGTTTGTGTGCTTTTTTCATGACATCACGTTTATGTTATGAGATAATGAATAGACTCATCTCTAACGATATGATTTAACTGTGTATTTAGACAATAATTTGAGTCCTGCCAGTCAGAGACAAGATAATGAGAAGTTTGGTCTACTTCCCATACAAGTTTTAAATGTCCATGCGGCCCTAACCAATGGACTTACTTCTTTGATACAATCTAGAGCATCATGTAAACAACACTTCTTGAAAATACAGTTAATACACCATGTCACGATTTTCTAGAAGCACTTTAATAATGAACACATTCCACAAATGCATACATTTGAAACACTTTAAAAACGCAAAAAAATCAACCTTCTGGTAGAATACTTTCTTGGTAAAGACTACTACATTTTTTTTGGTGCAAATTTACGAGGCCGTTGAATTTATCAAGCACGAAAAAATTGATATAAGTATGACATACTAAGCAATAAGATAAGATGTGCAAAAGCGGTATCAATGACAATTATCTTTCTTGTCCACCAACTAGTAAATGTAATAACCAGAATTTTGTGGAACATACACCAACGCAAAAACATATTAAAAGCAAAGTCAAAGGAGCTGGAAATTCCCAACAAGTACTACAAGGGTAACTGCAGCAAAAAAGGGGAAATTCTGTAAACCTCAGTTAAGATTACCAGAGGCACTTCCCTAAAGAGAAACAACATTTAGCTTTACATATCATTTCGTCAAAACTATCCATCAAAACTTCACTGCTACTGATTGGAGAAAACCTGTGATTCAGAAGGGTCATTACTCGTTACTCTGTTTAACTTTGTATAAATCCGACAACAAAGTGGAAGAAAGTTAAGATTATGCACATACCTTTCTATTGATTGAAATTAAAGCCACCAGCAGGAACAGAATTAGCACCTCCAAAACCAAAACCAGGTTGGTCCACCTCACCAGGTGGCATCACATCATCCTCTTCCTCCAACCAATATGTCTCAAGAAGCTTAACTGCGCTCTCATATATCTCAGTGTTATCGTGATTCTGTAGCTCCTCAATTTTCTCCAACCCTTCAGCTTCATCAATCATTTTTGCATAAAGATTCACATCTTCTGATCCTCCCAAAGCCTTCTCGGCTTCGCCGACCTTTAGTATGTTTTCAAGCCCCTCTAGACAAACAGTCACGATTCGGGGGTCTGGACAGATGAGTAGGTCACACAGTGGTTTAACACATCCCTGACTAACAAAATACCTATAATGATTGTATAGAGAAAACACATCAATATCCATAAACAGTATACTAAAAGGGGACATAGGCAAAAAAAAACCCATCTTACTTGATTTGGTCATGGCTTCCACCAGAAGTAGCATTTGAGACTGCCCATGCAGCCTCTTTCTTAATGTCAAACTCTGAATTTTGAAGCAAATCAACAAGGGGCCCAATGATATTTGCTTCAATCACTGCCTGTAGAATAATCACCAAATGATATTACCAGTCAGTAATGTAAATTGATGCTTACACAGTTAAATTTAGTCAGTTAAGATGGAAATAAATTATCGAACCTGAATCTGGTCTTTGTTGCCAGCAGTGATGTTTGAAATAGTCCAACAAGCTTCCTTCTTGATGCTCTTTTTGTGTTTATTTAACAACAGATTCAGAAGACAGGGAAGCACTTGTTGATTGATGATATACTAAAACAGATATAAACACAAATGAAATTAGGTCGAGAATATACTACACTACTGTTTGTAATAAACAAGAAGAATGATATGTGGACAAAAAGTTTACAAAAAAAAGGTTAACACAATGATGTGGCAAGATTTTACAAAAAAAAGGTTAACACAATGATGTGGCAAGATTATTTCTTTTTCATAATTGTTTTAATTGGACCAGTGATCTTGCCACATCATTATGTGAAACCTTTTTTGAAAATTTGAAATTATTTTGTGAACATATCATTGCTCAATAAACAAACTTTTAAATTAAGAAACCTGACATGAAGAGCATGATCATAGAATGAGATTTCATCAACAATACAATGTTTTATTTTATACTATCAATACTTGGTCAAACAATAAAATGAAAACAAAGCTTAAGTTGAAAAACCTAGAGCATAGAATAGACACTATTGATTGTAATGATCTAGTAGAAAAGATTCCCTCTTTTTCATATTTTAGATACATTTGTATATCGGATTGCTAGTCAGAAATCAAAAAAATTCTATACCATGCATATATTATATAAGGAAGACGGTGTGATATGACAATATTGGATAAAAATGTGCCATAATGTGCCAAACTACAAAAACATATGCACACTGGTTAACTTCTTCCATATAGATTTGCTTTTTTAAGTTTTAATATGTAAAAAATCTTACAAGACCCTCTTGGCATGCAATTAAGTCTGACATGTGTGGAAATATTAAGCCATCTAAGTATGTGCAAACACTGGCTGAATTGTGCAAAGAAAAAAATTAACCTAAACCCAAACCATATAAAACACCTGCAAAAGCTATAGTAAATGAAGAGAATTACATATGAGTAAGTGGAGTCTAAGATGTACCTGAGTTTGCATATCATCTCCAGTAACAATGTTCCCAACCGTACGTAGAGCGGGGATAAGCACTGATGTAGAATAATGACTGACACACCAAGAAGATCAGATCCAATTGACAGCATGTTAGGAACTATACAGGGTTGATGTTATACTTAAAAAACAATATCGATTGATTACCATACTTACTTCAGTAACTCAACCAGCCTGGGGCATACATTTGCGTCAATAACAGCTTGAATTTTATCATTGTTACCATCTGAAAGATATGACAGAGCCCAACAAGCATCCGCCAAAACTTCTTCATCATTTGAATGAATAAGTTGCTGAAGAGCTGGAAGCGCAGGTCTTGTCTGTCAAAAGCATGTGATAATTAGTTGAAAATATTTATGGACACATCTATGAAGTATAATATGTAACTGGCTATTGAAAAGATGCAACAATGTAAACAAACGAACCTGATCAAATGAAGGTTGTGGTTTGCCTCGGCAAAAATTTGACAGTGTCCACGTAGCATTTCGCAACATTGATAGCTTCGCATGCTCATTTAACTGAGCCAGCAAAGGAATCAATGCACCTTGTCCAAGTACAAGGTCACGAAATTTAGGGGAATCACCAGCAACATTCCCTAGCGCCCACACAACCTACATATACAGAAAGATATGTGACATTAAAATCCTCATGGATACAGAAACAGAAAAGAGAGTACATGGAATAAAACAAAAGAAAACATCGTATATAAGAATATACCTGCTCCCTGACTTCATCACTGGGAGATGCAAGAAGTTTCACAAATATCGCCACAGCACCATGATCGATCACCACCCTTGTGTGTTCTGATGTCCCAGAAGCAATATTAGTCAATGCCCAAGCAGCCTCAAACTACAACATTTTGAAATATTTATTAGCAATTTAGCATACAGCATATAAAACTATGGTGTTTATTTATCTTATATTGTTCTGTTTCACCTGTAGTTGCGGAAAATCCTCTCTCATAAGGAACTCCACAAATCGGGGAACAACACCAGATTGAATAACTTCTTCAATGGGAGGGCTACGTTCTGGTTAAAAAAGAGGTAATGGAATTAGCTATGAAAAAAGAAAAGCACGTTAAGATAAAAATTCCCATGGCATTACCTATTGATAATAGCTTACGAAAATGGGTAGTAGCCTCAAGCTGCAAACCATTATCTTGAGACCAAACTCCTGCAACCATTGCAGGAAGATTTTCCAACTGCAATCAGCACAATCATAGGAAAAGTTAAAACTTACACCAATAGTTCATGAGGTTTGCTGTTAACCTAGAAAGTACAACCACTATGTTTCTTCACAAGCCAACTAAGGTAATACAGTAATATGGTGGATCCCCAAAACTCAACATTTAAAACTAAATCAGTTTCCAAATGAATCACTCAAAAATTATACAAAAATGCCCATCCATAACTTCAAGAGATAACCTAGGTAATCATATACAGATATACAAACATCATTCAAAACGAATGATCAATCTTAAGTCCCTAATCCCTTAAACCAAAATAAACAGAAACAATAGCAACTTGTAAAACGTGACGAATCAAAGTAGCAAACTACTAGGTTCAGCCAACAAAACTGTTAACAGAACAAACCATGTCTTTTAGATAACTAAATGTTCTTCAGGATAAACCCAAATGATCAGTGTGCTATCCCTTGTGGTTAGATATAAATCATTTAAAACTTTTGCAACTGTATTACATTAGTTTGCTAAGGAGCATGATTTGCTATACATTATAGTATATGGCCATGGCCATCTAAATTACAGGTTGATGCTTCATTATAAATTGTTCTCTCTATGTTGTTAAACCTTGTCGCAAATCTAATCTCTTATTGCTACTGTGCTAATTTTAAACAGAAAATCTACACGCATCGGTTCCCAGAGTTCAATCTAAAGTTAACCTCAAGATAAGGGAGTGTTTGTATTAGCTTAATTTTCCAGCTTATGGACTTATTTGAATTTGAAAAAGCGTATAAGCTCATTTTTCCAGCTTATGAGCTTATGAACTTTTCCACATTTAAATAAGCTAATCAAAACACGTCGCAGATATTGCTATCATTACAAAATCCCCACAATCATTGCACATACATTATACATTATGTTTCTATTTGGTTGATGTTGCTGACTATTCGTTGTGATGGTTCCACCAAACCAACTGGTCTACATGACGGTTCGGTTTTGAAAACATTCGTTTTAACAGCCAACATTACATACTAAAAACCACAGCGGCATTCACTACACGCCAACCTATGCACCTACCTCGCTTATTTCCAAAAACAATTTATAACTCTCATGATTGCTTTAGTCAATTAACCTACAATTCCCGAAACAAACACGAAACCCTAACTCTAACTCTAACTCAAAGCAATGAATGCAATTATATGAAAAATCCACAAACTAAACTAATCATTCATATTCCTCACAAATCCTAAAAACCGCAAACCCTAACCCTAACAATATTCAATAAAAATTCATAATCATTCAAAACAGCAACTAAATAAACATCAAATTATATAACAATTAATCGACCTTCTTATCGAAAGCAGGCATAGCAAACTGAGCACCACCACCAGCGACCACTTCGCGTCTCTTCTTCTGCAAATTCTCCTCTCGTTTATTCTTACGAATCTCCACAATACTTTCCTCTCTTCTGGTGCGACCTTTGTCCGCGTCTATGGCGACTTTGTAACCGTTACGCCGCGCCTCCGTCCTCTCATTAGGTCGAAGAGACATGGTTGATGTTAGTGGCGCACGATAGCAGAGGCTAGGGTTTTGATTTTGTGTGATTTTGGTGTTTGGTTAGCGGAATTGGGATCTCTGTGTGTGTGTGAAGTGTGTGAGGGTTTGGGGGTTTTTATAGGAGAGGGGGAATGGGCGGGCCGAGAGGAGCTTTTGCGTGTGAGGCTTTTTTTTCAAAATTTGAATTGGTTGTGTGCGGGTAGGGTTGTAAATGAACCTGACGAATACGGATAAAGTTTTGTTCAAGTTCGTTTGTTTATTTTTAATCGGGCAAATAAGATAATTTTCTTGTTCATGTTTGTTTAATAAAAAAATGAGGCTATACATGTTCGTTGATGTATGTTCATTAAACACTAAACGAACATATATGAACGTATATACTTATAAACATAAAATTTATAAAAATATACAAAATATTATGTTTTATAAGTTTTGTTTTATTTAAGTAAACCAATTTAAAAAATGAGAAATGCTAGAACCACATAAAGTTTACAAAACAAAATCCGCAAACTAATGTGTCTGCATGATTATTGGCTTAAAATATGAGATGTTTTTAAAAGTAAGAGTGGGAATACCAAATAATTACATACCACATCATTTTGTGGATTTTGTTTCGTAAACTTTATTTGGTTCTAACATTACTTTTAACAAATATATAATAAAAGGATACGATATACGAATATAAACAAATAAATAAACATAAACGAACGTTAACAAGTGCATAATCAGACATTCACAAAAGTAAATGAACCGATAAAACGTCTGTTCATATTTGTTCTTAACCAAATGAACGTAAATTATTATTCATGTTTGTTCATTTATTAAATAAACGTACTTTTTACCAAACAACTCACGAAATATTCACCAAATGTCCAGGTCGTTTACAACCCAAATTAGAGCTTATGCAAGGTATTATTCATAATCTTAAAAGCTTGTATGATGGGTTTGTAAGCTTATTAGCTTATACATGTCAAATAAACATAAACTAAGACTGTGTTTGGCAAGGGCTTATACGGGCTTGGGCTTTTAAAATAAGTCAGCTAATAAAATAAGTCTCGTTTGTCATGGTGCTTATAGAATGGCTTATAAAATAAGTCGGCTAAAAACTTCAGCCTCATAAAAGGAGCTAAAAACTTTAGCCCGGGGCTTCTGAAGAATAAATTATTTATTTACCCACAAAAATATCTAACATACACAAAAACTCATTTAATTATGTCCTTTTTAGTAATTTTGTAATAATAAGCCCTAGCCCCAGCCCATTTGCCAAACAAGTTTATAAAAATGCAAATTTTAATTTTAGCTTATAATACAAGCCCCAGCCCCAGCCCCAGCCAATGGCGAAGCTATATAGGGGCGGGGAGGGGCGCCCGACCCCCCGAAATTTTTTTTGCGATGTATGGGGTATATAGTTTTCGTGTAGAAAAATTTCGGTATATTCGGTTTCGACCCCCCATTTTAATTGTGAAATTTTTTTTTATACATTAAGCAATAAAATTGATCCGTTACATTTTACATAAGCCCATCTACCCAAACTAAAATCCATTAACAAACCAAATCCCAAACTAAAATCCATTACTTAGCCCATTTAAAAAAATAATAATAATAATAATAAATAAATAAATAAAAAGGGAACAATAACAATTAACAAACCAATTAACCAAATCTCAAACCCTCCCCCTTCGACCACCGCCGAAGGCCGACCAGCCTCCGCCACGCCTGACGCCGCCTGCAGCGGCCTTTCTGGTTTGTTGTCTTTAAATCTACTTGTCTTTTATTTAGGTATTTAGTAGAAATTAGGGATTTAAGTAGAAATTAGAAATTGAGTGATGCTATTCAACATGTTGATAGCCGCAAAACCAAAACGATATCCTTACTTCGAGCTTTTTTCACATGCCTCGTCCATGTTGGACACATAATTATCACCTGCAACTTTTGCTGTTTCTAAGTTTTTATGAACACTACAAGCAGCCGAAAGACCGCCATATCGTTGCACCAGCAGAAAACGGCAAGTTAACTATAATAACCAAAGTTTTTTTAAGCAGCCCTGTTCGGCAATAAAGATCAACCATACATGAGTAATGTTCGGATGTTGAATCAATACGATGATATTTCACCTTCAACGCGTTAACCAGCATGAGTATATGAAGTAATCACACCAATACACTTATATCCTCCATTCCCAAAATCTGTTTCTGAATTTCTTTAAATATTTCAAAAGCTAAATTAACACCCAGTCCACCAGCTGATGAACGTCTTATTTAAAAATACAATAAGCTAAATCAATTGTCGCAAATTTCAGTAAAGTTGCATTAAATGTACATTGGAGAGGGATTGTGTGTCCCCCTAGCATCACTCAAAAGAATCGGGTCGTGGGTTGGCAGGGTTGCACCAGGAACTAAAGTTAGGAAACAAAGAGTGGCAATGGAAAAAACTAGAGACTATGCTGCATATATAACACGCGCTGATGGCTTCATTGTTATTTCTATGCTGCATATATAAGACTCGTAAATACTCGAGCCAATTGCGATTTCGTAACATGAGTGTAAGCCAAGAGCAGCAAGAAATGCACCCCAAACACCTTTATCAGGTTCCAAAGGCTTCTCCTTTACCAGTTTCTCTGCTTTTTCAGTCTCCCCCGATTTCCCAATAGATCCACTGTGCAACTATAGTGTTTCCTCTCACCTTGAATTCCAAATCGTACTCCAATTCAATAAAAATGCCTATAACCCTCTTTAACTAGTCAACCGGGCACACAAGCTGACAGTAAATCAATGTGACTTACATGTATGGGTTTGACTCCACTTTCAATCATTTCATCAAACTCACATAATGCTATCTTTGCCAATCACAACCCCCAATGTGGAGTTCCATGACAACGTATACTACTTTCCTAGATTTCTAAATGTACAGTCAGTTACAAATGGGATTAAGATTCAGGAGACTGGTTGTACCTGCTTCTTCTCATCTACCTCAACATACCATGATTTCCAGGCCACCACATGATATGCAGACCTCTAGATAGTGCCCTATGATTGGGGTTACATTTTATCTCTGAAGGGTAAATATGTTAACTAAAAAGCCACCCAAACGGGTAGAAAGTAGTTCAACACTATATTCGTATTTTAATTATCATATTTGACGGAATTTATAAAAGAAAAAATATACAGCAAATGAGTACTTCCAGGTCACCCCAACCTATTTTCACCCGTTAGCCAACACGCCCGGACACCAATTTTACCACTTATAAGGTTCAGCAATGTACCTGTATCGTGATGTTGATGGCGATAAGTATTAGCCAACTTCTCCCTGTCCTGAACCCGGGTTTACTTTTTGTTTCCAGAGATTCCTTGCCTTCTGTGCAGTGAAAAGCGTCAAAGAGCCAAAGATAAATTCCTTTGAGTTGCTTTGAGGCTGCTGATGCTGCTGCATTGTAATGTTTTCATCATATCCGGCCTTCACGCAGTCAATATATCTATGCATGCTATGTAGTAAAATCGCAACGAAAATACCATGACACTTTGTCTTTAGTCCCCTTGCTACTTAACATTCAATGGTTTCTGGTCTTATTAAACTATCAGCCAGAGAGTTTCATGTCTTTCTTCATCTTGTTCGTATCTATTATTTCAGCTACATTTAATTTGTGATTTAGTCAATTCCATTTGGTTTATGAGTACATTTGGTTCACATATGTCTGCCCATTTACGTTATATCATAAGTCCAAATTTCAGTTTTGCTTTTTAGGTTAGGGGAAACTCTATCCTGCTACTACCCTTTAGCTTTCTAGCACCCGTTTCCATCATCTTGTTCCTCATCTCAATAACACGACTCCATGCACCCTTTTCACCATGGAGCTTTATTAGCATTCTGTAGATAGTCGGATGATCTCTAGCCAAATCCTCAAGCCCATTTGCTAGCTCATAACAGGAGTGCAAGCCACAAGCAGCAAGCAATGCACCCCACACACCCACATCAGGCTCAAAAGGCATGTCCCTTACCAGTTTCTCTGCTTTCTCAACCTCACCCGATTTCCCGTATAAATCCACCATGCAGCTATAGTGTTTCATTTCAGCCTTAATTCCATATCTTGCTCCCATTGAATAAAAATGTTTTTCACCCTCTTCAATTAATCCTCCATGCACACAAGCGGATAGCAAATTGATGTAAGTTACATGATCAGGCTTGACTTCACTTTCTGTCATTTTTTCAAACTCACTTAGTGCTCTATGAGCCAATCCATGTCTAGCACAACCTCCGATTATCGAGTTCCATGACACTGTATTCTTCTTTTCCATAGACTCAAAAATAGAAAATGCAGCTTTAATGTCACCACATTTTGTATACATGTCAACAAGAGATGACAACAAAACTACTTCATAATGTAAACCAGATTTAAAAACGCACGAATGCAATTGTTTCCCAAGTATAAACATGGAGCAACCAGCACAAGCGTCAAAGAGAGTAGAAAAGGTAAAATGGTTAGGGCGAGATCCTGAGTTTAGCATCAAGATAAACAATTCTATAGCAGCGATATAGTTCTCACATTGTACATACCCCTTTATCATTGCAGTCCATGAAACCACATTCTTTTGCGGCATATGATCAAAGATGGACCGTGCTTTATCAATATTTCCATTTCTTATATACCCGTCAACTAACGTGGTCCAAGAAATAACATTAACCTCAGGCATCATATCAAACGCCATTTGCGCTTCAACCATCAAACCCAAATCCATATAACCCAAAACCAACGCGTTCCAAATACTCACATCTTTCATAACTACATCATCAAACACACGACGCAACCCCTCTGGTTCCCTCAAACGAGTATAACCCCTCATCAACGCCGACGCCACAAACACATTATCATGAAACCCCAACTTAACCACAAGCCCATGAAGCTGCGTACCCAATACACCAAACACATCCAAAACCCCACTAATGACCGTAGAAAGCGTAACCTCATTAGGTCTTTCACCACCTCGTTTCATTCGTAAAAAAAGGTGGTAAACTTTGTATGAATCATTCTCTTTAGCCTTGTTTAAACCCGACAACATAATATTCCACGACACGACGTCTTTTATAGTCATTTTATCGAAAATCTCGTATGCAGAATGTATTTGGCTGTGTCTAATGTAGCTAGTGATCATTAGGTTCCATGTAACGGTGTTATGCGAGGCAGGATTTTCGTCGAACAGTTGGCGTGCATGGTTTATGTTCCCGTTGCGAATGTTGTCTTGGATGAGATTGGTGTTTGAAAAAGCTGATTTCATACGTGAACATGTTTTGGAAATGAGTTTTGGTGATCTTAAAAATGTGTATTGAGTTAAGGTCATTGAATGTCACTATACTATCCAGTTCCGAGATGACATATAAAGCGTTGACTTTCAAAAGTCAACCCAGTTTGGACCTGGAGTGATACAAATAACACGCTACTTTTTTACTTGTTAGGGCCTGTTTTAAAGCTTTTTCTTGACCACATAGCTTTTTGTTACTCCCGTTTCAAAATTATTGTCATGAGAAAAATCACAAAGTTTAATAAAAATAAGACGATTATAAATCTCAACCATTTAAAGAGAATATTTCACTAATATATTCTCTAGTTTTTACTTTAAAAAAATGACAATTATTTTAAGACATCTCAAAAAGAAAATGTAAACTATAATTTTGAGAGGGATGGGGTACAAAAATAATCTCTTCTAAAATATGTAGCTCTATTTGGATATATCAACTTCAAGTTTTTATTTTAACAAGTAGCTCTTAAATAAAAAGTCAGTTCATGAAGCTTTTAAAATATTTTAAAGCTGTTAAAACTATAAATTACTGATATACCTCCAACTATATTACAATCTTTTTCAAAATTAGATATGATTATTGAGATTTATGCATTCAAGCAAAATTATTATAATAATAACAATAGTAATACCAATAATGATATAGATATGTTGCAACACTATGTTAAAACCACGATTTATAGATTTGTTATTCGATATGATTAACCACAATGATATATATTGAGAGTTCATTTGGAATTTTAAAGAAACGGTAGAAAATACTTGTAGAGCACAGTTTAGTGAGCATACTCAAATTGATGTTATTATGGCCGCATTTACTTTGCATAATTCGTAATAGTGATGAAAAAGATATTATATTTACTACGATTAAGCATCATCCAAATTGCATAACACCTGTTGAACTTCATGATTTTCGTGGCCATGAAAGCTGAAAATGTCTCTCAATGAACATCTAATGGGATTAAACGAATCCGTAATGATATTGCTACATCAATATATAATGCATCGTCAATAACTGTTACAGGTTCTATTTAAGCAGTACGATTATTTTTAAAATGAGTTTATTATATTTATTTTCTACATTTGTTTACAATATCTTTTATGTCATTTTACATCTTATAATTACAGTTAACAACTAATTTACCAAACACTTTTATTGAAAAAAAAAAAAAGATACAGCTTGTAGCTTATGTTAACAGCCTTGTAGTTTACATACTGCTAATTTTTGCCAAACATACCCTTATTTTACTTGTTTCACTTCGTACCAATAATTTCTTCGGGTTCTTGAAGAAAAAGAAAATCTTGGAGTTATGTTTCTAGGTTGAGGAGATTGCTTTGACTTTCTTGTTAACCATACCTGAAAGAGAGTGAGAAGGGGATCTTGTTCTTCTTAAACTATGTTTATCAACAATCTATAACAACCCAATCTTTTACTAAACTATTATTTTCATATTCATGCACCTATACAGCCAATCTCAATCTTTTCACCATTTATCAACAACCTAACCTAATATATAATATTATTTATTTATATTTAATTTAATTACTTAAAACGAAAAAGAATCAACCTTGTAAAAATTAAAGAGAAGTGATATGTACGCATATCAATTTGATTTGTGCACATAAAACCAAATGTAAATAGATGGTTATATCCTTCCTTATATTTAGGCATTCATTTGTCGAACTTTTATTTTTGTTTCCCGTCAATTTTCACCCTCCTTTAGAGAGCTAATTTCCATCCAACCAAATTAATATAACATTTTATATATCGAATAATTAGAGATGTTAAGGTGACGCTTCTCTTTGTTCATCCAAAAGTCAGAGGCATCCACGATACCAATATCTTCATTGGATAAAACAATTGTGGCAAACATAACTCAAGAAATCAAGTCAAAAATATATAGTAATCTACCAATCAAACAACACATTATTCTAAATAATTACGGACTATTAAATAATCTTTCATAAATTTCAAGCATAAGCAGGTTCAATGCAAATATGCAGCCATGTGAATGTCTTAGAACCAAGCGACCAGTTAGCTATTACGGAGTAAAAATATACTTAAAATACACTTGCATGGAAAGTCTCGTGAAGAGCGTTTGACAAAAAGAACATTTGATATACACATTTGATATAAGCAGGGGAAAACCAATTGGCTACTAAGAGAATAGTAGAGTCATACATGAATGGATATGTATACATGCATACGTGGCATACATGAAATAAAGTTCACATGGGCTTCATCTAGAAGATCAACTTGAACAAGTTGTTTGCAAGATAAGATAAATGACGCTGAGCATTAAATGAATCACGTGGAATCGGAATATATTCGATTGAGAGGAAATATTTGATTCTTATTTGATAAGAAATTGGATTCGTTACTCTCCTATAAATAGGGAGGCTGGTAAGGCATCTAAGGACATTCACAATCAACTATCTCTTTCTCTCTATATATATGAAATATATTACTTTCATTTACAACCTCACTGACTTGAGCGTTGGAGTCTAATACGGGGAGCAAGTCCCGGTTTACTCCTAACGTATTCTTCTTGATTGATACAGATAAACAGGTCACCTATAAGCTTCCGGAACCTGCATGGTGTCGTTTCTTTCATATTACCTTGTGTGAAGCAGCTAGATTTTGGTACGACAACCTGCCATCCGGAAGCATACATAGCTTTCACGAGCTAAGAGACAAGTTCCGGGCAAACTTCTTACAGCAGAGAAGGTTCCAAAAAAACCCAAGTGGAAATCCTGGGGAACCGCCAACGTTCAGATGAATCCCTAAGGGAATACCTAGGCAGGTTCGGGAAGGAAACCTTACACATGACTGACCGCTCAGACGGAATGATGACAGGAGCGTTCATCAGTGGATTACGCCCAGGAAGGTTCTTCAAAGATCTAATTGCTCGACCACCTAAGTCCATAGAAGATTTATTCATACAAGCGCATAACTTCATAAGAGCCGATGAAGCAAATATAGAGAATCGGTTACGTGACTCAAGATGGGCTAAAAACCGACACGGCCAAAGCTATCGCGACACCACGAGAAGACAAAGAGACAGACATGTCACTCGTCCTAATGGAAGACCTGGTGAGCGCTCTGGCATGCACAAACCCACCTTTACGCCTCTACTTAAAGCACCCCCTGAGATATACGCTACATCTGAAGGAAAATCCTTGCTCCGACCTCCACCACGAATGTTCGCACCCGCCCATCACAGGGACGACACTAGATATTGCGAGTTCCATAATGGCCACGGCCATGACACAAATGATTGTGTCGACTTACGAAAGGAAATTGAAGCATGCATTAGAAATGGTCGCTTGAGCCATCTCGTGAGAGGTGCAAAGGCCCAGAACAACAGCCAGGGCGCAACTCCTTCCAACACTTCCGAAAGAGGTAAAGATCAAATTGATTGGAAGTAGAAGATTGTCGAGCCCAAAGCTGTGAATGAAGTTCTGATGACTAATGAACAATGGTCCCCAATTCGCTATGAATCAAGGATACCTCAACAAAACATAGACATCGCGTTCTCATGTGACGACCCCATCCCGGAGCACTGTAACGGTGATAACCCGCTCATCATCAAAGCTAACATTGGAGGATGTATGATACACTGAATCTACGTAGATGGAGGAAATTCAACGGAAATAATGTATGAGCATTGCTTCCAACAACTAACCAATGAGGTGAAGGCATCAATCCGAGTACCAACATCACCATTAGTAGGTTTTGCAGGGCAGACGCTCTGGCCACTCGGAGTCATAACTGCCCCTCACCCTTTTCGATTACAACGAGAAGGGCAGTAAAACTATCATGGCAGACTTCATGGTTGTCCGAGATCCATCACCTTACAATGTGATTTTGGGCAGGCCAGGAATGAGGCAACTGGGCGCAATCGCTTCTACAATCCACTCACTTATTAAATTTCCCCTCCAATCAGGTATCGCCACTGTTCGCGGAGATGTACTTCGTAAAGCTGAATGTATCCAAATCTCTCAGAAACGGGTGTGCGAATCCGAGATAGAAGCCACCTCAGAGACATAAGAAAACATTAATGAAAAGGAGAATGTAGTAATAAAGGATGCACACCCAGATCAGTCAGTTGCAATTGGTGCCAGTTTATCACCCCGATCTAAAGAAGAACTACAGCGAATTTTGAGCGAAAATTTAGATATATTTGCATGGTCTCCCTCTGATATGACCGGGATACCAAGGGAGTTCGCTGAACACAAATTAAACATACATCCACGCACCTTCCCGATTCGGCATAAAAAATGAGTGTTAGCCAAGGAGCGCAATGAAGCAATCACCCAGGAGGTCACAAAACTGGTAGAAGCTCGAATACTCAAAGAAGTATAATTTCCCCGTTGGGTTGCAAACCCAGTAATGGTATGAAAAAGCGATGGCACTTGGCGCACGTGCATCGACTTCACAAGCCTAAACAAGGCTTGCCCAAAAGATAGTTATCCGCTGCCTGAGATCGACCAGAAGATTGAATCCTTGGATGGATTTCAATTCAAATGTTTCCTGGGCGCATACAAAGGGTACCACCAAATACGCATGGCGGAAGAAGATGAAGAGAAAATAGCGTTCCACACAGAGCATGGGACATTCTATTATGAGAAAATGCCTTTTGGGCTTAAAAATGCTGGCGCAACCTGCCAACGGTTAGTGGATAAGGCCTTTTCAAGCCAACTCGGCCGGAACATCGAAATATACGTAGACGATATGGTTATTAAAAGCAAAAGTGAAGGAAGTCTTATGGAAGATGATGTGTGCTTATTCACACATCCTTTTTAGACCCTAAATCCGACCAAATACACCAAATGCTAACCAAATATGCCAAGAAAATGTGTGTTTTTGTATTTGTGTATGTGCAGGTACGAATATGTTAAAAATGGACAAAAACAAAGCCAAGACTGACAAAAACGAGCACGAGAATGGAAAAAGGTCAAAAGCCGGAGCCGAGGAAGCTTAATAATCAAAGAAAGCTCAAAATGTCAAGAAAAGTCCTCAGAGATTCATAAAGTTTCAAGAATAGTCCATGGTCAAAGTTTGAAGAAATTACAACCTCAGTCCCTTAGCTTTCAGATATTGACAATTTTGGTCCCTTGAAGAAATATTTGAAGAAAATTCAATATTGATCCTTTATAATTCAGAGATTGACAACAAAGGCCCTTGGAAAATACTTTGGATGATTATCAGTTTTAGCCCTTCTAAATTGCAGATTTACACAATTGGTCCTTGTGAAATTACTAATCTTAAATCCTAAAATACTAACAAACCATACGGATCACACTTATAATGAATCCACAAAACTCCCTTGGCCCAAATACAAAACATAAGCCCACTCCCTAAAAACTCTTACCCGATCCACTCATAATACCCAAGTCAAACCCAAACCCGGTCAAACACAATATTAATTACCCCTTTCAAATAACCCTCCCCCCAATTCTTTTTATCCAGAAATCATTTACTGTACACATGAACCCTAGAAAAGTCAAAACCAAAATTCACAGCAATTAAGGGTAGTTTTGTACAATCCCATGTTTCTAGAACTACCTGACATGTGCAGAGAATGCCACGCTGGCAATCCGCATGGGAGTGAGTGCAATCATTGGGTAATGATTTAATATAAGGGTCGTTATTGATGGGAATCATCTGGAAGCATGATCAAGGGCTAAGAAAGGTCTCTAAGAAGCACAACTCACACGGATTGGTGAGCTGGACAACCTAGAAGCTTCAACCCATGCATCTCCCATCTCCTATATAAATCCCCCCTGCTCCATAGATTAGTGTGTGTAGTTTTTTAATGTTATGTTGTTTGAGTATTTCTTCAATTGTAGTTTTCATTTCCAAAGTATTGTAATTCTGTTTTTTTTATTAATAAAATTCTAGTTTGCTTTAATTCCTTCAATTTCATTTAAATTTCTATTGCTTATAGTTTAATATAGTTGTTACTGTTTCATTACATCTTCTAATCTACTTTTATAAATTTCTAGTGATTAGTTTATTGTTGTTTACTTAAATAAAAATAAATATTTTTCAATTCACTTAAATCCAGCTTCAGATAACTATTTACTGTTTGCATAGGCTTATTCAAGCTCATATAGCTTGTAGTGAGCTTATTAGATCAGAAGTACTTATAATCTCTCCTGGTCAACAAAAGTCAAATAAGCTAGCCATAAGCTTCCTGCTTATTCAGAAGGTGTTGGAGGTTCATTAGTACTTGTTTTTGGGCCTATTAAAGATAGGCTTGTACGAAATGTCATCCATGTTCCGCTGGGATTCATTTAGTAAGTTCTCTTTTTGATTTATAGTCCAATAATTGCATATTTAGTTTAAGCCTATTAGATCTAATAGTAGTGTTTGATTACTGTTTTATTTGTTTCATTTAGTTGTTATATAGCTTATTTGAGTAGATTTCATTAGATTACAAGTATTCTGCATCAGTTTGATCTTAACTGCTTCATATTGCTCATATATCATTACTTGGATAACTGTGGTGTTTAAGTGTTTGTTATCTATGTTTCTGGAGCAATTTAGTTAGCTGAATCATAACTAGAGCTTATTTTGTGGTTTGGATTGCTGTTGATCACATTAGCTTATTCATTTGGTCATAATAGTTTAGTAATAGAGTGTTTGGATTAAGGATTTATGCTGAAGTATATATAGTCGTTTACTTGCTGTTAATTTAGCTTAGACAAGTAAATTAGACATAGACAGGTTAGTTTTAGTATATAATTCATAAGTCATAAAGAATAAAGTCAAATCTTCTTATAATCTCATCATCAGCTTAATTGTTAGTTTTATTAGATTGCATAAGCTCATAAGTAGTTACAATAGTAGTTTACATAGCTTGTTTAAGGTTCCTAGTAGCTTATTACATCAGCAGTACTCATTTGGGATCAGTTAAATCTCATTTTAGTCAATCTAAGTTTGCTTTTCAAAAAGTCAACAAGGATAGAAACTTAGAAATAGTCAGAATTTTGTGAGCTCTTGTAGAATTCATTATTGATTGAAAAGACCTGTGGTTTGCTGATTTGTGGAGCTTAGCAGCTTGAGAATCATAATCAAGAAGAAAGTCTAAGTTTGAATCTCATTTGCTTATTAAGATTTTGGATCTAAGTTGACTGTTTGAGCATATACCTCCCCTGCACATCAGTTTTGGTCAACTTTTCTAGGTAACATTTAGGCTAGTAATTGAGGAGTAGTGATAAGGCTTTTGGTGTTTTTAGTTTCTCAGTAGTATAGAAAAGTTTTTGCCCCTATAATCTCTCACATAACAGCTTATTAGGGCTGCTTTTCATAAGCCTGCAAATTAGGTGTTTGAGATCTAGAAGGCTGATTCAATGTAGGCCTGCAATTATACTTGGTTGCTTGTAACTTGACATTTGTGGATCATTTGAGCTGTTTAGAACCTGAGGTGGCTTATTTCATTGAGCTTGTACCTTTAGCTTATTCTGCTTGCCATCTGCTTATTCTTGTTGCTTATTTAAACTGCTTATTGGACTCCAAGTGTGTTTCTGTGGTACTTTTGGTGTGAAATCAATACAACTGAGCTTAATTGAGTTAAATACACCTTTGGTTCAAATTTCACTCACTTTGGTCAAAAGTGCTTATCAATAAGCACTTGCAATAAGAAGTTTTTAAGCCATTCAGCACTCCTTCAGCTTATTTTTCACCTTTAAAATTTTTTCTAGGTTTTAATTAGTATTTTAGAATTTCCATAAAAATTACATATTTTTCTGAGTTGTTTTGTTATTTTTTTTATTTTTTATTTTTAGTTTTTAATCAATTTTTAAATACTTTTTAATAAAGAAAAATCAAATAAAAATCAGAAAAAGCTTGAAAAATTCCAAAAATATTTTAAAAATAGTTTTTAGTTATTTTAGATTTTTCAAAATTAATTTTGTATTTTTCTCACTTAATTTCACTTTTATTTGAATTTTTATTACTTTTTAATTAGTTAAAATAGTTTTTAATTCATAATAATTAAATAAAAAGTTAAAAAAAATATATTTTTCTTTTTTCCAAAATTTTCTTTTATCATTTTTAGCTTAGGAAAATTATTTTCATACCCGTAGGATTAGCCTAGCTTTAATTTCACTTTTTATTTCGCGCGTTTACGTTTTAGCTTACGGTTTTAATTATGCGTTATGTTTTAGGTTTGGTATTTTGATTTACTTGCTTAATTGGTTATTTGTGCTTTATTTTAATATTCATTAGTGTAAATCTCATTCAAATCATTTTTTCTCACTTTCACGACACTTTTCACGAACCGGGAATTACAAATTTCATTCACCTTCACACGGACTACGACCTCGGGGTTTGTATTTCCTTCAATTTCTTTGGAGAAATATAAATACTATACTATATAAACTATATTTGATTTTCACACATCAAATTTTGGCGCCGCTGCCGGGGAAGGTTGAAGAGAATTTTTGATTTTCGATTTCGAATCGTGTTTTGAAAACCTTCCTCATTCTTGTATATATTTTCTATAAAAATATAAAAAGTACAAAAATCAAAAACACTTTCACTAAAGTGTTTTCAAAAATCCAAAAACTAAAATAAATATCCTCACTCTCGAGAGAGTGTTGTAAACCATTCCGAAAAAACAACAAAAGAGATCTTGAATACGCCTTTTTAGAAGGAACCGTTAAACTTCCCGTCATAATCTCGTAAGACCTTAAAGATGAGGAGAAGACCCGCCTCTTAGATGTGCTCAAGAAGTATAAGAGTGCCATCGCTTGGCAAATTTCCGATATCAAGGGCATAGACCCTCGTTTTTGTACTCACAAGATTCTACTTGAAGATAATTACAAACCTTTCGTCCAACAACAACGACGAGTTAACCCGAAAATTCATGAGGTTATCAAAAAGGAAGTTATCAAACTCCTCGATGCCAGAATGATTATCCAATCTCAGATAGTTCATGTGTTAGCCCGGTACACTGTGTTCCGAAGAAAGGTGGTATGACCGTCGTGACTAATGAAGATAATGAATTGATTCTGACTCGACTTGTTACCGGATGGAGAGTATGTATTGATTACAGAAAATTAAACGATGCGACTAGTAAGGACCATTTCCCACTTCCTTTTATGGATCAAATGCTCGAACGTCTAGCGGGAAATGAGTTCTATTGTTTTCTTGATGGCTTTTCCGGGTATTTTCAAATTCCGATTGACCTTCCAGACCAGGAAAAGACCACTTTTACTTGCCCTTATAGAACTTTTGTTTACCGATGTATGCCTTTCGGCTTATGCAATACTCCAGGCACGTTCCAGAGGTGCATGATGGCAACTTTCCATGATATGATTGAGAAAACCATGGAAGTTTTCATGGATGATTTCTCGGTTTATGGAGATTCCTTCACATCTTGCCTCTCCCATTTAGAAAATATGCTGAAACGGTGTGAAGACACCAACTTGGTTCTAAATTGGGAGAAGTGCGATTTCATGGTTAAAGAGGGCATTGTCCTCGGCCATAAGATTTCAAAATCTAGGATTGAGATCGATAGAGCTAAAGTCGACGTAATTGCTAAGTTACCTCATCCCACGACCGTAAAAGGAATTAGAAGTTTTCTCGGTCATGCCGGCTTTTACCGACGTTTTATCCAAGATTTTTCCAAGATAGCTCGGCCCCTGACCCATTTACTGGAAAAAGATGCTCCGTTTATCTTCTCAAATGAATGCATTGAAGCATTTAATATCCTAAAGAAGAAGTTAACGGAGGCTCCTATCTTAGTTGCCCCCGATTGGGACTTGCCTTTTGAACTAATGTGTGATGCTAGCGATTATGCTATTGATGCACTCCTGGGGCAACGTAAGTCAAAATATTTTCAGCCGATACACTATGCTAGTAAAACAATGACGAATGCTCAATACCATTATACGACTACTGAAAAAAAATGTTAGCCGTCATTTATGCTTTTGAAAACTTCCAACCTTATCTTGTCTTAAAAAAATGCATAGTGTATACGGATCATTCGACTCTTAAATATCTAATGGCAAAGTAAGATGCTAAGCCAAGATTAATGCGGTGGGTTCTACTCCTTCCAGAATTCGATGTTGAAATTCGAGACAAAAAGGGAGCTGAGAACCTTGCCACTGATCACCTCTCAAGATTAGAAAATCCCCATCAAAGTGATTTCGAGAAAAAGGAAATTACCAAAACATTTCCTCTCGAGACACTTGGGATTTTATCACACAGTGATCCTAGTACCCCATGGTTCGCCGACTTTGTGAATTACCATGCGGGTAATTTCATAAGAAAAGGGATGTCGTTCCAACAAAAGAAGAAGTTTTTCAAAGATGTTAAGCATTATTTCTGGGAGGACCCCTATTTGTTCAAAATTTGCACGGATCAAGTGATCCGACGGTGCGTTCACGGCAAGGAAGCCGTTGACATTCTTATGGCATGCCACAAAGGACCCACGGGGGGACATCATGGTGCCAACTTCACCGCTAAGAAAGTTTTTGATTCCGGCTTCTACTGGCCGACGATATACCGGGATGCCCATGACTTGGTGAAGTCATGTGATTCTTGCCAGCATCAAGGAAAAATCTCTCAAAAGGATGAGATGCCTCAAAATGTTATTCAAGTTTGTGAGATCTTTGACGTCTGGGGTATTGATTTCATGGGACCATTCCCGTCATCTAGATAAAACAAATATATACTAGTGGCCGTCGATTACTTGTCAAAATGGGTTGAAGCAAAGGCGCTCCCCACCAATGACGCCCGAGTTGTAAAATTTCTCAAAACTCTCTTCGCCCAATTTGGTGCACCTCATGCTATTATAAGTGATCGTGGGACCCATTTCTGTAATGACCAATTTGCTAAAGTTATGCTCAAATATGGTGTCATACATCGTCTTTCTACTGCATATCATCCGCAGACTAGCGGTCAAGTTGAGGTGTCAAATCGTGGCTTGAAACGAATCTTAGAAAGGACCATAGGAGAACATCGTGCATCATGGGCTGATAAGTTAGATGATGTATTATGGGCTTTCCGGACCGCTTACAAAACACCCATTGGGTGCACTCCTTACAAGCTGGTTTACGGGAAGGTCTGCCATTTGCCCTTTGAACTTGAGCACAAGGCCTACTGGGCCTTAACACACGCTAATTTTGATTTCAAAACCGCGGGTGATCATCGTAAATTTCAATTGAATGAATTGACTGAGCTTCGTGATCAGGCCTATAAGAATTCTTTGATCTACAAAGAGAAAATGAAGAGGATTCATGATGTAAAGATCAAAGACCGCGTTTTCAACGTTGGGGATTGAGTCCTTCTTTTCAATTCTCGATTGAAGATATTCTCGGGCAAGTTAAAAACCCGTTTGTCTGGACCATTCACCATTACCGAAGTTTTCCCTTATGGAACCGTCGAGTTAGCTAAACCCGATGGTCACAACTTTAAGGTGAATGGTCATCGTCTCAAACACTATTTTGGAGGGGACATACCACCCATGGTTGTCCCGGATCTCCAGAATTTCCCCAAGGACAATTAAATTCGGGGATCGAGTCAAGCTCATGTGACTCGATGAACAAAAACAAGTGCTTCGTGGGAGGCACCACATGCTTATCCTTTTTCATCTTCTTAATTTTCTTATTTCTTTAGTAACGTGATGTGAGAGGGGCAACCCTTTCCAAACTCGTGTTTTCGTGGTTATTTGTGAATGTCCAGGAATTTCCCTGAAGATTGAGGACTCTCGTGCTCATGTTTTGTCGTTCTCTCCACTCGAGTCTCATCTTCGCTGCTCTTTCGGAAATTCACCATATCCAAAATCTTATTGACTAACGTTTATCTCTTGGCATACTTAATAAATGGCCTTAGATATTACGTAGGATTACCTTTACCCTTAAAACATTGAGGACAATGTTTCACTTTAGTCGGGGGGGGGGGGGGGGTGAATCTTCGATTCGATTTGACCTGACACTTCCATCTAAGCTGTTTACTTGCGCAACTCCGTTTTTTCACCAAAATTTTAAAAATTTTGTCACCCTTCTTAAAAAATGATATATGATATAATAATAAGATTTAACACCTTGTTTTGACTGTCCTGCTGATGAGAGTAGAAATAAATGTTCCGACTTGACCGGGCGTGTTGAGCTCTAGCTTGTCTCCCTTAACCAATATAATCAAAAGATTATCGGCTAAGCATCCGCGGATCTCATTACTTGGAATTTTAAATTTGCGGAGATCGAGAAATGTTAGAGTTTATTTAGAAGTTTGATGCTAAACGTGGAGTAGTTGGTTCTCTTTAGAGCTCATGAAAGGTACTTGTGGCCTCTTTGTTCCTGCCAAATTGTTTCACCCAATAAAAATAGATCTCTAGGTTTAATTAAGGGTATACGGTTTGGGTAATACTTAGTTTTTTCTTGTTCCTAAGAAAATTTATGCATATGGGGATTTGGTACACATAGGGGTACTGCCAGCGTTACGGTGAAATAGACTATTGCATCTTGCCGGTTCGTAGCCGATGTTGTGATCTTAGTAAAGACCGTAAGACTCGGGGTTTGGCAAATAATTATGAATATCAATAATAATAATCCAAAGCCAAAAATAAGGCAGAGGAATCCAAAGCTATAAAAAGCAGCGGAAAAATCCAAGGTCATAATAAAGCTATTGCATCTTGACGGCTCACAACCGTTGTTGTAATTGAAATAAAAGACTGAGGGCCAAATATTATTAAAGTGCTTATAATTGTTAAAAATGCGAAGCTTCGACTCCGGGGGTTTCCTAATAAAAAGCTTCCGTCTTGGGTCTCAGACATGGGATGTTTTGGTCGTAAATAAAAAGGGGACCCTCAAAAATCGTGTTAAATCAGAGACCTCCATGTGGACCCGATTTTTGTATGCAAGGGTTTTCGAGGGAAAGTTTGGAAACTACTTAGCGTTCAAATTTTGTGCTCTTATCGGACTAATAACTATGAAAATGAGAAAATATGAAGAAATTCATTTCTCATCAAATTAAAATCTTGAGATACAAAACTTAGGAAATGGGAACAAGAGGTAATTATACAAGTAACGTCTGTGGGTAGTGTTAGCATCTAACTTGTGAATAAACAATGATTTCGATTTTACGCTTAGTTTGGGGGCTTGTGAAAAATCAAGGATGACGATTTTTATCCGTATGGTCATTTCTCCATGAGAAGTATTTCTACTCGTTGACCCTGAAAATTATCAAAAGATAACGAAAGTCAAGTAAACCGTCACATATATAAAAATGAAAAAGTACAAAAATAATAGTGGTAGTAAGTATTTATGAAAATCGGAAAATGGAGCATTTTTGGAAATAAATGATTTTTAGATCTCTTTCGAACATCCTTGCTTCTTTCCAAAGTCAGTAAAAAGAGGTTTTGAAATTATTTATTTCTGAAGCGTGAGGTGATGACATTGCGTGAGGGCACGGCAATACCTTCGTCTGGGGGAGTTTTGATGTGTGCTTATTCACACATCCTTTTTAGACCCTAAATCAGACCAAATACACCAAATATGCCAAGAAAATATATGTTTTTGTATTTGTGTATGTGCAGGTACAAATATGTGAAAAATGGACAAAAACAAAGCCAAAACCGACAAAAACGAGCACGAGAATGGAAAAAGGTCAAAAGCCGGAGCCGGGGAAGCTTAATGATCAAAGAAAGCTCAAAATGTCAAGAAAAGTCCTCAAAGATTCATAAAGTTTCAAGAATAGTCCCTGGTCAAAGTTTGAAGAAATTACAACTTCAGTCCCTCAGCTTTCAGATATTGACAATTTTGGTCCCTTGAAGAAATATTTGAAGAAAAGTCAATATTGATCCTCCATAATTCAGAGATTGACAGCAAAGGCCCTTGGAAAATACTTTGGATGATTATCAGTTTTAGCCCTTCTAAATTGCAGATTTACACAATTGGTCCTTGTGAAATGACTAATCATAAATCCTATAGTACTAACAAACCATACGGATCACACTTATAATAAATCCACAAAACTCCCTTGGCCCAAATCCAAAACATAAGCCCACTCCCTCAAAACTCTTACCCGATCCACCTATAATACCCAAGTCAAACCCAAACCCTGTCAAACAATATTAATTACCCCTTTCAAATAACCCGCCCCCAATTCTTTTTACCCAGAAATCATTTACTGTATACATGAACCCTAGAAAAGTCAAAACCAAAATTCACAGCAATTAAGGGTAGTTTTGTACAATCCCATGTTTCTAGAACTACCTGACATGTGCAGAGAATGCCACGTTGACAATCCGCATGGGAGTGAGTGCAATCATTGGGTAATGATTTAATCTAAGGGTCGTTATTGATGGGAATCATCTGGAAGCATGATCAAGGGCTAAGAAAGGTCTCTAAGAGGCACAACTCACACGGATTGGTGAGATGGACAACCTAGAAGCTTCAACCCAAGCATCTCCCATCTCCTATATAAATCCCCCCTCCTCCACAGATTAGTGTGTGTAGTTTTTTAGTGTTATGTTGTTTGAGTATTTCTTCAATTGTAGTTTTCATTTCCAAAGTATTGTAATTCTGTTTTTTTTATTAATAAAATTCTAGTTTGCTTTAATTCCTTCAATTTCATTTAAATTTCTATTGCTTATGGTTTAATATAGTTGTTACTGTTTCATTACATCTTCTAATCTACTTTTATAAATTTCTAGTGATTAGTTTATTATTGTTTACTTAAATCAAAAAAATAAAAAAAAAATTAGAAAAATAAAAAAATATTTTCAATTCACTTAAATCCAACTTCAGATAGATATTTACTGTTTGCATAGGCTTATTCAAGCTCATATAGCTTGTAGTGAGCTTATTAGATCAGAAGTACTTATAATCTCTCTTGGTCAACAAAAGTCAAATAAGCTAGACATAAGCTTCCTGCTTATTCAGAAGGTGTTGGAGGTTCATTAGTACCTGTTTTTGGGCCTATTAAAGATAGGCTTGTATGAAATGTCATCCCTGTTCAGCTGGGATTCATTTAGTGAGTTCTCTTTTTGATTTCTAGTCCAATAATTGCATATTTAGTTTAAGCCTATTAGATCTGTTAGTAGTGTTTGATTACTGTTTTATTTGTTTCATTTAGTTGTTATATAGCTTATTTGAGTAGATTTCATTAGATTACAAGTATTCTGCATCAGCTTGATCTTAACTGCTTCATATTGCTAATATATTATTACTTGGATAACTGTGGTGTTTAAGTGTTTGTTTTATATGTTTCTGTGGCAATTTAGTTAGTTGAATCATAACTAGAGCTTATTTTGTGGTTTGGATTGTTGTTGATCACATTAGCTTATTCATTTGGTCATAATAGTTTAGTAATAGAGTGTTTGGATTAATTATTTAAGCTGAAGTATAGTTGTTTACTTGCTATTAATTTAGCTTAGACAAGTAAAATTAGACATAGACAGGTTAGTTTTAGTATATAATTCATAAGTCATAAACAATAAAGTCAAATCTTCTTATAATCTCATCATCAGCTTAACTTTTAGTTTTATTAGATCGCATATGCTCATAAGTAGTTACAATAGTAGTTTACATAGCTTGTTTAAGGTTCCTAGTAGCTTATTACATCAGCAGTACTCATTTGGGATCAGTTAAATCTCATTTTAGTCAATCTAAGTTTGCTTTTCAAAAAGTCAACAAGGATAGAAACTTAGAAATAGTCAGAATTTTGTGAGCTCTTGTAGAATTCATTATTGATTGAAAAGACATGTGGTTTGCTGATTTGTGGAGCTTAGCAGCTTGAGAATCATAATCAAGAAGAAAATCTAAGTTTGAATCTCATTTGCTTATTAAGATTTTGGATCTAAGTTGACTGTTTGAGCATATACCTCCCCTGCACATCAGTTTTGGTCAACTTTTCTAGGTAACATTTAGGCTAGTAATTGAGGAGTAGTGATAAGGCTTTTGGTGTTTTTAGTTTCTCAGTAGTATAGAAAAGTTTTTGCCCCTATAATCTCTCACATAACAGCTTATTAGGGCTGCTTTTCATAAGCCTGCAAATTAGGTGTTTGAGATCTAGAAGGCTGATTCAATGTAGGCCTGCAATTATACTTGGTTGCTTGTAACTTGAGATTTGTGGATCATTTGAGCTGTTTAGAACCTGAGGTGGCTTATTTCATTGAGCTTGTACCTTTAGCTTATTCTGCTTGCCATCTGCTTATTCTTGTTGCTTATTTAAACTGCTTATTGGACTCCAAGTGTGTTTCTGTGGTACTTTTGGTCTGAAATCAATACAACTGAGCTTAATTGAGTTAAATACACCTTTGGTTCAAATTTCACTCACTTTGGTCAAAAGTGCTTATCAATAAGCACTTGCAATAAGAAGTTTTTAAGCCATTCAGCACTCCTTCTGCTTATTTTTCACCCTTTAAATTTTTCCTAGGGTTTAATTAATATTTTATAATTTCCATAAAAATTTCATATTGTTCTGAGTTGTTTTGCTATTTTTCTTATTTTATTTTAGTTTTTAATCAATTTTTAAATACTTTTTAATAAAGAAAAATCAAATAAAAATCAGAAAAAGCTTGAAAAATTCCAAATATATTTTAAAAATAGTTTTTAGTTATTTTATATTTTTCAAAATTAATTTTGTATTTTTCTCACTTAATTTCACTTTTATTTGACTTTTAATTACTTTTTAATTAGTTAAAATAGTTTTTAATTCATAATAATTAAATGAAAGTAAAAAATATATATATATATTTTTCTTTTTCTCAAAATTTTCTTTTATCATTTTTAGGTTAGGAAAATTATTTTCATACCCGTAGGATTAGCCTAGCTTTAATTTCACTTTTTATTTTGCGCGTTTACGTTTTATTTACGATTTAGCTTACGGTTTTAATTCTAAGTTACATTTTAGGTTTGGTAATTTGATTTACGTGCTTAATTGGTTATTTATGCTTTATTTTAATATTCATTAGTGTAAATCTTATTCAAATCACTTTTTCTCACTTTCACGACACTTTTCAAGAACCGGGAATTTCAAATTCCATTCACACCTTCACACGGACTACGACCTTGGGATTTGTATTTCCTTCAAATCCTTTGGAGAAATATAAATACTATACTATATAAACTATATTTGATTTTCATACATCAGAAGACATCGAAGAAACTTTCAAAACTTGCGGCGCATCAACATGAAGCTAAACCCAAAGAAATGCGTGTTTGGCGTTGAAACAGGTCAGTTCCTGGGGCATATGATTACAAAACAAGGAATTTAGGCAAATCCAGAGAAAATCAAGGCGGTTGTTGATATGATATCTCCACAAACAATACGGGAGGTACAAAGCCTCAATGGGAAGCTAGCCGCCCTCGGCCGATTCATGGCTAAATCTGCAGCGAAAGCATTACCCTTCTTCAAGACATTGAAGGGGTGCATAGAAAAAAAAGACTTTCGATGGAGTCAAGAAGCAGAAAAAGCATTTCAAGAGCTCAAGTTACACTTCCAATCTCTCCCCGCTTTGGTCGTACCAACTCCCGGAGAAATTCTGACGCTATACTTGGCTGTATCGCACGAAACGATTAGCTCAATACTCACGGCAGAAAGGAAGAATGTGCAAAGGCCGATATACTCTGTTAGTAAAGCACTACAAGGACCAGAGGTAAATTACCCACTACTTGAAAATCTAGCCCTTGCACTCATTCACATAGCCGATATACGCTATGTCCTCCAAGAAGCGCACTTTGGATCTTGTGGGGCCCATGCACGGGCCAGAACCATCGCACAAAAAGTTGCAAGGCTTGGGTATTATTGGCCCACAATGTACCATGACGCAACTCAGGTGGTCAACGCATGCCGCGACTGCCAAGAACACGCTCCCATCACACGACAACCGCAATGTGACTTGACAAGCATGTCAAGTCCATGGCCATTTTACCAATGGGGTATCGACTTAGTTGGGCCCTTTCCAGAAGCACCAGGACAAGTAAATTCCTCGTCGTAGCAATTGATTATTTCACCAAATGGGTGGAAGCCGCACCGCTAGCTACCATTACTGGGAAAAACATTCTTAAATTCGTTTGGAGCAACATTGTGTGCAGGTTCGGAATCCCAGATATCATCGTCAGTGACAACGGAAAGCAGTTTGTAGACAACCCTTTCCGCGACTGGTGCAACGAGCTAAATATCAAACAGAAATTCACCTCAGTAGCGCATCCCCAAGCGAATGGCCAGATAGAGGTGACAAATAGAATCTTACTCCAAGGTCTAAAAACACGATTGGGGAGAGTAAAAGGTCAGTGGGTGGATGAATTGCCCAATGTATTATGGGCCCATCGCACGACGGCAAAAACGGGAACTCATTGTACCCCATTTAGCCTGGTGTACGGGTCAGAGGTTGTCTTACTCCCCCGAAATTGGAATCCCTACTTACCGCATCCAGTCGTACGAGGAGCATAAAAACAACATGGACCTCCGACTAAACCTGGAGCTATTAGAAGAAAGAAGGGAGCTTGCCGAACAGCGTGAGGCAAGATATAAACACCAAACGGAGCGATATTATAACTCCAGGGTACGTCATACAAACCTTAAAGTTGCAGATTTTGTACTTCGTAAAAATGAAGCAAGCCGACAAGAAGGGCAAAAGAAGCTCGACCCAAATTGGGAAGGACCCTATCAAATTATCGAAGCTAAGCGCCCCGAGATATATGTTCTCAAAGACATGCACGGGAAGATAATACCAAGAACGTGGCACATCAGTAATCTGCGCAAGTTTAGCTTCTGAAAAATTGACATGTCAACAACGCACTCTATAAGTGCCATGTACATAAATAAAGGTAGCATGTTTCGCACCTTTCAATAAAAAGTTTGTAAATACAATGCTTTAGTAGCACGATTGAACTTCATATGAATATTGAAGAAAAACTCAAACTTTCGAGACAGAAACTCGAGCTGGACATTTTGATATATATTAAAAAAAAAAAAAAAAAAAAAAAAAAAAAAAAAAAAAGGGCATAAATATGCTACCTCATCCCGCTATAAAAAGGGGTGCAAGCTCAAAGAGCATCGCGATAAAATCCGGATATCTTCCCGCCAATAAAAGGGAAAAACAACTCATATGGCCCAAGAGTATCTATATATACGATCAACACAAGGATCGCACAAAAAAAAACAAAAAAAACAAAAACAAAAAAAAAAAAAACAAAAAACTCTTATAAGAGAAAAAAGCGCTATAAATTCATAACGGATAATCCGCTAATAGATATACCAACAACAAACAACTCACCGTTTATTTAAAACGGAATGCTTGAAGCAAAGTGATGACAACATATTATACAAACACAACAGTCATTCCAACACTAACATATATTAAAAGAAATTCATACAAAGCAAAACAATGAATATAATATTTCTAGGCATCAAGCCATACAAGAATAGCACTATTCCAACATATTATACAAAATATAATATGCATGTAGAGTAATAGACATCATATAATAACTAACCCATATACATTCATATACGTATGTAATATGCATATAGCTTACATATACATGCATGTGCATGGAAGGAATTAGCCATCAAAGCATGTATATGCGTTCAAAGGCTTCAAGAAAAACGAAAAGGAGCAAAGTTGATGAAATAAAACATCAATAGTTTACTACTAAACCACAAGGAAAACCATTCATAAAACAGAATATATTATAAAAAAGGTAAAACAGTACATATGCTTATAGCGGATACCATACAAGAAAATTGGCTACAAGCGCCCATCCAAGACATACAACAACCTGGTGTATTATTAAAACAACCCAAAGAGCCTGTGAAGTTAAGGTGCATCGCTTGGACCTTCACCACTTAGATCTCGTAGAACGAAACGCAACAACGATGTCGATAACTCGGGAAGATTAATTAGTTTGGACACGCAGTCCTAGCCGTGTTTCTTCAAACCAGCCATGGCTCTTTCCCTCTCCTCCAGCATGATGGGATCAGGTTCTATACGGTCCTCAACGCTTGGAGTAGCCAAGGAAAGGTCCCGTAATTCACGCCTGCCTAACTCCCGCCCTTGATCAACCATGACCATCCGAACCTTTTCCATGTCATCATCAAACTCTGGAAGTACTGAAAAAACTCATATAAGCAAAAAATCTCAAATACCCGTGATCATGAGACATATAATTATCACTATAAATAAGAACTAAAATTCCAACAGTAGTGATTAATATTTGACTTTTAAGAACCTTTCCAACCACCTGAGGAATAGCTTCACGCATCACCCACACCATCTCGTAAGCTAATGACTCTTTCTCACGTTGCAATGAAACCACCGTAGGGTATTGAGTTCAGATTCAAGCTTCTTTTTCTCTTCTCGAGTAACTGCTAGTTGCTCCTCACAACGTTGGAATGCACCAGTTATATCATGAACCTTCTTCTCATTATAACTCACCGACTCATGCGATAATGGCGGAAACATATACACGGGCGCCTTGCCATGATCTGGTTCGATCCATGAAGTCACATCATCGGATAGGGCAACGTCGTCGAATGACCCTAAATCCAGTGGAAAAAAGGACGGATTAGCAGTTACCATCATCACGTCCCCCCGTGATCCGCCGGCTTCAGTGGAAGAATCCCCGCGACTAGAACGTCGCTTGCGAACATTCGGATCTACACAAGCAACATAACAAAAAAAAGTTAAAGGACATCTAAAAAAAAATAATAAAAAAATAAAAAATAAAAAAGAGTATGAAAAATACAAGAACCGCATAAAGATCATATCATTAACATCGTTTACTTGTTTTGTCATCAACATCAGTTGGAGAAGACATGAGGACTTCTTTGGATATGCTTGAGGTGAACAATGAACAACAGGGAAATTTATAGTCGATATTAAGGTGGTGACCGCCGGTGAAAACCAATCAAAAACACTGGAGCTTCGCATCATATAATCATTCACCCTACGGAAACAGGCTCTACGGATATAGGCTATGACGTTTTAGTGAAATACAAATTATCATAGCCTAGGTGGCTTGATAGCGTAGCCATGTGAATGTCTTAGAACCAAGCGACCAATTAGCTATTACGGAGTAAAAATATACTTAAAATACACTTGCATGGAAACTCTCGTGAAGAGTGTTTGACAAAAAGAACATTTGATATAAGCAGGGGAAAACCAATTGGCTACTAAGAAAATAGTAGGTTCATACATGAATGGATATGTATACATGCATACGTGGCATACATGAAATAAAGTTCACATGGGCTTCATCTAGAAGATCAACTTGAACAAGTTGTTTGCAAGATAAAATAAATGACGCAGAGCATTAAATAAATCACGTGGAATCGGAATATATTCGACTGAGAGGAAATATTTGAATCTTATTTGATAAGAAATTGGATTCGTTACTCTCCTATAAATAGGGAGGCTGGTAAGGTATGTGAATTCACATTAGGCTGGACACAGTAAGGGATTCAATCCCCCTCTTTTTCCCTGCCACGTTAGCTTTCTCTCTCCAACGACCTGTAGGCGATTAGGTGCCCCAGTAAGGGTGACCAAGTTTTTTTTTTTTTTTTTTTTTTTTTTTTTTTTTTTTTTTTTATGTTTACAAAACTAAAAAAATGATATACGTTATAAACAATATCTTCTCTTCTTCTACCCATTTAAACACACACACTAAATACACACACAATCATCTTCTTCAAACCATTTATTAAAAAAAAATGAAAAAAAATACACAAAAAAGATTGGACGATTGTCGATCGGCTCCACAACCCATTTGGGTTTTTTTTGTCTTGGCGATCGATCACACAATAGTTCCACAGCAGAGGCGATCGATTGAGATCGACACAACCGATCAAGCGTTGGTGCTTACTGTCACTAGCCTTATATGACAAACGTGCCATGAAAAGTAATTCCATGGTGTATATGTCCAATTCATTATGCGGTAGAC
This sequence comes from Artemisia argyi, assembly GCA_030686995.1. NCBI lineage: Eukaryota > Viridiplantae > Streptophyta > Magnoliopsida > Asterales > Asteraceae > Artemisia > Artemisia argyi. The sequence continues at coordinate 114,078,119 of CM060705.1, read as the reverse complement.
ACTTAGTGATTACTTAGCGTGTGAAAAGTATACATTTGATGGATTAGAGGGTGACGATGGAAATGATCGTTGTGATAGGACTGTGTTTGACTGCCTTTGAATGGTATAATACAGAGGAAAAAAATGAATCGGTCAGAGATATGCTTGTTTGTTAGCACAATTACTTATGTTGAATGATTCTAATTGGCTCTTATTCATTCGGGAAGGTAGACATGCAATACCATTCAGCAATAAAGTTTTCTCAATATTGGCCTTATATACACAATTCACGTTCCCCAAGTTTTTCCTTTTAGTACTTCTTATCATTTATTTCACATCAATTATGTCTAATGGATATAGTTTTCAAACATTTGCCATAATAAATTTTATTATTTACAGTGTTTTAAATCATTCTCATCACTGATGAAAATTTATAATATATACATATATATTTAGAAAACAACATCATTCGATTTATATAGATGGGACATGCAATTAATTTCAATTCGCAGCAAAAGTTTTGATTAGAGAAAATATTAATGTTTATATTACCATTAGTTAGCTTTTTCTTAATATTATCTTATACTAACATTTTATTTAGCTTTTCCTCAATATTATCAATAAGACTATTTACATTTTACTGTTTACTCTAACATTGCTTTCTTTATATTATATTTCTATTCGAGTTAATAATTTTTTTTTATCAAACTATATATTTTGCTTAGTATAGAACTAGACAGAAGGTTAAATTGGTAATTTAAGGCAATTCAGATTGCTCATTCAAAATAATTATCAAACAATCATTTTCACACAGAATGAGATTCACTCAGCATCTTAGAATCATTCAGTAGCTTTGATTCATTCAGCGCTAATTTTTTTTATCAAACAGCGAATCTGTCATGATCCAAATGGTGGAATGCAACTCATTACTCTTTTTCAAAGTTTTTGTTACATATTTGGCAATATTTCAAAAGATGATCTCACTTTGTTGTTTGATCATATGCGATGATAATGTTATATGAAAAAAATCTACTTCAAAAAAACTAAAGAGATGGCTCAAACTTATTTTCACAATGCATTCACTAAACACTGAAAAAGAGATTCAATCTTAGAAACAATATGGGGCATAATAGTCTATTCACACTTATTTTTATATGTACAAATCAAATTGATATGTGTACATATCAATTCTCAAATTAAAAACCCAATTACAACCATAATCCAAATGTTATCAATATTTAATTCAAATTTATTAATAGCCAAACACTTAGGGAAGTAAATTCATCCCTTTAGTTAGCAAAATTCATTAAGAAAATGAATAAGACGCATTTAATCTAAAAGTACAGCTAGTTTGGCAAAAAAAAAAAAAAAAAAAAAAAAAAAAAAAAAAAAAAAAACCCTACAATTTTAATCTTTTTTAACAACAACAATATTTATTTTTGCCAAACATACCTTTAACCTCTGGGGTCGATTCAACTTGCTGAGTTTAAGTTAAAGTCTTAGATACAAAAAGTTAAAAAGGCTCAACCTCTCAATCTACTTTTAAGGTGCTGATAAATACGTTCAAAGTTTCGAACTTAGATTTAGACATTCCCAAACACCCGATTTGGTGAAAAATGGTAAAAATAGTAAAAGAATTCCAAAAATTATAAATTTCGAATGGGAACTACCTAAGACATGTATCTAGCTGTGGTAGCAAGGATTTTATCTCAAAGTTATTCTAAAGTTGTTTTCAATGGTGAAGAAGTCAACTGAGATCTTAGGTCAGTTTTAGGGTTTTCTAAACAAGTTTTAAATCAACTTCAACACATCAAATATATAATGGGAAGGGTGTGCATCGAAACCTGGCCAGAACCAACAAAAACCGACCCAACCCGAAAATTGAAAAACGAAAAAACCCAAACTGAGAACCAAACCAAGAAATAGATATCAAAACCGAAAGTGAGCCGAGTAACTCGGTTCGGATTGGTTTTAGGGTTTCGAACTAAAAAAACAGACAAAAACCGAATTGAACCGAAACCGACAGAAAACAAAATAAATATACAAAATCGAAACCAAACCGAAATAGGTCGGTTCAGTCCGGTTCCGGTCGCTTTGTCGGTTCGGATTGGTTTTCGGGTGAATTTGCTCAGCCCTATATAATGGTGATATAAAAACCAGCATGAAATGTTTATAAGGAATGAAAAACATGTAAATGAGATGCTTACAATGATATGGTGATGATCATGGAGACCAAGTAGGGGTGTAATCGAGTCGAGCCGAGCTCGAACTTAACAGAGCTTGAGCTTGGCTTGAAATTTATAAGTTAGGCTTGAGCTTGGCTTGATAGCTTGACGAGCATTAATCATCTAGGCTTGAGCTTGGCTTGAAAAAATCGATTAAAGCTTGAACTTGGCTTAAAAAACTTGAACGTATATAAAAACATTGCATCTAATAGCCAAACACATCAATAAATATATGTATAAAGTAAAACAAACTTGAACCATAATAGCTAAACTCACTAGTGTTTACACAAATGATAACACTATAACAGTCGATAGCCCAAGAAGTGTGAAGAATATATAAGGTAGGATGCAAAATGTTTGGATTAATTAGGTTTAAATGACCTTCTAGAATACATGTTCAATTATTTACAAAGTAAGTCGTTATAATTATGTTAATACTCAAATTATCCCTAGTTAGTTATATAGATTTATAATGGAAAATATTTATATTAAAGCTCGAAAAAGCTTGATATGAGCTCGAGCCGAGCTATCAAAAGCTTGAGCTTGGCTTGTTATATGTTTCGAGCTATTTTTTGGGCTTGAGCTTGATAAAAGCTTGACTCGATCGAGTCAAGCTCGAGCTCGAGTTGCTTGATAAAAGTTTGACTTGATTGCAGCCCTAAGACCAAGTGAACAAATGAACCCAAAACACAAATAAAACCCTAACTTCTTGAACCAAACCATGATCTCTTAAACCAAAACCCAAATCTTACAATGACATGGTGATGATTTTGTTCTGAATCCATTGCTCTACATCGCAAGAAGATGAGGGCATCAGGATTGTAAGAATAAAATCACAAGAGAGTATGAGCATCGCAGATAGGATACCGAAATGAACACCAACCACAATATGAGGAATACTATTCCACATATAAATAGAGGTTCATCTCAACATAATAATCAAAGATTCAAATTCGCCAAAACATCAAGATTCAGTACAAGATCCTCAAAGATCCGTACATGAGTGATAAATAATCACCATAGGTTATGACGATAAATAACACAACCAACGCAAATGAGTGGGTTCCAATTTGACATAATCATTCAGTGTCGATACAAGATTCTAAAAAATTCAACAACGGTGAATGGAAACGATATTAAATGATAACAATAAATGATAAAGAAGCTAAGGTCTCTAACTAAGAACTTATTGGTTTAGAGCACCCAACAAGCAAAACCCATAACTAACTAATCGTGCTCTCAGCGTGGTAGCTCACACAATAACTTCTAGGTCTGTCATACCACGTATTCCTTCGGAATACGGACGGAGGAGTGGGATGCACTAATAACGTGTCCCAAGTGTAAGGGCTTCGAGGCGGTTTTCCAAACAGCGATAAAATAGGCATTTCAGAAGAATAGTATGAATGTCCAATCTTGGAGTTAAATGGTGAGGCTACATAGAAGGAGACCGTGAATATGAAGAAACATTCAAAAATGTTACTACAAAATAGTGCAAGTGAGTAAGGGTCAATAGTGAAAAGGCATGGTGCTATGACAGGCAGTGGGTAGGTTTAAGTGCCTAAAATAATCAAACATGTAGTGCAAAACCATATCAAAACATTTTCCGAAAATCCAAAATATCATAAACTTTTTCCGAAACAGTGCCAACAAAATACCGCATTAATCTTAGCATAATTCCAAAACAATTACCGAACAATCGTATCATATTTCCAAAATATTTCAATCTCATCTCAAATAAATCATCAACTTATCATATCAACACAAGAGGCTTCGGCTTGGCATGCAGGCATGTATCGGTCACGGGATCAATTTTTGAAAAGTATTTATAGTCTAGATTTTTGATAAGTACCCAGTTTTCTATAACTTGAGCTCGGATACCAATCTGTAAAATCTCCAAATTTCGGTTAAACGGAAGAAAAAACAAGCATTGGGGTACTACGGGATTAGTACACAACACAAGCATAAGATAACGGAGATACATTATCCGCCTTAATTAAAACATTTCAAAATCCAACATTTAAGGTTTACATTATTCAAAAGTGCGGAAGTAAGCCAAAAGAAAACATAAACATAGGTCCCTAATAGGTTATCAGAGTCTAAATTGATCCATAAACCATGTCGCTTGCCAAACCTCCAATATATTAGCCATCAACAGTTTCCTCATCAATTGCCTGAGAAAACATGCTAAAAGGTCAGCTAACATTGGTGAGTTTATAGGTTTAAATGCAAGACATTAACATTGGACCAAAACACAAATTATTTGCTATGTTGGACTAAGTCACAAAGCCAGCACATCAACCTCCCACAAGGGCTGCTAAACAATAATAACTATGCATAAGATGCGACATGTAATAATAACCACGCACTAGCTACGGCACATATAATAATAATCATGCATAAGATGCGACATATAAACTATCAACCTTAGCCAGCTAATCATAACAGTCATAGCAAAATCACAAAATAACATTTGGTCCGTTCAAAACAATTTTGCGTGTTTTCTCACCCCAAGGGTATACAAAATAGTATATGAGTAAAAGTGAGGCTATGAAACTCACCTTAGTCTCGGCAACGCAAGAATAAAACAAACTCAAGGGTAGTATAACACAGCGGCAACAGTGATATCACAACACAACATACTCGCTACGACTTAATAATATAAATACTTATCTCAAAACATATCTCATAAAATAAATCAAATGCGCAAGTGTTTTCAAAAGTTAAGGGTGCGTTTAGTTGGGGGGAAACATCCTTGTTTTCTACAAAATGTTTTGTGGAAAACAGGGAAAACAGATATCACGTTCAAATGAGTGTTTTCCAACAAAATATTTTGCAAAGGGTTTTGCTAACAACAACCCTATGAGTTGTGTTTAAACTTTCCATAATTGAAAAATCAACACTTAATTAACATCACATATTCCATGTTTAACAACACTTTCTATAATTATAATCATAAAAAAGGTATAAGTTTAGAAATAACGAGTACTAAATGTAATTTTACACAAATGGTGAGTCTTAAACACAACCCATTTGGTTGTGGTTAGCAAAACCCTTTTGGTAAACACAAAATCCCCTATTTCCTAACTTAACAAGCTGTAAAACCTCGCAAAAATTCATATAATTAAAAATGTTTAATTATATATATAAATCTCTGTCATTATTTTAATCACCATTTTTACGGGGAAATTTAAAATTTTCTTAGTATATTAAAATGGTCACGATTACGATATTGCAAAATTCATCAAACGACAAAACAAGTTCTCGACACGATTAACAAAATATTAATAAATCACTAATCCTAATTAATAAAATTAATTACAAAATCAAACGGACCTTTAATAAACCTCAGCCCAAATGGCTCGTTTACTATTCACCGGCCCAAAAACTAAAACCATTTTTATTCTAAATTTCATATAAATCGACTAATCTAGCTCCAAAACACCTCGCACATTCTAAATTTTTACACACGACACATATATATTTTTGCACCATCTCGTTTATCACCTAGCCAACTATTAGTGTGTCAAATCCCAAATTTATTGGACAACGTTTGATACGTTTTTAAATGGCAAAGTGATTGACGAAAAATCATATCAATCGATTTATATATTATTCAAAACTTAACCGTTTTAATCCCGGTTTGTTTCTAAATGATCCTAATAATATTTCTAACATGTTTTCATATTTAAATATTAATGATGATCAACTATAATCAAGCAGTACTAGATTATGCAAATCGTGTGGGTAATATATACATGTCGACATTGATATGTGAATCACCCAACAATTCCCTCAAATCTAGCTCTCACATTCCTTAGTTTATTAATATATTTCGTCCTAGGAGTCCAAGTTACTGACATTGCATTGTTCATGTGTTTCCTTGAGTGAATTTTGCACCATACGATTCATCCAAATGATACATATATACGTTCCATGCATGCACTTGTTACTTCTCATTCTCAAACTCTCTTACATATTCATTTCTTCCTAAAAATCATTCTTACAAGCCAGGAATCGATTGTACTATTGTTTGGAAGCAAGAAAAGGGAAATCGGGTTTAATATATACGTATAACGTTTGGGTTATACGATTAGACGAGATTTTCTTGTGTTTCATTTGTTCCTACTCGATTCTCTACCACCTATAAGGTGTTGTAAGTCCTTTACAACTCATATGAATCCATTTTACACGTTAAATATATCACATGCATCATGTTATTCGATCGTATATAGCTTCATATATATATTTTGCATACGTATACATTTGTAGCAACACAAACGTGACTAGCCTCTATCTTGGAAGGCCTAGGAGTCACGTAGCACACCAAGTTCACTTTAGTTTTAACGTTACATGCATTTCACGGACCTATTTTGAGTCATGTCCATCGTATGAAATTTAGTGAAACACTTAGTAATATTTTCCATATTTTCAAATATATAAACGAGCCATGTAGCCAAGAAAACACACGCATACATTGAAATTTAACTTAACGAGCACCATATATTATTACTCGACCTAATAGACCACCTAGAAAACTATTAATTTCATTTATACAACTTGTAAAAATAATCACGTTTTGACACATAAAATGAGCCAATTTGAATCGACATTCATAAGGTTTTCAAATTCAAAATTTGTTAATAAAATTTATTTTTGTCGAGTGGGCTTATCCAAGGCCCAACAAGAAATAATGATCCGTAAGCCCACTAGGCCCATATGAAATATTTTTGGAATCACAAAAGTAGCCCAAGTTCAGACCCAAAACATTTTTCATGCCCTCGCCTCTAAAAATCTTAACGGGCTTTACAATTGGCTCGTTAAAGCCCATAAGCTAGAAAAATAAGCTTTTAATCAAATAAGCTGTTGAAATAAGCTACGGATATTTTTATAAAATTTTTATAATCATTTTTGTAAATTTGGACTAAAAATGTAACGCGACGACACCTAAAAGGACTAAAACTGCCAAACATGGAAAACTTGGACTAAAACTGTAAAAACAGAAAGTTTAGGATAAAAATTGATATTATATGATGTTCCAAGCTTAGATTGTAATTTTGGACAAGTAGTGGACTATAATTGTAAATTAGATACGAAAAGGACTAACGGTGTGACGCTAACGCCGTTAGTATAAATAGTGTAAAAATTGGAAAAGGACAAGGACTAAACATAATCTATTTGACATTCTTATTTTATTTTCTATTTTACGGCAACCATCACGTCATATGCATTTTTTATTATGTTTTATCTATATATTATTTTATTTTTCCGTTAATAATATATATATATATATATATATATATATATATATATATATATATATATATATATATATATATATATATATATATATAACGATATCTAAAAATTAATATTTTTACTTACGATTAGAAAGGTAAAACTACGATGGATATTTTAAATAAAGTATTTTATCATATCATGCATGGCATAACAATTACACTGCACATCATCTATTCGTCATAACGAATAATATTTATTCGTTATTCGTTCGTATTTACCAAGTAGTATTTGGTTATATTCTCAGATAAATTTATTTATCAGGTTCCGTATCAAAGACGTTTCCATAATCATTCCCATAAATCTCATCCAACTTTATTTTCATCATTTCCGTATCAATCCAGGTGAGTCATAGCCCCATTTCCAATAATTGTTTTTAACTCATTGGGGGAGATACATGCTTACGTATACTTTGATAATTTGATAAGTATATGAATAAAATACATGATTCAAACCAATTTCCTAATTGATATTTAATTAATATGGTTTGTGATTTAAAATGTGATATATACAATACTTGACAAAATACTTAATTGAAATACTGATACTCGTATGATAATACTTCCAATTTGATTATTGTGGTATGTGATATATATTTTACTGATGAATTTCTTGACTGAAATACTGATACTCATATGATAATGTTTTCAATTCGATTATTGTGGTATGTGATATACATGTGTTACTGGCAAAATACTTAAACTGAATTACTGATACTTAAACGATAATATTCCCAAACTGATTACTGTGGTATGATACTTGATTACATGATGTTATTCTGAATGATCCCATTATTACCTTGATATTGCCTAAGTTACCTTATCGCCATAAAGTCCCTCAATCATGAGCCATTAATCACATGTAAAGTGGGCGCGAATATAGTGAGCAGATTCGAAACCTGTTAAGGACTGACCTCCTGTCCCACTAATACTTTACGGAATGCCATTTGCAAATGGTTAGTCGTATTGGTCGTGATACACTATATTTGTAGACAAATAGGAATTGGCAAATCACCTATTATTAGAGGGCAAAATTTATCATTGATTAAAACACCTCTTTTGGTTAAGCTTGTGTGTCATGAGGCTTGGGGCAATATCTATAAAGGAAATGTATGTTTTCAACATATATTTAGATACAACTGTATAGGAATTTGACCATACGTGAATTGTATACCTAATTAAATTAGCATCATGAGTTTCCATCTCATCTTAGGATTATTGATTCCTTATTTTGAACGTGATTGAATACTTATATGATATATTTGTGATTATAGTCAATATACTAAATACTTGTTTCATTATTGTTTGTACTTATCATTTCCAAATATTCTTAAAATCTATCAAAATAAATGGTTTTCCATAAAACTCTATGAACTCACCAACCTTTGTGTTGACACTTTTAGCATGTGTTTATCTCAGGTCCATAATGAGCAAGGATGGTACGGAGGAGCACGAATTCTTACAAAGGCTATAAATTTTTACTATCATTCGAAAACTTATTTAACAAACTTTGAAACCACTGGGACCTCATTTTTACAAACTCTGATATTCGAATGATAAATATTTTAAGATGAATAAATTGATAATCATTTTCTGCTGAAAAACTATGAGCTATGAAGTAACACCCAATCTTTATTCCGCTGCAAATATTTTAAAAATGGGGGTGTTACAGATTGGTATCAAAGCCTTGGTTATAGTGAAACAGATCTAATTTAGATCTGAACTATAACCGTCTTTACAAACAAAACATTTTATAGCCTTACGCTCTCCGTGTCTTCCATCTGCCAGACAATTATGGAACTTCTAGATAATTTATGCTATAACAACACTCTATTATATTGATATATACTCCTCATCTATTTCAAGTATTATACAAATCCTTCCTAATTGTCTTACTCCCATCTTTATGGATGCGTATGACATACTCTTTCCGTATCCCCAAAAATCCGCGCATAAATTACCTTGTCGATTAGTATGGATGTTAAGTCAGAATCTTAATATGATTTACAATGTCTTAATTTGAATGGATTGGGATGCCCTTTTATTCAAATCAAGAAATTTTACATCATTGAACCATGAGTCTATATTTCCTTAGTTACATAGTTTGGGACGCTTCTCTATGTAAATAACGAAATATATATAAATAGGTTTAATTATATCTGAAATAACAAGCATATGAAACCAAGAACCACTAAATTTCATTAGAAACTCCGTATATTAATACACAACGATACAATTAGCATTCGTAATGCTATTGTCACAAATACCACTAGGTAAGGCAGGGAATAACCAATGGGTTGACTTGCCAAGCCGATGGAAAAAAAAATCACTATCTCTTACCCCAAAATTCATCCACACTAATAACCAAAATCACAATTAGCACAAGATGTGCTATAATCGAATCCCAAAAACTCCAAATCTTCCTTTGGGATGTGAGCCAAGAAGATGTCTTCAACAACATACAAAATTTTGGGAACGGTATAGGTGTATGACATTTTAAAATCTTTGGATGAAAGAAATATGAGTGTTGAAGAGGAAAAGGTGGGATATGTAAAGCGGTAGCCGTAGACTACTATCCTACCCACAGACATTCCCTATTCACTACACAAAGACAAAATGACTTTCATCATTCCCAAAGGCTGAAAATCCGGCAATTTTACTCTATGTCCTTATCCAAAATTTTCTTTGTAAAAATCTGTATCAACAAAGCTCTTTGTTTAACGGGTAGGTTACCCGCACAGATTTTTATAATTCATGAAAAATATCTAAACGTGACAGCTAATAGGTTCTCTTCCAAATTGTGTTCACAACGCAAACATTCAAACATCATATTATTAAAATATACTTAACATTACAAACAATACTGAATTAAAAACACCTAACAAACATAAACCTAAACTTCAAAAATAGGCTGGATAATCCCAAATCTGAGAGTTGTTGGAGTCACAACCATCATCTTAAGGATCAAGATTCGCCAACCTCTCTTCCTCTATCTGAGCCTCCCACCTGCTCAGCTCCCGCTCCAAGTCAGAAGTCCAATTACCATCACCAACATTCACATTTTCCTCAAAGCTTAACTGGAAGTGATCCAGATGAGGCAATTTTTGTTGTTGTTCAACAACTCTTGGTGCGGATGAACTTGATGCACCATAATGGGGTTGTTGTGGTGGTGGTGGATTTTGTCGTTGTTGTTGTTGTTGTTGTTGTTCAACCCTAACAACACCAAAATTTTCTTCAAAACTCCAACGAATTTTATTGGAGATCTGGGCCTGAGTCTGACCGACACAAGCCCTCAACGATTCAATAACAGCGACGTTCTTGCGACACTCATCCTCCAAGAATTTATCAATCACCTGTCTCCTCTCAACCGATTTATCTATGCATCTCACATAGCGTCCTCTAAGTTCTTGATTCAACTGTCTTGCCATCTCATACTGATTAATGGCTTCCACAATAGCATTTTGGCGATCCACATCGCTATTTTCAGTTTCTGCCTTGATAAACAATCGAAATTGTTCAGGGGTATGTGGAAGTCGGCAAGGGATCGAGTGTTTTGTTTGTGTGTGTGTGTGAAAAACCCAAGTATGCCAGTGGTATTTATAAGGGTTTGGAAATATTTTTCCTTTATCTTATTTTGGTAGACATGCCCGTTAGTATTTACTGTTCACTAGCCGTTATTCTACTATTCATGATCACTCTTCTCAATATTCACATCTCTTAAATACATCAGTTATTTTGTCTTGTCTAGTACAGGTAAATCTAACTGAATCTCGTTTCCTTAATTTTAGGAATAAAAATCTCTCGACAACCTCTGTTCAAAAATTCTTTACTCAAGTAATCACATTAAATTTGAATTTCGGGACGAAATTCAGAATGACATGTGGGTACTGTAAAACCTCGCAAAAATTCATATAATTAAAAACGTTTAATTATATATATAAATCTTTGTCATTATTTTAATCACCATTTTTACTAGGAAATTTAAAATTTTCTTAGTATATTAAAATGGTCACGATTACGATATTGCAAAATTCATCAAACGACAAAACAAGTTCTCGATACGATTAACAAAATATTAATAAATCACTAATCCTAATTAATAAAATTAATTACAAAATCAAACGGACCCTTAATAAACCTTAGCCCAAATGACTCGTTTACTATTCACCGGCCCAAAAACTAAAACCATTTTTATTCTAAATATTTCATATAAATCGACTAATCTAGCTCCAAAACACCTCGCGCATTCTAAATTTTTACACACGACACATATATATTTTTGCACCATCTCGTTTATCACCTAGCCAACTATTAGTGTGTCAAATCCCAAATTTATTGGACGACGTTTGATACGTTTTTAAATGGCAAAGTGATTGACGAAAAATCATATCAATCGATTTATATATTATTCAAAACTTAACCGTTTTAATCCCGGTTTGTTTCTAAATGATCCTAATAATATTTCTAACATGTTTTCATATTTAAATATTAATGATGATCAACTATAATCAAGTAGTACTAGATTATGCAAATCGTGTGGGTAATATATACATGTCGACATTGATATGTGAATCACCCAACAATTCCCTCAAATCTAGCTCTCACATTCCTTAGTTTATTAATATATTTCGTCCTAGGAGTCCAAGTTACTGACATTGCATTGTTCATGTGTTTCCTTGAGTGAATTTTGCACCATACGATTCATCCAAATGATACATATATACGTTCCATGCATGCACTTACTTCTCATTCTCAAACTCTCTTACATATTCATTTCTTCCTAAAAATCACTCTTACAAGCCAGGAATCGATTGTACTATTGTTTGGAAGCAAGAAAAGGGAAATCGGGTTTAATATATACGTATAACGTTTGGGTTATACGATTAGACGAGATTTTCTTGTGTTTCATTTGTTCCTACTCGATTCTCTACCACCTCTAAGGTGTTGTAAGTCCTTTACAGCTCATATGAATCCATTTTACACGTTAAATATATCACATGCATCATGTTCATTTTTATTCGATCGTATATAGCTTCATATATATATTTTGCATACGTATACATTTGTAGCAACACAAACGTGACTAGCCTCTATCTTGGAAGGCCTAGGAGTCACGTAGCACACCAAGTTCACTTTAGTTTTAACCTTACATGCATTTCACGGACCTATTTTGAGTCATGTCCATCGTATGAAATTTAGTGAAACACTTAGTAATATTTTCCATATTTTCAAATATATAAACGAGCCATGTAGCCAAGAAAACGCACGCATACATTGAAATTTAACTTAACGAGCACCATATATTATTACTCGACCTAATAGTCCACCTAGAAAACTATTAATTTCATTTATACAACTTGCAAAAATAATTACGTTTTGACACATAAAATGAGCCAATTTGAATCGACATTCATAAGGTTTTCAAATTCAAAATTTGTTAATAAAATTTATTTTTGTCGAGTGGGCTTATCAAAGGCCCAACAAGAAATAATGATCCGTAAGCCCACTGGGCCCATATGAAATATTTTTGGAATCACAAAAGTAGCCCAAGTTCAGACCCAAAACATTTTTCATGCCCTCGCCTCTAAAAATCTTAACGAGCTTTACAATTGGCTCGTTAAAGCCCATAAGCTAGAAAAATAAGCTTTTAATCAAATAAGCTGTTGAAATAAGCTTGGAATTAATAAAATAAGCTACGGAAATTTTTATAAAATTTTTATAATCATTTTTGTAAATTTGGACTAAAAATGTAACGCGACGACACCTAAAAGGACTAAAACTGCCAAACATGGAAAACTTGGACTAAAACTGTAAAAACAGAAAGTTTAGGATAAAAATTGATATTATATGATGTTCCAAGTTTAGATTATAATTTTGGACAAGTAGTGGACTATAATTGTAAATTAGATACGAAAAGGACTAACGGTGTGACGCTAGCGCCGTTAGTATAAAAAGTGTAAAAATTGGAAAAGGACAAGGACTAAACATAATCTATTTGACATTCTTATTTTATTTTCTATTTTACGGCAACCAACACGTCATATGCATTTTTATTACGTTTTATCTATATATTATTTTATTTTTCCGTTAATAATATATATATATATATATATATATATATATATATATATATATAACGATATTTAAAAGTTAATATTTTTACTTACGATTAGAAAGGTAAAACTACGATGGATATTTTAAATAAAGTATTTTATCATATCATGCATGGCATAACAATTACACTGCACATCATCTATTCGTCATAACGAATAATATTTATTCGTTATTCGTTCGTATTTACCAAGTAGTATTTGGTTATATTCTCAGATAAATTTATTTATCAGGTTCCGTATCAAAGACGTTTCCATAATCATTCCCATAAATCTCATCCTACTTTATTTTCATCATTTCCGTATCAATCCAGGTGAGTCTAGCTACAAGACTCGTAAATAAAGAAAAGTGCTTCTTGGGAGGCAACCCATGCTTTGTGTTTTTCTATTTTGTTTGTTTGTTATTTGCTTCCGTATGCATGTTTTTTTTTTTTTTTTTTTTTGGTAGATCATGTTTCTAAACTAAATAGTGGAAATACTTTACTTTGTTGTTTTGGCCTAGTCTTAACTCCACCTAAAAGTATTTTTGCAAAAGATAAGTGTAAGAGGAAACCCCTAATATGTTTTTAAGAAACAAACCGATCATGATTCTCCACAATATTAAATGGACATGTATATTCGTATTCGTTAGAGTCAAATGCTTGTATCGAGTCATAACGAAGTTTTGCAGGATTTTCCAGGAAGTAGGACCAAGTTTTTCCACAAATTTTCCGGAAACTTAACATAAGAATTTCTGCAGGTCACTTCTGACGGCGTCACGAGTTTACTCTTGACGGCGTCACGTGTAAAAATCTGAAAATTTTACCAGTTTTGTTTTTCTAACGGAATTTTAAAGTTTTTGTTGAATTATTAAGTTTTATAATCTCCAGGAAATCTGCAAACTTCATTCCACAAGCATTATATCTTACTTTGTTTTCTAGGATTTAGTAACTTATATAGATTGCCGCCGATTTTATGCGAGGTTGCTTTGTTTGTTTTCTCAGGATTTACAGGTTATGTATGACAAGAAGATGATTTATATTCTGGAAGGGAAGCTTTAATTGTTCATTTTCTTGGAGGAAGATCTAACCTGGCCACCTTATTATCCATACCGAGCGAATCAGGGGAGTATTTGACTTCATTCTTTTTACTTATTTCACTTTTACATTCTTTATTTGAACATTGGGGACAATGTTCATCTTAAGTGTAAGGGGAGGGTAAAATGATGATACCTTACAGATACACTTTCACTTGAGTTTGTTTGTTTGATAGTAGATGTGTAATAAAACTATGAGAAATACTTGTTAGTGCAATTTTAGCGCCAAATTTAAAATTTTTTACAACATTTAGGAGTGAAACTTTAGTCATAGCAAGCATCTCATAGATAGGAGATTGTATGACTAGCACAAAATCGTACTTTCAGAAAAAATTTCCACCCAAATATGTGAGGTTCGCCTTTAGATTTGATATGAAAAGCATTTATTATTAGTACTTATGAGTGTACCGGTAGCATTTAGATTCTAGAACTTGCGTTAGTGATGTATCCCGAGACCGCTAGTGAGACTACATTCGTGTAGTAGGATTTACTACATGATAAGAGGCATTAGGATCACCCTTGTGTTAAACCCGTATCATAATTACTTAACCATTTAAGTCATATTATTTGGCTAGTTAGGTCAATTAATTTTTTTCTACACCTTAGCGTTGTACTCATTTTTAGTACACGAAACCCCTAGTACACCCCTCCGAGCCTATCTTTTCGTTTCTAACTTTAAGCATCTTACTTAAAGGAAGAATTTGTTACACCCCACTTAAATGTACAACCAAATCGCCTTAGCCTTCCGTGTATGCGCTCATTTTTTAGTGCATTATTGTTATTTGTTAAACCCTAAGTTAACTATCTAATTGATTACATGGTTGCTAAGTCGAGTCATATCCTTGTACATATTGTTTTGGGACGATTGGGACTCATGGGTAAAGTACTTATTTATAGAGTAATGGGGAAGAACATCATATTATTACCCTCGTATGTGCGTTAATCTTAAAAGTACTCCAAGTGTTTAGATTTTCTTAATTCGTGTCATTAGATTAGTTTATTGTAAAGTATGTAAAAATTCAAGTGTAAGGGGAATTTTCATTCCCTATGATGTATTATTTTGGATGGTAGGGTAAGAGTGTATGCAAAAAAATAAATAAATAAATAAATAAATAAAAAATAAAAAATAAAAAAAAAACCCCGAAAAATAAAGAAAAAGAAAAAAAAAATTGAAAAAGAAAAGAGAAAAAAACATACGGACTACCATCCCGTTTCATTCTATGTTTATTTTATGTTTTTGTTATTTTTCATTTATTAGCTTAAGTCGAGTCTAGTCTTGGCTTAGCAACGCCACATTATACATGTAATTAACCAAGATTGTTAACTCGCCACCAGTAAAGACTGCCTATATCCAACAAAACCGTGTATTTCATATCCCTACTCCTAATGTTACAATCCTTTGAAAAGACCTCTTTGATAGTTTATCCTAGGTGCTTACGCCATGTGGTGGAGGTTTGATCCTTTCCTAAGCCTATAATAATCTATTTTGCTATGACAGGTAGTGAGAGATATCTTCCGTTTCCATATTGTAATTTATACTTTATTACACCCGAGAGATGTGAGTATCTAAACACTATTTGTGAGGTGCTAGTGTATGACCTCCGTGCTTGTCTTTGGTCTTTAGTAGAACGATTATTTGTTGTAATTACTTTTATATTAGTGTTAAATGACCCCTAACTTGTATTTTGACTAGAATAAAAGCGCATTTGCTTGAGGACAAGCAAATCTCAAGTGTAAGGGTATATGATGAGGCGAAAAATTAACCACTTTTAGGGGGTCATTTAAGCCCGGAATTGAATTTATTTGATCAAATATTGCCCTAAATCGTTCCTTTTGTGATTTTAGGTACTTTGGGAGTGAAATCTGAAAAAAGAAGCAATTCGGACGTTTTTTGAGCATAAAAGTGAAGAAAACGCCAAAGACTTAATTTTCCAAGCTGGGAACAGTAGGTGACGGCGTCAAGAGTACCATCTTGACGGCGTCAAGAGTAAATTTCATGACGGCCCAGTACAGAAATGAAGGCGTCACAAGGAAGAGCGTCAAGAGTAAAATACGTGACGGCCTGGAAAAAGTTAATACATGACGGCGTCAGATGTAGATCAAGGCAGTCCGAGAATTCTTTTGGCGGCGAGATGACGGCGTCACCCATTTGTTCTTGACGCCGTCAGCCTCAGTTTTCTATATATAGTTTTCTAATTTTCATTCATTAAGAGGAACAAGTTTGGAGAAACCCTAAGGCCGAACCATATACGATTTTTACAGGTTTTTCAAGGGTTTTCAGCCCTTGAACCCTTACATGTGTAATCGAGATAAGTGTTTTTTTAATTTAATCAATATGTGTATGTGTTGGTTGTATATATCTTGTGCTTGTCTCGATTCCACCATGCTAGGCTAGATTTATCTTGTGTTTGCTTAGATCTAATGAAACCTAGATGTTGATTATGTGTTGATTACTTGCTTATGGTTGTATTGGATGAATGATTTCGATGTTAGGCTTAAGAAAACTGGCAGATCTCCAAATGGTAACATGCTTGAACGTCTTAGGAAACATGAACCGATGTGTACTAGGTTTTATTGGTTGTATTTAATGCATGAGTAAATTCTAATAATGCCATGTTATGAGCTTCTTAGCCGGCTCGACATAGGAGTGAAGTAGGCACTCATAGGATTGGGGAGTTAAGTACGCCACCCCATGAATGGTATTAAGGAATACAATCCATCATCCACGCAACTATAACAAGTAATTAACGTGTAAAAGATATCTAGGGAGTAGTGAAATCTAAGTAAACACATTTCTCCACTTATTGCTCACAACCTTAGTTTCATTTAGTTTTATTTTCATTTCCAGTATTTTATTTTGATTGCATCTTAGTATTGGGTTAGTTGACTAGCAACTAATTCCGCTCAAATCCTTCAAACCCGAGATTTTTACTTGCTTTCTAGAAAATATAAAAATACAAAAAGAATCATCCTTCATCTTTAGAACTAGTATTTAGGTTTTCTAATCCTAGCGACACTATTCCTAGCTGAACGATCAATCCCCCGGTACTTGTCACTATACTATACTACAACGATCAGGTACACTGCCTGGTGGGGGTTGTAAGCTTCTCAAGATCCCTTGAGAGGTAAAGCCTGGTGCATTCCCTATGCATCAGACCACTAAACCTACAGCCCGTTTATCACCACATTCCGAGTCCATGTACTCGGTCCAAAAAGAAAACAAACTTTCCAAGCCGAGACTTTGTGGTCTCGGGTCGAATCCCTTGACGACAATCAAACCAAACGGACTGAAAGTGAGGTCGCGAGCCATACAGCTTCACCAATAACCAAACGGATTAGAAATCAAACTCCCCACACCGAGACCTCAAGCTCTCGACTTAACTTCTACACGGCTCGAGCCTAACCCACAAAGTAAAACAAACAGACTAATCATTCAGCCACGAGTACGAATCAAAAACAAAACCAACACCATTAACTTGTGTGTCTCGATCAAATCGTAAACCCAAACCAACAAATAATCAAATAAACATTCAACAAGCCACGACACATGTTTCGCAAACCAAATACAAAACACGATGCGATGATGATACCAAGACTATATCCGACCCATTTTTATACCAAACCCATTTCAAAATCATTTTTCGCTTACATAGACTTATGCTAAAACGTGTGATGCGTGGTTTTGCAACCTTGCAAAAGGTTTTACTTCTCAATGGATCTTGAGAAGCTTGCAATCCCCACCAGGCAGTGTACTTGACTGATGTAGTATAGTGAGTGGCAACTACTTGGGGATTGATCGTTCTCTAAGGGAATGGTGTCGTTAGGATTGAAAACTAAGTCAACTAGGTCTAAAGGTGAGGGATGATTCCTTTTGTATTTTTATGTTATTATGAAAGCAAGTAAAATCTCGGGTATTGAAAGAGTGGGCGGAATTAGTTGCTAGTCAACTAACCCAAAATTACTACTTATGCAAATAAAATAAAATAACAAGAAAAGTAAAAGTGGTGAACTTCTTACAATGAGAAAATGTGTTTACTTAGATTTCACTACCCCGTAGCATAAGGTGACGGCGTCAGCTCCAAAGCGTGACGCCGTCAAGTGTGGAAACATGACTTTTCCTGTTTTCTTCATACTTGAGCATAAAAACGTTCGAAAAGCTCCAAAATGCTCTATTTTCCAGAAATCGCGTTCTAAGTACCTATAAAGAGAAAATGAACGATTTGAGGTAATATTTGATCATAAAATCACGATTTAGGGCTTAAATGACCCTCTAAAAATGTAACAAATATTTCCTTATCAACGTGAGTTGTGGTTTTGAATGAACCACTTTGGTTCACATTCGGTTTCCAAACACTTACCAATACGAGAAAACAAAAAAAAGACGGTGGCGGTGGCGTGTGGTACAAGGTTATCATGCTTGTGAACTTCCAAAACGACTCAAAACAGTGAGAGGGAGGTAGGCGTGGTGGTGTTTATTGATGGTGATGTCGGCGTAGGGTTGTGATGGTGGTGGCGTAAGGTGTCGCCGACGGCGGGGAAATGAGAGGAGGAAGACACTTTAGGTTTAGGGTTTACCTTTTATCCAAATGATTTTATAAAAACATATATAATGAAACTTGGACTGTTTTTGCCAAATTGCAAACTCGATGGGGCGCGGCTGAACTTGGGCGCGGGGGTTTAAAGTTAACTTCTTTCGATATTTTTCACAAAATTAACTCTCACGCTCGTTTAGGCTATTTAAAAAAATTTCGGGGAATTAAAACTTGCGCAATCGTTTTAAAACCATTTTTCCACTAAAAACGACTAGTTATACGACTATCTTAGCTCAAAACATCATAAATCAAATATGAAATAACTAAACGTATATTAGGTCTAGACTCTTGCCGATACGCGTTGTGCTATATCTCACATTTCATGGGAAAACTTTTCATATCACATAATTATATTCCCAAACAAATTCCAACATATATTCCAAAAACAGTTCTGATGCGTGAGAATTGCACCAGGCTTTACCTATCAAGGGATCTCGAGAAGCTTACAACCCCCACTAGGCAGTGTACCTGATCGTTGTAGTACAGTATAGTGACAAGTACCGGGGGATTGATCGTTCAACTCAGGAATAGTGTCGCTAGGATTAGAAAGCCTAAAAACTAGGTCTAGAGGTGAGGGATGATTTTTTTTGTATTTTTATATTTTATGCTAGCAAGTTAAAATCCCGGGTTTTGGAATAGTGGCCGAAATTAGTTGCTAGTCAACTAACCCAATAACGAAAGACGCAATCAAAATAAAATGACAAAAATGAAAATAAAGCTAATTAAACTAGTGGTGTGAACAATATATAGGAGAATTGTGTTTACTTAGATTTCACTACTCCCTAGATATCTTTTACAGGTTAATTACTTGTTACAGTTGCGTGGATGACGGGTTATATTCCTTAATACCAATCATGGGGAGGCGTACTTACTTCCCCAATTCTATAAGCTCCTACTTCACTCCTAAGTCGAGCCGGCTAAGAAGCTCCTAACATGGGATCACTAGAATTCGCTCATGCATTAAATACAACCATAAAAACCTAGTACTCATCGGTTCATATTTCTTAAGACGTTCAAGCAAGTTACACAATGGAGATCTGCTAGTTTTCTTAAGCCTAACATTGAAATCATTCATCCATTACAACTATAAACAAGCAATCAACCTATAATCAACATCTAGGTTTCATTACATCTATGCAAACACACAAAAGATCTAGCCTAGCATGTTAAGATCAAAACAAGCATAAGATATATTCAAACAACACATAGACATATTGAATGAATTGAAAGAAAACTTATCTCAATTGAACATGAAGGTTTTCAAGGGGTGAAAACCCTTGAAAATACTGTTACAAACGAGCTAGGGTTTATAAAGTTCGGCCCTAGAATTCTGCACACAAGTTCCTCTCTTAATGAATGAAATTTAGAAAAGTATATATAGATTTTATGAGGTGACGGCGTCAAGATTAAAATTCTGACGCCGTCATCTCGCCGCCAATAAAGTTCTCGGACTGCCTAGATCTATATCTGACGCCGTCATGTGTATTCTTGTTCCAGGCCGTCACCAAATTTACTCTTGACGCCCTTGTTCTGACGTCGTCACGTTTTCTCTGGGCCGTCATCCATTTTGCTCCTGACGCCGTCATAAAATCCTTTTTGACGCCGTCAGGTACTGTTCCCAGCAAGGAAAATCAAGACTTTGCCGTTTTCTTCACTTTTATGCTCCTAAAACGTCCAAAATGCTTCCTTTTCCAGAATTCACTCCAAAATTACCTAAAATCATAAAAGGAATGATTTAGGGCAATATTTGATCAAATAAATTCCAATTCTGGCTTAAATGACCCCCTAAAAACGGTTCATTTTTCGCATCATCATATACCCTTACACTTGAGATTTGCTTGTCCTCAAGCAAATGCGCTTTTATTCTAGTCAAAATACGAGTTAGGGGTCATTTAACACTAATATAAAAGTAATTATAACAAATAATTGTTCCACTAAAGACCAAAGACAAGCACGGAGGTCATATACTAGCACCTCACAAATAGTGTTTAGATACTCACAACTCTCGGGTGTAATAAAGTATATATCACAATATGGAAATGGAAAATATATCTCACTACCTGTCATAGCAAAATAGATTACCATAGGCTTGGGAAAGGATCAAACCTCGACCACATGGCGTAAGCACCTAGGATAAACTATCAAAGAGGTCTTTTAAAGGGTTGTAACGTTAGGTGTAGGGATATAGAATACACGGTTTTGTTGGATATAGGCAATCTTACTGGTGGCGAGTTAATAATCTTGATTAATTACATGTACAATATGGCGTTGCTAAGCTAAGACTAGACTCGACTTAAGCTAATAAATGAAAAATAACAAAAACATAAAATGAACATAGAATGAAACGGGATGGTAGTCCGTATGTTTTTTTTCTTTTCTATTTATTTTTGTTTTTCTTTATTTTTTTCGATTTTTTTTTTATTTTTATTTTTTTTTGTGCATACACTCTTACCCTACCATCCAAAATAATACATCATAGGGAATGAACATTCCCCTTACACTTGAATTTTTACATACTTTACAATAAACTAATTTAATGACTCGAATTAAGATAATCAAAACACTTGGAGTACTTTTAAGATTAACGCATATATGGGGGTAATAAATGATGTTCTTCCCCATTACTCCATAACAATAGTACTTTACCCATGAGTCCCAATCGTCTCAAAACAATATGTACAAGGATATGACTCGACTTAGCAACCATGTAATCAATTAGATAATTAACTAAGGGTTTAAACATGTAACAATAATGCACTAAAGATGAGTGCATACACGGAAGGCTAAGGCGATTTGGGTGTACATTTAAGTGGGGTGTAACAAATTCTTCCTTTAAGTAAGATGTTTAAAGTTAGAAACAAAAGGATAGGCTCGGAGGGGTGTACTAGGGGTTTCGTGTACTAAAAATGAGTACAACGCTAAGGGTGTGGGAAAAATTAATTGACTTTATTAGCCAAGTAATATGACTTAAATGGTCAAGTAATTATGATACGGGTTTAACACAAGGGTGATCCTAATGCCTCTCATCATGTAGTAAATCCTACTAAACGAATGTAGTCTCACTAGCGGTCTCGGGATGCATCACTAACGCAAGTTCTAGAATCTAAATGCTACCGGTACACTCATAAGCACTAATAGTAAATGCTTTTCCTATCAAATCTAAAGGCGAACCTCACATATTTGGGTGGAAAATTTTTCTGAATAGTACGGTTTCGTGCTAGTCATACGACTCCTATCCATGAGACGCTTGCTAAGGCTAAAGTTTCACTCCTAAATGTTGTAAAAAATTTTAAATTTGGCGCTAAAATTGCACTAACAAGTATTTCTCATAGTTTTATTACACACCTACCATCAAACAAACAAACTCAAGTGAAAGTTTATCTTATAAGGTATCATCATTTTACCCTCCCCTTACACTTAGGATGAACATTGTCCCCAATGTTCAAGTAAAGAATGTAAAAGTAAAACAGGTAAAAAAATAATGAAATCAAATACTCCCCTGATTCGCTCGGTATGGATAATATGGTAACCAAGTTAGATCTTCCTCTAAGAAAATGAACAATCAAAGCTTCCCTTCCAGAATATAAATCATCTTCTTGTCACACTACTACAAAAAATCTCACAAAAACTGGTCAAAATGGCCCACGAAGAGTGGTTTTGAGACCACTCTCTGAAGGGGGTATCTCCATGATCGAAACATAAAGAAACCGGTTTGGCAACCTGTCTCTATTAGTAACATCGACACCGGTTTTCTCCTTAAATCGGTCTCCATATAGAGTAAACAAACACATTTTAATTGGACATTGACACCGGTTCTCCCATAACCTGTCTTTATAGAAGCATAAAACCTATCTTTATATAGAGTTAAAAGATTTGTTTTTATCTCAAAACCTGTCTTTTTTGTAAATCTATATATATTTTTTTTTAAATCATTTCTAAAATTTTACAATTTTTTGAAATTCTATAATCTACAATTGACTCACAAAAATAAAGAAATATAAATGAAGCAAATATATATATAGTGATTAAAATGCACCATACATGTCGAAATCAACAAAGTAAATTAAGATAACACGTCAATTCAACTAAACATAAATCCTAGACAAAACCCAAACTAAAACACTAGAATTCAACAAACTCTAAAGAAAAACACTAGAATTCAACATAACTAAATATAATTCTGTGGGATTAATCGCGCCACAATGAAAACTATGCACCAATGATGACGTTCAACTCTTTGTTCTCTAATAGACTTTCGTCACTCCAAGGTACCTACATGTAAATTAATGAAATAAATGGTTAGGCTGGCAATGTAGGGAAGGGCCGCCAGTAGCAGCAACACCTCATGAGGAATCTGGAAATAATGGAAATTTAAAGTAGCATACATCAAGTATAACATATTCATTATAAGTTTTACTAGACGAAAACGTGCAGTACCTTATTTGATGTCCATTTGGCAGGGATGGCATTATTCTCTTTATTTCTCTCACCTCGTGCTCCTAGAGTGTGCCACGTGGGTTTAAACTTTCAAGGACGATGAGTCTGAGCTCTTCCTACCACCCGGAGTGGTGTTTGTTGTGTCTTTGAGGACCTTGAATGTACCCCCATGAGGCCTAACAACAACATTAAAATAACTCTCAACTTGCATGACAAACAGAAAAACGTGTCTGCTAAGAGTGTTGTAACTACTACATTTGCTACTTACCCTTTTTGCTTTAGTTTTTTCCTAGAAATATCAAACGTTTACAGAGTGCGGTTTCCTGGAAGATGATTAAAGAAATATATATATGACAAGTAACGGAAAACACAGTTTTAACTTCCAAATAAGAAATTTATAAATGTACCGTTGTCTCCCCGGGCCAAGATGGTTCCAAAGCTTCGTACAGCTTGACGGGTCTCTGATTTCTCATTTACTCCTATGGATTTGAAAATTAATACAAGCAACTCATAGAACTGTTATAAGAAGAAAAAAATTTTGATTTACATACTTGAGTGGTACATGATTTTGTTCTAATTTATTGAACGAGCAAAAAAACTCCTGTAAGCTGATTTTAGCTTTTCAATTGGTTGCGCATTCCTATAAAAAAATAAAAAGATTTGGTCAACTCATCTCAAAGACATAAGCATGCACACTTCATAAGTCGTAACTATGCTGCAACAATCGATCATGTCTTCTATACATCAAACATTATATGCTAGTTATATATGCTCTACAATTAGAACAAATATATACATAATATCCTTAGGATAGAACCTATGCAAATCCATTGTGTTCAATCAATCCTCATCAATAGTCTTCTTCAATGAGTCAACTAGTTAATGACCCGTGTATTACACGAGCTGTAAAAATAATTAAGAGTAATAGTTGAGCCGGAAAGCAGAAAGCTAAAATAAAAGATAGAGACTTTCTAAAAACTAAAACATAGTTGACCATGAAAAACTAAACAAACATACTTAGCATGAACCACCCAATAAAAATGTACCTGATATGAAGTTTAAATACATCAAAAGCTGAAACCTATATTGTGTACATCAGCTAAGTAAATTGCTTAGCAACATGAACAAACTTCTTTGGTAATTAACCTTCATAAATCTTTTACTCCGTACTTTACTATTTGAATAAACTTGTAAAGCATTCTACAAATGATGTCATTGACCCAAATTACTAAGCCATAAATCCAATGTTGTCGACTAGTCAACTCACTTTAGAGCCTTCTAGGTATCAACACCGGGTTTGCTAAGCTACAAACCCCATGCACCCTCTTTTGCAACAAAATCAGCTAATAAAATTTTTTAACAGAGATAGATGGTCTTAAATTTAAAAATTATAAAACAAGCTATTAAAAGATGTTAATGGATTATGAAGTAGTGCTCGCTTGAAGAGGGTTTGAGGGTCCATCGTAGTATGTACACACACTTGCTCTTTGTCCTTTGGGTGACAAAATGAACCATAATTAAAATCCACTTTTAAAATTTTTTAAACATGATGGGTAGCCTAAATCTCTTACCCCCTGCACTTGATAAACACCATTTGCATAAAAGGAAAAAACATGTGAGTAAATGTTTATGTAAAACCTATAGGTGAGAAGTCTATTAAATAATGGTTGAAACCTGAAAATAGAGATGAAAAAGATGCATACTAAGGAAGTTGAGTCCCAAACTTCAATTACTTTTCTCGTGAACAAAGAAAAAAAAGAAAAGAAACATGAGCGATAAAACATCAAGAAATGTAGGGGACAAAACGAGCATTTTTCATTATATATAGACAAAATAGTAGTAACATCATATAATAAAAAATGAATCAAAAACTACTTTGGAGAAGAACATACTGAATAGGAAGGAATGATTATGAAATATATTCTAGATGGCATATATTAAGCAAAGCTATATCAATTTTAGAGTAATTGGGTGTGTAAAATATGTCACCTCACTTTTAACCAATGAAATGATCCAAAATGTGAAAGTGCGTTTCGTATTCAAATTCCCAGGATTGCATTTCAAATTTTTTGAATCTCAAGATTGGCACCTGAAATGCAGAGTATAATATACGTATTTAAAAGTTTATAGGCTGTAGTAAATAAATTGAAAATACAAACCATGACATCATAAATCTTTTCTATTGTCCTATTATATCACCCAATTTCATGCTATCATTGATTCACAAATTCCACAATATAGAATGCCTGCATTTGCATGAAACTTCAGTAATCAACAAGATTATTAAAAAAGCAGATAGTTTATTTATTATTCAAGTTTAACAGATTTTGATGAAGTTTCGCTACTTTTATGACGTTTATAAGTTACGAATATTATAGTACTGTGTTTATTTAGTTATCGGTTGCATTTTTTTAAAACGTTGTTGGTTAAAATTGCTCGAAAAGCGCCCGTTTTACCTAGAAAAATGTTGCTGTCACAGTGGGTTAACGGGTCAATTTTTTATTTTTTATTATTTTTTTATTTTTATTATTATTATTTTTTTTTGAAGTTGACTGAAAAAAAAGTCCTTTATGTTGCTATCATAATTTGCCCAACACACCTTTAAGTGGTCACAGTGGGTTAACGGGTCAAAAGTGTTATTGTTACAGTTTGCCAAACACCCCTTAAAGTGGCCACATTTGGTTAACTGGTCAAACTGGAGTCTAGATATGAATGTTTAAAGTCTAACCGTATCAGGTCTTAACTGAGTTGAAAGCAATTTGGACGAAGATCATCATCTTAACTAATGTAAATTACACATCAAAAGAGTGCTAAGAGACCTCATGACCAAAATGCATTGATTTTGTTACAGTACCAATACTAGAACAAAATTATAATATTTTCTTAGTCTCCCTTGACTGTATTACACCATGAAGCTACGGCCAAAGCATAGAGACACAACTAAAATGTCCTGTTTATGTCTTTGAAGCTATGGACAAATAAGTTTCAAGCAATATTTGTAGATTTATATGTGTACATTTGCAAGCAAGGGTGCGCTGTTCCAAACTAACAAGACAAGTTATAACACAAGTTTAAAGCCTGGGAAACATCTAGGACTCCTTTACCATTATGTTTTCATTTTACATACATTAAAATTCAGGACACATGCAAAAAGATTAAATTGCATACAAAGTTAACAAGCTTATGCTTAAAGAACTGCCATGAAACCTGGATTTTTTTTGTTCGACCAAAAATGGGAAAAAAACGGCGATTTCCCGGTATCGGTACCGGCATCCCGTCTGGTACGGTACCCCTTTCATTCTCGGGAAAAAACAGTACCACCAATTCGGTACAGGATTGGTATATTTTAAAACATTATGATTTTCCTACACCATTTATAGTTTCAATTCAAGTTTATGAACAGTACTATGCACTCTACCAGTTAACAATTATAACCATGGCTAAAGTTGTTTCAATTTTAGTACCTTTGAAGAGTCTAAAGTGGTAAAATTATAACCATGGCTATACCAATCCATCCCCAAAGATAAGTCTCAGTGGGATAAAAGTAACCCTTTCAACACATACATAAAGCCTACAATTAAACCTAAAATTGAAACATCCGCACACATACACGAAGAGTTTAGTTAACGCATAAACAAATATACATAAACACGTACAAACATTAAGCTTAAAAACAACCATAAGTTTCGATAAATATCAGAGAAGGGGGGGAGATGACTCACCATTATGGCATTATCGATGTCGCTGTGGTATGATGCGGATGAGAGAGAGAGAGAGAGACCATGAAAAAAATACTAGCAGGTGAACTTCTTTTTTTTTTTTTTTTTTTTTTTTTTTTTTTTTTTTTATTTGAAAAAAGATGGGTAGTTTGAATTTGTGAAATAGGGGGGGGGGGGGGATTGGGGAAAACAAGAGGCGGGATCGAAAAAAAATTGGGGAAAAAAAAGAGGTAAATCAAAATTTTGGGTTATGAGAATAAAGACTTGTTATTTGGTCAAAACCAATTTTAGTAATTAGTACTATAGAGATTGGTTTATTCTTGAAAATGGATTTCTATAGCTTCCACGCACCTCTTTCTTTCAGTATAGAAACCGGCTTTTATCTAACCTATCTCTATTAGGGGGTGTTTTTAGCCATTTGTGTAGTAGTGTCATATATAACCTGTTAAACCTGAGAAAACAAACAAGGCAACCTCGCGTAAAATCGGCGGCAATCTATATATGATAATAAATCCTAGAAAGCAAAGTAAGATATAATGCTTGTGGAATGAATGTTTGCAGATTTCCTGGAGATTATAAAACTAAAGATTCAACAAAAACTTTAAGACTCCGTTAGAAAAACAAAACTGGCAAAATTTCCAGATTTTTACACGTGACGCCGTCAGGAGTTTCTTCCTGACGCCGTCAGAAGTGACCTGCAGAAATCCTTATGTTAAGTTTCCTGAAAATTTCTGGAAAAACTTTGTCCTACTTCCTGGAAAATCTTGCAAAACATCATTATGACTCGATACAAGCATTTGACTCTAACATATACGAATATACATGTTCATTTAACATTGTGGAGAATCATGATCGGTTTTGTTTCTTAAAAAACTTATTTGGGGTTTCCCCTTACACTTATCTTTTGCGAAATACCTTTGGATGAAGTTAAGACTAAGCCAAATAACAAAATAAAGTATTTTCACCATTTTAGTTTGAAACATGATCTACCAACAATAAAAATAAAACATGCATACGGAAACAAATAACAATCAAACAAATAAAAATCGCACAAAGCATGGGTTGCCTCCCAAGAAGCGCTTTTCTTTATTTACGAGTCTTGTAGCTAGACTCAAGGTCATGGGCTATCGTGTGTCGCTTATGCTCACATAACCAAAGGTGAGCCATCTAATAGTCGCCTCATCTTTCTTATAATCATCACTTAACTCTAAACATCCACGATAATACCTTTTATTTTTTTCATGAGGATATTTAAGCCCTTTTCTTTTATCATTCTCGCTTAGCATTTCTAGGGGCAGATACCTACTACACTTCTCCATGGAGAAATCCTTGAACCTAGGGTGTGCACGGGGCATTTGGCAGACAAAATCTTCATCCTCATCCGAGAATGTAATTAACCCTTCCCTAAGTTTTTCATCAAGGTTGATCAACCTTTTGAAAGGTTTCCCAAACACAACTTGGGTTAACTTACTATCAATAAATTCTCCTAGATTCTCCATAACCATGAACTCAACAAGATAAACAAAGCTTCCTACAAACACATGCAATGTCATTGCCCTAGCCATATTATTATCTCCTTTGTATTCTAACTCATCTACCATGATTTTATTATATTATGTTCATTGGGAGAGATGAGTTAAGGTAGGCATCAAAGCTCCTAAATCCAATCTTACAAGGAAATTGCATATTGAATGAACTATCACTCTCAATCCTTGTTCTAGGGTCGACATACCTAAGAGGGTTCACTTCCTCTTCCATCTTATCCTCATTAATCACATCACCATCATCTAGATCCTCATCGGAGTCTGAATAGTAAAAAGGACTAGCCCTATGGTCATCATCACGGTCAGACTCCTCCATTTCAGAATAATTGTCAAAGTGGTGGTTAGGCGAAAGGTTAGGTGGGTTCTCATTTTCCACTAAAGGGATTGGGGTGGGCATTTGGAAAATCCTACGACGAAAAATACGAATAACATGAATCAAACGATCAATGTTATTGGTATCCATCGATATAGTTTACGAACAAAGGAAACAAAGAAATAAGATAGACTAAAGAAAACCAAGAAATAAAAATAAAATCTTACTAGAAAGGAATCTAGCAAGTAGACCTAATAAGAAGAAATCCTAACCTAGACAATAACTATTCCCGGGCTGCGGTGCCAAAAACTTGATGCATGGGAATTGCACCAGGCTTTACCTCTCAAGGGATCTCGAGAAGCTTACAACCCCCACCAGGCAGTGTACCTGATCGTTGTAGTATAGTATAGTGACAAGTACCGGGGGATTGATCGTTCAACTCAGGAATAGTGTCGCTAGGATTAGAAAGCCTAAAAACTAGGTCTAGAGGTGAGGGATGATTCTTTTTGTATTTTTATATTTTATGAAAGTAAGTAAAAATCTTGGGTTTTGGAAGAGTGGGCGGAATTAGTTGCTAGTCACTAACCCAATAACTAAAGACGCAATCAAAATAAAATGACAAAAATGAAAATAAAACTAATTAAACTAGTGGTGTGAACAATATATGGGAGAATTGTGTTTACTTAGATTTCACTACTCCCTAGATATCTTTTACAGGTTAATTACTTGTTACAGTTGCGTGGATGACGGGTTATATTCCTTAATACCAATCATGGGGTGGCGTACTTACCCAATTCTATAAGCTCCTACTTCACTCCTATGTTGAGCCGGCTAAGAAGCTCCTAACATGGGATCACTAGAATTCGCTCATGCATTAAATACAACCATAAAAACCTAGTCCACATCGGTTCATGTTTCTTAAGACGTTCAAGCAAGTTACACAATGGAGATCTGCCAGTTTTCTTAAGCCTAACATTGAAATCATTCATCCATTACAACTATAAACAAGCAATCAACCTATAATCAACATCTAGGTTTCATTACATCTAAGCAAACACACAAAAGATCTAGCCTAGCATGTTAAGATCAAGACAAGCATAAGATATATTCAAACAACACATAGACATATTGAATAAATTGAAAGAAAACTTATCTCAATTGAACATGAAGGTTTTGAAAATACTGTTACAAATGAGCTAGGGTTTATAAAGTTTGGCCCTAGAATTCTCCACACAAGTTCCTCTCTTAATGAATGAAATTTAGAAAAGTATATGTAGATTTTATGAGGTGACGGCGTCAAGAGTAAAATTCTGACGCCGTCATCTCGCCGCCAATAAAGTTCTCGGACTGCCTAGATCTATATCTGACGCCGTCATGTGTATTCTTGTTCCAGGCCGTCACCAAATTTACTCTTGACGCCCTTGTTCTGACGTCGTCACGTTTTCTCTGGGCCGTCATCCATTTTGCTCCTGACGCCGTCATAAAATCCTTTTTGATGCCATCAGGTACTGTTCCCAGCAAGGAAAATCAAGACTTTGCCGTTTTCTTCACTTTTATGCTCCAAAAACGTCCAAAATGCTTCCTTTTCCAGAATTCACTCCAAAAGTACCTAAAATCACAAAAGGAACGATTTAGGGCAATATTTGATCAAATAAATTCCAATTCCGGCTTAAATGACTCCCTAAAAACGGTTTATTTTTCGCCTCATCAAGTTCTCATGTCTTAAATATTCATTTTCAAAAATAATGCAGTATAAAAGTATTTTCAAAAATTACCGGTTGTCACAACAAGTCCTAACCGCGACCTAAATAAATAAGAAGCCTTATGACACGACATGTTCGATATGCATACGAGTTTTATAAAGTTTTGTTACTCATATAAACTTGTAGTGAGGTTTTACAACGTTTTCATACATGAAAGACACTTAGGAATACCAAGTAAACATTTCATTTTTATAGCAAAGTTCTAAAATAATTGTTGTCCAAAATTAAATAACGACTTTAACCGGGTTTAACTCACTCATTTCTTGACCCATTTTACTCATTCAAAGCCTAGAATGAAGGTAAAAATGTTTACTTTCAAGAAAATACAGCCTCCTTTAGTGACATTATGTTTTAGATACCTATAAAGGCCTTGAAAGCTGTTGTCCTAAATAAACAGTTTTCTTTCAAAATTTTGCCCGACTTCGCGAGGCTAAAACTCTTCGTTTATTCCTAAAAACACATGTCTTCCAACAGCTTGAGCTGTTGGGTAACTCGTCGGGTGAAAATGTTTAAAAATACGAATAAATTTCCGAAAATTATAAATTTGCATAAGACCATATATTACAATGTGGTGAAAGGAGATTTGCCAAAAGGGTTTTTTAAAGTGATTAAAACTAGCTAGCAAGAGAGGTCATTTTCTGGGCAGATTCAAGGTTAATTACAACTAAGTTTAAAACAACTTCCAACGCTGCAAATCTAACAACGTGATATGAAATGATGCTTAATAACTTAAATATGAATGAAAAAGAGTTATATGAGATGCTTACAAAGATTGGTGGTGATTGGTGTCAAGAACAACTATAACACCTAGAAAACCCTAATTTCCAACTTCTAAAACCCGAGCTTTCTTATCAAACCCTTATAAAACCTTCACCATTGCTTGAATACTACTAAAGAGAGCTGAGATTATGAGTGTTTAAGTGTGTGAAATATGGTTATTGGTTAGCTCTTTATATAGTGAAATTTTATGAATGGGTCAAAAGGTCTTTAGGTGTCACAAGCTATTGTAATTCTTAGAAGGGAAAAGGACAATTGCAGTGTGTTGGGGCTTATAAATCCTCCTAGAACCGTGCATGTTGATGGGGACAAGAGGAAGGGATGTTTCCAAGACTTGCTTGCTTTTATGGTGACATGGTTATGATAGTATGGGTTTTATAAGTTTGAAAAGCATATGTTGAACCATCTCTTTTGGGTGGCTGGTTTTTCTAGCTAAAATGGGAGGAAAATGTTGATTTTTGAAAGGTATAAGTGTTATTTATGTATTAGTAAAGCTGGTGAGGGTATTGGTGTGTTGTGCATGTATTCATGAGACTTAATGCAAGTCTTATTAGATTGTTTACGTAAAACTTATAAAACTGAATGCATATGACTTATGAATCATGCTTATGAGAGTAATAAGGTACATGTTAAACATGAATAAACTTAGTCTAGTGCTGGAATATGTTAAAAGGTGTTTCTCGTTATGCCCGGAAGAACCTAACGGTTATACGTAAAGTCAAGTACTTACGTGTTTAGTATAAAACGTTCAAGTTTATAATTAAGTATTAACCCAAAAATTTTAGTTGTCACAATATGCATTAACCATTCTTCATTGGTTGGTGGCTGATTGAAATAGAAACTAAATGCCATAGGTGCTTTTGATGATCTATATGTTGGATGATGCTCATGAGAAGTATGGATGGTCAGTGTACTTTGTTTTAGTTGTTTGGTTTGTATTTGTATTAGTTGAAATGTATTAAGGCATTTGTTATGATCAAATTCCATGAGTTGTTTTGTGATTGCCATGGTTGGTTTGTTTTTCATTATTTGATAAATACTATATTTCACTCTTAAAAAAAAAAGAAAAGAAAAAAAGAAAAAAAAAAGTCATAACTCACCGCTCTTTTACCAATCAGTCTAAATCAGTCTTGCAAAAAAAGGTCCACAAGGCCGATTAATCACCGCCTAGGCGTTACAGGGCCACCAACCTTTCTGATTTATGTAACTGGGTCAAACAAATAGGTCAACTGTGGTTAACGGCGATCCTGACGGTCATTGGTGGTCAAACTTGCCGAAAACCTACAAATCTTGCATGAAGTACCCAAAACTCATCGTAAACTTATTTTGATCACTTATAGTAACTGTTTAAATCTATTACAAGTTGTTTTTTAGAAAACATCTTACCGAAAATACATAAAACTTGTCAGAAATACACAAAATTTGACGGAAATACCTAAAATTTGCCAAAAAAATGCCAATCTGATTAATCACCGATTAATCTCGCCTAGACTGATTACAAGTTACAAGGTGATTGAACACCCGACTATCGATTCATGATTTTTGCAACCTTGATCTAAATATCAAAATACTCATAACTTTGATAACGTGAGCCCATAAAACACCTAAAAGAAAAAATGAAAATAGAAAAGGAGCATGTTTAAAAGGCACATTTTGAAAACCCTAAAACCCATTGGAGATCGGCCCGCCCGCCTGCCTGCCTGCCCGTCTTCTTCTTCACTCCCACCACACCACTTAAAGTCTTTATAAACAAACACACACCTCTTCTGTCCTCTTCATTTTCAACCCCTTCCACTAAACATGTCTCTTCGACCTAACGCCAGGACGGAGGTGCGGCGTAACCGCTACAAGGTCGCCGTAGATGCCGACGAAGGTAGGCGAAGGAGAGAGGATAACATGGTGGAGATTCGTAAGAATAAACGAGAAGAGAATTTGCAGAAGAAGAGACGTGAAGCGGTTGCTGGTGGTGGTGCTAGTCAGTTTCCCTTGCAGTCTAACCTTCAATCTGCTTCTGCTAATGAAAAAAAGGTTGTCTAAATAGACTACTTTTTTTTTTTTTTAAATAATTTTTAGGGTTTGTAAGTTAGATTCTGATGTTTGGGGTTTGAAACTTGTTTATAAATTTTGGGGGTGTTTGGATTACCTTATTTATCCGGCTTATGAGCTTATTTGATTTTGGAATAGCCGATAAGCTCATTCTTTGGATCTTATCAACGTCCCCTTATTGGCTTAAGCCAATATGCTCAACTAGATATAAGCTCTAAAAAACGAGCTTATTGGCTTTTTCCAAATTCAAATAAGCCCATAAGCTGGATAAATAAGCTAATCCAAACACCCCCTTTGGCTGATTGAAAAGTGAAAATAATAGCTGTCTGTGCTTTCAAAAGGGTTCGTGATATATCCCCTCATTGGTTTACTAAGGGGGTGTTTGTTTAAGCTTATACGTGCCTTATACGCTTATTTGTTTTTCGGCTTATATTTCATAAGCTCCAATTTTCCGGCTTATTTTGAGACTTGTGGGCTTATATAAGTTTTATCATGATATGATAAACTCATATAAGATAAGCTCATAAGTCTCAAAATAAGGCGGAAAATTGGGGTTTATGAAATATAAGCCGAAAAACAAATAAGCTCATAAGCCCGCATATAAGATTAAACAACCACCGCCCAAATTTTATTTGTAAATGTACTATGGAATATATATGTTGCACACATCATTGTAGTAGATGTTCTGATTGATAAATATTAAAACAAAATCAGCTTGTGGAATTTGAGAGCTACATTTAAATTGTATATTTCATGCCTTGTACAATCTGGATTAGGAGGTCTTGTACTTTTAATCACTCTAGAAAATTAAGAGAAATGACATCCAAGGCCTTTGTTCTTGTGGTATGTGAGTTGCCCACCAACCTCAAGGTTGTGGGTTCAAGCATCGCTGGAGGCATTTGTGAAATAGGTGGTGTAGGATGTGAAAAAATTGCCGACACAAACTAATACAAAACTATATTTCTGAAATGATTCATATAACATAAAGTACTTGTATCCGTCTCTTGATTCATATAACGTTAAGTTCATGTATTGGTCTCTTGATTCAAAAGTTTGTGTTTAACTGAGGTTTTGGTTGTTGCAGTTAGAGAACCTACCTGCGATGGTTGCGGGAGTGTGGTCTAACGATAATAATTTGCAACTTGAGGCAACCACTCAGTTCCGCAAGCTGTTGTCGATAGGTACACCATCATTAATTCTTTAAAGGGCTGTTCTTTGTTTTTAATGTTTTGTTATTCTTATTTTATGTTTAAACTGTCACGGTTGTTGTACAGGCTGTCTAATTTGAAATATTTTTTTGTTTCAGAACGCAGCCCTCCTATTGAAGAAGTTATTCAATCAGGTGTCGTTCCTCGCTTTGTTGAGTTTCTTGTGAGGGAGGATTTTCCTCAACTACAGGTGAGTTATGTACTTTTAACACTTTTGAGTTTTGAGTTTTTGACCTTTAATTGGTGTGCAAAAACATTTGTACACACACAATTCTTTCTTTTCGTGTAATAATATATGTATATGTTCTTTATGCTGTAGTTTGAGGCAGCTTGGGCTTTGACTAATATTGCTTCGGGCACATCTGATCACACAAAAGTGGTGATTGAACATAATGCTGTTCCAATCTTTGTGAAACTTCTTGCATCTCCTAGTGATGATGTTCGGGAGCAGGTTAGTTATTTTCACTTTCTGTATGCTCTTTCTTTAGTTTGTGAATTGTCTGTAAAGCATTATCTTAATGTTCATTTAAGCAGTTTTAACTTGAAATGAGTTTAATATCAGTTCCCTTTATCTGCGTGTAGGCTGTATGGGCATTAGGGAATGTTGCTGGTGATTCACCTAAGTGCCGTGATCTTGTACTTGGGCAAGGTGCTTTGATCCCTTTACTAGCCCAGTTGAATGAGCACGCAAAGTTGTCTATGTTGCGAAACGCCACATGGACACTTTCCAACTTCTGTAGAGGCAAACCCCAACCTTCGTTTGATCAGGTTGGTGTTTGAATACTGTGGCTTGTTAAGGAGTCCTATCATCACTATCGATATGTATCTCTTCCTTTGTTTATGTCATCTGCATATTGATTGCTCGTATCTTTTTTGATATGTGTTTTGTTAGACAAGACCTGCACTGCCGGCTCTACAGCAACTTATTCATTCAAACGATGAAGAAGTGTTGACCGATGCTTGCTGGGCACTCTCGTATCTTTCAGATGGTACAAATGATAAAATCCAGGCTGTAATTGAAGCGAATGTATGCCCCAGACTTGTTGAGTTACTGAAGTGAGTGTGCTAATCATTTTTGGTCTACTCTGCTATCTTTAGGTCTTTTTAGCTTCTCATATTCTGCAATTTGGATCATCTGTGTTTCAGTCATCCTTCTCCGTCAGTGCTCATCCCTGCTCTTCGCACGGTTGGAAACATAGTTACTGGTGATGATATGCAAACTCAGGTATCGGTCTAAGACAACTCTTAGTGCAGTAGGATGTTAGGATCCACAAAATTTCATATAGTTTGTCATGTTATGCTTGGAAAACTTACTCCATCTAGTGTCATACTTGCGTCATTTCTCCACTAATCGTTCTTGCTGGCCAGAAACGCTGATCAGAAAGTACTCTTTGACTACCAGAAACAAATATTATTTTCTTGTTCTCTGCTGATTTTTAACTCAAATTAAAGTGAAGTTTAACTTTCTAATAAGTTTAGAATAGTCATATTTTTGTAGTAAATGGTTAGTGTATTTTGAGCACATCCTGGAAAGAGAAGTAAGGCAACTTTGGAGGAATGAGTAGTGGAGTATATCTTTGTAGGCTTGTAAAATGTGGACTTGATGTTTTCTTGTTTATTTTACCTCATTCCGCCAACATGCTCTCATTAGCTGATGTTTTTATATTCCATTCCCTCTTGGTACTTCCAAAAGTTTTAAACCTATGTCATTGTGATGAAGCAACTACTTTGCATATGTCTGGTGTTCGTACTTGCTTGGTTATGACTTATGACCCATTACTTGAATACTAAAGCTATAGTATGACATTCATTTTTAGTAATGACACATTGCCTAAATACTAAATACTAAAGCTATGCTCCTTACTTCCCAAAATTAAGGCACTGTTTGAATCTGTTTAACCAAGGCATACACCTAAACGTTGTATATTTTGTAGCAAATAAACGTGATATTAGAGACATCCTGTTGTCTTTTGAATTGGTTAATATATTGGAGACCAGTACACTATCAACCTGTTCCTCTTATGGGAGTAAGCAGATAATGGTGATCCTGGGTTTTTAACAATTCACCACGCTATAGTAGACCTAGAACCTTGTTTTTTGCTCTTGAAAACGATTTTCAGTTTTATTGTATTCTGCTTGGGACAGGGATAACTAGATAGTTGTGGAGCTTGTTCTTTTGTTTATTGTTGCAAAGAAAAATGTTGTTTGATGGCATACGTAGTTATTTTATATAAGTTACTTTTATGTGATATAAGAAATAATATAGAGTTCTTTAATTGTAGCAGAAACTGAAGTAAAGTTCTGATAACGTGCTCCCTCTTTACAAGCCTGGTTGACCCATTTCATTTGTGTTTGTATGTGTTATAGTATATCATCAATCATCAAGCACTGCCTTGTCTTTTGAACCTGTTGAGCAATAATCACAAAAAAAGCATTAAGAAGGAAGCTTGTTGGACTATATCAAACGTAACTGCTGGCAACAAGGAGCAGATTCAGGTCAGAGACGTTCACTGATTACTTATGGAAGTATGAGCTCGCACGGGATGCAATACTTGTTCATCCTCGATGAAATTTCAGCTTTTTTCATTCTGCTGCATCTTTGACTGTCTATTTCTTGTTTCTACAGACAGTGATCGAAGCAAATATCATTGGACCTCTAGTTCATTTGCTTGGGAATGCAGAATTTGACATCAAGAAGGAGGCTGCATGGGCTATTTCAAATGCCACTTCTGGTGGAAGCCATGATCAAATTAAGTAAGATTCTTTACAAGGAATGTTTAAATGTCTTTACTTTATTTTCCTCTTTCTGTTATTGATGATTTTATCATACAACTATTGCAGGTATCTTGTTAATCAGGGATGCATTAAACCGCTGTGTGACCTACTTATCTGTCCAGACCCTAGAATTGTTACTGTTTGTTTAGAGGGGCTTGAGAACATATTGAAGGTTGGTGAAGCTGAGAAGAGTTTGGGAAGATCAGGAGATGTTAATCTTTATGCCCAAATGATTGATGATGCCGAAGGGTTGGAGAAAATCGAGAACCTACAGAGTCACGATAACAATGAGATATACGAGAAGGCAGTGAAGCTTCTCGAGACATATTGGTTGGAGGAAGAGGATGATGCAATGCCACCTGGCGAGGGCGCCCAGCCTGGTTTCAATTTTGGAGGTGGTGATGTTTCTGTTCCCAATGGTGGCTTCAACTTTAACCAATAGAAGGTATGTGCATATACATGCTTATTTCAAATTTTATACAAATAGTTGTACTAGGTTTTTAATGTATTCGTATGGATTTATATTTTCAGATTTTTCTCGAGGTTAGTGTGGTGTACGGTTGTGGGGTAGTGTGGTTGAAGTTTATGGAGGGGTTCAGTTCTCTTACAATCAATATCGATGAAGTGTTTATGAATTATGTAAAAGCAATATGTTATTTCTCTATGTGGAGGCATTTTACTTTTCAAATTGGGATTTATAGAATTTTCCCTCATTTTGGTCTTTCTTTCGTTATCTACTTGGGAATTGCCAATTCCTTAGATCTGCCTGTTTTCTGGTGTATGCACTATATAGTTTTTATTAATCTATGGGATAATACACCATCATTGTTTCTTTTTATGGAGACGAATTTTGTTCATCTTAAGGTTTTTGAGGATTCCATTTTTAACTGTCATAAGTGGATCATGACTTTCTTATGGTGTATATTCACTTGTATTTGTGATTAGTTTCCACTTATTAGATTGAAATCGGGTTCTGATATCCAAGGCGTTTAGCATGATTAGGAGTTTAGGGCACCTGTGCTTAAACATTAAGGCTATTTTTTGTTTTAAATGACACTTAAAGCTTGTGCTATTTACTGCATTTTGATGTTAGGTTCATTTTGGATTAGTATTAGGCTAATATCTTTATTAATTCTGCTATGTCCTTTAACTTGGTGCGTTGTACTGATTTTCTGCCGTTTGGTGCCATTCTGCTTTAAGCTTTTGCTTATCTTTGTTTTTAGTTTGGACTACATTATTTTGTACATCAAGAAACTAGAGAAAGCCATAGACTTGTATTAATTGAATTGACTTGAGATTGATCAATTTGGACATAAGGACTCATTGGAAGTAAAAGAAAATGTTGATTTCAGTGGTTCATAGTTGCTAGCTAGATAACTTGATTTAAATATATAACACAAGTGATTAATGCGGACTTGTGAGTTTTTTTATTTATTTATTTATTTATGGGGAAGGAATAGTGGGGTCCACATCTATATTAGCATCTTAATGAGGAGAGGTTAGTATTTTTTGGCTTGTGGCCTTGTGGGTATAGAGGAAATAACGGAAAACTAGTGTGTCCTACTTAAAAAGAAATATTATTACTACCTCCGTCCTAAAATTATAGTCCCCTTTTGACTTTTTCGGTCTTTATTTGTCAACTTTGACTTTAAATATTTTTGTTTGTGTTATACAATAGTTGATGAAAATAATACCAATGAAAAATACATTTAAAACTCAATCCATTCATATATTTTGCATCAAGTATTATGTAATATAAACAAAAATATTTAAGGTCAAAGTTGAATAATAAAGACCGAAAAAGTCAATAGGGGACTATAATTTTGAGACGGAGGGAGTAAATGTTATGGACCCACTCCTTTAGCTAAGTAGCTAAGGGGAAAAAAAGAAACACAACCTAAATACCCCTCTTGTACAGTTTTATGACAGTACACAATAACTTTCTTTGGCAATATAGTAAATCTGAATCTATTTTCACCATGCTTAGTAAGAATTTATCTTTCTCCGAGGGGGATGACCAGTACAGCGGCATAGCCTGTTTTTTGATGTGTACACCTAAAAAATATGTATAACGAGTTTTTGACTATTCACTTCCAAACAATGTACTCAGCATCATAAATAGAACATCAAATAGTGGTTTCATCACAAACTAAACTATGAAATGTTTGCATAAATGAAAGTTGACATTAAAAATTAAACAAGGAGAATTCACACAAAAATACCAAAATATTCATTACATGATACATTTTAAACATCAAAATTAGACGTAGGGCGACAAAGAAGATAATGCCAGCCACAGAACTATCCTCATAGGAGAAACTTACCCCTGAACTTCAGTGAAGTTTTTCACCTCAGATAAGATAATAACTTGACTTACTAAGTAAACTAGATACCAACAACTTTATGGCGAGTAACTATAAAACGGATCAAACTCCGACATTCTTCTGTTTATATCTTTCAAAACGGTAACCCATCTCATGGCAGCTTTGATCTTGCACCATCTTCCCCTGGGTGACCCGTTTCTTGAGAAACAGCTGTCAAAATCAGAAAAATCCAAATCCATAGTCTGATTGTTCGGTGATATTCCATCTGGAAGATCAAAAGCATCATAATCCACAGCAACTCCCAGATGACTGCTACCATTCAAGCCACTACTATATGGGTGTGAAATCTGCATTTGCAATTGATCTGTAAAACATTAAGGTTCTATAAGCAACAAGAGATACAATAACTATACCAATAATTAAAAGTCATTCACAGATAAACAACATTAAGACCGGTTTTTAATTTCCAACCCTTTTTGTTAGTACGGAATTCACATGAATCCACAATGTCTAATTTCCAACACTTTACTTGTGAATGGACGATTTGAGTTATGGTTATCTCTAATGGGTAAAAGCAAATTACTTCAAGGAAACATGTCAAATGGGTCAAACGGGTCAAAAAAGACCAAAGATGCATTTTTAATGCATTTAGCCTTTCTAAATTATTTCCCTCAGAAATTTAGATAATTACTGACCTAATACAATTTTTGTAATCATATTTAACAAACTATATCACTTTCTTAATGACAAATCTGGACAATTGTTTCGGGGATCAACCCAACTTGACCCATACCAAAGCCTTACCCGTTTCCGTCCCTATATTAAAGGATATACTTTATTTTCTCCCTTTTTGCGTGAAGTATTGGAAGTTCATATAAAATTAAAAGGAGCCAAGGAGAACAAACAGTTTGTGAAACAAGAGCTGGGATATAAAGTAATATTGTAAATTGAGTTGTACATGAAACATTCACACCAAAGGTTTATGTATCTTGGTGTGGAAAGGAGGTATTAAAATCCTGCATACCTAAACTAGCACTTCTAAGAATGTCACCGTGAAGGTTGGTAGCTAGCACTGGTGTTGCAACCACTGACAGATCATCAATTGGTATCATCCCGGCCCATTCTTTGTAAACTTGTTGCTTTATCCCTTCTACAATAGTCTGCCAATATACATTAAAAACATCAGTTGAATGCTCATAATTGGATTGAGCAATATCATGATCCCTTTCACATCAGGGTATGAAGTACAAACCTTCTGAAAATCATCAAGTACATTAATGGAGAGATAATTTTCACCATCAAAAGTTGCACCCACAACCTCCAAAATGGAATTGAACAAGATCCCGATCCCATCTGCACAGCTGTACATGTACACCTTGTCATCTAAAACACAAGTTTTGGCGTGCTTGATAATTGTCTTCCATATGGTGTTATTGGGCCCGCCGAGTAGCTATATTTTCGAGATGAAAAATTATGGTTATTCATCCATTACAAGTTCATAAAAGTATGGAAATAACTACAAGGAGAATCTATTACCATGCATAATGAGGACTCGTTAGTAGTATACACTTGTAGAAAGTCTTTCAAGGTATATATGTTGCGTAATCCCAAACGCGTATCCAATTTCCCACCTTTTGCTATCTTTTCCAAGCGCCATACCTCATCATTCAAGGATGGAGGATGATGCTTCATGTATGCTAAACAAGTTCAAAAAAAAAATAAAATAAATAAATAAATAAAAAAATCCATAAGCAACAAGTATAGATAGCTGAAATAAAAATAATTCAGGGTTCTTGAATTGGTTGTCTCATCAGAGTAAGATACAGTTACATCTATTCCTACATCCCATATGAACACAACTCATTCGCTAATTCTGTTTATCTAATATCACATAGACACAGTCAAAATGCACATCCAAACACCCTACCATTAGAAATGGTCTAGGATAGTGATCAAGACAATAAATGAAATGAATTAAACATAGAAAGGGGAACTTACACTCTCCTCTTTGATCTTTGACCACAAACGCTTCACTTCTTGCTTCCCTGATTCTCACTTCTGAATTTTGGACTTTTGCCCCTATCCTAAACTTCCTACTTCTCCTCCAACTCGAATTATCAGTAAAAACTAGATCACCTAAATCTGCAACACCTTCTCTCAAAGTCAGTACCAAATCCCCTGTCAATAACGGCCTTTTGCCATCTCTTGCAGATATAACTTTGGTATCAAAATCAGTCTGAGACCAATCTTCATGATCGTCAGCAGAAAAATCACCATCAAGAGGAACAATCACTACCTTTAGTGAAGATAAGGGTCCATTTGATACGATCCTATTCGAATTAACATCAAATAGTACTAATCGGATAGCACTATTGTGCTCAGACTCTATCCTATTACCAGTGAAATATGTACGACCCATCTTAGTCTGAAAACGAAGCTGAAATGACGTCGTACCACGTGATTCAAGTGCATCAGAAGGACACCTAGAAAGAAGAAATGCAAAACTGTTACATACCAAATAAACAGGAGTCATATTCTATGCTCAAGCAGATTTTTTATTTTGAACGGCATGCTATGCTCAAGCATGCCGTCAAGATCTTATGAAAGGAAAACAATATGTGCAGATGACAAGTTTGAAATTGAGATGGAGATACAACCTTGGTAAATTTCCAAAGAACCTCTCTAATACACGCTGCACCTCATCTCGTACCTAATAAGAAACACATAAGCATTTACAGAAAATTGTTCTTTACAAAGTAATGAAATAAAAGCAGAGAGGACATGTCAGTACCTGTCTTCGGATTAACCGTTCCAACATCCCCTCAAATTCTGCTGATATAAACGGCTGCACCACATTAGTAGCATCACTACAAAGAAAACAATACCCGCATCAATAACATTCAGAAATAATAAAAAACATGCAACTGTCAGCTGTTTCACAAAATCTGAATAACTCACTTTGAATATCCATTTTCCTCTGGTTCTTGTTTAGAGGGACCCGATCCATCCCATTCCTTCTCCTCCTCTTCGTCGTCCTCACTATAACGTCTTTTCAGTCCCATCATACACCACAAAAGACAATCGATTTAGGAAAGGACTAGATGTAACTGTGAATCGCATTATGACTAATCTTATATACAGCACGAAATTTATTTGAAGGCCTTTGGGAAACTTCCAAGTAAGTTAAGATTATTTGCATCCCAAAATGTGGGTATCCACAGTCCAAAAGAGTGTGGGATTGTCCACTTCCTTAAAAGTGCAACATCATATCTTTTTCCTCTTTTATATTTAAAACAAAATCTATGTCTCTGCACTTGTCATCATGAACCAATATTGCTGAATTTTATACTCTTGCTAATAATTAGTACATAATTAAATTCCTATAGCTTTTAGCCTTTTATATAGACCATTTATCATCAATCTACAGTGAAAGTTGGCTTAACTTAAAAGAGCTAAATCGTTAACATTATGTTAACTATTCATCTCACGGGTTAATGTCATAAAATAGAAACGTCATTATCCGTTTATTTGCATCAGTTGAGTAACTAGGCTTATTAAAAGTATTAGCATTTCGTCATTTTTATGCCGAAAAATAACAACTTAATTATCAAATATTCTAGATTGATCGATGATAGAATGCAATCCGTCTCATTGATTTGGGTGGTCCGGTGCGAAATTATGAATGGGGCCATTTAAATCACGAAATGGAAAATTCAAAACATAATAGACATGTATAAATGTAATAGACATATAATAAATCGGAAGCCTCCTCACATAATATTTAAAAAGGGCTGTAAAAATTTAAGTTAGACATAACATATAATAAATCAGACCCCCAAACAAACAGGCCCGACTTGCACATGCTAATGGCCGCAACTAGTATAATACTATCAAAAGCATAAAAAATAAATAATCCAAGTTTCAATTTTGTGAACGTCTAAGTTGTACGTAAACAGTTACCCCCATTGCACAATGATCAAATGCTATTAAGTTGCCATACAATTT
The DNA here is from genome assembly GCA_030686995.1 of Artemisia argyi. Classification (NCBI taxonomy): domain Eukaryota; kingdom Viridiplantae; phylum Streptophyta; class Magnoliopsida; order Asterales; family Asteraceae; genus Artemisia; species Artemisia argyi. Next base: position 114,033,933 of record CM060705.1, on the reverse strand, counting down.
ATTTTTTTTTGAAAAGAAGTTGCCATACAATTAATGAATGTAATGTTAGGTAGTTTGAAAAAGAGAGAAGCGAGTAATTGTAGCAAAACACGAGTGAATAAACGCGTGGGCGGGTACCTGCGGGGGCATTGGTTAGTTAATGATTAAGGGGGAGGGGGTTGGTTAGTTATGAATGTTTTTAGTTTTTACCAAGAACATAAGTGGAAGCTGCAGAGACGCGTGTAAAGTAAGTCTTCATTTTTTCTTTTCTATTTTGGGTATGTTTAATTTTCTCTGGAAATATCCATGTACCCCCATTTATTTTATTTTATTTTTGTTTATCAAAGGCCCATTTAATTTGGAGGGGGAGTTTGTCTTTGTGGGCGTATAATTAAATATTACTATTTGATTTCAGAATTATATTTTATAATACTTAACTTTTTGACTTGTTAGATATTTTTTATATGGTTTTTTTTAAACACTCTGGGTTATAAGTTAAGCACAAAAGAATATACTTTTATATACTTTTTGTATAGAGTTATAAGTTAAGCACAAAAAGATATACTTTTATATCTATACTACTTATAATGGATGAAATACTCTCTCTTCAAAAAATTCAGATGTACACAAAATGATGCATGATTTACAACACTTTAAAGCAAGCAATTTTCATAATTACAACAACCAAAGCATTGTGTACAACAAAAACTAGCATGAATCGAAATTCAGACCACTTTACTTAAAATTCTACATTATTAGCATTAAAAACACCCCTACACCCAATATTACAATTATTTAAACACAATGTACGACCCTCATTCTACATTAATAGCATTAAAAACATCCCTACACTCAATATTACAATCATTTAAAAACAATATACAACCCTCATTCTACATTAATAACATTAAAAACATTTCTACACACAATATTACAATCATTTAAACACAATGTACAACCCTCATTCTAAATTAATAGCATTGAAAACACCCCTACACCCAATGTTACAATAATTTAAACACAATGTACAACCCTCCATCTTAACCTAGACATGAACCTGTAACCAAGACTCGACTCAATAAAACTCGACTTGATATACAAAGCTGTGACCAAGCAAATTTAGGTGTCGGAATGACATCCCGTGACATTTTTATTAATTCCATTGAAAATTTTTATTTCAGGGTACCCACCGCTGCAACGCGCGGGTACCCTGCTATACTTTTGTATGGATCATTAAGTATTTTTCTCGTTGATTCTTAAGTCTTTTTAGTGTGCTTAACTTGTGTCCAAAAACATAAATTAGAAAAATACTTTTTATTTATATAACTTTATTAACCTAGTATAAATAAGCCAATAAATTTTAAAATAAGCCGAATTATTAAAATTTATAAGGGAGGTGATTTGTACACCATTTTTTTTTTGCTATCCACCACTAAATTATGCATAACGATGTTATACTGTATGCATCACTGGTGTATAGCCAAAAATAAATGGTGCACAAATCATTTCTCGTTTATAAAATATAAACCAAAATCAAATAACCTTAAACACACACCTCCTTAGTTATCTTCTTCAAAATGAAACTTCAGTTTGAGTATTCTTTTTTAGTATCGACTAACCTTTCTGCAAGCAATTAACTTCAACCAACAACCACATTGACTCAACTTTGAGAACATTGAAATTGGTAGGAAAAAACATTGAAAAACGGTATTTGTGGTGTAATTTATATATTGTAAAAAATTCCTATTCCCGTTGTCTTATAGGTTAATATATAACTTAAAGCATCTTTGACGCTAGCTTTTTACAAAGATCTTTACTATTTTATAGAACTTATCAAATAGCTTGCAAGAACTTTTGCAATTGACTTATTCTTGCTATTCTTTGATTTCCTTCAAATAACAGAAACTTTTGTACTTAACCGATCATAGAAGTAATTGTACTTGTTTTTATCGGTTTTAATTTGGTATTGTGCACAGAAAATGAATAACTGATTCCTTATCACTAGTAATTATTGACTTAATTTTATGCAACTGATTAACTTCCATTTTGCAATATAGTTTTTTTTTGGTGATATTCAAATTTCTTCTTGTATGATGAGTTGCTTTGATATATTAGGAGCTATGGAGTGTTCAGATCATACAAACTTTCTGCTTGCAATTAAATATTTATGCATACACACAAAAAGGCTATTCAACAGTTCCAAAAGTTTATCAAAAGTTGCATCAAAATTAAGATTAGGCTACTGAAGCAGATTTTTGGGTTTTGAGGCCAAACAAGTTCTCAAATAACTTAGGGGCCATTGGAGGTATGTTCGCGTGTTCAGGAGCCATGAAGTTCACTATCTTCTCATGAATATGATACCTGCAAAATTAATTTTAGAATTCAGAGACGCGCAATGTTCACATCAACCAGAGTAAAAAGGATAAACAGTCGCCAAAGTAATAAAAAACGATATTAAACTAGTCTCCCCAGCAATCAAATTTTCCTAATCAGCATTTTCAGACTTGATTTCCGTTAATAGGCAGTAATAAAAAATTCGTCAAATTACTACATCCTTTTGGACTGAATATGCGATTAAAGAGAAAATTAAACATTTATATTGCAGCATGCTGGATATAGTTTAGTGGAAATGAGGCGAAACAAGTTTCCCTAGTGATAAAGTATGCCATCACGTACCTAATCTTACGGCTTTTAGAAGCACGTCTATCAACAATTTTGCGCTTCTTGGTTTGTAGTCTCTTCATAGCATAAAATGCAGTTTCTGAGAAAATACAAACAAGTGATAAAAATAAACAAGGGTTTTGCTAACATGTGCCGAAAGAACAACAATTCATAACACAATGCTCGGTTTCTTACCGGACGATCCAGTATCAACAGTCTCAAAAAACTCTCTTAGTAATTGTTGATAGAATTCAGAGTCATCGAGTAGTTCAGGATCACCATCAGCATTTATAACCTAATCAAACCAAAGAATGAGCATTTGTTTATCTAGATAAGATTCGGTGTAAAAGTAAATTTTATATTAAGGCAGTTGTCATCCAAGGTTGATGCAAGTGCATTTCATTTGAAGGGATGATGGGGCACACACGACTTTTAGATACCATCATCACTGACTTTTGAGAGTCAAATAATCTGATTTAATATCACATGTCTGTCGGTATAATTTTGGTTTGACTCGAGAAAGAAGTCAGTAACCGTATGAAATTACCATAACATTACCAAAAGATAAGAAATAAATAAAGCTAACGACGATGATGTCCATTTCAAAGTTTGAACAGTATAATGTTGAAATTCCAAAACAAGTGGACAAGGATTAAGAAAAAAGTAGAATACCTCATCCTTATCTAGAGTTGAGTCGAGAACCTGCCAATAACAAGAACATCAAACTGAATTATAATTACACAAAGTATAATTAGATAAATAAAAGTTTTAAAGACGGTCACAGCTCTATAATATGACTCAGGCAGATAATTCAAGGGTTTGTTAGACAACTAGTCAAACGTCATAAATAGTTAACAAGTATTTTGAAGACCCAGATCAGTACCACCAAGTTCTCATGGCAATAATATTAAGTGCATAAGTAATAAGTTGGCAAAACAAATAAGAAATGTGAAATTATAAACTTACATTTCCAAAAACAGGGACAACAGATCTCATCTGTTGCATCCCTTTGATCATCCTACTTGGATCCCGCATGTAAGATGCAACTTGTTCACTGATATTCTGCAAGAGAGGAGCAATAAAATGAGTGATGCTGAAGAATGAAGATACTTTAAAGATATAGACTCGGCTGAGAATGGTAAACCCATATACAAACCTGATTGAAGGCTTGAAATTTGTTTTTGATGCCGGCAGCACCACTTGTCACCTGTGTCTTCCTCTGCCATTTATCCACTGACATATCTCTAAAAGGAGCAATTCTGCATGATAGCGATATTATTATCAATAAAATGTACTCATGCTTGACCTAACTTTATAAATTCATCAGACCTATGAAAATTGCAATGTTTGGTTTAGCAAAAAGTTTTAGGTGTTTGTTTAAGCTTATTTAGGGAGCTTATGATCTTATCAGCTTAAGTGACAAAAATGAGCCTAATCAAGTGTTTGGTTAAACTTTTATGATTGGGCTTATGAGCTTATTTGAAGGGGGTTTTATAAGCTCAAATTTTGTGGCTTATTTGGAAGAAGGTGGGTTTATGGGTATTATAACAAAGACTTGGAAGTATAGATGTTCAATACTTTTTGATTATTCTTTCTCATTAACTCTAATAAGCTAACTCACTAAGCATGGGCTTATGAGCTTACTCCGTATTAAATATAATCCCAGGTACAAGATAGACAAACACCCCCTTAAAAGTTACCTGACTATTAATCAAATATTCCAAACTGCTTGTAAAAAAGACAAGTTAGATGACCATACAATTCTATAGTAACCACATTTAACTTACTACGTAGTGATGATAACTGGGACATGGATGATAACATGACAGCTTCCCAATAAAGAAAACGACGCAGATTTTTTAGTTGAGGGGGTAAAAAGTTTCTAAAAATTGCACATATCATATAAGAACAACCCTTACTGATATATAAAATGCTCCATAACAAATCATACGGAAGATTTTACTGCTAAGTACTAACAACATAGAAAGCATCAAAACGAATATTTTTGAGAGGTAAACTTCAAGTTATTATCATTGCTTATAGATACCCTCAGCAAACTTCTACTTCAATCAGTATACAATGTAGTTTGGTAAAAAAAATTTTTTTTATATTGTGCCATGTGAGGATAGATAACAATTAAGTACCTAGACTGCATTTGAGAGATCCGGAACCATTCTTCATCTCCTTCACTTGACTTTTTGGAAGCACCTTTGCTTGTAGATTTTTGTGCAGCATCACCATCTGAAGTTGGAAATTTGTATCAATATCCAGTTAAGACAAACATTTATCAATATGAAGTATACATAAATCAATAGTTACGACTTTTATCAATATGAAGTGCATAAATTCAATAGTTACAACATATACTATACACAGGCTTCTTATTGGAGGTAACAACGCAGCTAAAGTGAATATATATGTTAACATCAAACAAAGCATCATCTATCCCAATACAAAAATACTCATACAAATAACAATTGGCAGGAGAGCTTGAAGGACCATAATCTCCACCAAATAGCTCATTTTGCAATGAAAGTTTATCTATAACCAAACATCTTGTTAATGTGGAATTATAAAACATACCATCATTTGCTTCCATAATCGCTGGATTCTTTTCCACAAGTGCCTGTTACAAGAAGTTCTCATCAATTAACATTTAGCTGCAGAGAAAAATCAAGCGTACGCGACTGAAACTACACGCTATGCTTTTATAAAAGCAGCCTACTAATGAAAAAACTCAAAGTATAACATTCACATCTATATTACCTCCTGCAATTTAAGAATAGAATCTAGGGTTTTCTTAGATGAGTCAATGAGGTCCGAATATGCTTCTTCAACTCCTTCACCAGTTTCGCAAAAAGAGCTTCTGATTGGCTCCTGCAAACAGTGATCATGGTTATACTTTGATGTTACAACATAATACACAAATAAGTTCCAATGGTGTGATAAGTTGTGATCTAAAGAAAAACCTGTGGAAGTCTATTTGAGGCTGAAAATGACTTCTGCAGCAAGAATCTGAACTCAAGAGTTTTGTCCCAGAGAGCCTACATGACGGTGATATTGAATTAATATACAAGTAACCAAAAATAAGCAAATTATAGAGAATACGAAAACAATGCTATTCATAAGCACATACCCTTTGATTTTTTACTGCTTGGCCTTTAAGAAGATCATCGTCTTGGTCATGTCGTAAATTTCTAAAAAGATCTCTGCAACCGTTCACAAGAAAGAACCAAATATAAGAGAATGACAGATGCTGAACATCACTGATACACTTTTGATAAAGAGAGTGAAAAATCATACTGTTCCTCGTGGCGAAGATCGTTGTACTCCTTTTCAAGTTCTTCCATGTCAGCATGATTGGTGTCTTCTATTTTCGTATCCATCCCATCATCATCATTCTCATCACTCTCATTATCATCGTCACCATCATCACCAGCAGAATCACTGTCATTTCCAGAAAAATCTTCCTCGTTCTCAAACTGAGTCAGCAAAAGATAAATGCAATTGTAAACAAATTTGCACTGTAATAAAAATAATAATCACGTAGGAAGATGCAATAAAGCTCTATTTACATTTGTAGTATCCATTTCTGAGTCGTACTCCTCTTCTACATCATCATCATCATCACCCTCATCCTCATCCTCATCCTCGTTCTCGTTGTTACTATCAGTGTGATTATCCTCAGCACCATACTTCTCAAGTTCCACCTGCAGAATTATTAGAAAATGAAATGAGCCACTAAAACACTCCTTGTGTTGCCAGTTTACTCTAAGACTTTTTGCTTACTTTAACAAATCCAACTAATACAAGTATACAGCAAGACAAAAAGATCTCAACATGTTCCGCACCCAATACACAACACTCTTTGTTGTCTATAGGAGTCAATTCTGATAACCCATATTCGAAAATTTTGATGTTATTTCCTACATCCTATAAATATTTGAATTCGTCCGCTTTTATTTCCTTGGCAAACTTTCGAGTCATAACTACTTAGTTTTCCCCAAATCATCATTTACAAAACTCTGTTTGCTTCTGATACCAGCAATATTTTAGTGAGAATAAACTTCAAATTTAGACCCGAGAACCTTATATAATGCCATGTACCAGAACGTACCAAATTCAAGGTGACTAAAAACACAAACTCTACTGCATTCTCTCATGATGAAAGTGTATTCTAAAAAGTACACGAATAGTCAAACACTCCTCAATTAGGTTGATGGTATAGGATGAAATAAAAGCAAATAATAAGTTAACAACACAACACTAGAGAATAAATCTTATATAGATACTAACTACAGATACTAACAAAAATCATTAATTGTCTAAGCTACAAATCTAGACTCTATATAGCTCTTAATAGAAGGCATTGTGATAGAAAGAAACTTATGAAAACAACTTACGTTCTCAAGATGGTTATCATCATCGTCTGAACTACTAATGTCGCTCTGTTGTACTTTTCTCATTCGCTTTGCAGATTTCCCCATGTTTTCAGCAAAATCCCCTCTACATAAACAATGCCAAGTTTTAGATATACAGTGGAACAAACACCTTAAGTGTATATGTGTCTTAGATATTGATTTCAAATAATAGCATTCCTTTTAAGTCAAAGCAAAAATACCCCACAAGACAAAAGGGTCCACACGTATAGCGGTATAGCCTACCGGTGAGACCGAGACGTAGGTTACTTTACCTCGAAACACATATTTCAGTTTGTGATGAAGGTTAAACTAGTTGTGTAAATGCAATACTAATTTTACTAGTAATAGCTTCATAACTAGGATATGCCTCTTTAAATGTATACCGAGCAAATTACTTAGAATTTTTGTTTTTCTTATTTAAGAATCATAACGAGTCACTTTGTACATTCAGGAAGAAATACATAAACCTTACTAAGGGGGTGTTTGTTCAATCTTATTTGTGGGCTTATGAGCTTATTTGATTTCAGCTTATATTTCATAAGCCCAAATTATAATAAGCTTAATATAATAAGCCATATGTCTCAAAAAGTCAAAATAAGCCGGAAAATGGCTTACTTAGGTTTTGGGCTTATGTTTTATAATCTCACCTTTTTGTGGCTTATTTTGAAACTTTTCGGCTTATATAAGTTCATTATGACATAATAAACTTACATATGCCAAAAAGTTTGAATATAAGCCACAAAAAGGTGAGATTATGAAAAATAAGCACAAAACCAAATAAGCTACGAAACAAACATCCCCTTCAGCTAACGAAATATAAGGCGAAATCAAATAAGCTGATATATCATTTAACCAAACACAATACCCAATAGCCGATTATCGCCTAATGAATTTAAAATCCAGTATCAACAAAGAATTTAAATTTGAATTTTGTAAACACAACATACAAAGCATTTAAATTTTCAGCTAAACTTTTAAGAAGCATAAATTCTAAGCTTAGAACATAATAGTAAAAACTAAAAATAATCCAAATATGAAGATGAATAGCAAGAAAGGTGCTTACTTTTGTTGATGGGATTTGGCGGCCAACAGAAGGGAGGGTTTTAGTGGTGGTTTCAAAGGGTTTTGGGTGTCTTTCTGTTGTTACTTTTTTTAGGTTTTGTTTTTTAAGGTTTTGCTAAATAGTTATTTTGTGACGTCACTTTTGATGCGCTACACCGGGTTCAATTTTAGTCGTTGGTAGAAAAAACTTTATGGGTTAGATATAAAACATTTGAGAATTAAACAACAACTAAAAATATTAATTTAGTTGTAAATTTAAGTAATATAACATTTCTCGGTGGACGGTTTCCCGAGACAATAAAATATTTCTATAACTTAAAAAATATTATTGCTAGAAGTTCGGTCTCTATCTGGGTGTTATGTTTACTGGGCTGAATGTGAGGTTATGTTATCATTTTTAGTAGGGCCAAGCATCGGTCTAAACCGACCCGATCCAAACCGATAAACCGAAGCCAAACAGAATATGGTTGATTCGGTTTGGTTTTGTGCCTCGTCTGTTGGTTCGCTTCGGTTTATGTGTGTTTTTGTCAGCTTTGAGTCAAACCGAACCGACTCGAAACTGAAAATTGTGAAAAACCGAATCGACGGGCTATCGAGTCGACTTGGTTTTTGTCGGTCCGATTCGGTTTTTAACCTTTCATGCTCAGCCCTAATTTTTAATCAAGTTTATAATATTCGAACAATCTCAATTTTAAGCTTTTAACTTTTAAAATTATCATTTAATTTTATAAAAGCAATTGCGTAAATTAACATTGATAGAGAAACTGCGTAACTTTTTTTATAAATAGATAAACATGTACAGATTGGCCAATATTAAAAACTTGTCATTTAAAAAATTGACATTTTAAAAGGGGATTTGGTTGAAGAATAGCAATGTACTTTTTTAAATGTACCGATCTAATACATGAACTTTTTTTAAGTTGTAGAAATGTATATGTGATGATGACGTGTTACGTTATAAATGATGCCACGTGTCAGGCATTTAAGTATGACATATCATTATCACATACCAAATTGGAACACTTATAAAAATTTGTTACATTTTTACAGCTTAAAAAAGTTCATGTACTAGATCGATACATTTGAAAAAGTACATTGTTATTTTTTTTTACCAAACCCTTTTTAAAAGTAGTAAAGATTGGTATTGATAGAGCAACCGAGTATTTTAAAATTGTTTTAAAAAGGAAAGTAAAATAGTAAACTCGCCATTTTATTAAAGTGAATGGGTATTATAAGCAATCAACATTACTCAACTTACAATCTTAAGTTTTAAGAATGCATATGCATGCATTATAAGTAGTAGAGATTTTGTGTTTTTTCTTAGACTACCCCTAGTGGTCATACTACTTCACCATCCACATCAATGCCACATTTCATTCTCCATTTACCTCTCACGCCCTCTTACTTTTCACCCACAATTGTCACACCACTTCACCTTTTAACCCATTTTTTTACTTATTAAAAATTAAAATTTTATTCATAAATCAAAAACGTTACATAGATAACTAAAAACATAAATGTACGAAATAAAAAAAGCGTAACACTACATAGATAATTAAAAAGGTAAACTAAAATGGTAAACTCTACCTCGCCTTGATCACCTGCATCATCGCCTCGACCCGTTCAGCGTTGTTCTACAGTCAAGTGATCAGTAGGCTGCAGATAGAACATTTCGTCTTTTTGACATTACTTTCTTTCTCGGATTCTCAACTCTTGTTCCTTTAGTTCCAGCTCCTTCTTTCTAATTTTCAAAAACGCTTAAACGTTATGTGACTTTTGGGGTTGTATGGCTCGTTGAGACTTGCATATTCATTGACTATTAACCTAGCCAACATTTCCTCATTGCCAAATCTTGAAGAGGCCAATGATATTACCCCTTTCTTCTTTGCTCTGTCTCTGCCCATTGAACATCAAACTTCCTGCCCATCCTTTTCCTCATCGTCTCTAGCCTGCTTATTCAAATTAAAACTACCCTCCGCTGAATTCATCGTGTTAAATGAACAAGACTTGTATCTTTTGTTCTTTGCCTGAATATTTGTTTCAAAGTCTGGAAGTTTCACCTCCTTTCATTTCTGACAATCTTTTAATTCAACCCAACAATGCATATGTGTAAACTGGACTTTATGTTCAGCTTGATATTCCAAAAGTGCCTGTTGGGTTTAATCCCTGTCTCCGGCTCCACTTACCATCGTCCGAGTGACGTTATTTATGTCGGGTGTAATATAATACACAACCTATGACATCTCATGAAAGTATTCGGATGTTGAAAACAAAAAGATTGTTTCTAAGAGAAAATTGTTTCTAAAAGATTGTTTCATGGCATTTTTTATTTTCTTTGTGATTCCACAAATAAGGTGTAGATTGGCGGGAACACCATGATCCCGGGTGCCTTTTGGCACCAGCTATTGTCACCTCACAAGGAATAGCTCCGGCAACTCTCCTGGCCCAGAGGAGCACCACTTGGAGTGAGACGAGCCGAGACTCGACCCCGATCTCTTATTCTACAAATTTTCTCCAGTGTGCCTATAGATTTTGCGTAAGCGAGTACCTATTTGAAGCGAATGCCAAAGATTGGCTTTGAACCTGAGTCCAAGAACGAGAGCTCCATCATTGAACTAATAGCCATTTATATATTTTTATTTTTGGGATATGTGCATATTTTATTTTTAAGTGTATCTAGAAAGAGAAAAAAATAAAAACCGTTTATATGAGTATTTTCGTAACTTTCTAAACCTACGTAGATTAAAAGCATAAGATCCAAATTCAGACAACCGCTTTGAAGCGCGGTTTTGTTACATCCTCGTTATTATGCTACTAGCCTATTAACTTGTGAAAACCACGGGTGTCTATAATTCTTTTTAACATATGGTTTAATTTAGTTTAGGGCCGTTTAATTTAATAACTAAAATGAATCGATAACCAAACGTAAGCTTCTTGGACATTTAAAAAAGCAAAAGCCTCTTGAACAAAGAGGAGGACGTGAGAAGAAGAATGCATACCAACTCCAGTGACCACACCAACCAACAAAATAAACAATGTCAATTAAAATTGTCAACCAATGCCGGCAGTACCTGCCTTGTACTTTGAGAGTTTGAGGAGACCATTTGTGTTTTAAGCTTTTAATATCAATGAAAATCTATAATCTTATAAATAAACAACTTTAAAATGGCATATGCCTTCACAATCTTAAGTATCAAGCTTTATAAAAATCAACAAAAATAAAATAAATAAAAGAAAAAGAAAACGACACTTTAGATGAATCATTTGGACACAATTAAACCTGAAGCTGAAACGGCCATGTAAGGTCGCATAGACTCCACGCCACTCTAGTTCGATTTTACAGCGTAATGCTTGCTAGTTGCTACCATTTGTTCATCTCATATAGCTAGAGTGTTGATTATACACAAATAATAAAACAATAATTTCTCAGATTTATGTTTTAGATCTTTGAATCAAAACTCGCAAATATATAGTCATGCCAATCATTTCTCTAGATAATATATGTAGAGTTTAAGTTATGATCGAAATAAAGCCGAACGGGATTAAACTACGGGTTGTAATTAATGACTATATAGTACTTTGAACCTCGCATAAATAGTTCTTATCATAGACTATATGTTTATATATATATCACTGATAAAACTAAACAGAGAAGATTTTACTATCATACATATAATGATTAGCTCATTTCTAAACTAGCTAGATTAATGCTTGTTAAAAATGTATCCTCAAATAAGCTCTTCAAAGAAATGCCCAAGATCAAACATGCCATTGCAACATTCCACCGTTTTAAGCACCTTTTCAAATGCCACCACATTGCAGGGAATCACCAGTCGGTTTTTCTGCTCTTCGTCATCGTAAGCCTTCTCTAACAACATTTTAAAGAGCGGATGAGACAGATATGCAGTAGGAACCACAAACCCTTGTTGCTTGTCACCAACGTAAATCGCAAAATAGCCATTTGGGGTTGAGATGGGAAAGGCTTCAGCGCAACCATTCTCGGCACACATCTTGAGCAAATGATCATTGTGCCATGGCTCACTATCCGGGTTGCGTTTGACTTTGATCATTTTTGCTAGGTTTTTGAAGGAGCTTATCTTCTTGCCCAACATTGTTTTGGAACAAATGTTTATGTGAAATGTGGCTGTAGGAAGAAGCTTAAATCCTACATTTAAATAGATTGGTTTTGACCATTTCTCTAAAAGGATGATCAAATTAAAGATATAAAAAAATACTAGAAAATAGAAAGTTGACAAATAGTTTTGCATTGTTGCAGGCTGCAACTTTGTTTATCTAAAGAGACAACGAGTCGTGTATTTTCTTTTACAAGCGTAAAAGCCAAAAAACAAGAACTAAGTATGTACACAAATGAAATCTTTACCTTTTTATTACTGATATAAGTAGCCAATTTTGTAGTGACATGTTGTGATGAACTACCGTAACCTCATAACTAAGAAAGCACCATGCGGTGTCCCTTTGCTCGCCATTCGCCACCCAAATTGACCGTTGGCGCCGCCATTTGTGCACCGACGGTAGTGCCATTGGTGCGCCGTTGGTACATCCATTGTTGCAATGCGTTGTTGCAATGCCCGGTGTTATTATATTCTTTCTTTTTATTTTTTATTATTTGTTTTTTTGTGAGTGCAGCGTGTATTTGATGGGGTGTTTTGTGGGACTTACAAACACTAATAAGTGTTATTGATTTTTTTGCTAAGGATTGTTTTAGTTATTGATATGTAATTAAAGATATGATTAGGTGACACTGAGATAATACACCAATAAATGTTATTGGGCAATTTCGACACCTAGCTCTCTAAATGAAGGTTGACTTGGCGTTCCTGTGGCATAGACGTGGCAACAATGCGGTGTCCCTTGATGATGTGGAAACCAAATGAAACAATAAATATGACCTTTTTTTATTCGTCGTTAAACTTCTAGTGAAATAATTTTTACTAAATCTAAATTGATCAAAATAAAAGATTGGAGGTTTAGATTTTAAAAAACATCAAGGTCAAAATCCTACAAACTCAGCGTCATGTCATCGTGATATCTCGCATCCTCACTCTTTTGTGGTTGTACTCACGTAAAAGATGTTCTTGTATTATACTGATCCAATCCACAAAATAATGATTTTCGAGAAAGAGAGAGAAAAAAAGAACAACAACGACAAACTTTTAAGAGTGGAAAAATTATGCATGATCAATTGGACATGTTTATGTTAGTGTTTTTGTTAATAAACCTTTCTTTTTTACAGCATATACAAATGAAAGAAAAATTGATATATATAAAGAAAGACGTGTAAATGACATGCAATTTTATATTGAAGTGGACTTTCGTATAACAATATTGCATTTGAAAACTGGTTACCAAGGTTACAGGCGAAACGAGTAATGCAAATAAACATTTTTCGAAATTTTAGTAATCCATGTATTAATTAATACATAGGATTGAATGAATTTTAGTGAACAAGTCAATAATTTAAGCGAACATTTGGCATACTTTGATAACATATTTGATATTAACTAATAAGACAAGTAAACACTTTATTTCTTGACAAAATTAGGATATTCTTTTATCAACAATTTTACTTGATATCGTAATAAGAAAGTAACGATTTTATTTCTAGCCATAGTAATAAGTAGTATTGACGTTTGACTTCAGTCATGGATTCTAATTTTTTTTTCCGCGTATCAATTTTACTAGTAACAAATTAACAACGGAAGAGGAAAAAGAAAACGAATAAAAAAAAAAATAATAATAATAATAATTAAGAAGATTTGATAAAATGACATTGTTAAAGATTTCACTTAGACCGGGTGCAGTGGGGTGTGACCCTTCACCCTTCACCACCCACTTCACGCGCCACTTATATTGTGAGTGTCTTTCGTCACGCGTCGACAAGCAAAAACAAAGAGTGATAAGTGAAGCTGATCACTCTCGTGTACCATGTGTTTGTGGGCCTTAAATGATGTTTTTATTGTTATTTATTTGATATGTGAGTTTGTGTGGATTATTTTATGAGGTATGTTGTATAAAGTAGGGCTGATCATCGGTCGAAGATTGGACCTGACTGAATCGACCAAGACCGAGACCGAAATAGCCCAAAAGCCGAGGCCGAGACCGAGACCGAATGTGTTCGGTCCGGTCAAGTCGGTCTCGGTCCGGTCCAAGAAGGCAAAATGGTCGGTTTTTAGACCGGACCGAGACCAAAATAAGGAAAAACCCGTCACTGAGATCGGACCGCTGGTCCTTCGGTCCGGTCGGTCTCGGTCGGTCCGGTCAGTTTGCTCAACCTTAGTTTAAAGTAGATATTTTTAAAAAAGTGAGAAGAGTAATTACTATTGTAGGTGAAAAGTGAGGAGATCAATGATATGTTAAATGGTGATGTGGCGATGAAATTATGTTGAGATTAAAGGTGAAGGAAGGTTACGATTACATCTTAGCAAATTATTGTGTAAAGACTTTTGGTCATTTTTTCGAGGTCTTTATCTTTACACATCAGTTTGTTGTGTGCCAAGTGAAGTCGTGCGAGAAAATATCACCTTTTTACTTGTAAACTATTGATACAGATAAGATTATTCGATAGTAAACACATCATGATATTGTTTAATGTTAAAGGAAAGAAAAGATAACAAGGAACCTTTTTATCCTATGTCGACTGCCACGTTTTGTTGTCATAATTTGGACCCAACATTTCTTTAATACCTCCATCTTATATAGTAGTATCGAATCACCTTATCATTTGCTTTATTAAAACCCACTCAACTAAACAACAAATTATCATTTCCTCAAAGTCTACCAAGTCGAATATTGAACATGCCCAGTTTTGGGACGCAAGTAAGGGGAAGAGCTAGAGATGTTAAGAGGTTCTTCAAAAACGGTTTTAGAAAGGTTACATATTCCTGCAAAAAAGGGTGGCATAAGGTCAAACATATTCGTAGATGATTTCTCTCACTCTAAACAATCTATGCTTTGGTTGATTTTATTATTATGTATTGTGACTTTCGATCCAAGTTTATCTTGAAGCATGTTATGTATCAAAAAGTGTCTTTATGTTCATATGTACCATAGATTGATATGTTGACTTTGTTCTAAAGTTAGAGAAAGTTTACGATGTACTTGTCACTTAAAATGTAATTTTAAGTAGTTCTATTGTGAAATGTATCGATAAGTTAATGTGTTTGCAAATAATTTCATGCTTCTTCTTTGTTATGATAGCTAGGTACTCCATGTGATTAATTTCTTGTTTCCTGATTATGGTTTTGTTTTAATATATTGCTTTTTCGTGTATTCAATTTCGACAACTTATGATAAATACCAGTTTTTACTTTTGCATAAGCATAACCACGGTTTTAAAACTGAAGCAGACATCAAACCGGCTTCTTTTCCGGTTCCTGGTTAAACCCGGAGTTTTTAAGGTTAAACCGGATGGTTTGATTCCCGGTTGAACTGTCTGATTCAATCGGTTTTTAAAACACTTCGCATAACCATTAAAACAAAATGTCAAATCGCACTCAAGGAAGAAGATTACAATGAAAAGCCCATAAATAGACGTTTAAGAAATAAATATTAAATATTGTATATGTGTTGTTCTTCAACTAAATAGTATATGATTAGTATGTGCTTTCTAGAGCGTAAAGTATTTTATGTGTGTGAAAAATCCCATTGAATGTGTTCTCTAAAATTATAATTTGTCATGTTACGCAACTAAATCAGTTCGTTCGATTATTGATCATCAATAATAAACATTGAAAAAAACTCATTGATCTCATAACTCATTCTATTCCTTCCTTGTTGCAATTTTATAAGAGGTATTTGGTTTGTAAAAGGAAAGTTACTATAAAATATAGATGCGAGAATGGTAATGAGTTTGTAAAAACTATCACTTTTAGTGGGTATAAACTATAAAATATGCTTATATTCATAGATTTCGCTCTAATTCTAAAATATTATACCCGTCAAATAAACAATTATATTAAAAATGAAAGGCGTTCTTTCAATCTCATACCCTCAAACTATTAACACCTTTTAATATTATAAAATCTTGAAACTCACCATTTAGGACTGTGGTTTAAATTTTTTTGAAAATTGATCAGCAAATGATAAAGTGGAGGGACTGTGATTTCAAAAAAAATGTGATTTCTGTGATCCTTTTTTGCATAACCACGAGAAACATAGTATTTTACTACTTGAGGCCTGATATTATTTTATTTATTTAGTATCATTTATACCTGCTACCCAGCTAGCCCAACGTGTCCTGTTTTAGTGTTTTACTCTATGCATTTTGTCGCATATATGCTCGTGAGGTCCTACTTTGACACACATCCATCAATAATTCAATATTGCCACTCTTATTTGATTTTGTTTTATATTTTCTTTGATATGCTTATTGCAAATCTAAAACTGACATGAATATTTCAAACCTTTGAAATATTTTACAGATTGATGTTGCTATTGTTTAGTATCTTGAAAACCCGAGCTGCACAATTTAAATAACCAAACACTTCAAGCAGGTAATTTTATTTTTGAATTTTCATGAATATGCATAACAATTTCATATACGAGCTACAAAAAATCGTATAGCTTGTGGATTCGTAAATGCCAAAAGGTAGAAAAACAATAAACTATTGTGCTTGGTGATGAGGCGAAAAATGAACCACTTTTAGGGGGTCATTTAAGCCCGGAATTGAATTTATTTGATCAAATATTGCCCTAAATCGTTTCTTTTGTGATTTTAGGTACTTTGGGAGTGAAATCTGGAAAAGGAAGCAATTCGGACGTTTTTGGAGCATAAAAGTGAAGAAAACGCCAAAGTCTTAATTTTCCTTGCTGGGAACAGTAGGTGACGGCGTCAAGAGTACCATCCTGACGGCGTCAAGAGGAAATTGCATGACGGCCCAGTGCAAACATGAAGGCGTCACAAGTAGAGCGTCAAGAGTAAAATGCGTGATGGCCTGGAAGAAGCTAATACATGACGACGTCAGATGTAGATCTAGGCAGTCCGAGAATTATTTTGGCGGCGAGATGACGGCGTCACCTATTTGGTCTTGACGCCATCAGCCTCAGTTTTCTATATATAGTTTTCTAATTTTCATTCATTAAAAAAGAGAAGTTTGGAGAAACCTAAGGCCGAACCTATTATGAATTTTACAGGTTTTTCAAGGGTTTTCAGCCCTTGAACCCTTTCATGTGTAATTGAGATAAGTGTTCTTCTAATTCAATCAATATGTCTATGTGTTGGTTGCCTATATCTTGTTCTTATCTTAATTCCATCATGCTAGGCTAGATTTATCTTGTGTTTGCTTAGATCTAATGAAACCTAGATGTTGATTATGTGTTGATTACTTGTTTATAGTTGTATTGGATGAATGATTTCGATGTTAGGCTTAAGAAAACTGGCAGATCTCCAAATGGTAACATGCTTGAACGTCCTAGGAAACATGAACTGACGTGCACTAGGTTTTATTGGTTGCATTTAATGCATGAGTAAATTCTAATGATCCCATGTTAGGAGCTTCTTAGCCGGCTCGACATAGGAGTGAAGTAGGCATTCATAGGATTGGGGAGTTAAGTGCGCCACCCCATGAATGGTATTAAGGAATACAATCCGTCATCCACGCAACTATAACAAGTAATTAACGTGTAAAAGATATCTAGGGAGTAGTGAAATCTAAGTAAACACAATTTCTCCACTTATTGCTCACAACATTAGTTAATTTAGTTTTATTTTCATTTCTAGTATTCTATTTTGATTGCATCTTTAGTATTGGGTTAGTTGACTAGCAACTAATTCCGCCTAAATCTTTCAGACCCGAGATTTTTACTTGCTTTCTAAAAAAATATAAAAATACAAAAATAAGCATCCCTCATCTCTAGAACTAGTATTTAGGTTTTCTAATCCTAGCGACACTATTCCTAGCTGAACGATCAATCCCCCGGTACTTGTCACTATACTATACTACAACGATCAGGTACACTGCCTGGTGGGGGTTGTAAGCTTCTCGAGATCCCTCGAGAGGTAAAGCCTGGTGCAATTTCCACGCATCAAGTTTTTGGCGCCGCAGCCCGGGGAATAGTTATTGTCTAGGTTAGAATTTCTTTTTATTAGGTCTACTTGCTAGATTCCCATCTAGTAAGATTTTATTTTTATTTTTAGGTTTTCTTTAGTCTATCTTATTTCTTTGTGCTCTTGTTCGTAACTTTTCACCACCTGACATCATGGACGATGGGAACATCTTTGGACCCGTCGTCCCACCACAACAAAACCCACCACTAGAACCTCTTAGGCCCCGAACCTTAGGAGAGTATTCCTGACCTAGCCACCAAGGCTACCGAAACACCATTAAGCTCACCGGAGCCAATGTGACTCCCTTGCGATCCGACACCATCCGGTTGGTGCAAAGCGGATGTGCATTCCATGGACTTCGTTCCGAAGATCCAAACCAACATCTTAAGGACTTCCTTAAAATCGTAGACTTCATAGACCTAGATGTTGAAACTAGAGAGACAACCCGATTACGCCTATTCCAATTCTCTCTACGGGATCAAGCTAGTCAATGGCTTGAGCGTTTACCCGCGGGATCCATCACCACATGGGATGATCTCACCACTCGTTTCCTTGCTCAATTTTTCCCACCAGGGAGAACTACTAAGCTTAGAAATGACATCTTGATGTTCCAACAACGTCAAAATGAATCTCTTTATGAAGCATGGACTCGTTTCAAGGACTTACTCCAAAAAGTCCCTCACCATGGCATAGATCTTTGGCTCCAAGTCCATATCTTTTATGACCATATCGATCTCTCCACGAGGCGAGCCATTGACCAATCAGCCGGTGGTAAGCTACGTGATCTAAGTGCGGAACAATCATGGGAACTTATAGAAGACCTTGCTCTCTATGACAACGAAAGTTGGAATGATCCCCGTGATTTGAACAAAATGGTCAAGGCAATATCTTTGCCTTCAAATAACTCTAGCACTCCCGACCGTAGGATCATGGAACTTGAGGACCAAGTCAAGTTTCTCATGAAATCCTACGAAGCTCCTAAGCCTTCAAGCCAAGTGAACAAAATCACTTCTTCATGCGAATTATGTAGTGGTCCCCATGACACTCGTGATTGTGTGGAACTCCCCGGAACAGCTTTTGCGGACTACGCATCCACGCGTACCGACGAAGCGGGAGATAAGTGGTACACTTTCAAGCCCGAGCCAAACCCTTACGGTGATTCATACAACCCCTATTGGAAAAATCACCCAAACCTTAGGTGGAAACAAAATCAACCCAATTCTTCCAATCCGCCTAATCGTTATCAACCAAACGGTCCACCCTCCAACCGTACTTTCAACAACAATCCTTCAAACAACTATGGTAGTACCAACAATCTTGAAGGATTGATGTCAAAGTTCATGGCATCTCAAGAAGCTCGCATATCTAAGCTTGAAGCCGATTTCAAACAAAAGCAAAGCGAGATGACCACCAAAATTGACGCATTATTGAAAGTTCTCAATGACCGAGAAATGGGAGCACTCCCAAGCGACACGGTCAAGAATCCGAAACTAAACGTTAATTCCATATCTTCAGTTTCGTTACCCACTTCGTGTCCACAATACTACTCGGTTAAATCAACGAGCACGTGTTTCAAACAAAACCAAACTCTTCAAAAGGACCAATCAAGTAAGACACCCGATATAAAACCGGTCGAAAGTATAGTTGAAACACCTCCTACGCAAGACCTTGACGATGAATTCAAGGAACTTCACCTTGAACGCCCCGTCATTGATGTCTTAGCCCGTGCTCCCTACTATAGTGCCCTCCTAGAAAAATATGAGAAGTTTAAACTAGGTAAAAATGGGACCGCCTTTCAAAACAAGTTGCCTAAAAAGCTTGATGATCCGGGTATATTTGTTTTGCCTTTTAAAATAGGAAGATCCGAAGCTTTCGACACACTAGTCGATTTAGGGTCAAGCCTCAACTTGATTCCCTTATCCCTATTCACCACTCTTAAGCTAAGAAAGTTAGAGGAAACGGAGGTATTGATAGGTCTAGCGAATGAAAGTATTGCCCACCCGGTTGGAATGGTCAAGGATGTAGTTGTTCACGTAGGAAAGTTAACTATCTTAGCGGATTTTCACGTCCTAGACATGGTTAGTGACACTACATGCCCATTATTGGTAGGGAGAGGATTTTTAGCAACCGCTAGCGCCATGATAGATTGTAAGGAGTCTAAGATAGCGGTAGGTGAAAGCGATACTTGGTCGGTGTACAATGTCAAGAAGCATAGTTATGATTGTGATGATGAACCGACACCACGTTGGGTAGAGATGAATAGGAGACCATCTAGATATGGACCTTGGATTGAAAGAAACTTTATAGGACCTCAATGCCCATTCTATCTAGAAAAAGATTTCATTGAAAAGACACATTCGGTGGAACAACTCATAGCTAGAGATGAAGAGCTAGATCCCTCTGAGGACCCCTTAGTCTTTAGGAAGATGATTGAGTTCTTAAGCGTAATGCCTATTAATATAGAGATGAATAAGTGGAAAAGAGAGGAAGACAAGTGTAAATGGAGGTGGGACAAGCCACCTAAAGAAGGTGACGAATCATGGCATATGAGGATGACTTTGTATGATCTGGATGGAGAAAAGTTTGAAAGGTCATACCATACTAAGGAAACCGATATGAAATTGAAACCTAAGTTTGATCCCAAAGATGTCCTCAATGAGGAACTCACCTGTATCACGTAGTAACCCATGACCTTGAGTCTAGCTACAAGACTCGTAAATAAAGAAAAGCGCTTCTTGGGAGGCAACCCATGCTTTGTGTGATTTTTGTTTGTTTGTTTGTTATTTGCTTTCGTATGCATGTTTTATTTTTATTGTTGGTAGATCATGTTTCTAAACTAAATAGTGGAAATACTTTACTTTGTTGTTTTGGCCTAGTCTTAACTCCACCTAAAAGTATTTTTGCAAAAGATAAGTGTAAGGGGAAACCCCAAATATGTTTTTAAGAAACAAACCGATCATGATTCTCCACAATATTAAGTGAACATGTATATTCGTATTTGTTAGAGTCAAATGCTTGTATTGAGTCATAATGAAGTTTTGCAGGATTTTCCAGGAAGTAGGACCAAGTTTTTCCAGAAATTTTTCAGAAACTTAACATAAGAATTTCTGCAGGTCACTTCTGACGGCGTCACGAGTTTACTCTTGACGGCGTCACGTGTAAAAATCTGGAAATTTTACCGGTTTTGTTTTTCTAACGGAGTCTTAAGGTTTTTGTTGAATAATTAAGTTTTATAATCTCCAGGAAATCTGCAAACTTCATTCCACAAGCATTATATCTTACTTTGTTTTCTAGGATTTAGTAACTTATATAGATTGCCGCCGATTTTATGCGAGGTTGCTTTGTTTGTTTTTTCAGGATTTACAGGTTATGTATGACAAGAAGATGGTTTACATTTTGAAAGGGAAGCTTTGATTGTTCATTTTCTTGGAGGAAGATCTAACCTGGCCACCTTATTATCCATACCGAGCGAATCAGGGGAGTATTTGATTTCATTTGTTTTACTTATTTAACTTTTACATTCTTTACTTGAACATTGGGGACAATATTCATCTTAAGTATAAGGGGAGGGTAAAATGATGATACCTTACAGATACACTTTCGCTTGAGTTTGTTTGTTTGATAGTAGATGTGTAATAAAACTATGAGAAATACTTGTTAGTGCAATTTTAGCGCCAAATTTAAATTTTTTTACAACATTTAGGAGTGAAACTTTAGCCATAGCAAGCGTCTCATGGATAGGAGATTGTATGACTAGCACAAAACCGTACTATTCAGAAAAATTTTCCACCCAAATATGTGAGGTTCGCCTTTAGATTTGATAGGAAAAGCATTTACTATTAGTGCTTATGAGTGTACCATAGCATTTAGATTATAGAACTTTGCGTTAGTGATGCATCCCGAGACCGCTAGTGAGACTACATTCGTGTAGTAGGATTTACTACATGATAAGAGGCATTAGGATCACCGTTGTGTTAAACCCGTATCATAATTACTTGACCATTTAAGTCATATTACTTGGCTAGTTAAGTCAACTAATTTTTCCCACACCTTAGCGTTGTACTCATTTTTAGTACACGAAACCCCTAGTACACCCATCCGAGCCTATCTTTTCGCTTATAACTTTAAGCATTTTACTTAAAGGAAAGAATTTGTTACACCCCACTTAAATGTACACCCAAATCGCCTTAGCCTTCCGTGTATGCGCTCATTTTTAGTGCATTATTGTTATTTGTTAAACCCTAAATTAACTATCTAATTGATTGCATGGTTCCTAAGTCGAGTCATATCCTTGTACATATTGTTTTTGGGACGATTGGGACTCATGGGTAAAGTACTTATTTATGGAGTAATGGGGAAGAACATCATACTATTACCCCCGTATGTGCGTTAATCTTAAAAGTGCTCAAAGTGTTTTGATTTTCTTAATTCGAGTCATTAGATTAGTTTATTGTAAAGTATGTAAAGATTCAAGTGTAAGGGGAACATTTATTCCCTATGACGTATTATTTTGGATGGTAGGGTAAGAGTGTATGCACAAAAAAAAAAAAAAAAAAAAAAAAAAAAAAAAAAAAAAAACATACGGACTACCATCCATTTTCATTCTATGTTTATTTTATGTTTTTGTTATTTTTTATTTATTAGCTTAAGTCGAGTTTAGTCTTGGCTTAGCAACGCCACATTGTACATGTAATTAACTAATATTGTTAACTCGCCACCAGTAAAGACTGCCTTTATCCAACAAAACCGTGTATTTTATATCCCTACACCTAACGTAACAACCCTTTAAAAGACCTCTTTGATAGTTTATCCTAGGTGCTTACGCCATGTGGTGGAGGTTTGATCCTTTCCCAAGCCTATGGTAATCTATTTTGCTATGACAGGTAGTGAGAGATATCTTCCGTTTCCATATTGTAATTTATACTTTATTACACCCGAGAGATGTGAGTATCTAAACACTATTTGTGAGGTGCTAGTGTATGACCTCCGTGCTTGTCTATTGGTCTTTAGTGGAACGATTATTTGTTGTAATTACTTTTATATTAGTGTTAAATGACCCCTAACTTGTATTTTGACAAGAATAAAAGCGCATTTGCTTGAGGACAAGCAAATCTCAAGTGTAAGGGTATATGATGAGGCGAAAAATGAACCACTTTTAGGGGGTCATTTAAGCCCAGAATTGAATTTATTTGATCAAATATTGCCCTAAATCGTTCCTTTTGTGATTTTAGGTACTTTGGGAGTGAAATCTGGAAAATGAAGTAATTCGGACGTTTTTGGAGCATAAAAGTGAAGAAAACGCCAAAATCTTAATTTTTCCTTGCTGGGAACAGTAGGTGACGGCGTCAAGAGTACCATCCTGACGGCGTCAAGAGGAAATTGCATGACGGCCCAGTGCAAACATGAAGGCGTCACAAGTAGAGCGTCAAGAGTAAAATGCGTGACGGCCTGGAAGAAGCTAATACATGACGACGTCAGATGTAGATCTAGGCAGTCCGAGAATTATTTTGGCGGCAAGATGACGGCGTCACCTATTTGGTCTTGACGCTGTCAGCCTCAGTTTTCTATATATAGTTTTCTAATTTTCATTCATTAAAAAAGAGAAGTTTGGAGAAACCTAAGGCCGAACCTATTACGAATTTTACAGGTTTTTCAAGGGTTTTCAGCCCTTGAACCCTTTCATGTGTAATTGAGATAAGTGTTCTTCTAATTCAATCAATATGTCTATGTGTTGGTTGTCTATATCTTGTTCTTGTCTTAATTCCATCATGCTAGGCTAGATTTATCTTGTGTTTGCTTAGATCTAATGAAACCTAGATGTTGATTATGTGTTGATTACTTGTTTATGGTTGTATTGGATGAATGATTTCGATGTTAGGCTTAAGAAAACTGGCAGATCTCCAAATGGTAACATGCTTGAACGTCTTAGGAAACATGAACTGATGTGCACTAGGTTTTATTGATTGTATTTAATGCATGAGTAAATTCTAATGATCCCATGTTAGGAGCTTCTTAGCCGGCTCGACATAGGAGTGAAGTAGGCACTCATAGGATTAGGGAGTTAAGTGCGCCACCCCATGAATGGTATTAAGGAATACAATTCGTCATCCACGCAACTATAACAAGTAATTAACGTGTAAAAGATATCTAGGGAGTAGTGAAATCTAAGTAAACACAATTTCGCCACTTATTGCTCACAACCTTAGTTAATTTAATTTTATTTTCATTTCTAGTATTTTATTTTGATTGCATCTTTAGTATTGGGTTAGTTGACTAGCAACTAATTCCGCCTAAAACCTTCAAACCCGAGATTTTTACTTGCTTTCTAAAAAAAATATAAAAATACAAAAATAAGCATCCCTCATCTCTAGAACTAGTATTTAGGTTTTCTAATCCTACCGACACTATTCCTAGCTGAACGATCAATCCCCCGGTACTTGTCACTATACTATACTACAACGATCAGGTACACTGCCTGGTGGGGGTTGTAAACTTCTCGAGATCCCTCGAGAGGTAAAGCCTGGTGCAATTCCCACGCATCACTTGGCCCTCTCTGTGTTGTATAATTAGCAATTTCGACACCCTTGTGTAAAGATTGGTCTTGTTTGCGTTAAATCTTTGAACGGATTAAATATGTTAGCTAATGTTTTTTTTGTCTTAAATGAAAATGCGACCAAACTGATTAAATGGGTCAAAATATGAAGATTATTTATTTATTGAGTTTAATTATAAAAATAATAAAAACCTCAAAAGCCTTTTTATATATATATGCATGGAGTTCCAAAGGAAACACGAGATCAAGTTGATGGCTAACATGGTATTTATCTTCCACCATTTAAAGTGGCACTGCAGGTCTTTATATTTTGCATTGAAAACTTAAAATTGAATTACACCATTTTACGTAATGTATGTTATCTAGATTTTAGTTTATTAAGCGAATTTATACTTTACCTCATTGTTCATTCTCTTTACCAAAAAGATGGTATTTATATAGATCTCAAGTTGATATAGCTCAAATTGTATTGGCCAAGCATATCATAGGTTGTGTGCTCAAGACATGTCAGGGAAAAATGAGATTAAAGCCACCTGGTAAGTTGTGTAGGATGACTGTTGTAATACCCCAGGCAAATCCCACATTGGCTGTGACTTGGAGTGATGCTGGGACATATATGTTAACATTCGCCTTATATGACACAACGTGTTTTTTGGTGGAACGGTTAATCGGCCATACGGTTAAGCGTGCTCATGTGAGAGTAGTACTGGCTTGGGTGACCTGCCGGGAAGTCTTCACATGAGGGCCACAAGAACAAAGCCGTGAGCCTTCGGGCAAAGCGGACAATATTGTGGTCTATAAGGCGAGGTGTTACAACTGTACCCCAACCGAAGAGCTTTGAAGATCTTGTATCCGCTAAAGTCGAGAATGTAAGTGAGAATATATTTATTTTGTACCTAAAAAGGTGCAAGTGTAGTTTGTTTGTGAATAAAAAGTTACATGTACATAGATAAACGTGAAAGTGGTAAAATGTAGTTTGTTTATGAGTTTACCACAAGTCCATGCTCGGACAAAGGGCAAATGTAGATGAGAGGCATACTGGACATTGATAAATATGTCAGGGTCGGGTAAAGGGTCACTGCCTTTTAACTTGTGTATTGATTTGTTTCATCTAGAAGAAAAACTAAGATATGATTCTATTTGGAGTTGACAAAATGATTACTATCAAAAGTGTGTAATTTCATGCCTTGATTGTGTGTTATTGGTTGAGAATTGGCTGTCTTTTTTATTTTTTTTTCCGGATCTGTTGAGTTCTTCCACTATAAAAGATATATACACTTGCTGACTTGCCCAACTTTGTTTTTCTTTTAACGACGGTTATTATTAAACGAAAACTAACAAGGGGCTAGAAAATTGCAAAGGTGATTTTAACTAATCATTATAACTAATACATTTTTTTTCCTTTGTACTTGTGCCAAACCAAAAAGAAAAAAAGAAAAAAGACAAATGTTGTTATAAATGTCAAATTTCCTCATAGTTCGAGAGTTGAATAGGATACTATTTCGAAAGCGTCATAAGACCCGTCTCCATGAGTGTTCAAAATGACATAAGCATGATCCTTAGTCTCCTTAGAAGCGTGCCATGGAACAATCCAAACATCCCCGTCTCCACGAGTGTTCAAAATTAGGATCTTCGAGCCCACTCCGGATACGAATAAGCCTCCAAACATTTGAAGTCGAGCAGCACGAGAAGAAGACATGATCCATTGACTCCACTTGCTCATTGCAAACCGGGCACATAATCCATTGGATATCTAAACGGTGATACGACAAATTTAAACGATGAAGCAACCTATCCAAAAATAAATGCCACATAAAAATGTTTACTTGCCCAACTTTGTACTTGCTAACTATTTTTTCTTAGTCAAACTTATATAATTATAAGGTTTCTAAATCGATATACATATGTCAAATTGTTGACATAAACTTCACGTGTCTAATTGGTTATTAAAGATAAGCTAAAAAAACATGGACAAGTGAAACAACATTGTTTTGGATTCCCGGAACAAAATAAGCTTTTGAAAACTGTTGATACAAAAGTTGGGCGTACCTGGTTATGGGCTTATACTCTCGTACCAATTCAATCCTTAGCACTTGTTACCTGCGTACTAAGAAAATAAGACAACACCGTTAGGCTTATCGAGGGATTGTTTCCCCCGATTAGACTCCGGCGTGAGAGTAAGTAATCGATTTAGGATTCTCGTAGAGAGTTAGGGTTGTATATCGTACCTTGAATGAGAATCGTGTGATTCTATATATAGGGGCTAAGAAACCGTGTTTCTTGCTCCTTACTCTTCGCACGCGTGGTGCTTATCCGAGGTAAGGATATCTATTCCATGAATAAGTAATCCTTATCGCGTGCCCGATTACGTTTGGTTGGGCTTTGGGCTTCGTGAGCCCAAGCCATGTTTATTATGGGCCGTTATTTGTTTATCATTTGGACTTGTGGCCCAAATATAGACTATACGTCATCAAAAACCAAAATATACAATGTGTTCATGCAACTTTACGTTATTTTGACTATATGTTTGATTATACATTTGTTTCATTTGTACGAACTTCATAATTGCATATGACTTATTACTTTTTGTCATCTCTATAAAATACCCGTGAATTTCACGGGTCTTTGAGCTAGTAAACTATAAAATATGCTTATATTCATAGATTTCGTTCCAATTCTAAAATATTATACCCGTCAAATAAACAATTATATTAGAAATGAAAGGCGTTCTTTCAATCTCATACCCTCAAACTATTATCACCTTTTAATATTACAAAATCTTGAAACTCACCATTTAACCACCCATTTTCTTTGAGTTGGACATTCTTTAATAACTGGTTCAAAGGAACTACTATTATTGTTGTGCTTAATAAGTCTTGAAATAATCATATGCACTTTTAGTCGGAGTCTATGTTTTCCTTGAATGATAAGTGATCCATTTTTTTTAGAATGAAGTATTTTTTACCAAATGAAAATATGGCATTTTAGATGCGCATATAATTAAATTAAATATGTTATTATTAACCTAATGGTTTTATGATAATAAGTTTTTGAGTAGGTTTAGTTTATATATAATCAAGTCATAATAGCATAATGCATGGAACGACTAATTCAAAATTGAAAATGAATTTGATCCTTTAAGGATTTAATGTTCAAGTTTATGAATATTTCCATTGTAACTTATATACATTTCATATTTAATACCTTTCTCATATATAAAGTTTTGGCATCGCATTTTAGGCATAGACAGAGTTATAGGGTGCGTTTAGTTGTGGAATTTTTTTCTAATTTTTTATTCAATTTCTTTATAAAAAGGGAAAACTTTTTATCCCTAGAAATGTGCTATAAAATTAAAAAATGCGTTTAGATGATATTTTTCAGAAAACTGAAAAATGCAAAGTATGTAAAAGAACAGAAGAAAAAATATAGAAAAGAGTAAAGAGCTCTTTCCTAAATTTTTGTTATAATTTGGAAAATGAGATTTTCATTCTTTTAGAAAAATTTCTCAAAAATGTGTAACTAAACTGATTTTCTGTTTTTTCAGTTTCCAATGAAAAATTTCTTAGAAAAATAGAGGATTTTTCACCAACTAAACACACCCATAGCTTCTCAAAAGAGTTTTTTTGGGTGATTTTTAGAAACCTCGTGTGTACGTGTTTTGCCTTTGCTCTTAAGAATATTTGTCCCCTGTGATCCTTTATACTTTTACTAGTTATAATACCCGTGCACACACGAAATTTTTTCTAAAGAAAAATTAATCATCTATTATTATCGGTTAAAAAACAAACAACCGAACGTGTCCTAAATTTTGTTTTCCAAAGAGTACTTTCATTCAATTGAATCATAGCCTACGTAAAAGTAGACCAATAGCTCAGATCTCACAAAATAGTATATATATATATATATATATATATATATATATATATATATATATATATATATATATATATATATATATATATATATATATATATATATATATATATATATATAATGAGTTATTATTTAACGTACATAGTAAAAAAAATTATTTTAGTAGATGAAACAAAATTTTGTAATTTTAATGGATGAAAGTGTCAAACTAATACTAATACTCATGTAATAGTAAATAAAGTCCATATTATAAACTTTAAGGATATAAAGTATAGGGGGTTATTTGTTTATTATCTAAAGTTATTTAAAAACATGGAGACTTACACTTACAATTTACACTTAACCCTATATAATATATTTAAAATTCAACCACTAAAGTTTTATTAATTATCTCATCTTTTTTTAAGTTTTTGTTTTCATAAATTTGACACATATATTTTTATGTGTTTTTTTCTCAACCAAATTCTTCAACAAATTTAATAAAGTTTTATCAAAATCAATTTAATTTTGACTTTTTATTGGTCAATCATATTGCTTGATTTAGTTTATATGTCAAAATTGAGCTCTCCTATTGGTCTAATTTTTTTCCCTATAAGATTGTTTTGTCAAAAAAGCTCCGAATTGATGTAATTTATTTATTATATAAAAGATGTCCCTATGCTCGTATGCGTTTATACTTCTATGTCACCCATGTTCGTACACTTTTATGATCATATGTGTATGTCCCCCTAATCCCTTTATATGTGCTCATTTATATGATATGTTAGGCTACCCACAGTAAGGGGATTAAATCCCCGTCTTTTTCTCTACCACGTCAGCTTTCTCTCTTCAGCGACTTGCAGGCGATTGGGTGCCACAGTAATGGCGACCAAGTTC
This sequence comes from Artemisia argyi, assembly GCA_030686995.1. Lineage (NCBI taxonomy): Eukaryota > Viridiplantae > Streptophyta > Magnoliopsida > Asterales > Asteraceae > Artemisia > Artemisia argyi. The sequence continues at coordinate 114,004,442 of CM060705.1, read as the reverse complement.
AATTTTTTTTAACATTTTTAACACAAACTCAAATTTAATTCATAATTAAAATGTTACATAATAATCCAAATAAAATAAAAACATTACACCACTTATTAAAACTGATAATCTAGGTTGTGGCGTTCATTGATCGAATATTTGATTTCCTGCATTTTTTGTCGTTGTAATGAGGGCAAATGTAACACCCCCAAAATACCGCAGCGGAAGACTGTGTCATAGGGGTGCTACTTCATAATACAAAGTACAAGTTATAGAAAACGAACTCTAAATGAGACGTTTTGAAAAGTTACCATTCGATTAATGAATTCAAAGTTACAAACATGAAATTCCAAAGTATGATACATAAATGTATACAAAGTTTTGAATGGTAAATGATAAAAGCGTAAGTCTTCAGAGTATGCAACTTGACTCTAAGTTCCACACACTAGCTATCGCCTTACTAACCTGAGATAAACATGCTAAAGTGTCAACACAATGGTTGGTGAGTTCATAGAGTATGTCTTAAAACAGTTGAAAAGTCTTAAAGAATGATCACACAGTAAAGGCATTGAGAATCCACTCAGTTACAAGTCCCGCCATAAGAGACTTGTAACCTGTGTGTTCACAACCCACTGCTAACATATAGTATAATAAAGACATGTATAAGTTCATCAAGACAATTAAGCAATTAGTAGTGAGTCTCTACTTCATCTCCGAAGACCTCACTTTGGGAGCCAACTCCCATAGACAACTGGGAGTCAATTCCCAAAGACAACTGGGAGCCACTTCCCAAAGACAACTGGGAGCCACTTCCCAAAGACAACTACTAGTCAATAAATAGAATAACGCAATTAAGTATAACGCAGTCATGTATGTAAGCAATCAAGTATAACACAGTCAAGTATAAACGTTTTGAGTATTTGTACAAGTAAACAAGTAGTTGAGCATGTATCCCCCCCAAGAGTTAAAAAAAGTATGAAAAGAGTAGGGGCTATGACTCACCTTAAGCTTATGTAATGAGTAATGAAAGTAGTAGTCGAATCGCGAAAGTCTCTAAGAGCAGCCTATAATAGAACGTTGCGACTTAGGTTTGGAGTAACGTCTAAGAATACGAAGAATTGCCAATATATGTCTTGCATAATGTTCATGATGTAGTACTTTAGTATAATGTGTAAGTCTTTGAATATAAGTGGTTTATGAAACATGTATAGGTTGTACATCTCTTACTACCGTTCAGGCCGACATAATTCAGAAGTCATGGAGTAAACGTTCGAGGAGCCAGGACACTTTAACTCGTAAATCCACAACTCGTCTCGACGGCTTACTTAATGAACTCCTCACATGAGGCTCCCTACTATTGTAGTATTTGATAACATATATATAAGCTTTTTGATCTTTAATAGTTATATGGTCTTTAGCCGTGGCTTTGCCGTGACCTTGGTCATTGTTACCATGGTCTTAAGACTCAACCTTGGCTTTAGCCATGGTTGTGGTCTTGGCTTTAGGTCATTAGACCTCTTGGTCTTAGCAATTCATAACTATAATATAGTGACTTTGGTCTAAAAATGGGCTGTTAAGAATTTGAAGAAATTATCACTCGGAAAGCCTTTTCAGGGCTCGAGCTTCTTTGTTCCTGAACGAAAACGTCGTTCCGGACAACTTTCGTGTTTTAACTTTTTGATGAATCGGACCAGAAGTGGGACTTTCAAAATCAAAATTTGATCAGAATGCTATTTAGGCAGTTTCGGCGTTTTGGTGTCGCTAACTTCTTATGGTCATAACTTTTGACTCGTGTACTCGTTTTGGGTGATTCAAATTGCTATGTTTTCCTTTTGAAGTCCTTTATAACAGTAAGTAAGTGTCAAGTATCATAGTTATATTATTTTGGTCGTGGTTCTCCATAAAAATCACTAGTTTGCTTGTTTACTTGTCATAAGTTAACATATGTATACCAATACTTGTTTTATCCATTTTTAAACATCATGAACACAATACAAAGACCATATATAGCATGAAAGAAACATAATAAGCATGAAAATGATATTGAGCAAGAAAGTGTATAAGGGTTTCTTACAACTTTTGGCTTTCACTTAAGAAAGGAAGTCAAGTATAGAACTAGGACACTAAACCTAATCTTGTAAACCCTTCACCATAACTCTTGTAACCCTTGCTAGCCTTGATCTAACCCTTGTGAAAACCATTTAACTTCAGCCCTAGTAACCTTGTGTAGCTCCTAATTCAACCATGGAATCACTAAACAAACTTAAGAACTAGGTAGAGAATACTAAGACCTTGAACTTTGTAGTGTAACTTGTATATTGAAGATCAAAGGATCATGGTGCTATGATATAAGGGTGTGGCGTTTTTGGTGATGAAGAAAGGAAGCAAATGAGCTTGTATTTATACTATGAATGAGGAGGTTAGGAAGCTTGCTAGGAAAGTGCTGTAACTTGGTGACAAAGTTGTAATTAAGTAAGATCTAATGGCTAAAGTCAAGATTTAACCACACATGGTGACTCCCCCCCTCCTAAGTCGGTTTTCCAAGGATAAGGGTGACTAGATGAGTAGTCATGGTCTTTGGATGATAATATCCTAAGTATGTAGCTAGTTTTGACTCCGTAAATCGCTAACCGTAAGTTTTTAAGTCACGAAACGTAAAACCGGGTATCCTAAAAATATGAAACTTGAAAGTATGGTCAAACATGTCAATATACTCCATAATAAAATATAAAATGAGTGGTAGGTTCTATCGGGTGCTAAAACCCTGCTAAAAACTGGAAACACAGGTCTAAAACGCGTAATTCGCGTAAAACGCTGAACTGAAAAACGTAAAATTCCGAAACTTTTGGAATTGTCCTAAAATGAGAGAAAATCATATTTCTATTGTTTATAATGTTTTATGGACATATCGGGATGCTAGAATGACGTTTAAACCTAAAAGTAAATCTCGGACACGGCTTTGTGATTTTTGCAGAAATGATCCGACGAGCGTCAAACTCTCGGATTATCGTTAAAATAGTTTAACTTATGAGAATATGAAATAAAAATTTCTGAGATGAATAGTGAAAGTGAATAGTAAAAAGTGAATAGTAAAAGTGAATAGTGAAATTTTTGGGAATAAAAGTTAACCTGAAAATGCGAATTGTTACAGCAAAGATGGGTCGATTGGTGTGCAATAGAATATGATGTCTTTTTGATATTTTTTTTGTCGCTCAAATTCAAGTTTTTGTTCTTCTATTGCCAATCTTCTGTCATCTTGCTCCGCTTTCTTTCGCTCTAGCTCCAGCTCCAACTCCTTATCCTTTTGCTCGAGCTCTTTTTTCTTCAAGTCGTAGTATTCGTCTGCTAGTTGCTGCTTCTTTTCCAATGCCATTGACTTAATGGTTTTCCATTTGTCGGCTACCTCATCAAAATACGAAGACTTGAAATTCTCCGACGATTTCTTCTTAGTGGCCTTATTTTTTTTAGTGGCATCACGACCTACTGGTCGCTCATTTCGAGGCTCTTCATTATCAGGTACATCTGAGCCGGTTTCAGGAGTCATTGGTTTTTTTCGAGCCACATCTTGGTTTAAAAAAGCTGGCATCTCATTTCTCTTCCAAGTCTGATGTTCCTTCAAAATTTCCCAACAATGATCCAATACAAAGACATGCTTCATCATTATTTCATATTCTTCACATGCTCGTTTGTAAACAGTGAGATCATTCGCAGCACTTCCAAAATTGGTAAAACAATTGTCGTAAATGGCACAAAATGCACCAACTCTAGGACGAATCCTATTTTTCCACTTGCTGACAATTGAGTTGTACGATCTCCCTTCACCAACCTCGTTTTCAAAGTATCTAATCACTTTCTTCCAAAATCCCTTAGAATTTTGGTTGGTTCCAACTATGCTATCCTCCGACGAATCACACCAAGCCATGCACAAAACGATCTCTTATTTGCGTGTCAAAATCGCCGAATCATTCGTGGTTTCTTTCTCAACTGCCTTCTTCTTACCCTTTGTAGCACGTTTCTTTGGTTTGGCCGGTGACATCTCTTCTGAAAGAGTGTTTTCGTCATCATCATCCAGAAGATTATCATTTGGAACCGAATCGTGATACGATCCATGACCCGAACCTTGATAACCTAGTGACATCTCATGACTCGGATAACCCGAACCGGTTCCAACATAATAATAAGGATTGTTGCATAATTGATCCATAAAATCACAAGCATCAAGATTGATTTGGTTAACTGGAGAATAATTTTGATAATTTGAATAAGAAGACGTTGATGAGTCCATTGTTGGACGATACACCGATTCGGGGGGGCCATACATAGATTGTTGGGTTCGATGGGAGCGACTTTGTTGTGGTTGTTGGTTGTTTTGATACGATGGAATAAATGGACGATTAATATTACAATTCATAGCAAATGGATTGAATGTTTGTTGTTGTGGAGGTTGTTGAGATTGATAATCAAGGGTAGCGGGTCAGAAATTGATGTTTGGTGAGACATCGGTTAATCGAAAAGTCGAATCCGGTGATACTTGCGGGATGTTTTGTGGTAATCGGGATTTTCGGCCTTTTGATTGTTGTGGTGTTTTCTTAGACATTTTGAATAGAGATAATTGTGAGATTTTGTGAATTGGAGTGTGTTTATGTTGTGTATTTATAAGGGGTAAGTGTTTTTTTTTTTTTTTTTTTTTTTTTTTTTTTTTTTTTTTTACCTCAAACGGCTATAAACACAAACTTCCAACAGATGGATAAAAAAGAAAAATGAAATGGAAATGTTAATCGGTCGAGCCTGCGACCTATTTGGTTTTTTTTTCGTCCCTCGACCGAGTAGCCCCAGTAAGGACGATCGACTCAAATCGATCGCATACGTCGATCGTATACTCCTTCTGTGAGTAGCCTTATGCTTTTACGCATTGTTAGCCTATATGCCTTTATTTAACTACGTTTTAGTGATAGTATGTGCAATTACATGTTTACATAGTTCATCTATTTATGCGACTTTTACATAATCACACATTCACACATATTTGAGTAAATTCATCCTCACTCATACACTTGTCAGAATTCTTCATGGAAGCAGTCTCACTGCTCTTTGGTTACTTTGGAATAAGGGTATTATCTGTCTATATTTTACCTGCGCATACTTTATTCAGATGGGATTAAGTATTGTCTTTTTTTAAATGATCTTAAAAACTACTACAGTGAAAAGAAATATAAGAAAGCACGGTGCAATGGGGAGTTACCTGCCATTCGTCCAAAAACATCACCAACGACGGCGCCATCAGGCGTCATTCTGACCACTTCAACGCGCCATCCATCCTTCAGCAGACCTCCAACGCAACGTTATTCATTTTTTTCCTTTCAAAATTTAAACGTTGCTCAACGGATAAAAAAATATACTGGTATATCCCAATTTTCACTTATAAATACCCACTTTTAACTAAACATTTTTAAAACATTCAACCCAAATAACAATTTATCTATACTTTTACATACAATTCTATTTTATCTTCTAAAAATGTCACAACAAAACGCTAACAATATATTTCATCCGTCTTCATCGTCCACTTATTCTTCACAGATCGAGTCGTATCCTATCATAAAAGAAAAAGGGAAAAAGCCGAGACCAAAGAAACCCGACGTCATACCTACCGATTGAACAAAACCAGAAGAACAGAAGTTTCTTAATGTTAGCATCGACGGGATGATGCCGAAAGATGCAGCGAGTCTAAAAAAAATTAGCATAAATTTTAAACCTCTTAAAACTTAGCCCATTTTTATAATTTTAAACCTCTTAAAAGCTCTATCATTGTTGATGCTTTAAATATGCTCAAATATTTTACAAATTGTCATGTATAAGCCTATTTTTTATAATTTAGGCATAAATTGTCCCACTATTCAAATCAAGGTTTTCAAGATCGGGATCCTACTCAGGATTGTTTTTCGTTTTTGCAAGATCGAATCAGGATTTTAAGATCTTACTAAACATTATTTTCATAATAGTGTTTGTAATATTATACAAATCTACAAATTATTATATATCATAAATACAAAATTATATGAATATTTCATAGAAATATTGTCTTAAATTATGATTATGAAATGTTTAAGAAGATTAACTTGTTGGTTTTTAAAATCTACATAACACTATCTATTAATTTATAGTTTTTTAGTTTATAATTCAAAAAAAGTAAAATCAGATCACATCTTAAGATATTTGAGCTTGAAACAGGGATGAGCATGGTTCTGGAACCGGTTGGAATCGGAACCGGAACCGGTGGATTCGAGAACCGATTTTTCTGAAAAGTGGGAACCGAGAACCGAACCGAATTTAGTTTTTGGTTCCGGTTCTGGTTCCGGTTCCGGTTCTTTTGGATCTATCCATATAAGAACTGCTTTTCTATTAAGCTAATAAAAAACACAAAAAATTAAACTTTTTAAGAACTTGCAACCATTTACATTTAAGCAAGTAACAATTAACAACTAAACCATAAACTCGAATAATCAATCAATCTATAGTTACTTTCACTTGTTCATATTTTTAACAAAACAATAATGCATAACAATCCGGAAAACAAAATAAAATAACTTAAAACTTTGTTCATATCTGTTAGGCAAAATATTACTTCCTCCGTCCCAAAATAATTGTCCTCATTTGACTTTTTAAAGTCTTAATTTCTCAATTTTGATCTTTAATATTTCTATATGTGTTATATAATAATTGATGAAAATTATACCAATGAAAAAGCATTTAAAAAACCAATACATTAATATAATTTTCATCAAGTATTATATAAAACACACAAAAACATTAAAGATTAAAGTTGAGAAATTAAGACTTTAAAAAGTCAAATGAGGACAATTATTTTAGGACGAAGGTAGTAATAAAACTAAAAGTGCCACATGATGATCATGTGGCTACGTGATGATGATAAATAATAAACACTATATTAATAAAAGTGCTAGCAAATTTTAGCATGATGAACATGTAAAAGCTAATCGAATGCAAATAAAAATATAATATAAACTTACTTTCATTGTTTTGATAATGATGAATGATCTTAGAATGTTATTAGGTTTAGATTAATTATTGATTTGTGGATGTTTCAGTGAATTAAATATTAGGGTTTAGAGTGTTTGGCTTGATGGCTAGTAGTTTTTTTTTTTTTTTTTTTTTTTTTTTTTTTTTTTTTTTTTTATGATACGTAGGATTTGATTAATATTTTGATAAGAAGTAAAAAAAATTACATATTTTTATAATTATTGGATCTTCGGTTCCGGAACCAAGAACCGGTGGAACCGATCCGAACCGACCCAAGAACCGAAAAATCTCAAAATCAAGAACCGGAACTGGAACCATTGGTTCTGGTTCCGGTTCGATTCTTCATAGTTCCGATCTGGTTCTTGGTCTGGTTCGGTTCTTTGGTTCTTTTGCTCATCCCTTGAAAAGATGTATACGATGGGATCATTTTTCTTTGTAGTGATAATCAGCGTCGGGAGTATTCAGCCTAATTATACCGAAAGGTCCCAAACTCCTTGCCATCTCCCCTTTAACAAACCCTAACAAATATACCCAAATCAAACTCTTGAAACCAGTAAAAAAAAAATGGTACATCTCCTAAAACCCTTAAACAACAACAAACTAATCTCCCCAACTCACATTCCAAAGCTTTTATACAACACCTCATTCTCCACAATCACCACCCAAAATGAAACTGCAAATGAGAATGACCAAGTACAAGTATTATATAACATGATATCACCAGCTGCAATAACACCCAACACTTCACTTGTTCCAATTTTGGACCAATGGCTACACCAACAACAACATCAAGGTGGGAATAATAATAATGTTAAGGTAGCCAAAAACAATAACAAGCTTGTAGATATCATTAAATTGCTCAGGAATCGCAATCGATATTCACACGCTCTTCAGGTATTACTATTTCATTTATTTGGTATATATAGTATGGAGTTACATTTCCCTAGCTTGAAATTGCACCTTGCCCCAAAAATTTGTAATACTAGTCCTTGTGTAGTTGAGTCCGGTAATAGGTGAAAGGTGGTCTCACATTGTAACTAAACTCAATTGTTTTAATGAAATAATTGTGCACCTCATAACTTTTAGTCCTCGTTCTACAGTTCTGCGATTGTTTACTAAAAAGTAAAAACTTCTTGCGTTACGGGTTATTGGTACATTGTTTGATTTTGTGGAAAATGACCAATTACTAGGTTTCTAGAATCAAGTGATACGGAACATTAATACTAGGTTTGTAATTGTGGATTATGTTAATGTTGTTATCTCTTATTGAACTTTACATGGTTATGTTTTTGGTTTATAGCGTGTTTGGGTTGGTATATATAGAGTGGGCTTATGGGTTTATTTGAATTTGGATAAGCTCGTAAGCTCACCTTTTTTGGCTTTTGAACTTAAATAAGCCATAAGCATAAGTTGATATCATCATAATCTAAACACCCCTTTTACTGCTTTTCTTAGAAGTGGTAAACTAAGCGTGGTGTGGGTTGGATGACAAGTCAAAACTGGTATCTTTTAGCTGCTGTTTGGATTGGATTCTTTCACCCTGCTAACAGTTTTATTCTCAGTTTTTTCTTCTAATTTGAGTTAAGTTGTAATTACATAAACTATTGATAAAGTAATATCCTCTTTTTTTTTTTTTTTTTTTTTTTTTTTTTTTTTTTTTTTTAAATAAGTAATTACAATGTTATATGCAGTTACATACACTTGGTGCCACATTTAACTTCTTTGATTTGGTTTCTTTTTAATGGAATCTACAAATATTAGACCCTAATCCTAATCAATTTCTTTTAATGAACATGTCAAAATTGCCACCTCTATCTTTTTTGTTATGGGACGGGTCTAGTATAAACTATTTAATGAGGCTAACCCATAAATATATACGAAGAATTTTCCTGTTTCCTCATGATGAGACTGTCGTCTTTTGTTATTAGTACCTGAATATGACACTGCATATCCTGATTTCAGCTCTCTGAATGGATGACTAACAGAAGTTACCTTGACCAATCATCTGGAAACATTGCGGTTCACTTGGATCTAATTTCAAGAGTTCATGGTCTTGAACATGCTGAGAAGTTCTTCGATGCTATCCCAGACCCGTTAAAAGATTTCAAAGTGTATGGAACTCTTTTAAACTGTTACGCTTTCAATAAATCTTTAAAAAAAGCAGAGGCCACCATGGAAAAGATGAAACAATTGAGGTTTATGACTACACATTCCTACCACAGTATGCTAACCCTATACAACAAAACTAGAAATTATGATAAGCTACTAAAGCTCTTGCATGAAATGGACAAAGAAGGTGTTCGTTATCACAGAACAACGTATTACATGCAGTTAACTGCATATGCTTCTTTTGACATCAAGGCAATGGAGAAACTTCTTTTTCACATAGAATTCAATAGCGAGGTCCCCATTGATTGGCATGTTTATATCATTGCTGCAAAAGGGTATCTTAACTTTGGTAAAAAAACAAAAGCCTTAGTCATGCTTAAAAAATCAGAGGAGTTGCTGCAATTTCTCCATCAGAATACAAATGGGGTTGCTTATGAAATTTTGTTATCCATGTACGCGAATCTTAAGAAGAAGGATGATGTTTATCGCATATGGGATTTGTATAAGAAAACATGGAGGAAAGTAAATAATAAAGGGTACCATCACATGATAAGCTCATTAGTGAAATTGGACGACATTAATGGGGCAGAAAAGATTATGACCGAATGGGAATCTCAAACGTCGTTATTTGACTTTTGGGTAGTCAACCTTTTGGTCAATGGGTATAGCAAGAAGGGTGATTGGAAGAAAGCTGAAGATTATGTAGAGAGATTGGTGTGTATGGGGAAGCAACCTTCTACAAGTACATGGGATTGTTTGGCGACCGCGTTTTGCAAGTATAAAGAGATGGAGAAAGCTGTGGATGCAATGAGGAAGGCCATTTTGAGTTACGATAATAGCTGGAAACTGAATCAAATTACTTTGACAGCATGTGTGAAGTATCTGGAAGAAAAGGGTGATATGGTGTTAGCAAAGGAGTTTTCGAAGTTTACCAAGGGGCGTGCTGCCGATTCAGAATCTGTAAACAATGAGAATTTAAAAGTTGAGGTGTTGGATGCGACTGGATGAAGTTACTATAGCTGAAGGTCAGTATTGCCTTTTACCTTCTGACCTTTTATAGCTTGAATGACCTCTTGTTTTTATACACATTTGTAATTGATGGTCTCAAAATAGTTGTTTGGCATTGAGATAAACTAGTTAGCTCTTGCACTAATTTTTTGAAATTTTTTAATGATTAGCTCACACAGATTTTCAATGACATGTGCTTACTGTTTTCCGGTAGCCAGAAATGATTTGTTATGGTATGCAAAACTCAAAAAGTATGTGTTATAGTATCATTTGATTCAGTTTCATATTTTTCAGTCTGAGAGAAACAGAGAGAAGGTTAACCTTATTACAGTTGTAGTCATAATTGGTAGTTTTGGTAGAACATGCATTAAATATATTTAACCAGAGTGAATACTGAATACAGATTAAATAGAATGTCTCATTGAGTTGGCTCAAAAAATTGTAAATTCTTGAGTTGCTTAAAAAACCAATAATCTAGTAATACTAAGGCTTAAAACTAAATATTACTAGTAATAAATATTGGTATATCTATATCTGTATCTATGTCTATGTTACATATAAAGCATGAAGCCCATGTTGAAATGTTGAAAAATTCAGGACACTTGAAATTTCTAAACTACCCCTTATGTTGAAATTAAACCTATGAATATGTCTTACGAATTGTTTCCTAACTTATGACATACAAAAAGGTTTCCTAAGTTACAACCGGGGGTACATACAGAAACAAAAACAGAATGGTTTCCTAAGTTACAAATTGGAGGGATTTTTTTATATATAACTAGCAACAAACTATGCATCTTCATGGGCTTTAAATGTTTACAAATGATTAAGCCAAAAGTTTAATAGAAGCCCACATTAAGTATTAGAAAAACTCAAAAACATATATTTATACCGGATTGATGCATTTTTTATTAATATCTTTAGGATACACATTATTGAATAATATATATTTTTTTATTTTTTTTGGATTCTATATCTTAGTTTATCTTGAGAAATAATTGGTAGGATTAAACTTACGTGTAAAATTGTGTATAAACTTGTACGGCATTTAATAGTTGGTTTGTGAGAAAGTGAGTCTACGGTTTAACAATAATTGATTTATGACACATAAGTTTAGTCTGGCTTAATATCCAAAAATAGTAAAGAAGTTAACTTATAACATTATCTCATATTGAAGCTAGGGGTGTCAATTCTCGACACGACACGATAAACGAGACAATGTTAAACAGGTTTGGGTTGAGGATAAACAGGTTTGGGTCAAAAAACAAGTCAACCCGTTTAATAAATGGGTTGTGTTTGGGTTGAGTAAGTATTAAACAGGTCAACCCGTGAACCCGTTTAAGTATATAAGCCTCTAAAAATAAAATATCTAACTTGAGTTTCATGTTGAATCTGGATTAAATGTATTTTGTTATGTACTTGTTACTTTGTTAGGAAAGAATTACGATTATAACTCAGATATCATTGAAATTGACACTTATAACTTAGATATCATTGAAATTGTCGTATAGTTATATGTATGTTATTTTTATCATATTTTAGATCCTTATACCATTTTAGTATTTAAACTATTTAAATCGACAAACCACCAACTTTATTCACTACTTGACCTATTTACTTAAACAAGTTAAACGGGTCACAAACGGGTTACACGTGTTATGCAGGTCTGGGTGAGTTTCTTGACACGATTAATAAGTGGGTCGTGTTTGGGTAAAGGTTATACCAACCCGCGGAACTGAATAGGTCAACCCGAACACGACTTGATTGTCACCCCTTTTGAAGCTAGCTCTATGTACATAATTATGTTTGTGAATGGATTTAATTAAATAAAACTGTATAGGCAACAAAAAACTTGGCTGCATTTCATCTAAGGTATCATTCCTCATAAGTCGGGTCATTCATATCTCCACCTAGTAGGTAATTCATGTTTTATTACTAAAAGTAAAGATAATGTGATACCAGACTATTATCAACCGTACCTGTAAAATGTACGTATAACAAATATACCATGTTTATTAAAAAGAAACTCGAAAACCATTTATTTGTTGGATTCATATTAAGAAAATTCATGTTGTCTTGGCAAATTCGAGAATATTTTTTAACTTGATGACAGTACAAGAAACCGATAGCAAGTTATACTATCATACCATGTTTGTCAAGGTTAAGCTTATGTACCCAACCTGTCTGTATGCATGCATATCCAAGAAAAACAGAGCTACAGTTTATTTCATTTCCATTTGTATGACTTTATGGACTTTGCAAGAGTGAACCCTAAACTGCCACATTATAATTTCATGTAATAAACATGCAAATAGTTAGGTTTTATAGCAACAGTTGTAACGTTGTAGTCAACCTCTTTATTCTTGCCACAACGACGAATAATGGCTTGGTATTCCTTGATTGCCGCCAGCTAGTGTTGACATAGTATGTGCATAAGTGCATTTATGTATGTAGTAGTTCACATCTTCCCTAGCCCATCCCGAATGTGATATAGCCTTTTCCATACATGAAGCGATATCACTACCTAACTATAGTAGATACAGTTGACCCGCTGCTCAATTTAATTTGGCATACCTTCATGGTAGGGCCGAGTCATCTTCTACCAAAGAATCCGTATAAATATTAGCACCTCTTTTCTTCCATGAGATAAGTATAAACATTGAATCGAAAATGGAAACATGGTTACCAGATGACCAGCCTAGTTTTACACTTTTTCTATACCTTAGCATGTTTAAGTTCTTCTAACAACATAACGCCAGCTCCTTGTCCCTTGTCCGGTTGTCCCATAGGAAATCCGTCAAATCTGACAGAAGAAGATATACAGAATCCCATGGACGTAAAGCTTTGATACTTTGGTAGGGTCATTGTTCCACTCACTTAAAGCTTTACATGCCGCAAAGCCGGCCCACTCTTGTCTATACCTTATTCTAAGATTCAGCTAGATTTATAATAATAACAGAATAGAAATAAAAGAATGCTTAATTGTATAATTGAGGATTCTGAGTCACCAAAAAGCATCATGTCCTGTGGGGTTCTCAACTCTTACAGAAATGCTTGCAGCATTGAGCGGATATGAATTTACAAATACTGCTTCAGCATCCCCATCGATTATGTGATTGGCAACATTCAATATACAGATATTGGTTGTGATACAAGCTGTCGATATAGAATAAGTTGGACCCATCCGACCCTGAAGTAAACTATGAAAATCATTAATCAGTTTTAAAGATGTAACGATGTTTCTACAAGGATGTGAAAGATGATACCTTAATATATGACTAGTAGGATGTCCACCCAGCACGACAACGTCAAAGAGGGAGATATCAATTGTGGTTGGTGGTGATAAATGGCAATAAAAATAACGAAGAATGGTTATGTGGGGAGTCTGTCATCGTGGCACCAAGTTCTCTTTTCCCACCCATCAATTATGTATGACGGAGTAAACTATGTGTAATCAGTTTGGCATAAAATTCAAGTATTTTACATGACTTGACTTTTATGGTACATATGCACTCTTTGAAAAGAAAATTTTCATCGAACAACATTATAAAATACAAAACATGCGCCTTTTAGTCATCACATAAAACTATAAAAGTATTTGTTGATTTCGTGCAACTGATGTAAAATCCTCATGAGTTATTAATACTCTTTCTTCACTCTTTATAATTGTGTAACATCTTAATTACCAGATCAATGGCGAGTGAGGATGAACTAATGTGAGTACCTGAAAAGGATAAGCAGAAAGGAGCCATCTTCTTATATGACACCCTCAGAGCTTCTATGGTGTCACTAGCAACCTAAAATTGAAGTAAAAAAAAAAACAGCCCTGATGTGGAGTGTACTAATGAGTTGGCTAACTTTTTCATAGAACACCACCAGCATGGCAACCTCGCAGGAAAGAAGTCAAGACTCAAATGGAAATGAGATAACTTCCAAAGCTTAAAGACTGAAGAGTTACGAACCCACCAACATATTTTATGAAAGCTCAACATCTCAAAACTTACTGAACCAATCTTCGGTCCCGAATTTAAACTTGACATTTTCACTGTATTTTTTAGTTTCATGCATGAGATGAATCACATGGAGTCAGTCCTACGTTAGTCTCATTGTTTAGCATCCTATAATTCTGAAAATCGAAAGACACGACATTTAAAAAAAGTTGAAATTTACGTAATCACTACAATTATAGTAAAAAAAAAAAAAGTTAAGATTTACAGGTAAATCAATCCAAACATTAAAATTGTTTGTAATTTAATGTTTCAATCATATGCTAACAACAAACTTTAAACTTTAGGCCTTTTTTACAAAACTTTCTCTAACAAGGTTATACATTAATTTTATGTAAGTCCAAGTTTTAATAACTTTTTATTAAACATGGTTATACATTTTATCAAATGTTTTACTATTCAGTTTTACTATTCAGTGAATGGGAATCATTTTTTTTAGTAAGATATAAGTAGGAATGTGAAAGAATATGATGATACAAAAGTCTTCGTAGCCCAATGGTTTAATGAATTTATCTGTTGCTATAAAAGTTATACTTATAAATGAGAAATCCTTCCTTATCAATCCAAGTTCTAATCTTGCTACGGACATGTTTTGTAGTTCCAACTCTTTTTTATCGGGTTTGATATCAACATGTATGATACAAAAGGTAAACTGATTAGTTTTTTGGCTTTTGAATATTCTAGAGAGTTCCTGATCACGAGTTCGAGTCATGCTATCGAGTTAATTTCTTCTTCCTTTTTAGTGTTTTTATTTTAATATGTTTTAATAAATATAAAAGTTTTTATAAGTCAGAACCAATTAAAACGTCAAAAACTGATCTAAATAAATAAAAATTATGCTACTATCATTAAAGCTTTTTGCTTAAAACTTCAAAACAACTCCATGTCAAAATGCATGGGTAAAAAATCCCCGTTAAACAATTAGGGTCTGTTTGGCGTGGAGCGGTGTGGAGCTGTGAGCCTGTGAGTAATGAGCATTTTGGATTTTAGTAATCGTTTGACAAAAGAGTGGCGAGCTTTGGCTAATTTTTAAGAAGACTAATTTTCAAATTCTTTATTTAAAAAACGGTGAATGGGTAAGTTGTAGCTACTTAACTACTGCTTACAACTCACAACTAACAACTATTGCTCAGTGCTACTAGTCGCTTGTACTTTTAACAAACGCACCTTTAAGCATACAAAAAATAACTAGGTCAACAATCTAGATTTTTATTTACAGTATTTATTTAACTAAGTCAACAGTCTAGATTAATCAATCTATTTGAACAAAGAAAACATCTACATATCATTAAGAAAATATTCTTAAAAAAACTAGGAACATTTCAAAAGAATAAAACTCTATATTTACCCAATTTAAATGTTGGTATTTATCTAAAACATGCTTTAAAATATGTTTTGGGTGTATATATGAAAATGAAATTATAAAAAGAAAACAAAGAAACAAACAAAAAGTAGAAAGTGAGGATGGCGAGTTAAGTCTGAAGTACAATGAAGATGTGTTGCCATTTCTGGTAACAATATCAAGTGGGCCCCATCCATCCATCCATTTCTCGCCCGCCCCCTTTCTCTTTATTTTTAGGGTTTGTTTCTTTGTTTGTTCTTCATTTTCACCCATTTCACAGTTTCTCTATGTGAGAAATCAACAAATTATTAATCAAACAGTTGTTGTTTTCTGCTTTTTGCAAAGTAAGCTTCTTGTTTTTATGTAAATGTTTTCTTGTTTTTGTTTCAAGGTTTCTTGTTTTATGTTTTGTTTCAGTTAATAATTGTTTCGTACCTGCTGATTTTTTTTGAGGCGTTAGGGGGTGGTTGGGATTGCTTATTTTGATGTAAGATAAGCAGATAGGTAGGAAGCCACTTATTTCAAAGTATATATATATATATATATATATATATATATATATATATATATATATATATATATATATATATATATATATATATATATATATAGTTCAAATTTAAAGGTATTCTTTTTATGACTTTTATAATTGGATTTGATAGAAATTGTAGTTTTTTACGAGGATTTTGCATTTTTATACAAAATAAGCAAATCCAAACTCTATATTGAGGAAGAACTTATTTTAAAGCAGAAAAAATAAGCAACCCCAAACACCCTCTAGATGTTAAGGTTTACATTTTAAGTTTTTTTTAAATGGCTAGTGATTTTGTAGCTACAAAACATTGTTATACAGTGTATATGTTGTTTTATGCAACTGTTTGTTTGTTTGTTTAAGGTTTTAGATGTTTTGTTTGACTTAACGATTGTCTGGCTTTATGGCTGCTGATTTATTGAAGAATTTGATGTTAGCATTTACGATTTTTTGTTTTGTTTTATGTAACTGTTTGTTTGTTGTTTCTTGTCGTATGTTATGTTTTATTATTATTGTATGACTATTCGTGTTTTTTTTACTAGTGATTTTAATGCTACAGTACATAGTTATAGTGTTAATGTTGTTTATTAGGGTTATAGTTTTTCGTGAGCTTTTGTTTGATATGGATATTTCAAGTTAGTTGTATTAGTTATTGTTACATGATCCAATCGAGAAATTGTTGCTGGAAAGTTGATCTAGTAATGAAATTGTGGGCTTTACTATTTTACTGTATTGAAAGCATAGACGGAGGATATCAAGGGCAGGGGTGGGCCCTGGCCCCTCCACATTTTTATTAGTGTATTTTGTTTATAAAGTTGGTGAAAAAAATTATTTATCATTTTGCCCCTCTAAAATTAATCATTGATTCTACTCCATATGTGTCGATATTTGTTTCATCATTTACGTAGAATTGGTATATCGAAGAACAATTGTGTAATTCTCTCTGTGATTTAGTACAACAACAAAACCCCCAAATTAGCGCAACCCTAATTTGAAAAGAAAACAAATACTGAAACAATGTAATGAAAACATACCTTTTCATTTAGGATAGCCTTTGTCTGTATGTGTTGTGTTTGTTATGAGTATTTTGTGGAGGAAGATTCAAGAAAGACCGAGGTTTGATGTGGGAGAAGATGAGGATTCTAGAATTTGTGAGAGGGGAGGCTGTATTATTTTAATCCGGGTCGGGTAGCAAAACGCAACCCAACCGGCCCGAAAATGTTTTTTTTCCAAGTAGTACTGTTCATAAGGTGCCCAATAAATGTTTTAGTACAATTTAGATAATCTTCTTTTCATAAGTTTTAGTATGTTATGTTCTTGGAATCTACTCAGATTATATGATACTAAGTAAATCTCTTGCAATCATACATGTGAAGATTATATGTAGTATCATGTATATCTTTTGGATGCTAGAAAGAATACGGAGAAGGTTTTGCTTTTCTTGATCTGTTTACTCATGCACACTGTTCCTTTGTCATGTGTAGGAGTTCTCTAATTTAAGTCATGGGTGTCGATGAAAAGACTCTTGAGTTATCCAGTGATGGTATGACTCATGAAGAATGGTCCATATCCCGGCATGTCTATTCTGATCTCACAAAGGTTTCTCCAGTGGTGTTCTTATATCTTCTAAAAGAATGTTACATTTATGGTAAAGTTTTTTGTTCCTCTTTCTTTTGATTTGTTAGTGGTTACCTAGTGAATTGCATGGTTATTTATAAGTAGCAAATGCTGTCTACTGTTTGATTCGTGTACTCGAGCATAACCATATAAATATGTTGAATCGTTTAGAAATATATTGACTGAAAACTTCTGTCCTTGACTGTTTTTAAATACAGGCTGTTTTGTTAGTGAATGCAGAACTTTTTATACATAGGTAGTAATTATGAGGAAATCGTTATGACATGGCTATTAGCAGATGCATTAGGCAAAGTATGAAGTCACTGAGGAAATTTGGGTGTGTGTGCTTTTTTTTTTTTTTTTGGTTGGTTGGTACACATCATTCTTGATAACGTAATAAAATATTTATCCTTTTCCAAAAGGGCTCATATCTTTATTAATTTAGCTTGGTGACATGGACTATAATTTATTTGCTGAAAAGGCTAAAAAGAGCACTAGCTATAGTTTAAGATGAACCATGTATCAAACTGTATTAATTTGTATCTATCTCTCTATGTGATCATTTCAAACCCTTGAGTCCTATTAATTTACCTCTTTTCTGAGTCTTCCTATAGTTAAATAGCAAAAAGGCCTTAATCTTGTTGCATAATTGATTTTTTTTTACCTTGAAAGTATTTATCGGTGATAGAGATGACAGTTTCGACCCATTTATTTATGAATGGGTCAATTCGGGTTATGTATCTCTAATGGGTAAGAAAATTAGCTTAAAAGGAAACAGAAAATGGGTTGAATGCTGCCCATACTGTATTTTTAATGCATAAAAGTCTCCCAAATCAGTTTTAAAGAAAATAGGTTATTTTGGAAATACCATAGTTCCCTATAAACACAGTGAACCTTTAATTACTCCTTTTTTTTTTTTTTTTTTTTTTTTTTTTTTTTTTAAATTGCAAGATCTAGAACAAAAGTGCTTCAGCTCAAAACGACCCAACCCACTTTGGTCCGCACAAAAAATACCCATTTAGCCATTGCCAGACCTTCCCGTTTGGTCACCTTTAATCAATGATATGCATTCGTGAAATAGTTTTCTTTTCTCAAATTATGTCCTTCACTTTCGTGTAAGTATATACCTCTACTAAGACTTATATTTAAAACAGGCACATGCAAGGCAACTGCAAAGTTTTTTGCCCTCCAGCAACAAGTCTATCTAGCTTTACATAATAAGCCAAGGCCCGGACCAGCTGTGTTTGTGGCTCATTGTCTCTTTTTATTGCCTATATTCGAACCACACTGTGAAGGTTTTAGCCATTTAATGATCGCTGCACTGCGCCGTTTATTAAAAACGGGAACCACACATGAAGACTCATGTGAAGCAAAGCTTCTTGCAACTCGGTTATTTATAACAGTTGTTCGTGGTACTAAAGTTCACGATGACAGAATACTGGTGAAAATGCTTGAAGTTTTTGACATTAAACTAACAGATATCAATGAGGCTTTGTTTCCCTTGGATGAAAAAGCCTTTGTTGACCAATTTGTCTCTAAGCTTCTAGAATCTCAATCATATATGACAGCTGTTACTCTTCTAGAACATCTCTCTATCCGTCACTCTGAAGAGTCTTTTCTTCATGAAATGTTGGAAAAACAAGAATATAGAGCAGCAGAAAAGTGGGCAGCATTCATAGGGAAGCCAATGCTGTGTGCACTCATACGGGGCTATGTAGACCGGAAGATGCTAAAACAGGCTTATGAACTTATAAAGAAAAACAATCTTCGTGAAGAATTTCCAGAAGTATATCAAATGGGCAAAGAAAGGTAGTAATATTGTCTATAACTCAGGCTTATATTTTTTGATGCATTAGTTTTTGATTTTCCACGTAATCAATGTATTCAGTCATATATGCAGTGCACTTAAGAAGCTAGCAGAAAAGGGATTATGGGACATAGCTGAAATGAGGGCGAAATCTGATAGGCAACTTCTTGAATTTTTGGTAAGTGTCTTCTAATATTTGCCATTTTTGTTGGTAAATTATCATGAAATATGATTTATAAAGGCGAACATAGAGTATTTGACACACTAAAGCCTAGAGGTATCTCGAAAGTTATCTGTTATCTACATAAACGTTGAAAGGATAATTAATTTGTGTGATATATTTAACTATTTAAGGTCTATTTGGCAATGGAAGCTGGTTATAAAGAGAAAGTTGATGAACTTTGTGATAAATACTCCCTCAAAGGTTTCGTGAAAGCCAAAGGTATAACCTTTTCACAAATTCGGTAATTAAGTTTGGACCATATATTGTATATATTGAGCCATATATTGTATATATTGAGCCTTTATTTTATGATTTGCAGAAGCTGAGGCAACCTTTTCACAAATTCGGTATCTGCATCTTGATGAGTTGGCAATAGATGACATCATTTGGGTTGACGAGCCTGTTGGTCTGCATGAAGCAACATGTCATATTGAGGAATGCAAAGTCATTGGGCTTGATTGTGAATGGAAACCTAACTATGAAAAGGGCAGGAAGAACAAGGTAATTGTTCACCTACAAAAAGCCCTGATTTTTTATCTATATGACAGCCAACCATATAATAAAGCAATAGATAAAACATTTACTAGTTTCACATTTTTTGCCTATCTGCATATAAGGAAGTTTGTCAGTAAAGTATATGCATGTACATTGATAATGTATCACAAAAGTTAAATACATAGATCTGTATGCATTTTCTTTTTGTAGTACATGCATCCTGCAACAATAGTATGTCATTCAAAGTTATTATCTCACGATTATTTGGAATCTCACATATTAGCAAATCAAATTCCACTTAAAGGATGTTTCATTAGTCATAAATCAAAGGTCATTGCTTGCAAAACAAGGAATAGGCTATCTCAATTGGCAGAAGATGATGCAATTGTAGATGCTTGTGAAAACATTTATGATTTATCTACACATCTTTTACACTTGTTCTATGGTAATTTTTGGACACACGATGTATTCTTGTATGTGCAACTCTGCATTATATCATTAAGTAATATACTTTCCTTGTAATGAGATTCAAACTATACTTAAAACAAACTTCTTAATTTTGGTTAATGTTGCCGTTTTGTTTACTTGATCATATTAAAATGGGGAAATAATACAATAGCAAAACTGAGTCCAGTTTTTCTGATTACTAAGTACTGTAACTGTACATTGGAGTACTTACTCTGCATGTCCATATCACAGGTTTCCATCATGCAAATTGCTTCTGAGAAGAAGGTCTTCATCATTGACTTGATAAAGTTGTCCCATGATGCTCCTGCTGTTTTAGATAGCTGCCTAATCCGCATCTTTCATTCACCTCGAATTTTGAAACTTGGTAAGAGACCCCTTTAGTTGTAATGAGTTAATGATAATCATTACTAGAAGAGACGAGATAGGTGGGTCGGGTAATGGGTCGTTTGAAGTATGGTTCAAAATGATCCTGGTCGGGTCTAGTACTCATGATCCATCTACATAATTAATGAGAATATGAGATAAAGTGTTAACTACGATCCCCTCTAGGTAAATTATTTTGTTTGACCCATTTGAGATAAAACACAACCCAAATTGATCCATTTATTACCTACTATAAATTCGAAGTTTCTTTCTTATTATTATAACTGTCAAATAAGTTTGCTGCTCAATTAGTTCCATTTTTCTCTGATGTCTTTGTGAAACTGAGGTTATAATAATTAGATCAACTTGTTAATGGCTCAGGTTATAATTTTCAATGTGATATGAAACAACTGGCTCAATCTTATGAAGAATTTGACTGTTTTAAGCACTTTGAAATGCTATTGGATATTCAGAACGTATTCAAAGAGCCCCGTGGTGGCCTTTCAGGTCTTACAAAGGTAAGCGGAACAACTAATATCGGCAACTAGTGTAAATGCATATAATGAAGCCCACTTCACAATTTATTGATTGAAATTGTACAGGAAGTATTGGGAGTTGGTTTAAACAAGACGAGGAGAAACTGTAACTGGGAGGAGCGCCCTTTAACCCGGAATCAGGTTTGGTTTTTTTGCTTGTTCAAATCATTATTTCTCATTTTTCTCATTCATGATTGCGAGATCATGAGCCTAATTAGAAAATATACCTTTCGTTGGCATATATGTTGGTATAAATTCATAAATGTCTGTTACTTGAACTCACATAAACAAGAAATATTTCTTATAGATCTGAATTCTACTTCGAGAAGTTTCCTGCTATATAGGTTCTTCACTTGTGTACATATATAGATTTAATTGTTAGTAATGGTTGACATTAACAAATTTCAGTGCATAACTTGCATCACATGGAGCTTGTTGTTTGTCAAACTAACTCAGAATTCAAATGCATGTGCAGCTCGAATATGCTGCTCTTGATGCTGCAGTACTCATCCACATATTCTGGCATGTCCGCAGCCAAGCACAACCTACTGGTGTTTCAAATGAGCAAACTCAAATGGAGTGGAAATCTCACATTGTAAGTAGAATAAATTACTTGAAGTAGAGGTGGCAAACTGGGCCGGTCGGGTAATGGGTCAAAACATGTGATCTGGTGTGTAGGTCGACACAATATTATGTTTATAAATCATTTGTTTGTCAAATATGACGAGAAAAGTTGCAGTATATAAAATTTTGTTCTTTATCTAATATTTTGAATTAAATTACATTTTGGCTCGCTTCTTTGGACTGTTAAAAAAACATAACCCGAACGACCCATTTATTTGAAATGCCATTATTGCCAACTCAGGGCAATACAATTGCACTCTAAATGGGCCTCTGGTTCATTGTGTTCTCCCAGTAAAATTGTTAATGAAAGATGTATCTTTTATGTGAGCATGCAGATTTCTCATGGAGGTGACCCGACAAAGATGAAGAAAGGGAATAACGAGAAAGGCTCTAATACGGGTCAGAGGAACTCATCAACAGATTGCAAGTTAGGGGTTCAAAAATGACTTTTAGAAAGTGCACATGACCAACAGCGTAGTAGAAGTCTAGAAATGGTCCATGATCTAAATCTGTACATAATAGGATGATTTAAATACCATTGACGATGGTTAAGTTAGTGCTATCTTCTTATTGACTGAAGTTGACATGGAACGGCGTATCTTGCAGTTCACTAACTTGTTTAGAGACCAAAGTTGTCTCCACTTTTGTTTATAGACCTAGACTCTGATTTTTGATTGGAGTGGATGTCCAAAAGACCCTTGATGCTCGATATGCATCATCCGCCAAATAAACTATAACAGGCAAGATAAACCAGTTCCGATTACATGTGGTAGAATGGACGGGTTGGTAAAGGGCCGAAACATATTTAGTCAGAATTTGTAATTTTTCTTATTACGGGTTGGGTTAGACACTTAGACTCACTTAGACCCACAAACATTTTCAGAAATATGATTTTTTTTTTTTTTGAACGACAGAAATATGATTATAAAAACTGTACTACTTCAAGAAATGTACTTTTTTTAAGGTAAATGATTTTTAGTATCTTCGAACTACTGAATCAAATTTTACCCATTCTGGTTTTACCCACTCTTGTATAAACAAATGCAGCCTCTTTAATCATATTTTGAAGCTAAAAAGGTCACTATCCCACCATACCCACCCATTTTGGCAAATGTAATTTCAGGGAACTAAAGGGTTTTGTTCAAAAGCCATCTAACAGTTAACTGGATTGAACCACATGCATTAACGCCTTTGGAACTGATTTATGTGCCATAAAGCTAAACACACAGCAATAATACAAACATTTCCTTGAAAACAGTATATAGAAAGACGTTTATGAGAGTCATTATCGGATTAAAGACAACAACAGTAACTAGATTAATTATATGAAGTGTACATTGACACTTTCGAACAATTATCAATTAACTATATTTTGTGTTTTTGTTTATGTTAATTGGGAATTGTTTACGATATGAGAGTCGTTATCGGATTAAAGACAACAAGTATAACTAGATTAATTATATGAAGTGTGCATGACACTTTCGAACAATTATAAACTATGTTATGTGTTTTTGTTAATGTCAATTTGAACATTTGGAATTATTAGAATGATTTGCATTATTGTAGACCTTTTTTTTTTGTTTGTGTTGTTATAGCGTGTCCTTTATGAATGATCGACAACGAATTTTGAAATTTTTAGACAAACTTTGGTACTTGTCCGGAATTACTGTACCAGAATCGAACCGAAGAACTTGGTACGGTTCTTGGTTCCACTTTATCCTTATTTTCGGTTCTCGGTTCCTCCGGTTTTGGTTCCTGTTCGGTCCGGTTCTAGTACCATGGACACCCCTAGACAGAAGGGATAGTAGCCCATATATAAGTTATTGACAATGCGGCTCTCACTGTCTATCTTCCTTATGTGTGTATTTTGCAAGTACACCTGTAGTTGGTATTTCATGGCGCTTAGGACATTGAAGAAATTTTGTAGCTCGTGCAACAAAGAAAGTACAATATATATAAAAAGAAGTACAATGTTACAAATGAAACGAAAGCTCCCTGATAATCGAACTGGTAAACCACTATACTCTCATTATCTTTAAGATGTAGAGAGTAAAATGGTGACACCAAAATGACACAAAGTCACTGCTAAAGATACCAAACAAAAAATGAATAAAGACATAAATGTTGGTATGGATTCACAGGTTTAAACTCAAGCCAATTCCGCTTCATAACTTGTTTGTAAATGACCATAATGTGTGTGTATGTGAGACTGAGATTTTGTAGAAACAATATAATGCAAACAACAATTTTATTGATTCTGAATAAAGGGACTTGTTTACATTGACTCGATTACAACCTATATATACCTTTGTGAAACGACATGACTTATGACACATGAACCTTTGTGTCGTTTCACAGTAACTAATAACTGCCAAATAATAACTAACTATTAACTGTCATCCTAACAGGCTGTTTGGGTTAATGTATTCGACCCAACCCATTACATTTTAGCCTTTACTAATACGACCCATAAATACATAATACATAAAGTAAATTGTTCTTTTAACATTCTAAGACATTACATAGGCCACAATAAAGTCATACAGTAGCTAGCAATCCATGGCTAAAATAAAACTGCACCATCGTCCTATAGCCATTTTCGTGTGGTTCATCAAGATCCAATGGAGTTCAGCAACCAATCTAGCTTCCAAAATATTACCAACAAAACAATTGCTTTAAGTAATGTTGATACCCACGTCAGAGTAATGTTCCAAACCTCTAGAAACCATTTAAACTCGATGTCTCACTTGATGGCACCTTTTAGTTATGATTTGCATGACTTTATCGGATCCAAACACCAATCAGTCCGTGATGAAATAGCTCCTTTTGCTCTATGTGACACCCATGCTAGAACTTGAAGCTCCTCACATATTGTCGTAAGATTGGAATCCTTAGTTTGAAAGATCCTTTGTTACGAATTACTCCGTACATGCGGAAAACAATAACATTTCTGACTCAAGAACATTAAATAACTACCACGTAGGTCGGAAATCACAGTTACCAAAAAAAAAAAAATAAATAAATAAAATAACTACCACGCTGTTAGTGGATACTTGCTATTCCAAAAATACAACCCCGTCAATCCAAATACATTTTCCTTGCAGAGACATGGATCCGTGCGCGAGGAACAGGCACAATGCAATGCCTGTGCATAATTTTGTGATGTGAGGATCCAACCAAGGCCAGAGCCTGCTTCACCATGACGTACAGCACATGAATGAGAGGTCTAGCAAAATCATTTATAGCTCCATAATTTCTAGATATGAATATTAAACAACCGTACAACCCTTGTCTATACAGTATATATGTCTTCTTCCTCATCTCTTCTGCTTGTGCTAGATTTGTAGTGTGATATCATATATGTGTTAAACGTCCTCCTTTCATATGTCTATTCACTCACTCCTACATCATTCTCTATTTAAACCATTGGCACCTTCACTGCACATTGGTAGGGCTTCTTCAGCCAAAATTATGGTTCATGTGGTAATTGTTACTGTTCCGACCTTCACTCTTGCTTCTGTATATTGGCTTATTGACTTGGACTAAGTGTATAAAGACCAATATGCATCATTGCCCAAATAATTAGGAATAATTTTTCATTAGAGGTGAATGGACAGATTAGTTAGAAACTTGTAAATTATAATGGACTTGTTTAAAACGGGTAAATTTCAATAAACATGCACACATTTTGTGTCCCCTTTCTTAGATTTTTTAAGTAATTTCACACTATTATTGTTAAAATACAAAACTGGATTTGTACGTTAATAAAATAATTTGAAAAGCTCATAAACATATAAAAAATACTTCAGTTCACTTTCAAAATTTATCAAAAAAATACATAAAGTTTTACCAAAGTCAATACTTTTTAGGTATGGGTCATCAATATTACCCAAAGTCAACAATGTTTTAGGTAAAATGGGTAGTGACACCTCTCTTTATGTGAATTAGTCCTAAGATGCGGAATAAGTCATTCATGAGTCATGACAAAGAAGGATTGAGATCGTATACCATTCATGTTGTAAGATCTTTTTCGTGGACTTCAAACATCAACATGCAGTTCAACTATGCAAAAACAAAAAATATAGAAACGTATCATTAAAATTGGTAAAGCGAAAGCTTTTTAAAATGTATTAGTAATATCTCACATAACAAAATACGTAGTAGCTAAGCAGCCTCTCACTCTATGCGAACTCAACTTTCCCTTGGTAGTTCATGATCCTGAGGAGTGAAGAATATTAGTTGTTGTGGCGACAAACAATTGTCCGCTGTATCTTTGTAGCAGACGTATGCAATGATCCTTCAGACGTGATAGAAAGGACGAACATAAAACTCAGTTTGATAGTCCGATCCACCAATCTTCCTAGAATGATATCAACTTTCACAATCCAATGTTCCATAAAACTTACAATTGCATGTTAAATGCGCATCTGGTTCTGTACGGGTCTTTTTAACAAAATTGTTATTGTAATACTTTATGTCGACATGCAGATTTCCCATGGAGGTGACCGTACAAAGATTAAAAGAGAGTGAAGAACGAGAAAGGTTCCAATGTGGGAGTCAGAGAATGTAATCAACCAAATGAGTACAATGATGACTGTTTTAGAAAGTGCATATGACCAAAAACACAGTAGTTAGAAGTCTAGAAATGGTCCAGATATGAATTTGTACATATTTGGATGATTGGAAACTGACACGATTGACAATGGTTAAGGTTAGTTTGCCTTCATACTGACTAAAGTTAACATGGAACAGCGTTATCTTGTGGTTTAGTAACTTGTTTAGACGAAAGTTGTCTCCACATTGAGAACCGGGCTTCAGTTTTTCTAATGAAATTCTCCAAATATCCTTTAATGCTCTATGCATCGTTGGTCAAAATGCTAGCTCTAACGGCCGAGATCAATAGGTGGTCATTAGAAGAGGCGGAATGGGCAACTTGGGTAGTTGGGTTGCTGGTAAGAATGGGTTAGTCAAAACAGGTAACTTTTTTGATATGGGTCATGTTGTCCTAAAAACATCTGTTATCTGTTTACAAGTTTTATATATAATCAATAACTAAAATTGCTTAAGATACGCATAGTTTAAGAATATGAATATAAGAGGTTTACAGATGAAAATACTTTGGGTTGCTTTCAACAGATTTAACTCATTTAATAGCCGTACCATTCATTTTTAAGGTCTTTTTCGTGGAGTTCATATATACTTTTGCTGAAGTGTAGCAATGCTAGAACAGAAACCAGTGTTCACCAATTGACATGAGAATAAGAATGTTACAACAGGTATAGCAGCCACTTTTATGTTAGCTAGCTTAGCAGCCTCTCACTGTATATATGCCTTCCATGTGTATTCACTGCAAGTCCACTCGTCCTTGCAACAACGTATTGTCAGGAAAGAGATGAGTGCAATGCCGTCAGTTGTGGAGCAGTTTCAGAAAATAAAAACGCATAAACAACAATACTCAGCTTCGATTATCTGATACCAGTCATCACCCAGTGTTCCCGAATGAAAGTAAATGTCCCCTCAACAACTAAGGTGAAGTGAAAATGATGTTCAAGTTCATCCAAAAATAACAACAATACAAGATAAAAAAAAAAAAAAAAAAAAAAAAAAAAAAAAAAAAAAAAAAAAAAAAAAAAACACAAAATCAAATCACCACAACATTAGTGGCAAATCAGATCTAATTATAATGATATATACATAATAGGTTGCTGTCTTGTTGATTACAATTGGAACATTCATATGCATAAGAAAATTGCAACAAAAAGTCCTATACAACCACCATAATCAATCCAAATGCAAAATCAGGATCGGACACTGATCCGTGTACACAAGTCGTGATTGAAAAGCCCAAAACCGCACGCCTTTTAACTTAGTACTATCCGTGTTACCGCGACGAAACAGGATTCAAAGCTCTAGCAAAACCATTCATAGCTCCATAACCTTTAGAACTAAACCCTAAACAGCCTAACAACCCTTGCCGATACGGCAAAAACGTCTTCCTCCTCATCTCCTCCGCTTGTGCTCGATTCATAGTGTAATGCACCTCGTGCGCTGATCGTCCTCCTTTCATTTTCCTATTGACACTTCCTCCATTCACCGCCTTTTTCGGAGCCGTTTTAGGCGCCGGCACCTCGTTTTCATCCGTTTTCGATTCCGACGCCTTTTTCGACTTCTTTGGCGCCATTTTTACCGCTGGGACCTCGATTTCGTCGGTTTTCGATTCCGAACCCTTTTTCGACCAAAACCTAGGGTTTCTATTCCTACCTTCACTCTTACTTCTATACAGTAACAACTCCTTCAAAAACACCCACCGCTTCGAGTTCCGTCCGACCGACGACGACCTAGACGACGCGCCGGACGACGGCGCGTGCGTTTCCTCTTCCTCTTTCAACTCCTCGTTAATTACATCGATTTCATTAGCCTCGTCAAGCCACGCGCCAGTGCTTCTCAACGGAGACATAGATCTAGCGCGTCTCCGACGATCACGCGCCGTGAAATCACGACCTCTACCGTCACCGCCACCGTCATCTAACGTCTCTTGTGGACATTGAAGATGAGACGATAGCCTCATAGGACGGATCTGACCGTTTAGAAAAAGCTCATCTGCTGACGTCATCGTTCCGATAACCGGTGATCCAGTGGCTAACTCAAACTCGAACGAACCTCCGGCCGCCGTTTCTAAAGTTGAAGTCCGGTGGCTGGGACTCGTCGGAGCACTGTAGAAGAATCCTTGACGGCCGGGACTTGACGGCGCACTGGCGTAAGGTGTAGAAACTGCACTGTCAATGTCGTCGGAAAATGTGACGGAGTTAGGGTTTGTGACTTCATTGTCATCCATTATTTAGCGGTGGTAGGGGATAATAAGTAAATGGAATGATAATATATAAGAAAGGATTGTGATATGAAAGTTATGTATGTGTGTGTGTGAGTCAGTGAGTGTGGGTGGGTAATAAATGATGGGAATACAAAATCCCAAAAAGGATGCAAGTGAGGTTTTAAAAAGAAGAGAAGAGGATCCTATGTAAGCATCAAATTTTATGGATCTACTATATTAAACTAGAATGGTGCCCGCGCGATGCGGGGCAGATACTCGAAGTGTTTGGCTTATTTTAGATGCAACTAAGGTGTTTCACATATTAAAGCTAAAGCATATAAGCTTTCCAAATAAGCCTAAAACCTCATAAATAAGCTAACGCAAACACCCCCAATAATCAAATAATCACTTCAGACTTATAACCGGATCCTCTAATACCATCATCCAGTGGGAACCTGGCCGGGAAACCAAAGTGGTTCCCAATTTTATTCGTGAAAAATCGATAGGTTGGTTAATTAGCCGATCGGGTCAGGTCGGTTCGAGTATCAATGAGTCAATTTTAATATTATTTTACAATAAATTCAACCACCATACATTAACAAATACCACTCATTAACGTATTTAAAATTTTTCCTATCAAATAAAAAAGAGAAAAAATGTGCAACACTTCACTACAACTCTTACAATTGAAGAATCACAACATAAAAACTTGAACATTATACAAGTGAGAACATAAAAATAGACAAATAATAGTCCTCTTTAACAATATTTTATTAAAAATCTAAATTTTTAAATCACGTTGAAAAAAAACAAAAAACCTGGTCCAAAACTTTTGACCACTCATAACCATTCTTTTTGTGTTACTATTTCTCCATCTTCTTCCATAGCTATTTCTGCAAAAATCTTTACTTCCAGCTCAATTTTTTTTCTTTCATTTTCACCATCTCACCCCGATTTACCCAGTACACACCAAAAGCCTACCGGATCCTCTACGCGCCGGGAAACTGCCGGAATTTTAAAAATTTTCCGGCGAGTTTAAGCAATTAATATCTAATATCGATTGCAACATATTTTCCGACCAAAACCCCACAATATGAAGCCCTTGTAACTTGGCCACGCTCCTCCACACGCCGGAATTGTAGAGCTACAGTGACTTTTGCAATTTATCTCTCCGGAGAGGCGTGACGGTGTTCTGGGTCTCACCTCCGGCGAGTGTAGACTCCCCACACCACTCTGAGGCTGTTTCAGTTTGTTTTGGCCGGAAACCGCCACCGTCCGCCACCGTCCACCACCTGCCGCCGTCGTCCGCCACCTGCACCCACCACTGCTGTGTTCTGCAATTTATTGCTATAATAAGTAAGTAAAAGTCTGAATTTTTAAGCCTTTCCAATTATAGAATAGTCTCAAATACATTATATAGTAGTATAGATGAAGTTGGTTATGGGTAGATGTAACATAACTACCAACATATTTTAAGGCGGTGACACATATATTTTTTTTGACAATGACCGATTTAAGAGAAGTTTTCTTAGGCTTGACACACTTGGAAATCATATTGTATCATCTTTCTAGTTGTTACGTCAGCTTTCTTTCTTCAGCAACTAACACAATCAAAGTGCCACAATGGTGAACCATATTACATATTTTTTTTTTCCCGAAAAAAACTATTTTTAATACAAACTTAAATTTTATTAATAAAAACGTAAACGTTACATAAACATAAAATGAAACGATACGAAATTAAAACATTACAATACTATATTAAAAACTTAAACTACTAAACCTTAAAGTATTAAAAACTTAAATTAGTATTTGTAGCGTTTCTTGATTCCTGCTTTAATCTGCAAAAGTTCATTTTGTTGTCGTTGGGGCAAATTTGGGTCGATTGCTGAATTGTAGAAAATCAAGTCTTGCTCCCGTTTTGTGATGTCCATGAGTTGCACTTGGTTCTCTTGGAGTTCCACTTGCTTTCGTTGAAGTTCCATTTTCTCACTTTTGATCGCTAGTTCTTGTTCTATTTTTTCTCTTTTCATCGCTAGCTCTTTTTCCTTTAATGCTTTTCACGACTCTTTACGCTCTTTATTTTTCTCCGATTTTGACGGTTTTGACGGCTTCAAATTCCAAAGGTAGATGCTAGCGAACTTGTCCATGATTGTGGTGGATCACGAGAAGAGGATGATGATTTCTTCCTGGCTGCGTCACGACCTTGTGGTCGTGATTCTCTAGTATCATCCTCCGTATCATCATTTTCATCCAAGTCTTCAAAATTCGGGAGACCTTGTGTTGACCCCGACACAATTGTTGAACTCTTTGATTTCTTTCGACTATTCGATTGGAAAATAGGCATCTCCTTCTTCCAAGCAGCATGACCCCTTAATATTTTCCAACACTCCAACAAATTGAAATCATGACCGTAACGCACACGATACTCCTGTAGAGCTTTGTCTTTATCGTCTGCATCATTTTCACAACTTCCATGCGTATACTTGACACTATCCATAATAGCACAAAAATTCGCAAATGGACCATGAATCCTAGTCTTCCATTTGGACATGATCGAGTTGTATGTCCGGTCTGAACCAGTTTCTTTTTTAAAGTACCATATCACCAACTCCCAAAAGCGGTGCCGGTTCATAGCGTTTCCTTTTTTGTCATTTTCCGAAATAAAGATGAAAGCTCTACAAAGCGCGACCTCTTTCGCCTTTGACCATGGTTCGACCCTTTTGTTCGGTTCGGGTTCTTTGCCTTTGTCCTTCGCCTTTGTAGCACGCCGCAAATGCTTCTTTGGCTTGAAGGGTGATGTCTCTTCGACATCATCATCGTCATCAATGGGCATAGAACCGTGGTAAGACCCATGACCCGAACCTTGCCCCATCGAAGCATCTTGACAAGGGTAGTCTTGGGTCGAGTATTGTTGAGTCGGATAGTCTCCCCAATCATCCAAATTCATATCAAGATTAGTAGACCGAATCGGAGAATAATCTTGATACGGTTGAGAACAATGCAAGAAATCCATGTTAGGACGATAAGACGACCCACTTGGTTCTTGGTGATAATCCGTATTAACACGTTGCGGTAGGACAAATGGACGATTAACGGAAAACAAGTTTTCACTTTGATTGGGTTGTGGTAGTTGTGATGGATATTGAAAAGATTGTGGACGAAAGTCAATACCTCGTTGTTGTGGTGGTGTTATACCGGTTAATTAAAAGTTGTTTTGCGGACAGAAATTCATATCCGATGCATTTTGAGATAGTCGGGATCGTCGGTTTTTTGATTGTGGAGTGTTTTTCTTTGACATTGTAAATATTGATGAGAATTTGGTTGAATTGTGTATGAAATTGTGTGTTTGAAAGTGGGTTTGATGTTGGTATTTATAGGATGAAAAGTGGTAATTTTTTTTTTCTTTTTTAACATACTAACGGTCGAGTTTTTTTTTTTTTTTTTTTTTTTTTTTTTTTTTTTTTCATCAAACGGTCAAAAATTAATTTGGAACTTTAAATGAAAAGTGGTATTTGTATTGTTTGAAACTCGGTTGAATAAGCAACCCATATTGCAAATTTTTGGCCGGCAACCGATTTGGGAAACAAACTCCACAGTGGAGTTGACCGATGTTGATATCGGTTGTGAAGTGATTTCGACCGATTTGTTCAGGCATGGGCAACCTTAGACCAAAATACGAAAACGGACGAAGCGCAAAAATATTATCAAAATGAACTTTGGTAAACTAACAATTAGATGTGAGACATGCGGTAAAATCTAGAATAAAAATCAATGGTAATTTAGGCAAGTGTATTTATGGATTTTGATTAGGTGTGCTTGACTTTTTTATATAAAAAGTTCAGAAGCACTCTAAATGATCAAATGCTCCCGACTTTTCTTGTGCGCCTCAGATGAGACAAAAAAAAAATTACAAAATCAAATGTTCATGAGCACTCTAAAAGACCAAGTGCTCCCGGTTTCTCTTATGTGCCTAAAAAAAGAAATGCTCCCTTGTTGCGCCTCACATAAAGACAAACGGAAGCACTCTAAACCACCAAGTGCTCGTGACTTTTATTGTGCCCCTCACATAAAGCAAAAGATCCAACACTACTTTTCATATAAAATGCGAAAGAGCACTTTAAACACCAGGTGCTCCCTCTCTTTTGTGTGCCTAACAAAAGAAATTGTTGAAGAGCACTAGACCATCTTGAGGAGCACTCTAAAGCTGAAACATGAAATGATATACATAGGTGCGCTTGATTGAGGTACTCCCCTTGGTTTGGGGTGCGCCCGGACCATTTTGGTAAAGTGAAAATATGTTCATATATGTAAATGAGGTAGAAAAGTTATTCATTTTGGAAATTTGTTTTCGATTTAATGTAATAAGAAGATTGAAAATACCATTAAAAATATATCTTACTCATACGCACAAGTAAGTTGACGACTCGGTCTTAATTTAGACCAACTTCTTGCTTGACTGAGTACATGACCGACTTGTTGTAATTGGAAGACAAATCCATTTGTGTGATCTTGCATACCACGGCCGAGTTAAAAACCTTGCAATACACATGATCTTATGATTAAAAGTTTATTTTATAGTGTCTTTATATTTTATAATTAAAAAGACTTGTTTACACTTTATTTTTTCCTACAACGACTAAATTTATACTCCTTTCGTCTCAAAATTATTGACATGAGAGATAAATCACAAAGTTTAATAAAAATGAGACCACTATAAATATCAACCACTCAAAGAGAATATTCCCCTAATATATTTTTTCGTTTTTACTTAAAAAGAAAAGTGGACAATCTTTTTTAGACATTCCAAAAAGAAAATGTGGACAATAATTTTGAGACGGAATGAGTATGTTTTAAGCAACATTAAACCCACACCTATTTGGTTATAAAACATTCACACATATAAGATATGAGTTTTGTGATATTCTTTTTTTTTTCTTCTAATGCTAACAGTTTTAATGGTCGTTGCTTTCTAGATCAAAATTTCAATTTCTAAAATCATTATAAAAAAAAAAAAAAAAAAAAAAAAAAAAAAAAAAAAAAAAAATCCAGGCTAACCCCGCTAAGAATTTGGAAAATTTCGCTTACTTAAACCTAAAAGGGGATGCCGCCTACTAATGCAAGATCCGTTTCTGCGACAATTGTGTTCTTCTATGTGTAAACTCATCAGTCTACTACAAAGTTTATTTATCCAATTTGTATTATCCTCTTAATATATACTCCTAAGAGATAGTAATAAAATAATGCTTAATTCTGCCAAAAACTATTTTACAATAGATATTTGTTGAAGTTCACACATTTAGAGAAGACATTATCTATTGTTTTGTATTAGCTTGCAAGATTTATTACGTATTCTTTTAGAAAATATTGAAAGATGGAGCAATCTCAATAAAAAAATATATGACTCACATGTTCTCCCCATTCTCCAAACATGTATCGTGGCCCCACTTGAGATTTTCGGTTCACGTTACGTCGTTTATGTGTATATATTCTTACTTATATAGATCACCAATACAGTATTATTTTTTGAAAAAATTACAAAAGTAGTCATATGTAACAAGTTTGTTTAAACAAAGTCAACTTTTTTAATTAAATCCAAAATGGTCGTTATCCCGTCGCACGTTAGACCGCTCAATGCTACCTACCTAAAGAAATTAGTAACAAAAATTTGTAAGTTGTGTATTTAAAGGTTGTCACATTCTTGTTTAAGGCTCTCATTATTACATTATACAAGTATACAATACTCGTAAATGTGTTACCATAATTTTTACATACAACTTAGAGCGGCGAAAACTAAAATAACTTTATCTTTAAAAACCTTAGGTCACATTTTTTTTTAGAACGGCAACTAAATATCTCACAATATACAACCACAAATCACAAAGTATCTCACATTTATAAGTAGGACTTGAACCAATAACCATTTAGCTGGAGAGTTGTCACACAACAATAGTTAATAGATACTATCGGGACACAAACAACCTTTGGTCACATTGTTTTAGACTTCTTGTATTTGATTAATAATCTATGTGGTAATGCTACAATCTTAAGGCATGACTTCCTCGAAATGTTATTGTCTTACTGATATAAGATTTTACCTTTTGTCACGATGCATAGAAAGTATGGATTCTGTTCATGCTTCTCGATACCTAATTATAAATACACACTTTAAGAGCTCTAAACCCATTAAAATATTGTATATTTATAAAACACTTGAAGAAGATTGTTTGACTTCACCTACTTGTTAACAGTATGGTTCCAAACTAATACAATCAAACTATACCTCCGTGCAATTCGGTTTTATTCTATTTGTTATTGAACTTTACGAAATTGTTTGTTTAAGACATTAAGTAACTAAAGTTTTTTTTTTTTTTTTTTTTTTTTTTTTTTTTTTTTTTTATTATTATTATTATTATTATTATTTCCTATTTTTTTTCTTCAAATCAGATTACTAAAGTATATGTGTATTAATTAAGTTACTCAACATAGGAAAAATGTTCAATAGTGTTAGGTTGTGTTTGTTTTTTAAAAAGAGGTTCTTAAGAGACTTTGAATCTAAACTGTTCAGATGCGGACAGACATTTTTACTGTTCAGACCGTTTGTTTTGTTTATTTTATATATATATATATATATATATATATATATATATATATATATATATATATATATATATATATATATACTAGACTTCAAAGCCCGCCCGATGGGCGGGCATGACTTGTAATTATAATTTGGATGGTTTTTGTAATCGTAAAATTATGAACTTGTAATTATAAAATGGATGGCTTTAGTTTACGTTTAATTTCATGTTGTCAGTAACGGAAAATTATTTTTAAGGATGTCGATTTTATTTAATTTTGTTATAGTATTAATTTACGTTTAAAAATTTTTAAGAAAAAGGGAGGTTGTACATTTTAATTGTTTTCTTGTAGTTTTTTTTTTTTTTTTTTTTTTTTTTTTTTTTTTTTTTTTTTTGAAAAGGGTAGTTTGTTTTCTTCTTAGTACTTTATTTTTCAGTTGTAGCACTTCAACTAACTCATCACCAACAATTTCCTACAATGCACTTATTTATCAGTTAAAGATGAACATAATGTAAAAATAGAATTTCATAGCGTAATAAATCATCAATTTGAAGTATAGAATATAAGTTAACAAAAAATAAGGTATAACGTACCATTTTTTTTAATACATTAAGAACGAAACAAAATAAACGGTTATCGAATATGAGAGAAAAAAAGTTTCGATGTAGTACGCATGAACAAAGTATCATAGCATAGCCCGTTCGATGGGCGAGCAAGCCTTATAAATATCGTTAAAAAACTTAAGTTAACAAAAAATAAGTTATAGGTATAACCAACACTTGAATGTGTCTTTCCAGGATGTTTCTGATTTGGTCCAGCTTTGCTCCTCACCAACAAAAAAATCGATGCCAACTTCTTTTTCACTTTAAACTTTGAAGGAATTTAGTTCAAGAGTACAAATCCTATATCATAAATTAATACTAAAGTCCCTTAATCATAGATGGATACTGTAATCTAACCATGTAATCACTAACAGGGACAATTCTCTTCCTACAAATATCTAACTAAACCTTTCACATGCATGTAAATTTGTCTAATCATATCAATCACTTTGAACTTTTATTAGATAATCTCATTTTTAAACTTCTACCCAGTGTAACCTGTAAGCTCGACAAAAACAATTGATATAACTCAAAACCCATCCCATCATGTAGCTTCTACTTTTCATATTAAGATACTAAATTTTAATGAAAGTAAAAAGGCTGTAAACATAATAAAATGAACAAAATACTTGTCAATAGATGTTCTGAAGTGTTACCCAATCCATCGTATAATATCTCATTTTCAAGTAAAAAGGCTATCAAGCCCTTTTACTTTAGGGTGTGAAATTTAATCAAATAGATGTCTTGGTGACATTAGTACTGCTATATGAAAGTGGTGTTAAAAGGGTTCATTTTCAACAATGAATTCTACCACTTGTGATGCACATGGGGCAGATAAGAGGGTTTCTTAATATGCATTTTGTAAACCTTATAATACTCTGTGATGTGTATCCTTAACTTCTTTAGTACATGTGAGCTCATCAAGACAAGCTTCACAATATTCAATTTAGTCTTCGTGCTGCTTAAGTTAGTAATTTCCAATTCCCTCATATGCTCCAGTATCTAGTTTATAGATGAGTGCTCTTGGAGTAGTCGGTCTGGCCTTAAACCTACGTGCCTATGACTTCGTTTCATAGGAAATTTGTGCAGCGGAAGCTCCTGAATTTGAGACATTATCCCCACATTTTGAATAGGGCCAAGCCTGATCTTCAACCTATACCTCATTTGCCTGTATTCAGTCACAACATGCTATAATCAATATTTCATTTAATGGCAGTTTCAACCCATTTTTTACCAGTTTACCTAAATTATAACACCTATATACCTAAATTACATTGGTGCTTGGTGTCTATGGAAACCAAATTACCACCAATATTAGCTGATGCTCATTTTGTGTACGCTATGAAAGGCTAATAATTTTATCTTTTGACCTTCAAGGATATCAGGTATCCTAATTTTTATTCGTACATGCAATATTTTATAATAGTTCACCAATTGCTTCTCAGTATTTAGATTGCTGATTAAATTATCATGTAACAGATGTCATCATTGGAACATGCACTTATTCCTTACATGTCTACTCAAAGATTGCTTCCACAAGTTTTTTATATAAATCAAATAGGTGTGTACACTTCTTTACCATGTTTCATATTCATTTAAATTTAAATTCATGTAGTTCATTTTTAAGCTGAAGTTTAATTGTAAATTTTTGGATGTAGAGGAACTGATCATAAGAAGGAAAGAGTGTGTGAAGTGAATGATAGTTGTGAAAGCAGGTGCGAAGAGGGTTTGTTTTGATAAGGAGTGTAGAGATGGGTTGGCTGCGAGGATTGATAAGCTTGTGGACGCTGTTTTTGTTACACTGGGACCGAGAGATCTTTTCTTTTTCTTTTACTTGGTACGTGTTTGGGGGATGTGTCGCTATTCTAAGCCTGAGTTAATAAGTTTCATTTTTGCTGATTATAATAATGTAGTGCGAAACTCCTTGTTAGATATACTTACTGATCACAGTAATATTGAACTAAATAGATAAGGCGTGTTGCTAGCTAATCATATTTATATTACTCCACTATTTATTGTGGTACAAAGTTATCGTCTACTACTTTAGTATTTCTTGGTGATAGTTATTGGTATTTGTTGTATTAGGATGTAATACGTAATAGAGGTAGGGTATGTTGCTATTGTGATTTTCTTATACTCAAGCTAGGTCTTATTAGTTATTTGCATGTTCATTTATAAATAATGAATATTGAAATATGTAAATCGTGACAGTATCATACCAGCAGGAACTTCATTTGCTCGACTTTTTTCTTCTTATTACGTCAGAAGATTTAAAGATAGTGATCGCCCTGTACCTTCATAGCTGCAAAAATTATCATAAAGTGGTCGTTAAAATTGGCAAGAAAATATGTGAATGATGTAACAAACACCTCATATATCAAAATATCATTTGCCCTTCATTCATGTTTACATACCCACTGACATATGTATTTTCATACCCTTTAACAGTGGAAGAAAGAAAAACAAAATAAGACCCAATCAAAGACTTGAAAATTGGCAGTG
This sequence comes from Artemisia argyi, assembly GCA_030686995.1. Classification (NCBI taxonomy): domain Eukaryota; kingdom Viridiplantae; phylum Streptophyta; class Magnoliopsida; order Asterales; family Asteraceae; genus Artemisia; species Artemisia argyi. The sequence continues at coordinate 113,965,794 of CM060705.1, read as the reverse complement.
GAATATTTCAATTAGCTTAAGTGCAATATTTCATTTTAAAAGTTGCAGCAAATTCAAAATTTAAAATCACCAAATCCATTGCAAGTATTGCAAAACCTATATTCGTTGCGGCTATCTGCCTATTTTTAGGTAAATATTACAAACCTCTTAAATGTGAACTTGATTGAAATATCCATGTGACTTCCTGAGCTTATGCTTGGATTTAATCTCGACATGACAGTAGTATCACCAAGAGGTGGCAATATAGACTTGCGACCAATTAGGTTTTGAATTGGTTAAACCAATTCATAACCAATTTAGTTTTTGAGGTATGTTTTATATCTAATGAATTAAACAGGTAAATTGGATTTGCTTTTAAGGAAACAGGTTGAAAGTCATCCAATGTGTAGTTTTAATGCATAAACCACGTAAACCAATTCACGGAAACAAATTAAATCATTATTCAAAAAATATATTTTTGCAATCATATTGCAAACTAAATTCTTTAGAAATATTATATTTTTGGACAAAAGTGTTATGGGTAAACCCGAACACACTCGACCAGCACAAATTTTTTACCAGTTATCTAATTTCCCTACCCGCCTATTTTAACAAATCTAGTTCCACCAAATTTTCAAGACTATACAGTTCTTAGTTCTTACCTCAGATAAAAGTGTTTTGAAACATTTCTTCCATGATAGCTTTGAGCAATTCTGCATCAACCTGACAAATGAAAAGCTGCAACAACATTTCAATCAGGTAATGATGAGAAAACCACATATTCATTGAACGCCAATTTATTTGTGCGAGTAACTGGTTTATTTAAGCTTTCATTAGCAAAGATCCATTACAAACATAAATAGGCAAAAGCATATTTACAGCATGTATTCAAGATGGAGCAAGAAGAATATACAAAGGATGGTGTCATTGCTGTAGCAGAAGGCAAGGCTTCGATAACCGCGTCTGCCAGTCGGTGATGAATGTAGAGGTTCACCCGAGAGCAGGGACACAGCCCCAATTTTCAACACCAAATTCATGGGCCAACTCCTTATATTCCATGTCTATCTCTTTGAGACTTTCTATGTGCATACTCACAAAGTTGCACATTCACAAACACCAACTTAATATTAATGGTTTGACGATACATGAGCGTTCGGAAGTGGAAAAACAGACATTTCTTTTATGTATGAATTGGGTAGACCAATGACATTTTTGTGAACGCGTAGGCACATTTTTAAGACAAACAATTTGGGGTTTTGACCCGTTCACCTTTAAGCTAAAATTTTGGTATACCAGTTAGAACAAAGATAAACTCGTGCCCTGCTCTCTCTCCCAGCATAAATGTGATTGAGCTTATAAAAAATTACTATAGCCAGTCACATTCAAGCGCAGTTAAAAGCAGCGATTACCGAGCCTCGGATCGAACATCACATGTTCATATCAAAATCAAGTATAGATCATTAACAAAAGTGATTGTTCTGAATAAAATTTACCTAACAAACCCAATAATATAATTGTCTTTTGGGTCAATATTTCCCTCAAATGTAGAACTTGTAACCCTAGTTGGACTTATATTACGTCTATACCGTCTATTAAATAAATAGGTGTTAGCACAGAAAAACACATATAAGAGTGATCTACTGTCCAGTTAGATTGACAAAAGACAAACAATTGAACAAAGAGTTTTAATTGCTTATATTTTCAGAAACATCAAATTGTACACAAATATATTAGTTTGAAGGAAACATCACCTTGGAGGTGAGCAACTGAGACTTCTGGTTCGACCTCATGGTCTAGTCTGGTGGTTTCTGCAAGCTTCTCAAGCCTCTAGAAATCAGTAGCCGCTACGATTACAGGGATCCTGGAACAAAGTTTTGAAACAGATATCCAGAGACCCGATTCCCAAAACCATTCAAAGGTAAATCTGTATGGCGAGTGACCTACAGCAGCAGAGCTCGTATTACGCCCAATGTATGGTTGACATGACAGTTCACCAGTACAATTCAAGGGAATACGAAAATACTATCAGCTATGGTACTTATGCCACAGACACATATAATGAACGGAGACTACGAAAAAACACAATTTGAAAGTAAATCTACGTAAACTTGGTAGTCTAAAATCCAAATGGCCCTGCACAGACATACAAATGAGTTGTCATTAAAAAAATCATGGGATAAAACAATTCTTTAAGAAAAATTTAATCTGTTATATAGTAGTAAACATACCAGACCATGTATAAGTTTTGAAATAAGTTATAAAATTGAAAAACTGAAACATGACCTGAAATCACATAAGCTACAAAAAGCATATCATAACTTAAAAAAGAAAAAAAAAAAAACTTACTGATATTTGAAGGGTACGTTTTCACTATGCATCGTCACATACTCGCAACACAAAAAACTTAAGCATCTGCTATAATCCATTAAGCAAAGCAAATAAGCTAACGTAATAAACAGAAAACTAAAGATAACGAATATCTGAAGCAATACCTAATTTCAGGCCCATAACCATCTAGTGTTGCATTTTCAGAAGCACCTAGATGATCATCCTCAGACAATGCTGCCAAAGATGCATGGTCACAGACTGTAGCCACTCTCAGCCCCACTGCGGATGCCTAAAAGGCAACCTAAAGAATCAAAACGGAAGGTAAGAACATAAGATAACATAGAGTCCAAAGACATTAGTCATAAAATAAATAATCCATAGACTTGAGTGATAGTAAATAAAAAGCAATGGTTAGCTCTAGATCAAGGCAGACTAATATGATGTCTTTAGTCAAGTGATCATCCAGCATCATGAACTTACCGAGTTTTGTGATAATGATATGTGATAGTGTAGATGTGTCACAAGACCAGATGGTGATATGTATACTACAGACCCATCATACACTCCTGATATAGCCTGAAACATTAATGCTAATAATTACTAAGCATGTAACAAAAAATTCAGTGCTAACTTGTTTATGTACAAAATCAGTATGTAAGAGAAAAACAAAAGAACAAAGAGAAAACTAATACCTGGTCGAACCAATTTAGTCACATTGTTTTCAGCATGCTTGGCTTATGTGTGAATAAAAGAAACCAATAAATATCAACTGATGTAAAACTACAAACTAACGCTTTGTTAATTCTTAATGACATTCTAAAGCCCGCTGAGAACCTTTGTTGAGTGGTTGCTTCCCTGCTATCAAATTGTCAACACAAAAACAATAAAACTATATCAGATATTAACATCAAACAAACAACTTTATATATATTCATTCAAATTCAATTAACTATATATATATTCATGTTGCTCTCAAACAGTTAAACCTTAATTGATTATGTAAATATCGATTATGTAATTATAAAGTAGGTTAAACACATAACGTTGTATATATAGTGTAGGATCTCAAACCTAAATCGATTCTGTAAACTATAAGATAACAATTGATATATTCCAAACTTATCCAATATTTTTTAAGGAAAAAATTACAAAAATATTTATGTACGAAAATATATTTAAGTTTAATATGTACAAATTTTAATATGTACATAATATTTATGTACGAAAATATATTTAACATTTTTTTTTTACATTTATTAAGTTTGTCTTGCAAAATATAAAACAAAAACTGAATTGCTCTAGTGGTAGAGAGGTTAGTTTAAGTTTGTAGAGTGACCAAGGTTCGAACCATACTAACTATATTTTTACATTCCAATTTTCAAACATTTAATCTTTGCTCTAATTTTCAAAATAAATTAAATAACTTAAAATAAAATAAATTAAAAATTGCTTACATGGCAACAATGTGATGACATGGCACATAATGAATTACTGGGCAATGAGGTGGCGTTTACGTGGCATTATCTACGTGTAACGCCTCCTGTTATATATAATATATATATATATATATATATATATATATATATATATGTATATATATATATATATTGTTTTTTTTCTATTCAGACGCGGTCAAAGACAGTAAGATCTTAATGGTATAGACTTGAGAGGGGTGTCACCACACGCGAAAGATCATAGCAGCCACCTCCAACCGCGCGTCAAATGTGTAATTTTTGTATTTGTTTTGTGGTTTGCACTACCTAACAAAAAACAATGATTTTTTTTTTAAATGTGTGTGAGGTATATTGTGAGTTATGTTTATATATAAAGTATTTTTATATTTTTGATCATCTGTTTGGTAGTGGGTTTGATAGTTTATTGAAAAGCTGGTTGAACAATGAAAAACTATAATTTGCGTAAATTATTTTCACGATCTTGCATATTATGATCAACTTTGAATTTCATGTACTTTTTATAACATGTAAAATGCGCATTTTCAAAATTGATGTAATTTTATTTTGCCGAAATCAACATAAATGGTGAAACTAACTGAAAATGAATGCTATAATGGCTCTGTCACAACGCGCGGTGACCTTAAAAACGTTTATACGCAAGAAAATTTAGTTACACATATAGGTCATGTTTGGCAACAAGCGGTAAGGAAGCGTTTAGAAGCGACAAGCGGTAAGCATTTAGATTAAAAGCTTGTTTGGCAACATCTCTAATAGCGGTTGAAACTATCCTAACCGCTCCAAAATGAAATGCTTCTTGAATGAGCTTTCCAGAATTGCTTCAAGCGTTTAGATACTGAAATTACATATATACCCCCATTTGTTTAATCATTTATTTTATTTTAATGTGTATATGACTTTTTTCGTAATTTTACACTTTATAATTACTGCTACAGCTACGTTACCAAACATGCTTTTTAAATAAACAACCCAACTACTTACTGCTTACTGCTACTGTTACGTGTAGCCAAACATAGCCATACTCGCAGCTGTAACCCTACTTTTGATAAAAGTCAAAAGAGATAAAATTAGCAAAACAAATACAAGTACTATTCCAAAAATGATATAGTAATGAAATGAAATGTGTAGAAAAAACAGTGTCACATGGGAAATTCAGAGATGCACAGCTTTCATAAAAGTGGGAATTATTGGTTTTTTTAAGGTGGTGTGATCCATGTGAAAGAATCCCTGACACTCCCACGTTTCCTCATTTTTGTCTGTTTCACTTTTTAATTATGTATCTCTAGTTTCCTTTACAAGATTCATACCAAACATGTGAGTTATTTTACATACTAAATTTTTGTTACAAACTAAGGGACAAATCTTCACTATCCATCTAGTTTGATCTAATGGTGGGATTAACCTAAGATTTAATAAGACAACCTAAGTCCATATTTTTTTTTCTTGTCTTTTTTGTCTATCTTATTTATTCATTTTTTTTCCTTTTTTCTTTTCTTTCTTTTTTTATTCTTTTTTTTCTTTTTTTTTTCTAACTTCACGTTTTTTTTATAATTCAATTTTTTTTTCTAACTTCACGTTTTTTCTATAATTCTTTTTTTTTTTTTTTTTTTTTTTCGTTTTTCATACATATTCGTCGGTTTTTTACGTTTTCGTCAGTTTTCGTACGCTTTCGTTCGTTTTCATACATTTTCGTCCGATTTCATACGTTTTTGTCTGTTTTTTTACGTTTTCACTCGTTTTCATACGTTTTCGTCTATTTTCTTACGTTTTCACCCGTTTTCATACGTTTCGTCCATTTTAATACGTTTTCGTCCGTTTTTATACGTTTTCGTCCGTTTTCTTAAGTTTTCATCTGTTTTTGAATTTTTTTCATACGTTTTCGTCTGTTTTCTTACGTTTTCGCCCGTTTTCATACGTTTTCGTCCGTTTTCATATATATATATTCGTCCATTTTCTTACGTTTTCATCTGTTTTTGAATTTTTTTCATACGTTTTCGCCCGTTTTCATACGTTTTCGTCCGTTTTCATATATATTCGTCCGTTTTCTTACGTTTTTGTCTATTTTCATACGTTTTCGTCCGTTTTCATACGTTTTCGTCCATTTTTATACGTTTTCGTCCATTTTTATACGTTTTCATATGGTTTCAATCTGTTTTCATTCATTTTCGTCCGTTTTTATACGTTTTCGTTCGTTTTCATTCACTTTAGTTCGTTTTTAAATGTTTTCAAACGTTTTCATACCTTTCTGAATATCACAAGTGATATACTGTGATTATCAGAATATCACTTGTGATATTCAGAATATCGTGAGTGTTATTGAATATCACTCGCGATATTCTGAATATCACAAGTGATTTTTAAAATTTTGTAACATGAAAATCACAAGTGATATTCAGAATATCGCAAGAGATATTCAAAATATTGCAAGTGATATCTGAATATCGCAAGTGATATTCTGAATATCACAAGTGATTTTCAACAAATGTTCTGTGACATGAAAATCGCAAGTGATATTCAGAATATCGCAAGTGATATTCTGAATATCAAAAGTGATATTCTGAATATAAATCACAAGTGATATTCAGAATATTACAAGTGATTTCACGCTTTTTTTAATTCACGTTTTTTCAAAAGTGATATTTTGAATATCACTCTGAATATAACTGAATATCACAAGTGATTTTCAACAATTGTTCTGTAACATGAAATTCACAAGTGATATTCAGAAAATCACAAGTAATATTCTAAAATATTACAAGTGATATTCCGAATATCACAAGTGATTTTCAACTAATATTTTGTAACATGAAAATCACAAGTGATATTCTAAAATATCACATGTGATTTTCAACTAACGTTTTGTAACATGAATATCACTTGTAATTTTCTGAATATCACTTGTGATATTCAGATTATCACTTGTGATTTTCGTGTTACAAAACATTAGTTGAAAATCACTTGTGATATTTAGAAAAACACAAGTGATATTTAGAAAATCACAAGTGATATTCTGAATATCACAAGTGATATTCCGAATATCACAAGTGATGTTCAACTAATGTTTTGTAACGTGAAAATCACAAGTGATATTCTGAATATCAAAAGTGATATTCAGAAAATTACAAGTGTTATTCAGAATATTATAAGTGATTTTCACATTTTTTTAATTCACGTTTTTTTCACTTTCTTACGTTTTTTTTTGTTTTTGTTCGTTTTCATACGTTTCTGAATATCACAATTGATATTATTAATATCACAAGTGATATTTTGAATATCAAAGAAAATCACTTGTGATATTAAGAATATCAATTGTGATATTCAGAAACGTATGAAAACGGACGAAAACATATGAAAACGATCGAATACGTATGAAAGCGTAAAAACACGCCTGGAAAGGGACAAAAACGTATGAAAAATTGATGAAAACAGACGAAAACGTATAAAAACTGCTGAAAAGTATGAAAACAGGCGAAAGCGTCTGAAAACAGACAAAAATACATAAAAACGGACGAAAATGTTTATAAACGTATGAAAACAGATAAAAATAGATGAAAGCATATAAAAACAGACGAAAACGTCTGAAAACAGACGATAATGTAAAAAATTGATGAAAACGTTTGAAAGCAGATAAAAACGTCTGAAAACGTATAAATACTGCCGAAACGTATGAAAATAGACGAAAACGTTTGAAAACAGACAAAAATGTAAAAAAATGGATGAAAACAGACAAAAACATATGAGTATCACCGAATATCACTTGTGATATTCAGAAACGTATGAAAACGTCTAAAATTGGCCAAAAAAATTGAAAAACGGATGAAAACCTATGAAAATGTAAGAAAACAGACGAATATATAGGAAAAAGGACGAAAACGTCTAAAAACGGACGAAAACATAAAATAATGGAGGAAAACGTATGAAATCAGACAGAAACATATGTAAACATATGAAACCGGATGAAAACGTATAAAAACGGATGAAATCGTGTAAAAACGGATGAATACATATAAAAACGGACGAAAACGTATATAAACGTATGAAAACGGACAAAAACGTATAAAAACGGACGAAAACGTCTGAAAACGGACAAAAATGTATAAAACGGATGAAAATGGACAAAAATGTCTGCAAACATATAAAAACTGACGAAAACGGATAAAAACGTCTGAAAACAGACGAAAACGTAAAAAAACGGACGAAAACGTATAATAACGAACAAAAACGTCTGAAACAGACGAAAACGTAAAAAAAACGGACGAAAACGTATAAAAACGGTAAAAAAAAACGTCTGAAAACGGACAAAAACGTCTGAAAACGTATATAATCATGTGAAAACAGACAAAAACAGACGAAAACGTAAAATAATGAGAAAAAATCGTGAATTTATTTAAAAAAGAAAAGCTTGACTTAAAAAAAAAAAAAAAAAAAAAAAAAAAACCGTGAATTGAAGGTGTAACGTTAATTGGAAAAAAGAGCAAAAAAAAAAAATAAAATAAATAAAGAAAGAAAGTAAATAATAAAAAAGTCAAAAAAAAAAAGGAAAGAAAAAGAAATGGACTTAGGTTTCCATGTTTAATCTTAGCTTAATCTCCACTATTAGATCAAACTAAATGGATGGTGGGAATTTGTCCCTTGGTATGTAAAAAAAAACTAGTTCACAAAAGAACTTTTCTCATTAGTATTATGATATTAACAAGACTTTTAAGAAATCGATAATACAAAAGTAACAAAAACCGACCCTTGATATAAAGCTTTTTGAGTACTTACACGACGGAACCAATGAACCATATTTACAGTTAACTAAAAACACTCACATTTCCTTTTTATTGAAACTTGAAGTCGTAACTTTTGGTTCGTACACTTATTTTAATATTGTCATGTTATGTCAAATAGATGTTAGTTACGAAACTTACTACTACCTCCGTCCCATATTAAGTGTCCACTTTAATAATGCACAAAGTTTTAGGAGATTCCACTAACTAAATTCTACACCAATCAAATATTATTTTTACCCACTAAACTCTCATCTTATTGGTTGAAAGGTACAAGTGGACACTTAATTTGAGACATCCAAAGATTCTATTATGGACACTTAATATGGGACGGAGGGAGTAGATCTTATTATGTCTTTATGCCTTGTCTAGAAGGAAGTTGCATGTAGATGAGTGGAGTACGGATTGATCAAGCGTGTCTCACAAGGCCCACGTCTTTCGAGTCAATTAAATCACTAATCAACTATCCTCTTTAGATTCTATTCACATATACAAGAAGTTTTTGTGCTTCCACAAGAATGCGAATCAAGAAACCATACGAATAGGTTCGTTACGCTTGTTAAAACACATAACCTATTTGAAAAAGGACCTGAAACAATATAGACAAACGAGAAATTTGGTCTAAGGACGAATGAAGATATAACACACAGAACCACAAAAAAAAAAAAAAAAAAAAAAATCCCTTGCCCGTGCAAAGAGAAAGGTGTTGGGGCGGCAGCCAAATGCTCGAAAGAAAACCAAAAGATCGTTGGTCCAGTTAAGGTTTTGTGTAATCATACTTTGAAAAACTAGCATGATCTTACACTTGGATGGCTGATTGTTGCCTTCCAAAAGAAAATTGGCCCGTCAATAGTTAACACTTAATTGGTAAGCGTGTGAAACACCAGGACCAAAACGCCTAACGGTATCAAGCTAGACGAGTAGATCACAATTAATGAGTTGTGACTTGGGAGTTTGTGTCGATAGAAACAAATGTAATGGGTGTTTGTTGTTCAGATGATACGCGAATGATTCGATATCTCAAGCATTAAGAAGTATAATGCTTCTGTCGGGTAAGGATCCAGTGAGAAGAAAACTTATAATGAGAAGGATGAGAAATAACTATAACCACATATTTGAGATGTGTCGATTTGAATAAGATGTATCTCTATTCATTTAGATGCATCCCAACTAGTTTCAAAAGTGATTTTGAACTGAAAACGATGCATAGTAGTACTTGCAACAAATTTGACCTGCAGATGACGAAAAATACATAGGATTTGCCTAACTTGCTAAAATACATCTAATATATGTATATGCATCTAATTTTTAGCTAGAAACTATATTAGGATGCATTTAAAAGATTAAGCATGCATCTAATTCAAGTAGATGCATCTCTAATCCGTGGTTATAGTTATTTCTCATCTTTATCATTTTAAGGTTTCTTCTTATTTGATCCCAAGTCTGCTTCTGTAAAGAAAAGCTTGAAATGATTCAACTGCATAGCTTAGATAATAGCACTTTTAGATATGTTCTGTTGGTATGTTACACAGTGACTTTGCCAAAACTCAACATCTTTTTATTGCATACCAATAATTACTTCATAACACATTTCCGAACACCCTAAGCCTACAAATGACTAGTTTCTTAATTATTGAAACCTGCTCATTTGATTTTGGAAAATTTCTAAAATTTTGGGAAACCCAGATATGATCAACATAGGTTGTAGAAGTTCAGTTGCTCCACCGTTAATCTATGGAATAGTTTAGTTTAACAGCTAGTAATTAAACAAAGTGTTCCATATGCATTGCCACCAAATGAGCATCACACAACATAAATGAGCATATGATACCTGTCGTGACAAACAAAGTCCCGTCAGGAACTGCAAACCTGCAACGAGTTCTTCATGTCTGAGTTTTTTCCAAACGGAACTATATGGCTTTGCTAAATCTTATTGCAATAACTATACAATTATAAAGTAATCAACAGAAAAATTAGGAGGTATTTTGTCATTAGCCGTAGTCCTACCCAATCGATTCATTGGCATTAACCAATTTAAATTCGCATATTTGATCAACTGGTGACACATTACCCAAAACAGCTCATTCACATTGGTACTCTAAAGGGTTGGTGCAGTATCTGAAATACTAAGCAATCATATCCAACCGAGAATGAGATGATATTGTCGCATACATGCCAACTGCCAAGATATGTATCATATATAGATCTTGGTGAATTGGTAATAAACCATTTTTACTATTTTATGTGTACGGAAATCACTGAAACAGTATAATATGAAATTCACAATACATTAAACACCCCTCAAATAGCACCAAATGTATGCCGTAAGTTCCAAAAGCTAGAAAACAGAACATAACTATGGTAGTTTTGACAAGTTTAAGATTCTACTGTCACTGGCGGTACTACTGTCTACAGAATGGCCATTCTCTCCCCTACGGTTAGCAAAAAAGAAAGTAAGCTCGGGATGTAAAGATAGTACGTCACCCAAGCTGGACTACCTCGAGAGGAGAGGATACATCTCTGTGTCTCGTAATAACCGCTGATTCCTGTCAGTTATCACGCAAAAGCGGATAAGATGTTCTTCTTGAGGGTGAACTCGTCGGCCTTTACAGGGCTAATCGACTGCAAAGATAGACAAAAATCACAATCAGATGCTTTTAATTAATTGGTGTTGAAACCCTTAACTTAGAAGCAAAGCATATTCATTTCCTATAGGGTTGCAGGTACTAAAATCAAGAAAAGAGCCAATACTTGTCAATGAAAGAGCCAAAACGCCAGTGTCCATGTTTAATGCATAGAAATATAGAACGTCTTAACTAAAGCTCTTAATAAAATACTAAAATCAATATTGTAATATGTTTTCAGCGATTATATTTAGCACCACTAGTTATATAAAAACTAAAAAGAAAATTTAGGTCAAACGGACCCAAGAATTTAGTGCCATATAAAAAGCTACCTTTTTTCCCTGCTACCCAACCCCGCTCGACCCCTTTTTTGAGTTTCAGGGCTGTTATTCAGCTAGTTATTTTAACTTCTTAAACTTCTTTAGTTTAGCAATGACAGCTACATTTGTACTTCCAGTAATGAGAAAGGTGTTTACCAAAAAATTTAAGCTTAAGAAGCATAAATAACAAGGTGGAAAGATAAATGACTTTTACCTTAGAAAGGATACGTTCAAGACGTTGGATCTCATTTTTAGCATAATCACCACCTTTGCTCAGACTACTCTTGGCTGCTTTCAGGTAAATCTTGCCATATCTGATGTTCACATGGAAACATAAGTGTGAAAATTGTGACGACATACTAACAAAAGAGACAAATTACATTCCACAACCATGTTCAAAAACCTTGGTGATAAACCAATAGAGGTGGCAAATTAGATTTGTTTATGACTAATAGGTCAAACTGGGTTACACTTTGCCTCTGCCAGGCCACAAGTGTATCTTAAAAAAATTTCTGAAACGAAAACAGATAGAACAGGTTGTAAGTCACCCAAAGTGAAGTCACATGCATAAAACATCGTAAGCCGACAAGCCGTTTTGTTTCGAAACGCTGGATTATCAATGTCACAACATAGCTTTAATCATATTTGAAAAAGTAAATATTTATAAAATTAGAGAAATATAACATAAAAAGGGTATTTGATAATCCAGCCAACCATTTTGACTTGTCCTAAAATGTTGATTGTTTCGACCCGTTTCTAACTCGTCACCCACTCTGTTTGCCATCTCTTATAAAAAATGATGCAAACCATACAAAGTATGGAAAATAACCAGAAGAATTGCCTACAGGAAGCTGAATAAAAAGATTACCTAGCAGAAGAACCCGTGAGCTTTCCAACCTCCTCCTCGATCTTGGCGTATACTGCTTTCTTTTCTTCGCTGCCAGCACTTACAAACTCCTTGACCAAGCTATCCAATTCTGCAATTATACCAGCCTACATGGAACATAAAAAAAAGAAACATTAGATTATAACAAAAATTGTGGTTAAGACTCAATTTGTAAGTTAAATACTAACAGTGGAGGTGAGTTGGCCCTTTGCATCACGACTGGTACCACACTGCTCGTTGATGAAGGTCACAAAACTGTCTATATCACGTCCGCCTTCATAGTCTTCACCATCTTTGTTAGTCTTTGGGAAGAACTTGATTGTTGGATAACCACTCACACCATACCTACATAAGTCAAAATTACAGGATAAGTGACAAAAACACATCAAAAAGATGCCCAAACCTCCATGAACCATCGTCATCATACGACTTTCTGTTTGTTGCTTATAAAACTTAATATTTATTTCTAGAAAGAGCCATAACCATCTATGTACTTACTTTTCGGCAAGATCCTTATGATTGTCAGCATCAAGATTGGCAATAACCACGTCTTCGTCATTTTTGAATGCAGCTGCAAGAGTTTCGTAAGTCTGTGAAGAAAAAAAGACAATCAGTATACTGTATGTTTGTTATCAGGGTCCAGTTAGCAAATAGAGATTAAGAGCTCAAATACATACAGGAGCAAGACTCTTGCAATGCCCACACCTGCAACAGGAGACAAGATTGTAAGTTGCAAAAACATCAATAATCAGCATCTATCTCAGTTATCATATAAAGGAATAGAATAGGTAATTAATCCAAGCAAAAACCATGAGAAACATGAATGGTATGTATCAAACATGACTGACCAGGGTGCATAGAACTCGACCAACACATCTTTGTTGCCATTCAATACAATTTCATCAAAGTTATCAGAATTTAGTATAACCACGCTTGAGGGAACTGAAGCAATCTTTGCATTGGTCCCTGAAAATTAAACAATACAGCATATGTTAAAAACAAAATTTACTGTAATTTTGTCACCAGAAACTTAAGCAGTTTTTTTTTTTTAAGGTTTTTCTTTAGTATCTTATGGTGCATGATAGCTTAAAGATATGTGAAAGAAACGAATAACGATAAGTGTAAGGTATAGATGCACATAAGTGTGTGCTTGTATATTTCATGTATCTAATATCTAATATAAGTTATATACAGTATGTTTTTCTTCTATTACAAATATGTAACAGCATGAAAACCAATACTAAAATTGAAAACTCTAAAACAAGAAAAAAGATGAAAAGAAAGTAAAATCATCGAAACCAATTACCTCCTTCAAGGTTAACAAACTCAACAAGTGCTTCAGCAGTTCGGGCGCCTTCGTACCTAGGGGAAGATTTATCAAAGGAATACTTGTTCAGAAAAAAATGATACTAAAATCAAGTGGAGACACAAAGAGAGCAGAATGAAAACCAATGCATAAATAAACAATTCAATGTGAGATATTTTTTTCAAAGGACAGGACGTGCTGAGATCCATTGAGAAAATAATAGAACAAAAACGACACTTACTTTTTGGGTTCCAAAGACCCCTTAGGAAACCATTGGATGGTGGGGTAACCAGAAACTCCAAATTTGGTACAAACGCTCTTATGCTCATCACAGTCAACCTGGCAACACAGACAAAGTAAAGACACATAAGGGTTAATATAGAGAACCGATCAAGAATAATCCCTTTTCATTATGTTCCAAATACTAACTATGTTATCTTTCACATTTGAAAGGGATGTCATAAAAGTTGACATTCAAATTATTTATCACAAGTTATAAATGTGACATAAAATCATATAAAAAAGAGCCGATTATTATCAACTTTCTGAACTACACACAGGAATAATTACCATCTGTCTCGAAAAGATTTAAAAACATATATGTCTTGGTGTTGACACACAGTGAACGAGTGCTATCCTATTATTTTCTATATCAAAATCGGGATAAAAGAAAATCAAACTTTTGGTGTTTTACCTTTCCGATCAAGACAGATTTTGACTTTTTGAAGCTTGCACCAAGTTTTTCATATTCGGGAGCGAGCTTTTTACAGTGTCCACACCTGGCACACAAGACAAGTCAAAATTTAATTCCACTAACATTTCAACAAAAGATATTCATAATCATTCACAAACAACTGTAAGCTTGACGACTGATGTTTATTATTAGTGAGAAATACTTACGCTAGTCAAAGATTACATGACAGATAATAATCTATATATTACGATACAGAAACCACAAAGGCCAATCAAACATATGTAACATTTAACTTGTACGAAAAACAATATAAACCTATATCAATACAGTTTTAATTAGATTTCTTTTACCAAAGTTAGCTTATAAGATTTCGCCTTTTCAAAGGCCTCAATACAAAAAGACAAGTCCGAATAAAAAAAAAAACTTACGTTATTAGCGCGCTAAGGGGGTGTTTGTTTCGGCTTAAGGTTTATTCCTTTTATGGCTTATTTTGAAACTTTTTGGCTTATATAAGTTTCTTACATTATAATAAGGGGGTGTTTGGCTAAGCTTATTAAACATAAGCCCATTTGGGCTTATTTTTTATAAGCTCCGATTTTGTGGCTTATTTTGAGACTTGTCGGCTTATATAAGTTTATTATATCATAATAAGCTTATATAAGCCGACAAGTCTCAAAATAAGCCACAAAATTGGAGCTTATAAAAAATAAGCCCAAATGGATAAGCTTAGCCAAACAGGCCCTAAGCTTACATAAGCCTAAAAGTTTGAAAATAAGCCACAAAAAGTGAGTTTATGAAACATAAGCCCAAAAACAATTAAGCTATATAAGCCGAAACAAACACCCCCTAACATAAGTTTAGTGGATACATCATCATCACAACAAACTACGTAACTAAGAAATCAAACACCTTATCCATTATAAAGACCTCAAATCACTAAAACTAACTGAGATCTAGATCCATTCATCAAATGACAACCTAAATTCATGACAATAATAAGAAGAAAAATAGTATACCAAGGGGCGTAGAATTCAACAAGAGCGCCACGATCTTGACCCACTTCCTTCTCAAACGATTCTTCTGTCAATACGACTACGTCAGCAACCGCCGACGAGATCAAGATCAGAGCTACGGCTACAAATAAATAAGATCGACTCATTTTTTTAATTTTCTTTTTTGGTTTGTTAGATTGTTTTTTTTGTTGAAATGGGTTTTTATAGAAGTGTGATGTGGATTTAAAGACCCTCTGAATGTGTGTATGTATGTGTTACGTTAAGGTTTAAGGTTTAGGTTCAGGATCCAATTTTTGACTCGTTAAGTGGTTCTAGAGATTTATAAAAGGGAGGTGATTTGCACACTCCCAAAAATGATTGGCACACTCAAAATGTGAGTGTGTTGACATTTATACCCTTGCAGGATAAGAATAAGTCCAAACAATGTGAGGGTATAAATGTCAACACACTCAAAATTTGAGTGTGCCAATCATTTTTGGGAGTGTGCAAATCACTTCCCTTTATAAAATACTACTCCGTATGTAAATTCAGCAAGGAAGCGTGCAAATGTTCTTAAAATGTATTTTTGTTTATTCGGGTTAGTTGGTGTCATTAATGACACATGTCAATAGCTCATTGGTCCGAACATGTCACATGTAACTAAAACTCTAGAAGCTTAAAATGGATTTGTTCATATTGTTCTCAACTTTGTTTTCGGCTACAATAAAAATTAAGGAAAAAAAAAAAAAAAACTATAAATAAACTTAGATCAATCAAACAAAAAATATCAAATGTTAAAATAAACTTGAAAAATTACAAAACAAAAAAATAACATGTATATAAATGTTTAAATAACGAGGTAAATAGTTACCACACGTTGCTGCAAGCTTTTATATTTGTTAAACATATGTGAGGAGTGTTTACGTAAGGTACGTATTTGGGAGTTTGGTGATGGTAATCACGTGTATGGTTTTTCACGTTCGGTAATGACTTCAAGCTATGACCGGACTCAAGTGTTGGGGTGACACTCACGTGACGACTGCAAGGTGTGTGATGTGAATAAATTAGCGTCACAGTATGAATGAGTTGGTCCATTCCGTGGGAATGAACCTCTATTTTTAGGGATGCATCTAGAGTTGTGTGCTACCCATTGATAAGGATTTATTTGATACCTTTTTAAGGGGTTATTTAAGCCTAATTAATCGTGTTTATATGATCAAATATTGTCTTAAATTGTTTTTTTTTTCTTCGTATTTTAGGTACTTGGGACGTGACTTTTAGAATTTGAAGCATTTTATTCGTTTTTGGGCTTAAAAGAAAAGAAAACAGCAGTCGCGAAAAACCTGTCAGAAAAGACACCTGATGGCGTTACGCCTTAATTAGTGACGCCGTCACTTGGTAATCATGAGCTTGGAAAATTAACACACGTCGCCTCAGTGAACTTTTGAAGACTTTAAACCTGACGGCGTCAGGTGTAATTAGAATAAGGATGTCTAGAGTTAATGTTGTGAGAGACGGCTCAGAAAGCTTAAAGAATGACGGTGTCAAAACTCAACCTGACGGCGTCAGATGACAAAGAGCGACGGCGACAGAAGGTTGACTTGCACAAGAAGAAACCCTAATCACGGTGGTCTGACGACGCCAGGATCTATAACCTGACGCCGTCAGCTGTGGAAATCTATATATACTTTTCAATTTTTCATTCATTAGTGTGACACTTTGGAGACTCAAACCCTAGATGAAGTTTACAACTTTTGTAGGGCTTTCACAGCCTCTTTTCTTCCATGTTTAATTGAAGTTAAGTTTCTTTTAATCATTCAATATATCTATGTGTTGTTTGATAGTTGTTTATCTTTCTTTCTTTTAACATGATAGCTTAAGTTATTTAGTGTTTGCTTAGATCTAATGAAACCTAGTTATTGATTATTGTTGTGTTGTCTATTGTTTAGTTGATTGCTTCACGTTAGGCTAAGAAAACTGACTGACCTCCTTTGTGTAACTAGCTTGAACATCTTAGAAAACGTAACCTTATGTGCAATATAGGTGTTTCTCGTTGTATTTAATGCGTGAGTTGAGGTTTATGATCCTATGATTGCGTAATTGACTTACGGTTGTAGGTGAAATTGATATTTATAGAGTTGGGGAAGGTAGCACACCCTCACGATTGGTATTAAGGAATACAACGCTTCAACTAAAACAATTACACTATGACATTCAATAATTCAATAAAAGGTAACTATGGAGTAATTAAATTTAAGTAAACACGTTTGTCTCATTATAAGAAGTTCACCACATTTACTTTTCTGTTATTTTAATTTTTGTTTATTATAAGTAGCTTTTTTGTTAGTTGACTAGCAACTAATTTCGCCCATTCATCTAAAACCGCGATTTTTTACTTGCTTTTATAAAACTAAAAAAAATATAAAAAGAATCATCCCTCACCTTTAGGCGTAAATCGTCATACACTTCAACCTAACGATATTATTCCCCTAGAGAACAATCAATCTCCCGGACATACCTATACTACACTACAACGATCAGGTACACTGCGTGGAGGATTGCAAGCTTCTCAAGATCCCTTGAGAAGTATAACCTTTTGCGTGGCCGCAATCCTCGCATCACCCATGGATGCAATCAAATGGTTAAGGACTATAACAACCCAACCCGATAAGGGATAAAGTGTAACATTATGGAGTCAAATCAGAACACAAGCGAAACGGAGATACATTTCTAATATAGAGTATACAAAGGTTACAAGGATAAACTAAATAAAATACAAAAGAGCAGCAACGCTGAACTAAGCCCAAGTACAATATACTAAGCCCAACATCAAATACTTCTAATCATCTCTAAGTCTAGCCAGTAGCTAATCAGGGTGAAGTCTTCTAAGCCCAAAATAAGATCTCTCATCCACAAACCCAACTTCCTACTAAACCTGCCGCATGAGAAAAGAAATGCGGCTGAGCTTACAAAGCTCAGTGAATAGATATATATATATATATCTATTTTATCTAATAAAATAAGGTTTTGTACAACCCCTTCTAAGCGCGTACATTAAAAATTGGTTTAATGCAGTGATGTGGATTTCCAAAATTAGGGAACATGATACAACTCTATTAAGCACTCTCTTTTCTAATAAAGCTTTAAAAAAGTCAAACGAAACATTAAAAGTTTTACGCACCATTATTTGTAGCAACTCTTCTTCAATACGCTTCTTACTTTGATTCAGTCATGGCAGTTTCAAATCAACATTTAATATAAACGCGTTATAGAAATCATCCCAAATCAACAGGTATCTTTTATTCAACTATTCAAAAAATCATTCAATGATTTCATCGATTCAAAAAATAAAAACAAACTCATTCGATTCTATTCAGAGATTCAACATCCCCAAGAAGTCGATCTATGCTATTGGGTTTTTTGGTCTCCAACCCTTAAAATCGATAAGTATTGCTTAAATTCAAATACAATTTAGGGATTGTATTTGAATCACATACTATAGCAATTTGGATGTGTGTGTTTTTAATTTGATAAGTGTGATTTGGTTGTTTTAAGTAGAAAGTAGAAGTTATAGTAGTGTTTTGAATTCGTGGATGAATATACAATTGTGATGTTTGAATGTTGTTGTTAGGACCTGCGGTTTGAATGACGATTCATCTGCTTTGATTTTGTTTGTTAAGGTGTAAATGTTGCGGCTCAGTTTCAGTTTCAAAATCACCATGGATGATCTTGAATTTCACCTAATAATTTCAGTAAGTTTTAATTGTATTGAATCGATTTGGTTTATGGTTTTTTTATGTTTACTATGTAAACCCTGTATTACTATTAAATCATGATTTAAGTGAATTACTATGGTTATAATTTCCGTTCTTTTTTGCAGGTTACCCTTGATACCCTTTTATTAATCAATATATTGAAGTGAGTTTAGAGACCCATCACAAAGTGTTGTTTACCATGTACGTGATTTTTTTATGATTATTGTCCGAAACTTTTTTAATAACATTGGTACATTACTTAGTTTTTTACAATATGCTTGATTTAGATTTTGATACTTTTGATTCACTTATTATGTTGTTTGACACAGGTATGTGATTTGTAGGTCACATGAAAGATGTTCAATGAAATATTTGAAAGAAAGGTAATTTATTTTTGCCATACTGTAAGCATTTGGGATGTAGATTACAATAGGTTGTAACCTTAGTATTACGGTATTACCATTACATTGTTAGTAAGGGTCACAAATTATTTATATTAATTGGTGAATTCTCTGACGTGTTCTTCCTTATTTAGATCGGATGTACAATCGGTTGATGCAATGGTTTTTGTGAATCAAAAGGAGAAAGTTAGTATAATTTGTGAAGCTAAGATGGGAAAGTAGTTATGGGCGATAAATACAGCTTTCTCTCCACGCTTTGATTTAGTTACATCATTGTGAAAACGCTCCTCATCAATCATCAATCAAAGAATTCAAATCAATTGCTCCTTCATGGATGGATTGGTAAGTATCAATTTAATTTTAATATTTAGGGTTTCGAATTATGTGTTGCAAATTACAATTAGGGTATTGATTTTGCAGTAAGTTCTATGCTAACAACATTGTAAAATCAGTAAGAATCGCTTCTATTCAAGTTTTTTGGATTTAGGGTTTTGATTTAAATCCCATAGGACAACTATTTTGATGTGTTTCTTTACCCAAAAGAAAAAAATTGATGTGTTGATTTGTTTTTGCTTTGATTTTTTTTGAAGGTCATTATTAAGGAGTTGTTTGGATGATTTTGTTAAAGAGACAAGATTTGAGACGATGGGTGCTAAGGTTAGAATTATTCCTGTCTAATATATTTTATGCTTCTAAAAACTTTTTTTCCTATGTTATCAGGTGGCAAACCAGGAATCCAAAGCAACAATGTCAAACGGTTATACAAAGCACAATAAGCGGATGAGCAGGTAAGCAAGCAAGTTTCAAACAACCTCTACCTATATGATTACTTAAGGTTCAAACTAATGGTTTTTTTATGTAATTAGTAGCAGAGTGTAGTGGGTCGAAAGACGTCAAAAGCTGATCTTTAATGCATACGTCCTATTTTGAAGGACTACAAATTCTTTCAAAATCACGGTTTTAATAACAAAAAATTGTCTTTTTACAAGTTTTAGTGAATTATTATAAGAATTTGGTGTAACATGCTGTTTGGATATGGGTTTTGAATAAGTTATATGGTTATTTAGGTGTAAATTTTTTTTACAGATTAAAGATAGACATATTATTATTAGTTATAGGTTTAGTTAGTGGTTTTTAATATTTCTTAAGAATTTAGTTGTATACCGATTTAGCAGAGTGATGGTGTAGAAAGATCGTGCTTGGGATTATGGGAAATAAGTGGGATTAATAGGAAGATGTCCAGAAGCAACAGTAGTGTAAGTTGGAGGCAATTTAGATTAATATGAAGAACTCGAGATCTAAACTATTTCACGTTTTCAATTACTTGCACACGGCTGTTTGTTGACTTTTATACTAATACCTCTTCTTAATCTGTAGTATATGGGAGATCTGGGATGCAACTTTGAGGTATACCAAAATAATGAGGTTAAGGTGGATGATGAAGGAGTGATTCATTAGGCAAGTAAGATAAAAGTGGCTTTTAACAACGTAATTTATTTCCAAATTCAACTGACACTTCATCTATGACAATTAATGGTAACCAAGGTAGATTTTTTTTTCTTCATCTTAGCTAATATGAGATGTTATGTTTAGATCTTAGCTATTTTCCGTATTTATATTTAGGTCTAAGTTGAAGCTTCTTGAAACATGAGCAATGATTACAGGATTTTTTCTTTACTTGAGTATACTTATTTGACCTTATGTTGTTGACTATAACGGGCTGGGTTAAAATGGGTAGTTTTGTACGGGTGGGTCAAATATTATTACATGAATTATACAATTTTAATAATAATAATATTTAATTTCCTGAATAAAATAAAATTTGAAAGACTTTTGACGTGTTAAACCGGTTAGAGAAACAAACATAAGATAAATCAACCTATTTTGTGCAAACTAGATATCTTAATGAATATAGAAGGTATGTATATTTTCATACTTCAGTGAGTAGTGTGGCATCATGATGATACAAAATTATACAATCTTAGTATGGGTATTTGAGTTTCCTTTGAACGCGACAATCAAATTTAAGTAGCTGGCATGATGATGATACATAATTAAAAAATCACTTTCATCACCATAATTATTACTGTCGTTAATATGTTTCTGGATGATCTACTAATTGTGCATTCGTTTTTCAAAATCACAAGTTTGTATTGATAAATTTTGATCCTTTATCTCACTGGATATGGGTTCATTGGTTGTTGGTGCTAAATACAGAGGAGAATCTAAGAGCGATTTAAAGCTATTCATAAAGAGGTTTCTGTTAAATGTTACGTATAAACATTAATATGTAAATGTCTAGTATCGAACCCGAGATCTCGGGATTGCACACTTTACAAACAAGAATAATGTAAAATAAATATATATATGTTAAATGTATCGTATATGTATATTTATAAACACTTAATGGACTAAATGGTCGTTAGTTATTAACCGTATGGACTAACTATCGTTAGTAACGAAAGATAAGGACTAAAGTGTAACAAGGAGTCAAGAAGGATCTAGAACACCCCTTGGGGGTGCCTAGGCCGGTCGATCATAGGGAGGGGAAGCCCAACCCATGCTTGTCTTGTGCTCCAAGTTTACTCTAGTATATATACAAGGCCAAGGGTTAGGGTTTCACATCTTTTGTGCACACACATAACCCTAAAGTCTTTTCTTTTCCTCTTTGTTTTCTTGGCCGATCGACACAACCCCAACTTAGGGATTTGGGTCGATTTTGGTTCATCCAAAATATTAAGTGTTTTGTTTACTTGCATCAAACCTTTATTCGTTGGTAGTTTGTGTGTACAAGAACGAGGTAATTACTTACTTTAGTAATTATCAAGAGATCAATAAACAAAACGGTAAGGGGTTTATCATTGATCTATTTGTACAAGAATCAAGGTTAATTTGAAGTGCATCGGGTACGTTTACTATTTATGTTTTAGTTAATATTTATGTGTTATACTTGATCCTAGCTTCCGCAATACGTGCTATTTAATTGTTAAACTCTAACAGTTTCGACTTCCAAAAGATAAATTGTTCTATTCATTGATGAGATTCACACAGTAGTTGGTGCAGGTCAGCAATTCATTCTGTTGCGCCACCTGCTTAATTACTATGGATTATGCCTTATTTTATGATTGTATTAATGTGACTTGTGTGTATATGAGCTATTAGCGGAGCGATGGATGCTGCTAATATTTTGAAACCAATGCATGGTCGAAGTGAGTTATTGGAGCGACCACATTGGATGAGTACAAAAAGTATATCGAAAATGACTGGGCTATTAAGCGTAGGTTTCAACAAGTATTCTGTGATCAATCGTCTGTCAAAGGCACAATTTCCATTCTTCATGGACTACGTGTGCGGTATGAACTTCATCATGGGGTCAAAATCTCTCATGGTGCTTTAGTTTCCACATCTATACATGCCGATAGATACATAACAGAGCACTTTTTGGCTCACAAATTAAGGTTAGAACAACATCTTTATGTTCAATTAATTGTATGCAATATAAATTTGTAATAATTGAACATATTAGTGTTGGTTTATTATTGCGGCAATTTGACTTGGTAGATGCATCAGCTGCATAACTGAAAATTGAAATCACATCCAAGCCCACTAAACTGGACGAGATAGATCGAGCTGTTTTAAAGCTCGAGATGGAGAGGTTGAGACTTAAAACCGAAACTGATAAAGCATCCAAAAAAATGTTGTCCAAGCTGGAAAACATTATAAAAGCTTATAAAGAAAAACAAAATAAATGAGCAATGGGAGCGTGAGAATTCATTGATAACTCAAATATGGTCAATCAAGGAAGAGGTAATTTACATCAATTTCCTAAAGTATTACATAGTGCATTATATGTTTTGGTTTATTTGTTCATTATTTTTCTTTTTCTAAATGATCGATAAGGTAAACCAAGAAACGGAAGCATCTGAGCATGATTATGATCTGAATGGTGCTGTTGAGCTCAAATAGGCCTACAGGTGAAGAAATGAGCAGGATATTGGGTAAAAACGACATTTGATCAACATGCCATTGGATAATATTTTCCTACAGGTCTGTTACAGGTATAAAGAATGATGAATATACTCTTTTTTTTTTTGCTGTTCTTTTTTAGGTGAGTCAATCCTATGATTGTTGCGTGTCACTGCAAAGCACATGTTGATTAAAATTGTGGGTGGATTTCAATCTCAAAGGAAAATTTTGGGGGCGTTCTATCCGGCTCGATCCTGTGGGTATCCTTACCCTGCAGTTTCATCTTTACGGTGAAACATTTCAATGGAGCAAGATTACGACATCTATATATGATATTATTTTTGGTAAAATCTATTGTGATCAAGGGTAGCGGCCTTGCAAACTCATGTTCAGGAGCAGTCGATTATTGATAGAAATCCACATCAGGTATATCCAAAAAGTAAATAAATATTTTCTTGCTATGTTAAACTCTCGGGATGGCAAGATGTGTGGGTCAGGTAATGATCAATAGGTCAAAACATGTTGAGGCGGAAACAAGGGATTTAGCAACAAACTCCTAATTTCTTGATGCATAAACTTTTTAACATACAAATTTATCTTTTCGTTAGTAAAAGGTTCGAATCACAAGTACACAATTTTCAGTAACAAAGTTGTAAAATAGTTTCTTGCAACACTATCATTTTATGAACAAAATCTTGTGATAAATGCAGGTTCATGGGTTTGTGCACGACAATAGAACATGAGAAACTATGGAAATGTTAGACGGCAAAGTGGGGCGAGGCTATGTACTATGTTTTCTAATGATTCACTAAAAGTGTAATTCGAATACACCTCTAAATGTTTGAAAGGGTCCATAGCTGATTTTTGTATGTGTGTATCTTCATAGCGTGACTTAGTAAACTTTGTAGCCGAAATTGAAATGAATGGGAGCGGATCCATATTGTATTTCGCAGCTTTTGTTTGAGATGAATTATGCTTATATGTTTATTGTTTGAGGTAAGTTATATTATCATGCCAGGTGATTGTGAATGTATTTCAAATCTTTGATTATAGTTTATAGTTAGTTTTTAATGGTCATTTTTATTGTATACCAGTGAAGTGTACATTCAAGCTCCTTCAAAGGGTCAACCATTTACTATAAGGGTGGTTAGGGCTTATAATATTCGATAGCACGTCAAGATATCTTGTATTGTGACTCGATGTTCGGATGTAAAACCTTTTATGAAGGTTGTTGTTTACACATTGTAGAGTGTGGTTTTGAAATAGATCACATATGCAAGCATGTTAAATTTATGCTCATTTTCCTATTTTCATGTATCATTAACTTTTATTAAACATAGTTAGGATGCCAATACATGTGGCTATGGAAGCTACATTTCACATTTAACCGTTTACTTCTATGAAATAGACCATATTAGATTTAGAACAATGAGAGCAAGCTTAATGGCTGATAGACGAGTATTTTTAAAGAAATAACATATTAAGAAAAAATATGAGGAGTAAGCTGGTCATAGTTATCTTTTACTTGAAGGCGTATCATTACGGCATGGATTGGGTTTTGAATTTGATAGGCGCTCACACCAATCATTTTATGTTTGAGACAATCAATTTTACAATAGCCAACGCTTGGACGTTTGTTAGTATAATTGTAACAAACTAATTTGCTTATCAGATAATTGACACATTGTCTCATTCTTTCTTTCATAATTTAAATGGAACATGTTTACGTTATTACTTTTCTTATCATCTCACTTTCTTTATTTCTTTAAAAAATAACCCGGTGTCAACGGATCTTTAAGCTAATATATATATATATATATATATATATATATATATATATATATATATATATATATATATATATATATATATATATGGTAGGGTTAATGTTAAATCAAACTTAAAGTTGTAAAAATAAGATCTAGTTTAAACAACCACTAAAACCATTTTATAAATAATCATATTAGCAATAATACACAAAAATTAAAGTATTAATATGAATTAACATTTTAGCAACTAATAACCAACTGATACATGAGTTTGGATTAGTGATACACAACTATAAATTTACATGTCGAATCAAAGTGTATCACCTTAACCTGATACATTACATGTCGAATCAAAGTGTATCACCTTGGTTTCGTCAATTTAAAAAAGAAAACTATCGGAAATTTAACAATTTTAGTTGTACACAATAAAAAATTTAATTTAATTTTACCGGGAATGTCTCTTGTCAGATTTTAGTTAGATCTTATTTTTACAACTTTAAGATTGATCTTATTTGATCTAGATTTTATATATATATGTGTATATATATATATATATATATATATATATATATATATATATATATATATATATGTATGTACAGGTAAAAAAGCAAAAGCAGAGAAACGATACGAATGAATAACAATGAATAGAGTCAAAAGAAGCATAATAAATACAAGGTAAGGAAGTATGATGAAAGGTCAAGGTATCAGGTGAGTATAGGTGTCAGTATATTTACCCGAGGCCAAATAAACCATACCATAATCCATGTATTCGGAGGGGAGTCCTCGGAATACTAAATGTAGTAAGAGGGGAGTCCTCAAGTAATCCATGGAGTAGCTAGCTCCCAAAATGTGAGGGGCTGCATGAACGCATGCCCAGTCACCAAACAAATATATATGTAGTCCAATCCATGTCGTCATCATAATGGCCGTAGCCCAAACAAATATCAAACAAACAAAACTAGGATGCATCCATACGCCCCTGTAAACAAATCATAATCGTAGTAGCAGCAAATAACAAACTAGGGATGGTGTGGTACATCTCTCCAACCACACTATAGTACATAACATTGGTGCATCAATGCTATGGTTGTGGCTATAATACCGAGTTTTTGACCAAATAATTGTTTTTCAAAAACTTATTTACCATTGTGTGGCTTAGTAAAAAATATTGACTGATCTATTGTGTCACTTTACCATACTCCGTATTTAATAATACAACTTATATTATTATTATTTCATTAACCAGAAATCAAAATCTGTAATAGAAAAAAGAGAAGTGGAAAGAACCTACGTAGCCACTCTCGCTACATGTATGTGAATTATCATCCTTAAAAAGTCTTTACTACTAAAGGTTCAAATTTCATATTGCATGTATATATTGATTTTAGATGCTTATTCAATGCTCGTGACCTCTATAAAATTGATTTGTATGACTAATTTGTGCTTGATTTCCGTTTCAAGTTGCTTTTACATCTTAGTTTAGATTAAAGTTAAGAAACTTATAATTTTAGCTAGCCTTGTATGCTATCGATGTTTTTGTCTCTTTTGCTTATTTATATGATTAGCGGCTTTTGTGCTTATTTAGTAGATATGTTATTGACATTTTATAATAATCGATCATTTTAACATTAACTAGGAAATTAGTTTTTCATGTATGGTTGTTTAATAGGTTTGCCATATAAGAAATACGAATAAGACGAGTCATGTGAAAACCGTTTCAGATGTGATTCATAATGTTGACTTTGACATACTAACGTGAATTAATATATATATATATATATATATATATATATATATATATATATATATATATTAAATTGAATCAGATACTACGTCGTTTGGATGCCACTTCGCTACAGTACTCTATTTTTGGCCCCAACTGATAATGTTCTAATTCTGTTTTCGGTGGCCCAAGTTCTCATTCTATTTTCGTGGGCTTGGGATTCGTACAAAGAAGAGAAGAAAAAAAAAGGCTTACAAATATTAAGCCCAAATAATAAAGAAGCCCAATAACCATTTCAAAAAACAAAACAAATATATATTTGCACAAGCCCAATATACATGTAAAATACATGGTGCAAAATAATGGCATGTATATTTTACTTAAACACATTTAAAAATATTAACAAAAACTACGATGGTTGCGGCCCTCCGGATCTTTTCTCGTTAATGTTATGAACAATTATAAACGAATGATGGATTTGTTGATGAGGATGAAAACGTAAATTGGGAATGAAACCGAAATGCAAAATGTGGACAAATATGATATTTGGCACGATAATTCGATGACGAAATGATGCTAGCTAGTACGCTACAAACAGTTTTGGATATTCATCATTTGGCATGAATTCTTTTTTGATTTTTGTTGGTTTTAGTGTTTTTGAGCCAGTTCACTCTTTGAGTTTGTTTTGATTTGTGACTTGAAATCATGCATAATCATATTTTGTTTGATAATTTTGATAATGTAATTTTTTTTTCTTGCCAAATGCTACAGTAGTTTGGTTTCTATGCTTTTAGTAGAGTTTGATATACAATAAAGTAATATATGACCTTGAAATATAGTGAAAATAATATGAGCAACTAGCTTGTTTTCGCCAACCAATTTTTTGATGATATATATGCGCAAAAAATGAGTTAAAAGATAACGAACATTGGTTTTGCTACACTAGCCTTCCATTGCTCGACTAAATCCAAATTAATTCAAAATAAATGGACAGAATTTAGAGGTTAAAAGAAAACAAAAAGAAGAACCATACTATAGTCAATATGTTTGAACAAGTTATACAATGGTAAATAAGTTTTTTAAAAACAATAAGTTGGTAAAAAACTCAGTAATACCTGGGTAAAATACTGAAGGGTCAAGTAGTCAAGGTTCAATATCAAAGTGTAGGTGCCAAGTCATAATCAAAGGTTCAATGTCAAAGGTTCAGTATCAAAGGTTCAGTATCAAAGGTTCAATATCAAAGGTCAATGTCAAAGGATCAATCAAAGATGTAATATCAATGGGTCATAATGGAGAGGTCAAAGCCAAGTTCCCAATCCACAAGGTTCACTATTCCAAGTTCCAAAGTCCCATAGTTCATGATCAAAGGGTCATAATGAAAGTTTAAAACAAAGATTCATTTTAGCAGGTACCCATCACTTGTTTTAAAAGGTTCGTAGTATAATCCCATTTAAAAAGGTTTATAACAAGGGTTCATTTAGAAAGATCCTCCAAAAGATGACATTTGTAAAAGATATCTTTAATAAAGGTTTTTGTAAGATATTCTTTAAAAGTGTATTTATGCAATTATAAAATCTCATATAAAAGTGGTCTTACAATCATATTAAAAGTGTCGTTGTAAAATAGTTACTCCTTCAAATGTTCCCATGTCATAATTAAAAAAAGAGATTTCACCTCCCGTTATAATATCCCAAAAAGAATATCCAAGGTCTCACAAAGGTTCAAAGATTAAGGTAACAAAAGGTTATCGAACGGATCATAAGAGTTCAAACGAATAACAATAGGATCACCAATACCGGTGAAACACATAAATCATAGAGCCAAGTACGAAGGATCATAACCAAGACCAAACGGAAGTCATAACACGATAATCAAGTCAAAGACAAAGTTAAGAGAGAGAAAGTGTGCACTCTTACGGAAAGAGTACGGAATATCTCTACCTTAGCCGAGTCAAAACAAACCGAGATCAAACGAAAGGAGAAAGATTATTCCCACTTCACCAAACCTAGAATAGAATGGATGCGAATTAAGAAGAGTTCAAATCACGCAAGTTACCTCTTTTAGTTATCTTTCCATTTTTAGTAACTTTCCACTTTAAGTAGTTTAAGCATTTTAGAAGACTTTCTA
The DNA here is from genome assembly GCA_030686995.1 of Artemisia argyi. Classification (NCBI taxonomy): domain Eukaryota; kingdom Viridiplantae; phylum Streptophyta; class Magnoliopsida; order Asterales; family Asteraceae; genus Artemisia; species Artemisia argyi. The sequence continues at coordinate 113,936,677 of CM060705.1, read as the reverse complement.
TTTTTAGTAAGTTTCCTTATTTAGAAGGTTTCCATAAATAGTACTTTCCAAAAAAAGCAGGTTTTCATAATTAACAGATTTCCAAAATTAGCAAGTTTCCACATATTAACATATTCATATAAGTTAGTTTTAACATTAAATCAAGTTTCCATGGCCTCAAGTGTTAAGGATTTCATTTTATGCATGATTTCTGAAATTAGGGTTTCATAAAGTCATTTAATATGTTTTAGGGTTAAAAGTGTCAATTTAGCAATTTAAGGGTCACAAATGAAAATATTCTCATTATAACACATAAACATAAGTCACATAAGTCAAAAATGTCAATTATACACTTTACACCCTTTGGTTTCACAAGTTACATATTAATCCTTAAATTATCCCATTTTCCATATTTAAACCATTAACTAACATAATTAGCACATAAGTCACCTAACTTTACAAAAATGTCACAAACAACCCCTACATCCTTTTTAGGCCGAAATATACATACCACATCCATATTCACATAATTAGTCCTTCTAGTTACAATATTTATAATTTAAACCTTTTTAATTATAGAAATTACAATTACATCAATTTAATTAACAAAATTACATTTCCAGCCCCTCAATAAACTATATACGACCCAAATCCTTCTTATTTTCAAAATTTCCAGAATTAACCCTCCAAGTTTAATTAATTTCAAAACATACCTTTAAGTTATATAATTTACTAAATAAACCATTTAAATACAAAATTTTCACATCACACCCTCAAGTATCAATTTATATGAATTATATCAGGTATAAAATGAATTACAAAAATATCCAACAAGTTTGGAAAATTACAAAACACACCCTTCTAATTTATTTATTTCATTCGGTTTCAATCAAAACAAATAAAACATAGCCCTAATTCATCAAACATCATTTTCATCAATACACAATTATTATTAACCTTAAATTATTAGCATCAAACCATACAAACCCTAGCGCTAATTTTACAAGCCCTAGTTTTCTATTTTCTTTGTATTTTATAATCGGTAAAATAAATAAATCCAAAACAAGTTTCTAAGATTTGATAATCATGAAACTAATTTTATTAGAGTCTAATAACTTGTATAGGACCTGAATAAAATAAATTTGAAGCACACAAAATTCCATATAGCCGCTTTAGATATAATTGGTGTTTTTTAGGGTTTATGATTTCTTTAAAATCCAAACGATCAATATAGCATGCATGGATAATTTTTATACATGAATTATGGATCAATTGACTGAAAGAAAAATACAAAAATACCCTTGAGAGGAATCGAGCACCAGATGGATTTTATGAACAATTTCGAATAAAAGAAAAAATCCCAGCCTTCGAATTAAAGCACCATAGCCTTAACCACTATTTTTCCCACCTTCCTATCTTCCAAAAACGTCCAGGAAAAATAAAAAGGATCCTCCAGATATTGCCGTATGGATTTTTGATGGTTTTTAGGGTTTTCTTAACTTTTGAAAATGGGAACAAATAATGAGAAATAAATATAGAGGATATGGGGGGAGGTATATTCGGCCATATTGAGGTATAATAGACCAATTATTGATTTTGTGAATCTTCCCAAAAATATTAGTGATTATCCCATAGTTTTACATATTTTAAATAATAAGAAGTATACAAATAAATGTAATTTGGCCAAAAGGTATTAAAATAAAGGTGAAAAACATTTTTAGGGCATTTATAATATTATAATGTTCATGAAAAAATTATCATGTATCATATATTGCTAATTACCAAGTGTTTGTGATTTATTTGGTGTTTATTTAAGTGGTTTATTGAATTTTGAAGCATTAGGGGCATTTCGGTCATTTTGAATATTTAGAAATTTTGGGTTTTACAACTGTTGGAACTCAAATGTTGTTTACTTGAAGTTACATGTCCATGTTTGTGATCGTACGATAATTGTTTTTTATTTAGGGCTTGTTTGGTAACCGAACACAATTCTTCAAAATTTCAAATTAGAGGGTATTTTGGTAATTTAAACATGTTCTGAAAATGCGGGTTTTACAAGGACGGTCCACGTGGTTGACATTCAAAGGATCAGACAAGAATGACACGTGGCGTGATATTCTTCGCTCTCTAAGATGTATGGAATGTTCCATGCGCGTGTCAACGAGATGTTTACAACATTACCTTTAGACCAATGAGGTAGTGACATGTGTTGTCAGTTTTAACGACCTTTAGGGATAAGATCACAGTCGGGTCTTTGCCGGGAGGTATCATTCAGGCTTGGTTCGACTGTCGTCGCTTGGGAACTTGCTTCAAAGGCGGAGTGTGTTGGTTATGGGCCTGTCTTAGGCCTGCTCTAAGTGTATGGGCTATAGTTTATTGGGCTAGAACTCCCATACGCTATAGAGACCCCCCCCCCCCCCCCCCCCCCCCGCAGACCATTTCTCGAGTTTGAAGAAGAAAGAAAAGAAGGAGTGTAGAAAGAAGAGAACAGGAAAGAAGGAGTAAGGATAAGGATAAGAAATAGTTGTATTTTTTGTATTTTGGAGTTGAGAAGAAGAAGAAAGAACTTACAACTATTTTGTATTCCCGAGTTAGAGAGAAAAGAAAAAAGAATTAACGATTTTACAATTATACCCTATATGGTTACATAACATTTTTTTATTATCTAAAACATCCATATTACAACAAAAATAGTCCATCATTGACATGCACTAACATTTCAAGAATATTTAGAAATTGTTTCTAACAAGCGAGTATGTAGTTAATTAGCTCACTAACTAAGATTTTTTATGCTTTTCTTATTGTTGCAGTAAAATTTTAGTATGTATTAATAGATATATAAACAATTGTTTTGTGTTTGGTGTAATGAATTCTCTAATACAATAAAGAATATGGATCTATCTGTAGCATAAGTATATATGTACGTGTTTAATGTTACATGTTAAAGCGTCATGCTCTAACACTACAAAAAATCACGTGTAAGTAGTACTTAAAAATAAAAATGTAATTAAATATGTTAACAAATGAGAGCATGAAACGTAGATGAATAAAAATGATCGATGATCATCTCGATATACTACAACATGGAAAGCTACTAAAAAATGGATTAATATATTTAAAAGATAATCATGTATGTATGCATAAGTAGGCTACAGATATGCACAAGGGTGTTTTGGTGATTTAGAAAAACTAAATAAGTTGTTAGCTTCTTTATCTCCTAATCAACCCATAATTGGGAAGAAAGTTTGGAGAGGAAATTTGATGTAATTCTCTATCATTTCCTCTTCTCTTCTCTCCTCATTACTACTCAGGAACATGAAATATTTTTAATATCCTCTCATCTTATCTTCTTATTTCTTTCCAAAAGATAACTCGGGAACTCAGTGTTAGTATATGGAGCTCTTATGAGATATGATGATGGACTTTGATGCTTCTATTTTTGGAATGATATGAAAATTTTCTAGCCTATGCTTTTTATAACAAAACAGGAAAGCCTAGTCTGCAAGTGTGCATTTGTCGCTTTGTTTGCCTATATTCACCCAGGCCTCAGAGGCATTAAATGCGAGGATGGCCTGGGTTTTTAACTTAGTTGTCTTTACAACCTTCAACCTTCTCTTTCCTTCTTGGTTTACGTGATAATCATTTCAAATATTGGAAATGCATGCGCTTTGTTTTATTTGCAACCACACGCTTAACCTTTCAACTGCCTCTCCCGGTTTCCTCGGGGTTCGTAGACCCACTTTTTGTACGTGTTCCCATAAATGTTGGAAAACGCCTAAAAGATTTTGGGTATTTATAGTGAAGAATACCCTTTGAGTTTGGGTATTTATAGTGAAGAATACCATTTGAGTTATTTTTGTCATCTTTTCTTTGAAGTTTTCTTTGCCATTCTTGTTTATTAACTTCCTTCGTTTCGAAAATGAACTGTGATAGCCCATTTTTTTTATTCTGATGACATATTTGATTTTGAAGAGGTGTTTACATAGCACGTAGGTTGGTGATCTTTTTTTTGTCTTTGGTGATCTTCGTACGCCAATATCAGCCTAAAATTTAACAATGCGAGTTCATATATTCCAAAACAAACCAAATAAAAATTTAAGTAGTCCCATCTGAACATGGTCAAAAAGATATGAAGCTTGCCATGACTGTGAAGGAACTCGGTTGCAAGGTTCATGTTCCAATAACATAACATTAACTTACAAACCAAAAACGGAAAAAGTTAGTACAAACTACTTTGAGGTCAGTAAAATTGCAAAAACGAATTCAAATGTTACACGTTTTGTCAAACATCACTTACCAAAACACCGAAAGTTGACGAATGTCATCATCGCATGCGCTATACTACACATATTATCAAACTATGTACTACCAACCACCTCATAAGCAATGATCAGTATTCAACCACGAAAAAAGATCGCAAGCACATTATTAACACATGTACCAGGTATCCTTTTTCGGAATCGAATATTGAATACCGAAATTTTTTTGGCCAAACTAATACTTAACAAACTCAAATTCATAACAGCGATGTAGGTAAAAAGGAAGGGGTTTTTAACCTTCCATGGCTGCAAATCCAGTAACTTGCCATACCATGATGTGGATTACCTAGACTCCATACACTCTGCTTATAACCACATATACAACATAACAAAAGAACAATAACAACATCACCATAAATATTAATTAGGTTACAACCACAAAAAAAAAGTATACTTTGTAAGAAACGAAAGTAAACAGAAGGGTCAACCCGCCATGGCTGCAAATCTAATAATTTGCCCCGCCAAGATGCGGATCCACCATGGTTGCAAACACAAATTCAGAATGTGTTGCCCTCCCATTATGCGAAGTGATACATACACCAAATAAGCCTGATAAACAAGCTAAGGCTTACAACCACAATAATCAAACAATCACAAACACAACCCAAATAATCAAACAATCCCTAATTTACGAACACTCACTCAAAATGAGCACTTATTACCACATTTATATCACTAAATAAAGTGCACTATAAGCATAAGCAAACCGTCAGTAAAAAAGCATCAATAAAGCAAGGCTCAACTAATCCTAAACAATATGTGACACCATAAACTAAACTAAGCAACCCGTAAGCCCAAAAAAGTAACCTTATCAGGTGTCCAAGAATAAAATAACATCATAATTTGAGAAAATAAGCCAATCCAAACACCCCCCTAAGAAAACAACAAAACTAATCAGGCAATCCTATAACCCCCTAAATTTATAAAAGAAATACAAAATTAACAAAAACCACAAATTATAACAACACCCTAATTTCTACCTATGTTTAATGTTCATTCCCTAATCAGGTTTTCGAGAATCAATTAGCCTCATAAGCTGTCAAAATAAACAAAACCAATTAGGTAATCCCATTAACCCCAAAAATTTATAAAAAGAACAAAAAATTAACCAAAAATCCCAAATTAAAGCAATACCCTAATTGTACCTTCCTTTATGTTTCTGGTACTTGGTACTTCCAATACACAGTTGGCTCATCACATCGTGAGCAACAAAATAACAACCAAACTGTTAGGTCACCATTTTGTAAACACAAGTATGATTGATAAAGAAATGAGATGAGAATGAGAGTGGGATGATTATGAGAAATTTGAGAAAATGAAATGCAAGAGTTTCCTTAATGTTTTCAAATAACCAACCAAGTATTACATAGACCTAAGCATACTATATATAGGGAAGGAGCTAGGGCAACACTCCCTCTCCTTCCTTTCTCCAAATCGTGTGGGCTTTAAGGCCCATGGATCATTAAACTTAAGCCTAGTAAACTTGAGACATTACATTAGTGTAAGTAATAAATAACTAAAGCAACCTATTATTACAAATGACCGAGACTTGATAAAATAGTAAAACTTTGGTTCCAACAATCTCCCCCTAAGGGTCGGTCATCGTGGTTGCTTGACGTCTTCATCTTAATCTTTGACTTTCATAGCTTTAGACGTCTTCAGAAATGATTAGAATAATGATGGATGTACTTTGCTCTTTGACTTTGTTCTTTGATGATGTTGTTGTGATTATGTTATGAAGTAATCTGCCGTTCGTCACTCCTGCGTCTGTGGTGGTAGTTCGCCATTCCAACATGCTCATACATCTTTGAGTTCTGACTTATACATGCACGTATTCCCTTTCTTTCACATAAGATCTTTGGTCTTTTAAACTTTGTAGATTCTTCCCTTTTGGCGTAGAATCTTACTTTGAACTTTGTGTTGCTTTGATCTTTGAGGGAGCTTTTGATGATTGCAAGATGCATGTATGAGCATGTGGAATTCGTCATCATGGAAGTGAGGTACCTGCGAGTAGACAGTTAGCAATAAATCACCGGTACTTACGGATAAGGAATTAGAGCTCATCAACAGCATATTGTGAAGACTCCTTCTAATCCTTATCCAGGCCGTTCCCATATCAGATACTCCCAAAGGAGCTTACGAGACCTACTAGGTAGCTCAATGACTGGGTGAGTCGCTGGGGATCACTCCACGACTGTAGACTGTAATGGAACCACCACAAACACTAAGCGTAACCCTTGTGGGGTTACCGAAGTGACCTGCTGTCAGGGCTGTTTGATGTTGACCCTGGCAGGATTTCCGTTCAATCATTGAGAAATACTTACGTAATCCTCTCATAAACGTTCTCGGCAGATTGCTAAGATCTGCGAAGGACTCGATAGTTTACAACTGATGCCCATTGATGTAGAACACCAGTTGTAGAAATACTAAGTGTTCCTAAGAGATCTTTGATGTATCTCAAGGCTCTAGACTCTATAAGTGCACACCTAGGTTTCCTATGCGGAGACTGGGGATGTCCTTCTTCAATATCAACCGTCTCTAAGAGATGGGTCGATAGGTTACGCGGGTTCCCCTGTGAGAATGAAACAAGTCCTTTTAAGAGAACTTGAGTGGTTAAGAAGGTTTAGTGCATTGCGTCACTGGGTCCATGACGACTTAATCTTCAATACCGGCGTCGCCTTAGCAACAACCAGTAGCATACGTATTGAACCCGGTGTCTGCCCTAAGGTTGAATCATCTGGAGGGCTATTTCTTTTCACCCTTTACTTTACTTTTCTTTTTAATTCTTCAACTCCTTCTTTCCCTTTCATTCATTTCTCCTTTTTTCGTATCATACCTAAGGACTTCTAATTCTAACTATGGGAGATGTCCTTGGGTAGATCCCTCCGGCTCTGGCGGATCATAGGACGGATATTCCTATCTTAATCACCTTATAACTCCGACAGTAGCCAAGAAACCTTTGATTGAAAATCTCTCAAAGTGTTTGTGATAATCAAATATTTTGGTTAACACTTTGAGAGTTTTGCGTACACTTTTGAAGGGCTCCCCCTGCACATGTGCTCATAAGTATTTAATAAATTTGCACATGCGGGAGGAGCAAACACTTTTGAATTGATCCACTTTCTGTGAACACGACCGATTCGAGACACGCTTACATCACTAGTTAGACTAGCTTGAAGTTATTACCCGGCCTGATCAAGTTCACAGAAAGTTTCTCGAGACGGTACTTTTCTACTAAGACATATCCTTTTCGAGACACGCTTACGTGGCTAGTTAGAGAGATGCATTGTCAGCTTTTAGGTGACAACTAGCTCTAGTAACTAACTTGATGTTATTACCCGTCGAGGATAAGTCCTTTCGATGTTACTAACTTGTATTATCTCGTCAATTCCTGGGTTAATACTGAGTCTAGCTCGCACATGATACAACTTAACGCTTTGACTTCGTATGTTTTAATCACCTTTACATTTTCTCCCCCTCAAAAATAGCATATAAGATGGTGTTTTTGACAAATTTTTAGATTAAAATATGCCTTTTGAGTCTTATGGGGAGATACATCAAGAACTTTTGATTTTGAGCAAAGTATTTTGTTTTGACAAGTGCTCCCCCTCAATAAGTGATTAGGTCTTATTGAGGTGAAATACTTGTCCTTTTGAGCAGAATTATGAAAAAATCATAAATGTTTGATTAATTCTACTCAAAAGTAAGAAGCCTTCGCTCCTTATGTTTAGGATTGAGGCACTGAAGCGTACCTCAGGGTCCTTTCTATACAAGCACGGGTTGTACACTGTTATGTGTGCACAAACCATAATAAAAAAATGATTCAATCAATGAAACAATTGATATTGAAAAGAATATGATCAAATGTACCAAGTTATTCTTCGTCTGGAAGTGGAGCATTGAAGTTAGTGAACTGAGGTTCAGGTCTTTCGAAGTTTCTGACAGGAAACGATGGTCTGGCACCGATGTAGCTTTCCAGTCGTCTGATCTGTTCCCGTCGAAATAACCGTTCTTCAATCTTTAATACAAAGTTACGAACTTGTCTTCTGGAGCTGGATTTCCATCTAGGTTGTTCCCCCTTAGCTATCTTACGTCGATCATCATTCAACCTTTTGACAAGCCCATCACGAACAAACTTGAGTGTAACATCACAGAATTTATGTACCTCATCGAACCTCATGAAGCTTTGTAGTTTTTTGCTGTTGATGTATGTGAAACCAAACGGTTCTTGAATGAGAGTAAACTGTGGTGTGTCATAGAGACCATCAAAGTAGAACTGTGGCTTTGTCAAATTGATCTTTTGTTGGTAACTTTCCACTCCAAGCTGAAGATCTTCCACTCTTTCTTGAACAATCAGTCGTCGGATGTAAAGAAGTAGCGATGCCATGAAGTTGTACTGAACGTCTCTATCGAATCCGCGCATTCTACTCTGAACCTTTTCAAGATACATATCTTCTATGTCATTGAGATAAAGGTTGGGAAAGTCTGCTTCGGAGAACTTGTACTTCTTTTCATCTTGTCGTTTAACAACAATTTCACGCATGAATAAGTAGTTAAACCGTTTCGACTGCTGAATCTCCAAGATAGCGATGATCTTTGATTTCTGCTTCACATTTTCTAATGATGTCTCTCCTAATCTGCTTGTATAACCGAGACGACGACGATCAGGCCAATGTTGAATTCCGTGTAGAGCATCTCTGTCATAAGCAACGATGGAGTTGCTGAAAATACGGGTGGTTTCTTCAATGGCTGGTATTTCGTATCTAGCGGCTGGTACTGAGATTGTGAGTGAGGAAGCATATTTCTTCTTGGATATCTCTTGAGTGAGCTGGATGTTACGAAGATCTTTGTTGAAGAAGAAGCTGTAAGGTATCTTTGGTTTGTCAGGAAATCCTTTCAACGGTAATGGTTTGGTCCAGTCGGTGAAGTAAGGTTTTTCATGATTCTTGGAACTTAGATCAATATTCACTTCAGGATTTAACCAGTCAAAGTCGGCAGACATTGCACTAGCTATATTCTGCATGTGATATTCGTATTCGACTTTGTTTCCAGATCTTTTCTTGAGGAATTCTTGTGCATCCCTATTGATTCTCCTTAGCTCTGCCTTTGTGAGTTTGTTGATGTGAAGATCCTTCATAATGGCCTGGGTGAACTGAAGAGTGTTACCAGGAAGAGGTTCTTCTTCTTCCAGAGGAGGTTGAGCGTGGACCATTTCTGTCAGCCAATCATTCTGAGGATTGTCATCATTGTCGAGCCATGAATGACGTGTTTTCTTCTTGGATTTCTTAGACTTGGATGTAGCATCTTTGTCTTTGGCTTTGGACGGTGATGATGGACCATCATGAGAATCATGAGTAGGTGGAGCACGGTAATCGGTGTCAAGTTGATCTTGGAAGTCATCAGTTTGTTCCATGAACATTTCTTCATCTTCGGTTTGACCTTCACCAGTAGCTGAGGGTTGTTGTTGAGTTTCAGGAGGAGTGGAGTCCTTCTGTGGTTGGAGAGAGGATGAGGGACCTGTTCCAGACTTCGATTTCTTGCCTTTGGAGTTTGGGTCAGGATCGTCATCTTTTCTTGTCCGTTTTCGGGATCCAGCAGCATCTTTGCATGACTCAGTTGACATATAAGCTACCATAGCATCATACAGGCCTTTTTCTTCAGCTGTCTGTGTGGTTTTGGTGGCAAGGTTGTCGAAGATTTTGACAAGCATGTCGTTGAGAGACAATTCTTGGACGGTTGGAGCCACAGTAGAAGATTTTGCGGTGTGAAGCGTGAAGGGTGTAGTAGACAACATTTTCTTCGTAACACTTCTAATTCTGTGATCCAAGTTGTCATTGATTGGTTTGAGAAGGTTTGCAACTTCAGGAGTAATCATCTCAACGAGATTATCAGTGAGAAAATCATGTGTTGCAGTTCTGATAAAACCTTCGTAATCAGATTTCAAGAACTTGTCAATCAGCTGCGTAGAATCCTGGAATTCCTCAACTTGTTTAGTCAGTTTGGTAACCATGTCGGTGAGTTTGTTCACTTGCTCCTGAAGATCAACTTGTTGTTTTGGTTCATTGATCGAATGCTGTTTAGATGCGGTTTCAGATGGTGTGGGTGATGAGTGCTCTGGTGATGATTCGGACGAAGACTCGTTGTGAGAGTCTGAAGAAGAAGCAGGAGGAGTTGGATCCTTTGGCGGAGAGTCTTGAGGAGGTGGAGGTTGTGCAGAGGAAGTCTGCTGAGAAGATGACTTAAGAAACATGTTGGTGTCGAACGCGTTCTTCTCTTCGTTTTCCTTTCGACGACGTTCCTCTGCTTCCTCTGCTTCTCGTGCAAGAAACTCTGGAGTAATAAGATATTCATGTTCCTGATCCGTAGCTAAGTTCTCTTGACCGCCAACATTCTCCTCTAAAGTAGCAGTCTCAGTCATGTGGACATCTTCAGTCTTGTCTGAATCCTTAACGTTGTCATCAGGTTGTGGAGCTGATTCTGACGTTGTTGGAGGAACCATACTGCTTGTAGCCCCTACATGTTCTGACTGATCAATAGGTGTTGGTGTTGGAGGGTGTGATAGAAGTCGGCTTTCAAGGCTTGCTTTCCTCTGTTCTTTCCTAAGCTGCTTTTCTTCATCTCTAGTGTCGACAACTATACTCTTAAGTTTGCGTTTATCAACTAATGGTTCAACGATTGGTTCATCTTCATCATCATTTGGCTCATTGATAGTGACTCCTTTTCTTCTCCTTGTCTCTTCTTCATAAGTTTCCAGACTTTGTTGTACTGCAATCTCTATTGCTGGAAATCCTTCATCGGGTGCTCTGTATCTCAGTTCATAGTCTGGTTCTTCTTCATCAGATTCAGTATCAAATTCGGACTCGGTGTCAGAAGGTGGAGGAGTAGGTTCATCCCGAATAAAGTACTCAGGAGTTGCCTTCTTCTTTGGTTTGGAAGCAGGTTTAGGTTTGGATGTAGGTTTAGGTGTGGTAGTAGTCTTGGGTTTTGCCATTGAAGCAGACTTAGATCTTGTATGCGGTGATCCAGTGGTGCTCGTGGTACTCCCAGACTTTACACTTCCTTTGCTACGAGTCTTTGTAGTTGCTTCTTCCAGTTCCCCTTTGTAAGCCAGATCATACAACTTGAAGTTTGCCCTATTCTTAATGTTTTCATTCAGAAGGTATTCGGGAATCCTCATACCTTTGCTCTTGGTAGCGGAAGTGGTTGATTTGATGAATAATGTGGGGAAGTCGTCCTCGACGAGGTGCTTCGGCTCATTAGGATCAGCCATCCTCTTGATGAATTCTGGAGAACTTTTGCAGAGATGTTCAATGATAAGTTTGGTGAATCTGGTGAATGGTATCATAGTCTTCACACGGTCGGTCTGAATACTGTAGATGATATCATTCATGATAGGAACTGCAAAGTCAATTGGTGTCAGAGTCACCATTCCCCAGAATGTTTGCAGGTGTTCGAGCCTTGGATGTTCATGACCACTTTTCCTTCCAGATATAGATCTAACAACCAACAAACAGAATGTTCTCCAAGGCTGAGGGATATACTTGACATTGAATTTGGAAAGCTTGATTAGAGGTTCATCATCATCAACCTCATATCCTAATTCAATGAAGAAGTCAAGAAGTTCCAGGTCAGGTAGTATCGGAGCAAATTCGTTGTCAGTTTGTGGCATGAGAAGAGCTGTTCGAAGAACGTCATGATCTACAGAGTAATCTTGGCTATCTAAGGTAACAGTGAAAGACTCATTATCCAAGTTGGTCTGAGCAGTAAGCCAAAACTGATGAAGATAGAACAGTGGAACTGAAGTAGAGCAGGTGAGAAGTGGTTTGCATGGATGTGCCAGTAGGATATCTTTCACAATCTTGCATGATTTCTCTGTGATATTCAACTTGTTGAAATCGACTCTGGGATTGTTGTTGCCAATTGTGACATTGTAGTTCTCGGGAGTGATGTCATCCAAGGTGAGTAATGGAAGAGGTTGTTCTGCGACGTTCTCAGTGTGTTCAGCCATGTGTTTCTGAAAAGTATCACCATAAATCAAACATCCAAATGTGTTATGAGTTAGCACAGTTTAGATATTGGATATAGATATCTACTTGAAACAATTAAGCACAAATGCGTCATTTAAGAATGAGTCAAATAATGCAAATGGCAAATAAGTACAACATGACAAGCACAATTCACATTACATCACATTACACAACACTTAATGAATCACACCAAGGTAACATTGATATAATACCAAACAATATTTCAAAAAAAATGCATCATGGACCTTTTATCGAGATTTCTTATTTTTCGAAAAAAACTTGATATTATCGGGAAAAATCAATTCTGTTAACAGCTTATCGAGAAACTGGTGTTATCGAGAAAGTTTAATATATTGAATGATTTCGATAAATGACACATTATCGAGAAAGTGTCATCTTGTGAAACATTATTGAGAAACTTTATCGAGAAAACATTAATATTTATCGAAAAATCATTATCGAAAAAATTTTATCGAGAAAGAACTTTATCGAGAAAAATTAACATTTATCGAAAAAAAACATTATCGAGAAATTGAAGATTTCGAAAAAATGGAGTTCCCAGAAAGATTTCGATAAAATGAAAAAATTTATCGAGAAAGTGATTTCTCGAAAAATTTCCTCAGAATATCGAGAAACTTTCTTATATCGAGAAACCAATTTTATCGAGAACTTGAGTTTCTCGATAATTTTAGAAAGATTTCGATATTACACAGATTTCTCGAAAAACATTCTTATACAAGAACATAATCGATTTCGCATGAGATTACACCTTTGTATGCATCACAAATCATGTTACCACAGAGATTGGCCTGTCACAGATATTCTAATACAAGAGACTCGTATTTCTCGATAATTTTTCAAACGAGGCATTCTCGTTTTATCGAGAAACATGTAGGAGTAGTAGGAGACAACCAAGCAAGATTGATAAGGCACATAAGGGACTTAATAAGCAAATCCCACCACTAACATTAACCAAATAATCACAGAATCTTAACAACCCACTTCGACCCAATCTTTTTGAAATCGAGAACCACTCAAACATGTTAAAATGAGGTTAACTGATGAGGAATCATTAGAAACAAGTAAAGTGATAAAACCTCATCAAGAATTAACCACCATGACATGTAAACAACAATTTTCGAAGTCCTAGCCCTAGTTCTCGACATCACTAAATCGAGAGATCTAACCGTTGAAATTCAAATTAACCAAGATTCTATGTAAGATAAATCCTAGTGAATCCATGGGAACTTACAATTCAAAGATCAAGGTCGTGGTATGCTTGTTTGATTATGGACCGTAGGTTAAAGAAAGGGTTTTAGGGGTTTTAGAAATTGTGATGGTTTGTTTGTACGGTTTGTTTGTTTATATTGTTTTGAAATTTTGAATTTTGTCCCTTTTAGTCCTTGGACTTTAAAACAAACAAACTAGTGTACTTAAAGTTTTTTTTTTTTTTTTTTTTTTTTTTTTTTTTTTTTTTTTTTTTTAACCTTAAAGACATTGACAGTTTTGGTCCCTTAACTATAAGTACTTAAACTGGAACTCTAAAGTTCCAAGCAAGTCTAAAGATACTGAGATGTGCATTCGTTAAGGTAACTAATGAAGATTTAAACCATATGAGACAAGGTGTATTGAAATAAACCATCCGCACACACACCGAACCGAAAGCTTATGAGAAATATGCAAGTATACCTATTTAAAAAATTGGTGAAAGAAATTTACGCGTGACTCCCCCTCAACACTTGTAAAGTAAGAACAAGGTGTTGAATGGAAGCGATATACTTGCATTTTTTTTTTTTTTTTTTTTTTTTTTTTTTTTTTTTAAAGAAAAATAAAATTGTGAAAAATCTTTTTGGGTTTTGATTAGTTTATAGTAAAGAAAGAAAGACAAATATTATACAGAGATAGTAGTGATGTTTGACAATCAGTGGTATTTTAAAAACTTTTCCAGATCCTCTGGTGTCAAACATCTCATACCAATCTGGTGAACTAGACTAGCAAACCTGGATGGTGCCAAGGATTTGGTAAGTAAGTCCGCCAATTGGTATTCAGTTCCAACGAAATAAAGTTCAACTGTACCCCTTTCCACATGCTCTTTGATGAAATGATAACGGAGATCGATGTGTTTGGATTTGCAATGATGCACAGTGTTGCAGGAGATAGCAATCGCACTCTTTGAATCACAGTAGATAGGAATCTTGTTGAATAGGTAGCCATAGTCTTTAAGTTGTGATCTCATCCAGATGACTTGAGCACAACAAGCCGACATGGCTACGTATTCAGATTCTGTAGATGACAAAGACGTGCAGTCCTGCTTCTTAGATTGCCATGACACAAGTTTGTCTCCAAGAAACTGTAATCCACCAGATGTACTTTTGCGTGTGTCTAAGCATCCTGCATGATCAGCATCTGAAAAAGCAATTAGTTCAAAGCCAGAATCCTTCGGATACCAGATCCCCAAGTTAATGGTTCCCTTTATGTATCGAAGGATTCTCTTGACCTCACTGAGGTGTTTTTCCGTTGGTCTAGACTGATAGCGAGAGCACATATAGACAGCAAAAACTATATCAGGTCTACTAGCTGTGAGATACATGAGGGACCCAATCATACTTCGGTATTTGGTAGGGTCAACGGGAGTCCCATGTAAATCAGCATCTAGTTTTGTGGTATAGCCCATTGGCGTATTATAAGTATCACAAGTTATCATTCCATGTTTCTTTAAGATTTCAAGAGCATATTTGGACTGATTTATAAAAATTCCACGGGGTGATTGATGAACTTGTAGTCCTAAAAAGAACGAAAGTTCACCCATCATGGACATTTCAAAATTATCTTTCATTAATTTTGCAAACTCATTAGAATAACTTCTTTTTGTTGAGGCAAAAATGATGTCGTCGACATATATTTGAACAACAAGTAAGTCCTCCCCGTAGGTTTTTGTAAATAGTGTGGGATCCACCGATCCTTTAAAAAATTTATTGGCCAATAAGAAAGTGGACAGTTTGTCATACCACGCCCGTGGGGCTTGCTTGAGTCCGTAGAGAGCCTTTTTGAGTCGGTAGACATGATTAGGACGCTCAGGATCAACGAAGCCTTCAGGTTGACTGACATAAACTTCTTCACGGAGTTCTCCATTCAGAAATGCTGTTTTCACATCCATCTGGTAAACCACCATATTCCTATGAGCAGCATAAGCCAGAAAGATCCGAACAGCTTCATGTCGTGCCACTGGAGCAAAGGATTCAGCAAAGTCTAGACCTTCAAGTTGAGAGTATCCTTTCGCTACCAGACGTGATTTGTTGCGGATGACTGTTCCTTCTGCATCAAGTTTATTCTTCCAGATCCATTTTAACCCGATGACAAAGACTCCGTCAGGTCTTTCAACTAATTCCCAGACTTCTAATCTTATGAATTGCTGAAATTCCTCTTGCATAGATTCAATCCAGTTGTCATAAGTCATTGCATCTTTAATGTTCTTGGGTTCTTCATGACAAACTGTGAGTGCGTAGATGCAAGTTTCACCATCGGTGTGAAGTCGTTGTCTTGTCATGACAGGTGCATCTGGATGGCCAATAATATGGACTAGTGGATGGTCACGAGTCCATTTGTGTGTTGACGGGTGTAGTTGATATGTATCTCGCATGTTGGCAGGATCCAAGTTGCGTGTTGACGACTCAGCTATATCAGGAACAGTAGTAGCTGGTGCAAACGGATTAATGAACGCATCAGGATCATGCTCTGCGGGTTGTGGAACTGATTGTGGTGTTGGATCTTCAGCTGGATGGCAGGGAGTAGAACCAGTTTGTTCTGCTGTAGATGGTGATTCAATTGAAGGACCGTCTCTCTCAACACTTGTAGAAGTTTGTTGAGGTGAGTCTGGTACTGGAATGTGTTCAGGTTGAGCAGCGGAATTTGGTGAGACCTCAGTAGGACGATATTCAATCGTGTCATCAAATAGTGGAGCAAACAAGGTTTCTAATTCTTTGCGGTTAAGTGGTAAAGGTTCAGCTGAAGATGCCGGAGAGTTGAGACGGTTAAATTCGGGTCCTAAGCTGTGTTGCTCAGAAGCCATCTGGGTGAGTTCATCGAAATTAGCGTGAATGGTTTCTTGAATTTCTTTTGTACGACGATTCCATATCCGAAAACCTTTGGAATTTTCACAATATCCAACGAACACTCCGATGTCAGCCTTAGCTTTGAGTTTTCCTAAATCATCACGATCATTTTTCGGATAGCAAAGTGCTCCAAATACATGAAAGTAATCGATGTTCGGTTTTCTTTTGTGAACAATTTGATATGGTGTTTTGCGATGACGTTTTGTGATCATGCAACGGTTTTGAGTATAACATGCGGTTGAAACAGCTTCTGCCCATAAGTAATCTGGTAATTGAGCATTAATCAACATAGTTCTAGCAGCTTCCACTAACGTCCTGTTGCGTCTTTCAACCACACCATTCTGTTCTGGGCTTCTAGGTATAGACGTTTGATGTTCAATTCCCACTTTCTCATAGTAAGACCGAAGTGTCTGATTCTTGAATTCAGTACCATTGTCAGTTCTGACGATTCGTACTGTGTTTCGAAGCTGAACTTGAATTTTGGTGAGAAAGGTGATGATCATCGAAGGAGCTTGATCTTTACTTCGTAGAAAATAAACCCAAGTCCATCTCGAGAAGTCATCCACAATTACAAGTATGTACCTTTTACCGTTGATACTTTGAACACGCATCGGTCCACACAAATCCATATGAAGCAGTTGTAAAACATGATTCGTACTTTGCTCAGGTTTAGTCGGAAAATGAGCACGAGTACTTTTTCCTTGTTCACAGGCTGGACATAAGTGATCTTTGGTGAAACGGAATCTTGGAAATCCATCGACAAGTTTATAACGAGCAAGGTCAGTCATGGTTCTGAAATTCAAGTGAGAAAGACGTTTGTGCCATAACCAAGATTTAGTTGACTCTGCTTTGGAGAGAAGACATATCGGTGATGTTGCAATCATATCTGACATTGATATTGTATAAAGATTGGAGCCGCGTGAGCCAGACATTAGATCGTTTCCTTGTAGGTCGCGAACAAAGCAAGTTTTCTCACGAAATGCAACTTCTAGATCCCCATCACAGAATTGACCAACAGAGAAAAAGTTGTGTCCAAGGCCTTCCACATAGTAAACACGACTAATTTCAATGTTACCGCTGATGTAGTCACCATATCCCATTATAAGAGCGTAATGATCATTCCCGAATCTGACAGTTCCTATAAACTTTGAGACAAAGTTGTGTAGCAGTTTGAGATTGCCTGTCATATGTCGGGTGCATCCGCTATCAACAATCCAGAGAACAATCTGTACCACCTGCATCACCAGAAGAAGACACGGGTGGAACAGAAGTAAGGGTGGAACCCAAAGACAATGCGGGTTCCTGTTGGTTAGTAACACATGTAATTAACAATTTAGGAATCCATTTAAAATCTGGTTTGTATTGTAACCAACGTTGCCAGTTCCAACTAGTTTTTGCTTTCTTAATGTTAAATGCACTAGTAGTTGGCTCAGTCCTAGATTTGTTCTCGGCACCTATGGGGGTAACTGGGACATCATTAGGAACCGTAGAAGACGGCTTTCCTAAGTTAGACTTAGAGGCATTAGTGGGCCTAAAAGGAATGCGTGTCCTACGTTTCTTATGACGATTGAGAAGAGAATTAGCTAAACATTTTGTATGATCACCAGATGATACGCTTTTACGACAAAACACACAAGATGCATTAATATTCAAAACATTCAAAGGTTCATCATTCGTTACATTTAGATTTTGATTACAATTTGCCAGATTTGAATCTAAATCGGATGCAACATGAGTTTTATTCAAAGTCCTAAGTTGGTCTTCTACTTCCTGAGCTTCTAGGTGTCCTCTCTTACGTTGCAAGATCCTATTCTTCTTTTTACTTTTTCGCTTGGGTCTGCTAACGCTAGAAGTGGAGACTAGTCCTGTAGAAGTGGAGGTATCAACATTAGTGTTTTGAACAACTTTTCCTTTATCAGTTTTGTTTATTTGATACATTCCTGGTGCTATCACCGTGGTGTCAACCATTTTTCCTTTTTGAAGTAGCTTAACTTTCTCTTTCAAATCAATGATGATGTGATTTTTGTCCTGAATTTCAGACTCAAGTAAACCATTGCAATATTTGATGTCGTCGCGGTTTTGTTGCCATTCGGCGTTTTCAATTTTTAAATCCGCAATTTCTTTCTCGTATTTGAAACATCGACCTTTTAAAGACTCGTTGTTTTTGCAAATCTGACAAGAATTTGAAACATTTTGACTTTGAAACTTCAATTCCCTTTCAAGACTTTTAGCTTGACACCATTCAAGCCTTTGATTGAGTTGACAAATTTCTTTTGAAAATTGTATTGTCACATCATCATTTTTAATTCTCAACTTTTCATTTTCCAGTTTAAGTGTCTCAATTTCCTCATTCAACAAGATATTATCAACACAATGATCATGCTTAAGCATAGAAGTACCAGAATTATAAAGATCATTCATGATAACAGACAAAATATCAGCACAGAGAACTTGTTCCAAGAGTCGATCGGCATCATTTTTTAAAACTTTAGTTTGTAGCTTTTGGACCAAAATCTCATTTTCAGCAGTATCAAAAACGTTTATCATATTTTTGACCTCCTTTTGAAGTTCCTGATCCCAACGTGTAGCACATAGACGAAGGTGTTGAACAATTGGTTTCATTTGTTTTTGAAAAATATCTCTCTTTTCTCGCTCGTAAGCGGATTGAAAAGTTTCGATTTTTATTTCTGAATTGCGTTCAATTGTTTCCTCCAAAATATCGATGTCTTCCATAAAGGTTTTGAAATAATTTAAGACACGACATTTTGGTAAACGTGTAAGTTCACCGGATGATGGTAAAGGACCATTTATTTGTGCTACAGGTGGGACAGGAGCTGCATTGTGAGATGAAACATAAACAAACCTCATATTGATATAGAGAGATGACAGAGCAGAAGAGACAGAGAAAGGTAAATTTTAAAAGAGAAAAGTACAAAAGAGGTATAAAATCTTTTTGTTGATCCCAATTATGGTCATTTTTTAAGTTCATCTACAAAATGGTCATGCTTAATTTCTCAACTCCGCAACTCCACCCAAATCTTGACACGTGTCCATTGCATCAACTACTTAACTCCGCAACTCCACCTAATGCTCGACACATGTTTTTATTATAAAAGTACTATTGGTAGGTGTTAGTTTTCCTTTATATTATATTGCTTTATTGTAAAATTACAACTATACACTCATTTCTATGAGCTTTAAACTCTTATAACTTATGTTTTATGACTTGTACTTTTATTTCACTTGTATCTTATATTTTGTTAGAAGTACTTTGTGCACTAAAACTTGTTCCTTATGCACTGAAACTTGTTCCTTAGACACTCTTACCCCTTTATTATTTTTTGCTTTAGATAAAAAGATCATAGAACAAAAAATATATATAATGCAGTAGCACTGCCTCTCTCCGGAATTGGTCACCATTACTCGTTGCAACGATTAATGGAGGACAAAGAAATATGAATGGGTTTTGATGATGTTATGCTTTTATTTTCCACTAATTGACGGAAAAGTAACATATATATTACTTTTTTAGTAATAACTAAAAGTGGTCAACAAACAATGGCGCATCAGCTATTTTCATCGGGATGGAGCTAAAAAGGTGATTGAAGCTCAAGTCCAGCCTCTGTAAAGTTCCTAGATTCCTAAGACTAACAGGGATTGCACCAATGATTTGGTTGTATTGAAGAGCAAGAAGATTGAGGTTCTTTAAAGATCCAAGTTGAGTAGGCACACTTCCACTCAGTTGGTTGTAGCATAGTTGTAAAACTATAAAACCAATAAGAATACTGATGAGGTGAAAAATGAACCATTTTTAGGGGGATATTTTAGCCCGGATTCGAATTTATTTGATCAAATATTGCCCTAAATCGTTCCTTTTATCATTTTAGGTACTTTTGGAGTAAAATTTGAAAAAGGAAGCATTTTGGACGTTTTTGGAGCATAAATATGAAAAAAAGGGCAAAGTCTTAATTTTCCTTGCTGGGAACAGTACCTGACGGCGTCAAGAGTTTCCAAGTGACAGCGTCAAGAGTAATACAAGAGGTGGAAGTGAATGATACACGTGATGATCCAGAAAGTTTTGTACTAAGGAGATAACGATGTCACCATAGGCCGTCATGGTCGTAACCTTTGTTCGTAACCTTTACCATCCGACATCATGGAAGGTGGTAACATCTATGAACCCATCAACCCACCACAACAAAACCACCCACAAAACCCACCACTAGCAAACCAACCTCTTAGGCCCCGAACCTTAGGAGAGTATTCCCGTCCTAGCCACCAAGGCTATCGAAACACTATTGAGCTCACTCAAGGAGCCAATGTGTCCCCCTTGCGATCCGACACCATCCGGTTGGTGCAAAGCGGATGTGTATTCCATGGACTTCGTTCCGAAGATCCTAATCAACATCTCAAGGACTTCCTTAAAATCATAGATTCTATAGACCTTGATGTTACAACTAGAGAGTCGACCCGATTACGCCTATTCCAATTCTCTCTATGTGATCAAGCTAGTCAATGGCTTGAACGTTTACCCGCGGGATCCATCACCTCTTGGGATGATCTCAC
Organism: Artemisia argyi; assembly: GCA_030686995.1. NCBI lineage: Eukaryota > Viridiplantae > Streptophyta > Magnoliopsida > Asterales > Asteraceae > Artemisia > Artemisia argyi. Next base: position 113,915,674 of record CM060705.1, on the reverse strand, counting down.
CACTCGTTTCCTTGCTCAATTTTTCCCACCGGGGAGAACTACTAAGCTTAGAAATGATATCTTGATGTTCCAACAACGTCAAGGTGAAACCTTATATGAAGCATGGACTCGTTTCAAGGGCTTACTCCAAAAAGTCCCTCATCATGGTATAAACCTCTGGCTATTAGTCCAAATCTTCTACGACCATGTCGACTTTCGCACCAAACGTACCATTGATCGAGCCGCTGGAGGCAGGTTGCGTGATAGAAATGCCGAGGAATCTTGGGAAATTATCGAGGAGCTTGCCCTCGACAACCAAGTGTTATGGGAAGTTACTCATGTTATAAACTCGGCTATCAACGCAATCTCGACACCTGGGGAAACCAATCAAATCTCCGAAGAACTCCTGTGCAAACTAGAGACAAAGGTCGACTGTCTCATGGAAAAACAAAAGAGGCCTTTGAGTCCTAGGCGGGCAACTGTCAATTCGGTCTCAAATACGATTCCGACACCGTTTTCTGAGTCACCTTCTAGAGAAAATGTCGAAACCTTTCAAAATTATACTCCACCTTATTCACCTCCTCAAAGCCTTAGTCCGGAATTCGAAGCTCGGATGAGAGAGTACATGGCAACCCATTCTGAGCAGCTTGCTAAATTCGAGGAAGCTGTTTATAAACAAAAGGAGGAGATGCAGGAGAAAATGAAGGTGATGATGAGCCTAGTGGAGGAATACGCAAACCAAAAACCCCCAGAAATGATGTTACTAAGAAAAGAAAGCGCTACCCTCACTACCTGATTTATTAATTCTATCACAATTGTCCACGAGGATAATGAGGAAAAAGAAACCCCTAATGAACAAACCATTGAGGAACCGCCAAAATCCCAATCATTAGGTTACTACCTAAAACATAATATAAATGAGAATACCATAACAGATTGGATAAAAGGCGACGGGCGTAACCAATCCTCCAAACAGGTTTCAAAGAAGGAGAAAAAGGGGGAAGATGAGTATGATACATTACCTGGGGGGCCGGTATTCGAGAAACTACTTGTACAAAAAGTGGCTACTAAGTAGATGACTTGTGGGAACTTTGAGATACCAGCTAGCATTGGGAATTTGCAATATCTGAATGCTTTCGCCGATCAAGGATCGGAAGTAAATCTTATGCCCCTAACTATCTACACCCAACTTACCTTAGAAATGCCAGCCACCACCCGTGTTAGGCTATCCTTCGCTGGTCACTCTTATGTGTACCCTTTGGGAATTGCAGAGGATGTGCTGGTCAATGTTGCAGGATTCTTGTATCCCGTTGATTTCATGATCATCGATGATAAGGGAGGTGGATGCATGCCAATAATCCTTGGGGCACCATTCCTTACCACCGCAAGAGCTGTTATTAGGTATGAAAAAAGGGAAATTGAGCTTAAGTCAGGAAAAAGAAATATTACCTTTCCCATGACCCCACGAATGCACAAGAAAGCATGTTGAAGAGAAAGCTCAAAAAAAGCATTGACACATCGCCTAATCATGTTCAAGAAAAAATTCTTGCGTGGGAAACAAGGATCAAAAGTTACAAAGAAACTGAGCCTCAGAGAGGCAAAAGCTGCAATAAAGTTCATGTCAAGTTTGAATGTAGTCAACCGATGGAGAATCATGTACCATTCGCGAGAGGAGACCTGGTACTCTTAAGACACTCAGAGATAACAGTACCTCCTGATAAGCCAAGTCCTTGGTGGTATGGACCATTCACAATTGAAAGCATACGCCAAGATGGGGTAGCTACCATGAGCAGTAAAGGAGGGGGGAGGTGACTACGGGTGTCGATCAATTGAAACATCACTACCACGATAGTGAGGATCATAAATATATGGGATACGTCATCTCAAGAGACGAGGTCACGTAATAGACCATGACCTTGAGTCTAGCTACAAGACTCGTAAAATACAGAAAAGCGCTTCTTGGGAGGCAACCCATGTTTTGTGTGATTTTTATTTGTTTGATTGTTATTTGCTTCCGTATGCATGCTTTGTTTTTATTGTTGGTAGATCATGATTCAAAACTAAAATTGTGAAAATGCTTTATTTTGTTGTTTAACTTCGTCTTAACTTCATATAAAGGTATTTTGCAAAAGTTAAGTGTAAGGGGAAACCCCAAATTTGTTTATAAGAACGAAATTGATCTTGATTATCCACAATAATAAATGAACATGTGTATTAGTATTTGTTAGAGTCAAATGCTTGTATCGAGTCATAATGATGTTTTGCAGGATTTTTCAGGAATTAGGACATAAGTTTTTCCAGAAATTTTCCGGAAACTTAACGTAAAGATTTCTGCAGGTACTTCTGACGGCGTCATGAATTAATTCTTGACGGCGTCATGTGTAAAATTCTGGAAATTTTGCGAGTTTTGTTTTTCTAACAGAGTCTTAAAGTTTTTGATTAATTCTTTAGTTTTATAAACTCCATAAAATCTGCAAACATTCATTCCACAAGCATTATATATTAATTTATTTATTAGGACTTGTTAGTATATATAGATTGCCGCTGATTTTACGCGAGGTTGCCTTGTTTGTTTTCTCAGGTTTAACAGGTTATGTATGACAAGAAGATGATTTTTTTTTTTTTTTTTTTTTTTTTTTTTTTTTTTTTTTTTTTTTTTTCTGGAAGGGAAGCTTTGAATGTTCATTTTCTTGGAGGAAGATCTAACCTTGATTACCACACTATCCACACCGAACGAATCAAGGGAGTATTTGCTTTCATTCTTTTACCTATTTCACTTTTACATTCTTTAATTGAACATTGGAGACAATGTTCATCCTAAGTGTAAGAGGAGGGTAAATGATGATACCTTATAGGATACAATTGCACTTGAGTTTGTTTGTTTGATGTTAGGTGTGTAATAAAACTATGAGAAATATTTGTTAGTGTAATTTTAGCGTCAAATTTGAATTTTTTACAACATTTAGGAGTGAAACATTAGCCTTAGCAAGCGTCTCATGGATAGGAGTTGTATGACTAGCACAAAACCGTACCATTCAAAAAAAATTTCCACCCAAATATATGAGGTTCGCCTTTAGATTTGATAAGAAAAGCATTTACTATTAGTGCTTATGAGTGTACCGGTAGCATTTAGATTCTAGAACTTGCGTTAGTGATGCATCCCGAGACCGCTAGTGAGACTACATTCGTGTAGTAGGATTTACTACATGATACGAGGCATTAGGATCACTCTTGTGTTTAAACCCGTATCATAATTACTTGACCATTTAAGTCATATTACTTGGCTAGTAAAGTCAATTAATTTTTCTCACACATTAGCGTTGTACTCATTTTTAGTACATGAAACCCCTAGTACACCCCTCCGAGCCTATCTTTTCGTTTCTAACTTTAAAAATCTTACGTAAAGGAAGAATTTGTTACAACCCACCCAAATGTGCAACCAAATCGCCTTAGCCTTCCGTGTATGCACTCATCTTTAGTGCATTATTGTTATATGTTTAAACCCTTAGTTAATTATCTAATTGATTACATGGTTGCTAAGTCGAGTCATATCTTGTACATATTGTTTTGGGACGATTGGGACTCATGGGTAAAGTACTAGTGTATGGAGTAATGGGGAAGAACATCATATATTATCCCCATATGTGCGTTAATCTTAAAAGTACTCCAAGTGTTTTGATTATTTTGATTCGAGTCATTAGATTAGTTTATTGTAAAGTATGTAAAAATTCAAGTGTAAGGGGAATGTACATTCCCTATGATGTATTATTTTGGATGGTAGGGTAAGAGTGTATGCAAAAAAAAAAAAAAAAAAAAAAAAAAAAAAAAAAAAAAAAAAAAAAGGAAAGGAGAAAAAACATACGGACTACCATCCCGTTTCATTCTATGTTTGTTTTATGTTTTTGTTATTTTTCATTTATTAGCTTAAGTCGAGTCTAGTCCTGGCTTAGCAACGCCATATTGTACATGTAATTAACCAAGATGATTAACTCGCCACCAGTAAATATTGCCTTTATCCAACAAAACCGTGTATTCCTTATCCCTACACCTAATGTTATAACCCTTTGAAAGACCTCTTTAATAGTTTATCCTAGGTGCTTACGCCAAGTGGTGGAGGTTTGATTCTTTCCCAAGCCTATGGTAATCTATTTTGCTATGACAGGTAGTGAGAGATGTTTTCCATTTCCATATTATGATATATACTTTATTACACCCGAGAGATGTGAGTATCTAAACACTATTTGTGAGGTGCTAGTATATGACCTCCGTGCTTGTTTTTGGTCTTTAGTGGAACGATTATTTGTTGTAATTACTTTTATATTAGTGTTAAATGACCCCTGACTTGTATTTTAATTAGAATAAAAGTGCATTTCCTTGATGACAAACAAATCTCAAGTGTAAGGGTATTTGATGAGGCGAAAAATGAACCGTTTTTAGGGGACATTTTAGCCCGGATTCGAATTTATTTGATAAAATATTGCCCTAAATCGTTCCTTTTGTCATTTTAGGTACTTTTGGAGTGAAATCTGGAAAAGGAAGCATTATGGACGTTTTTGGAGCATAAAAGTGAAGAAAACGGCAAAGTCTTAATTTTCCTTACTGGGAACAGTACCTGACGGCGTCAAGAGTTTCCAAGTGACGGCGTCAAGAGTAATACAAGAGGTGGAAGTGAATGATACACGTGACGATCTAGAAAGTTTTGTACTAAGGAGATGACGGCGTCACCATAGGCCGTCATGGTCCAAATGTTAGTGACGGTCCAGAACAATTTTACACATGACGACGTCAAAAGTGGATCTAGGCAGTCTGATTTCATTATGGGCGGCGAGTTGATGGCGTCACATATTTCTTCTTGACGCCGTCACCCTGTAAAATCTATATATATTTTTCCAATTTTCATTCATTAGGGTGTAACTTTTAGAGTGTAACTTTGGAGAAAAACCCTAGTCCGATTTTCACAACTTTTTCAAGGGTTTTTACCCTTTGAAACCTTTCATGTTCAATTGAGATAAGTACTCTTTCAATTCAATCAATATGTCTATGTGTTACTTGAATATATCTTATACTTGTCTTCAATTTAACATGCTTGGCTAGATCTCTTTTGTGTTTCCTTAGATGTAGTGAAACCTAGATGTTAATTATGGGTTGATTGTTTGTTTATAGTTGTTACGGATGATTGTATTCGATGTTAGGATTAAGAAAACTGGCAGACTTCCATTGGTAACATGCATGAACGTCTTAAGAAACATAATCAGAGGTGTACTATGATTTTTGGTTGTATTTAATGCGTAGGAGAATTCTAATGATCCCATGTTAGGAGCTTCTAACGGCTCGACATAGGAGTGAAGTAGGATCCTATAGAGTTAGGGAATATTGTACACGGCCCTACGACTAGTATTAAGGAATACGACCCGTCATCCATGCAATTGTAACAAGCTATCAACCTGTAAAAGATATCTAGTGAGTAATGAAATCTAAGTAAACACAACTTTCCCTATCATTGTTTACACCACAATAGTATAATTAGTTTAATTTTCATTTCTGTTATTTTATTTTGATTGGATCTTAGTTATTTGGGTTAGTTGGCTAGCAACTAATTCCGCCCACTCCTCTAAAACTCGAGATTTTATTTGCTTTTATAAAACATAAAAAAAAAATAAAAAAAAAAGATAATCATCCCTCACCTTTAGACTTAGTTTAGGAAACTTTCTAATCCTAGCGACACTATTCCTGAGTTGAACGATCAATCCTCCGATACTTGTCACTATACTATACTACAACGATCAGGTACACTGCCTGGTGGGGGTTGTAAGCTTTTCGAGATCTCTCGAGAGGTAAAGCCTGGTGCGATTCCCACGTATCAAATACACCATTTGAAAAAAGTACATTGTTTCAGATTAATGTCTTGGTCATCAACAACACAATTCATACATCATGTAAACAACATTTCCTTTCGTTTGGTAGGCTCGTCTCTAGAATACTTACACATATTTGTTTCATGAATATAAACTTGTGATGACATGTGACAATGGGTCCAATTTATGTTAACGGAAATGAAGATAAAAGTTTTGCATCTTCAGTTTATTTCAATGTAAGAGACACATTGTCAGATTTTGATAAAGTATAAATGGACCCAAAAGAACAATATTAACCTAAGAATCATGTAACATGACAATTTTGTTGGGATCAAGAAATCACATGAATTATTCATCTTTTTAATTCTAGAATCAAGACAAATAAATGAAATGTCATTCTCCTAAAAGAAACCAAATACAGTATTTACTAAATGACATTTGATAATTAATTTTTCTACACCAAGAAAGGGTTGAGCATGTTGATGGTGATAGTTACGGTGTCGGATCTGGTAGCGGTGACGGACGTATATGGTGGTGGTGACTGATGGATAAGATGGTGGCGATGGTGAGGGTGTATGAGGGAGAAGATGAAAGAGATAAAAAAAAAAAAAGATGTATATGTTTTATTAATGTTTAATATAGGGGATATATTTGTCATTTAAGCCACAAACCAAAAATTAAATCACGTACTTGCAAATGACACGTGTCAAGATTTGGATGGAGTTACAAAGTTGAGCATGACTATTTTGGAGATGAGCTTAAAAAATGACCATAGTTGGGATCGACAAAAAGATTTTCTAATTTTTTCTTTTAAAAATATGAAGAATCCAGAATCCACCTTCATCTTCTCACAGAAAAACATGTAGCTCTAAGAAATGCAACTTTTATAGATCTTTACAAATGGCAATCACACAACAACCCTTTGGATGCAAATAATCAGTTTCCTGTACATTTCTCTGTTCATCTCCTCACAAACCAGTATAGAAACAATAAAATATACACAAATTCATTGGTTTGGATCGGGTTAGGATTCACCGGCCGGTGTTTTAGTTTTTCGGATCAACGCAGGACCAGAAAATTACTGAGAGAGGATTGTGAGAGAGATGAAGTTATTATTAGTCGGGGTCTCAAAGAGCACTTTTAAGGGATGGATCTGCACAGAGAGGTATGGGCCAAAAGTTGGGCGAGAGCTATCCCGGTAAATGTTATGTTTGTATAATATTAACAAGCAACTGTTTCCACTAAGTAATTTAATTATTTTAAAAGGTATTTTAAGGATTCTACTTTACTCATTTGGTTAAGTTTTAAAAAATTGGTAAATTTATTTTATAAGTAGTAAAGATATAAATTTTTGCTTATAGATAAAAAAAAAATAATTTACAAATGAGCCGAACTTGAATTTTTGAAAGCATACTGTTGAAGTAAAACCTTGTGAGTGGGCATCGTCGTTAGGTCTGTCACTCGGTCTTGTAGACTGTCCTGCACAAGAATAGCACACGTTAGGCTCGCCTTGGGTTTTATCCCAAGACCAACCTCCGGTGTGAGGATGAGTATGTGGAGAGATGAAGGGTCGATAATAAATGCTATTAAATGTAGTGTGTGTGTGTGTTAGTTGTTCAATCATAAATGAGGTGGGGGTATTTATATTACCTACCTCATTACCTACTCTGTCTTGGGAAGGAGCAAGCCATACCTGGTTGGTGAATGTCAGAGCACGTGGTCGACACGATCCCTAAAATCCTGGGATTGGGTTGTGACATCGGCCTATGCCCGTTTGGGTCTTCTCTTCGGCAACGTTCCGTCCGGCTATGTGTATATGGGCCGAACGGTTTCCGGACATTCGGCCACATACGCCAACATGTCCCCCCCAGTATTGGAGCATCGGTTATAACCGGTGCTTCAATTCCGCTGTGCACCGTGGCGCCATTGTTCCATTGTCGTTGTGCCACTGATGTTACGCGTTTTTGTGTGAAGTCTATTCGCCGCAGCAAAATTACCCTTATGCCCCTTACAGCTGGCTACCACTCAACCTTTGTACAGGCATCAAACGGTTGGGGTTTCGCCACGTGTCAGGGGTGCCATATGATACGACGTTTCGCGTATCCCCATACCGACTATATATATCGCTTCCTTAATTTTCATTTTTACTTTTTACTGTGTTTTTCAACAATTTCCTTTCGGTTGCTTTCTGTTATTTTCAAAGTTATTCCGAGGTGCGTTTCGACATTGTTTTTATTTTTGTTACTTCGTATTATTTTGACCACGGCTGTTAGTGAACCTGGGGAGATGAACGTTTCGGTTGACCCACCTTTATTGTTAAAAGCCAAACCCCCCGGTAAGTTTGATATGCACATGCATCCGTCTAGGCTTTCCCAGAGAGACCAAGATGATATGATAGTAGAGTTTGGCATCCCGTTAGACCTTCATCCCGTACTTCCTCCCCCGGATCTCACTATGAACGAGTTGCCGGGAGATAAAATAGGTGTATATGTTCAACATATGAGGTTAGGGGGTGTTAGGATACCTTTCTCAGCTTTCCTTTTGAGTGTTATAGACCATTTTAATGTACACTTTTCCCAGTTAGTTCCGTTGGGGGTAAATAGGGTGACGTTGTTTGAGGTCCGGTGTTATAGTTTGGAAGTTGTACCCACCGTTTCCCTGTTCCGAGTGTTTTACCGGTTGTGTAAGCAGGGACATTGGTTCTCGTTTGAACATCGGACAGGTAAACACGCTAAGAAGTGTTTTAGGGAGATATTGACAAGTTTGAAACGGTGGAAAGATTTTTTCTTCCTGATCGACCGAAGAGCCATACCGAACGCAATGCCGTGGAGACATAGGGATTCACAGATATCCGATCGGTTCCCAACTGGTTACTCTCAACGGGATGCCAACAAGCTGGCCCTCCGACCCATAATACTTCGGAAACCTCCAACCAGTCTTCTTTGGGTGTATGGGCTTACCAACACCTTCCGGATATCGGGCTACAATCTGGTTATAAAGAATGCTGGAGGGGAGGGTAAGAAGGGGTTTTTACTATTTTGTTTGTTTCGTTTGAAGGGATTATGCCACTCTTGCTTGTTTTAATTGTGTATTTTCCTTTTACTGTAGTGATCACGATGTCTAAGTACCTAGAGCTTCCGGAACTTGAAGGGTCAGTGGTTAGCAAAGGAGATCCGTTGCCGGAGGGACACGCACGTCCGAACAAAACTGCCCAGCCCCTGTCTCCCGAGGTTGCAATCCCTGAGTAGACATATGCTCAACTAACCGTTGAAGCAGCTAATTCCGATGTGGTGGACGCTCGGGAGGATACGGAAAGGAAGAAGCAGTAGAACCGTCCGGTCAGCAAAAAGAGAGCTGCAGCTGGGTCGAGTGGACAGCCCAAAAGGAGGAGGAAACTGCAGGTTGATGAAGAGGTTCTTGAGTCTGAAGAGCACACTGTGGATGCCAATCCCCTCAATCAGGCTGAGCCGTCGGGTGGAGCAGAACAAGATAATGAAGGTGGGGGTGAGGAAAATCCTCCGGTCGACAACGTTGAAGAGGAGCATCATTCTTTGGATAAGTCAAAGACTCCACCTGCCGAAGGATTTCAGGAGCATTCTCATGGGACTCCTTCCGATGGTAAGAGGCACCTTTCTTGTCGCTTTCTCTGCTTTTACATAAATGTTTACTTATACTTTTCTTTGTGCAGCCCATTCGGAGCATCAAGCTTCCAAATCTCACGTGCGATCCGAAGAGGCGCAGCCCCTATCTGAAGGTATGTGTTATTATTTTTATTTTTATTATTATTTTTTTTCTTTTTGTCCTTACGCTTTTCTTATAAGCTCATTCTCCACGGTTTTGCTACTTTCAGGCCATATTGATTTGACCGGAGGGTACTTTATCCCTGGGTGGACTCTCAGGGATGATGTTCGTATGAACTCCTTCCGGGCATGCCGAGAGATGATGACACATCTCGCCACCCCCGCCGAAGAGGAAGCACTGGCTGATTTGAACAACAACCAGCTTGTCCGTCAATCCTACATCAATTCTGGTTCCGGTGTGGTTCTTCAGGCAGAAGTGTTGAAGAGATTTAGTCAGCTGAACCGAGATTACCGGGAGTTAGAGGCTACTCATGGGGAGTGTGGTTCTGTTTCTGCCAAGTTGAAAGCCGTTGAGGAGGAGAGGGATGCCCAAATTGCCAAGTTCGACACTTTGCTGAAGGAGTTCCGGGCGTTGGAGGACGATGAGGCAGCAGCCTCCATCCGGGAGAAGGGGTTGACTGATCAGCTGGAGGAGATGGAGAAAGAGAAAAATGAGGCGGTCAGCCACTCCGCCTCTTAGGCTTCTAAGATCGAAGAACTTGAGAAAAAGTTGGGGGAGAAATCCCAGGAGGCCGAAAGGTTGACGAAAGAGAACAAGAACCTGGTTGCCCAGTTAGCCACTGCCGAGGTTGTCCGACACAACACTGTGAAGGAATTGATTCCGGCTGCTTTCCGAAGGCTTTTCAAGAGTGGTGAATACAATAAAAGTCTTGGAAGGGTTTACAGTTTGTCTTATTCCGGGGGGTTCATAGACAGTGTCCGTGCTGAAAGAAAGCCGGATGATGCGGAAAAGATTCTGCAGAAGATCAAGAAGTTTAACATGGAGGCATCCAAACTTTGGAAGCCGGAATATCATAAACTTTTTGAAGCTAAATATCCATATGTTCAGAAGCTTGCGGAGTCTTTCCGTCTTCCTCTTGGTGATCTGATGAATCTCCCTCCGGAGGAGCCTATTCGGAAGACAACCCCTAGCCCTGCTGTTGTTGCTCCCACTGTTCAACAGGTTGAGAAGGATTGATTAGGGTTTATCTGGGGTGTCTGTACCTCTTTTTTTGTGTCCTATTGGGATTATGTAATAAGTATCTTCGTACATTTGGATTGTAGTTGTACAATCAGATTGTGGTTGTTTATATTTTTGTTTATACATCAATCATTGCTCTGTTCTCACTTATGTTTTTCATATTTGTATATGTGAGTTTATTGTTTTTGCATTATCCGTTTGCACTTAATTAGGATGGAGTGTTTTTGCACGATCCGTATAAGTAGTTTGGACGGAGTGTTTTTGCACAATCCGTATAAGTAGTTTGGACGTATAAGTAGTTTGGACGGAGTGTTTTTGCACGATCCGTATAAGTAGTTTGGACGGAGTGTTTTTGAACGATCCGTATAAGTAGTTGGACGGAGTATTTTTGCACGATCCGTATAAGTAATTGGACGGAGTGTTTTTGCACGATCCGTATAAGTAGTTGGACGGAGTGTTTTTGCACGATCCGTATAAGTAGTTGGACGGAGTGTTTTTGCACGATCCGTATAAGTAATTGGACGGAGTGTTTTTGCACGATCCGTATAAGTAATTGGACGGAGTGTTTTTACACGATCCGTATAAGTAATTTGGAACCTTTAGGAAAATTTGCTTCCCATAACGTGAGGAAGATGTAGGTTGTCATTGATCTTCCAAACTTTTATATATGAAACAATTTCGTAAGTTAGTTGCATGCCAAGTTCGAGGAATTTCCTTGTCATCCATAGTAGCAAGCTTGTACGAACCATTCTGGTGTGCTTCAACTACCCTGTACGGTCCTTCCCAGTTTGGACCCAATTTCCCCTGGTTTTCGACTCGGCTAGCCTCGTTTCTTCTGTAGACGAAGTCTCCCACCTTAAAATCCATCGGCTTGACCCTTCGGTTATAATATTGCTCGACCTTTGCTTTGTACTTTGCTTCGCGAATTGCCGCCATTTCACGTCTTTCCTGCAATAGGTCTAAATTTAATCGCTGTTGCTCTTCGCTATCCTCCAGGTTATAGAGCATGGTCCGGTGAGTAGGCATTCCGATCTCCGCTGGTATTACTGCTTCACTGCCATAGGTCAGGCTAAAAGGGGTTTCCCCGTTACTGGTCTTCATCATTGTTCTGAAAGCCCATAAAACATTTGGCAGCTCGTCTGCCCATCCGGCTCTTTCCCTTCCAAGCCTAGTCTTTATGTCGTGCATCAAACTCTTGTTCGCTCTTTCAACTAATCCGTTTGCCTGTGGGTGTGCCACAGTGGTGTTTATTTGCTTTATCTTTAATTTTTCACACCATCCCTTGAAAGGATCATTGACGAAGTTTGTTCCATTATCTGTAACTATGACCCCTGGCAAGCCAAATCGGCATATGATATTCTCCCAAACGAACTTCTTCACATCCTTGCCGGTAGTTTTGACTAACGGCTTGGCTTCTATCCATTTCGTAAAGTAGTCCACTGCTACAATCATGTATTTCAATCTCCCCGGTGCTTCCGGAAATGGACCTAACATATCCATTCCCCATTGATAGAAGGCCCCCGATATACTCTTTTGCTTTTGCTAGGTATTGAATCATACTTTCCTTGGTTGCCACGAAATTACCGTTTATTTGGCTTGCCACTAGCTTTGAATCAACTCTTACTTCCAATTCCTCCGCCTTCATTTTCTTAGCAATTCTCAAACCGGCTAAGAGTGCTTCGTACTCTGCTTCATTATTAGTACTTGGGAAGTTGAGACGAAGTGCATACGTGTGTTCGACCAAATCAGGTCCGATTAGCACTAATCCCGCCCCGGATCCTTTTTTGCTGGACGCCCCATCTGTGTATAGAATCCAGTTACCCGGTTTTGAGACGTCCTGTACATCTTCTTCTTGGGATCCTCGTCTTGTCCCTTCCGGTTCGACAGAGATCTCCGAAATGAAGTCCGCGAGAACCTGTCCTTTAATTGCGTTTCTCGGAATATAATCTATATCATATGCTCATAGCTCAACCGAATACTTTACCATTCGTCCGGACGCTTCGGCTTTGTTGAGAATTTGTTTTATCGGCTGGTCCATTATGACATTTATTGGGTGAGCTTCAAAATACCTTCTCAGTCTGCGAGACGCATGTAGCAGAGATAGGGCCAATTTCTCTACCGGAGCATAATTTCTCTCGGCTTCGTGTAGTGTTCGGCTGACATAGTGAACAGGCAGTTGCCTATCCTCTTTCTCCATCATCAATACTGCACTAACGGCACCTTTGGCCGCAGCGAGGTATATGTACAGGACATCCCCCTTCCTGGGAGTCGATAATGATGGTAGGTCCAGTATTAACTTCTTGTGTGATTGAAAAGCAGCTTCGGCCTCCTCTGTCCATTTATACTCTTCTTTATTTTCTTTGGTTATGTTTTTTAGTGTATCGAAGAATGGGAGTGATCTCTCGGCCGACCGGGAGAGAAACCTATTTAGCGCGGCTAATCTTCCGCTCAGAGATTGCATTTCTTTCAAAGTCCTCGGGGACTGCATTTGTGAAATCGCCTTTGTTTTCTTGGGGTTTGCTCTAATACCTTAGGACGTTATCATGTATCCTAGGAACTTCCCTTCTTCTACACCAAATGAGCATTTCTTGGGATTCAATTTCATGTTGATTCTTCTTAGGTTATTAAAAGTTTCGGCAATATCTGCCAACATCTCTTTTTCCCCTTTGCTTTTAATCACCATGTCGTCCACGTAGGCTTCTAAGTTTCTTCCTATTTGTGTCCGGAAAGCTGAATCAACTAGGCGTTGGTAGGTTGCCCCCGCGTTTTTTAGTCCGAAAGGCATCTTCGTGTAGCAATAAGTTCCTTGTTCTGTGTAGAACGCCATCTTTTCTTCATCTTCCTCCGCCATCTGTACTTGATGGTATCCTTTGTATGCATCCAAGAAGCATTTGTATTTATATCCCACCACCGACTCTATTTTCCAATCGATCTCAGGGAGAGGGTAATAATCCTTCGGACAGGAAGAATTTAAAATTTTGAAGTCAATGCACATGCGCCAGCTTCCATCACATTTCTTGACTAACACCGGGTTGGAGATCCAAGTAGGATATTTTACCGGCCTGACAATACCGGCTTTCAACCACTCCTCCACTTCCTTTAATATTGCTTGATTCTTTTCAGCCGAGAGGCTTCTTCTTTTTTGAGCAACCGGAGTGTCCGAAACATTCACGTTCAAGTGATGTTTTATTAACCGCCTAGGAACACCGGTCATGTCCGAAGGTTGCCACGCGAACACATCGTTGTTCCTTCTTAAAAGTTCAACAAGGTACTTTCGGCACTCCGCCGAGAACCCTTTTCCTATAGTGACCAGTTGTTCCGGATATGCCGGGTTCACAAGGACCTCTTCCGTTGGGATATCTTCTACGGCTTTCTCCTCTGGCTCTGCTTTTCCTTGCGGGTTATCCCATTGGGTTTCTTCTAACTTTCGGCACTGCAGAACTACCGCTGGACGAGCCATTACGGTGGCCACCCCTCGTGGTGTGGGAAACTTGATCATGGAATGGATAGTGGATGGAACGGCTCTAAGCCCCTTTAAGCCCGTCCTTCCTAGTATAACATTGTAGGGTGAGGGGGATCGTACAACACAAAATTTCATTATGGTCTTTCGGAACAGACCATTATCACCGAATTTTACTTCTAGCTCTATTTTTCCCAACGCCTGTTTGTTTCTCCGGAGAAACCAATTAACGAAGTGCTGGTTTCTTCCAACTTCTCCCTGATGGATGCATCTAGATTGCGGAAACAATGTTCGTACATTACGTTTACAGAAGACCCTTCGTCTACGTATATCCTTCGGACCAGATATCCTTCTATGTCTCCTTCTATGATGAGTGGTTCTTCTGACAAATCGCCCGTTGATATGGATGGGAATACTATAGGTACTTTCATCCAATCTTCCTCATACCCTCCATATTTTCTTTTCTGGACGATGGGTGAGTTCCGGATCATGTTAATCACCTTATTCTTTCCTCTGTCATCTTTTCTCGGGGTATCCCTACTTCCTCCGGCGTCTCTTTGCCTCCAGTCTCTGAGTAGGTGATCGAGCTTCCCGGATTTCAATGCCATTTCTAATTGTTTTTTGAGCTGGTGACAATCGTTCGTGAGGTGGCCATTCTCGCCGTGGTATTCACAAAACCTATCCATGTTTTCTGCTCTCGGTCTGCCGACCATCGGTGGAGGCTGAGGCAGATTCAACTGACGTTCGGTAGCCAAGATTTCTCGGGGGAGTTTGACCAGTGAACCTATATTCGTACGCTCGGCATTGTTCCGAAATGGTTCCGAGCGCTGATAATTACTTCGGCTATTTGTCTCGACCCGACTGGGGTTGGTTCGAGGAGAAACATAAGGTTGGAATACATCTCTTCGTCGTTGATCATTCCAGCGATCACCCATGAACTTGTTTCCGGGACCCCCTCTGACTATCCGATCTCCTTTGGGATTAGAGTAACTTCCTCGGCTTGTGTCCATTCCTTCTCCTTTGGGCAGTTCCGTATCCCGGAAGGCTTTTTCTGATCTTATGAGGTCATCCACTCGGGTGAACATCTCGGTCACCGTTCGTGGCACCCTATCTGAGAATTTTTTAGCGAGAGCTGGGCATTTGTGCGCACCCATAAAGGCCGAAATACGCATGATCTCGGGAACTCCACTGATATAGCTTGCTTCGTCCGTCCAACGTTCTTTGAAGTCCGGTAACGACTCGTGTGCCCTTCGGACAATCTTGGTAATTTCTGTGGGGTCTCTGGTACATTTCTTTCATAATGAAAACCAAGTTGAAAATTGCTCCCTTAAACTGTTCCAACTATCTATACTGCCCGACTCCAATCGTTCGAACCATCCTCCGGCCGCCCCATCCAAAGTTTGTTGGAACATGAGACACCAAGTTGGCATAGACCATTGTCCTTGGTTGGCGGCTCTGGTGAACCTTGTGAGGTGATCATTCGGATCCGCAGACCCGTCATAAAACTTCATGTTCAAAGGCATCACGTAGTTTTCTCCTGCGAACTCGACTATTCGACGGGTGAATGGAGATCTTAGCACTTCCTTAAAAGGTTTCTTCAGCTCATCATCAGCTTATGTTATTTTCTCTTTTCCTTTATCTTTGTTACTTTCGTCTCCAAAATCCAGACGTATGGGTTGAACTACCATTCCCCCCTTTGCATTATGTTCCTTAATAAGCTCCGTTAAAGATGCCATCTGGCTGAGGATCATCGTCTGGAGGTCGGATGAATCGTTCTCCGAATCACCGTGATTGTTCGTATTGTAGTTGTTGTTATCCCCACTTCCTCCGGCATGGGGATCAGGCGTGTGAAAGGGGGTGGTCATGACATACGGATTCTTTAGGTAGAATGAATAACGGGTCCCACGGATGACGCCAATTTGTTGAAGTAAAACCTTGTGAGTGGGCCTCGTCGTTAGGTTTGTCACTCGGTCTTGTAGAATGTCTTGCACAAGAATAGCACACGTTAGGCTCGCCTTGGGTTTTATCCCAAGACCAACCTCCGGTGTGAGGATGAGTATGTGGAGAGATGAATGGTCGATAATAAATGCTATTAAATGTGGTGTGTGTGTGTTAGTTGTTCAATCATAAATGAGGTGGGGGTATTTATACTACCCACCTCATTACCTACTCTGTCTTGGGATGGAGCAAGCCATACCTGGTTGGTAAATGTCAGAGCACGTGGTCGACACGATCCCTAAAATCCTGGGATTGTGTTGTGACATCGGCCTATGCCCGTTTGGGTCTTCTCTTCGGCAACGTTCCGTCCGGCTATGTGTATATGGGCCGAACGGTTTCTGGACATTCGGCCACATATGCCAACACATACAAAGCTCGAAATGAGACGAGCTCGAACTTCTGGATTACTAAACGAGCCGATTTCGAGCTAGACTTGTAATTAGTCTAATGATATAAGCTAAACCTATATTGGAGTCATGTTTGTTATCTTGTACTTCCCTAACCAAAGTAAAAAGAAATACTGTTTGTTCGTTAATTAATAACTTGACGACCCCCAAAATTCAAAAGTCTTAGATTTCTCTAACAAACAAAACTCATTGATCGTTAAACCCTAACTAAATTAAATCAAATCGAACCAAACAATGGCTCAGCCCAACACAGTAAGCTCCATCTTTTTATTTAGTTAGGGTTTTCAATTCACAAATCCCATCACTTTTTTTTTTTTTTTTTTTTTTTTTTTTTTTTTTTAATGTAATAATAATGATTTGAATGAATTTGTGTCATGCAGGGTGCTGGAGTTGACAATACATTCAGAAGGAAGTTTGATAAAGAAGAGTATTTGCAACGTGCTCGTGAACGCGAAGAAAAGGTTCACTTCTTTCTTTTTAGGGGGTGTTTGTTTCCCGCTTATGGCTTATTTGGTTTCGGGTTTATGTTTCATAGAAGCTCACTTTTTGTGGCTTATTTTGAATATTTTATTATGTCATGATAAGCTTATTTTGAATATTTTGAATATTTTATTCCCTCATTCCTAAATTGTGGGCCCCACCTAGAAACCAAACATAGGTTTTAATCTTTCTTTCATTCTATTCCCTCCAAAAGCATGAACCAAACGCACCCTAATACTACTCCGTATCAATAATTTTCAAATCCAAATCCAAATCCAAATCCAAATCCAAATATAAATCTAAATCATATTCTAACCCCATCTACAAACCAAACAGACCCTAAGTGTGAGAAAGAGAAAACCCATCACCCCCTCTATCTTTACGTTTGACGGGCCCTCTTCACTATTTAAATCCTAAACCCATATAACAAACAACTTTTCTCATTCCCAAATCCAAATCCAAATCCAAAACCAAATCCAAACGGCCATGAACCTCTAAACCTATATGGGAGTCATGTATTCATGTTGTAGTACCCTTGTACTTCCCAAACTAAAGTAAAAAGAAACTCTTTGTTCGTTAATAATAACTTGACCCCCAAAATTCAAAATCTTTAGATTTCTAACAAACAAAACTCAGTGATCGTTAAACCCTAATTAAATCAAATCGAACCAAACAATGGCTCAGCCCAACACCGTAAGCTCCATCTTTTTATTTAGATAGGGTTTTCAATTCACAAATCCTTAAAAGTTTTTTTTTTTTTTTTTTTTTTTTTTTTTTTTTTTTTTTTTTTTTTAAATAATAATAATGATTTGAATGAATTTGTGTATGCAGGGTGCTGGAGTTGACAATACATTCAGAAGGAAGTTTGATAAAGAAGAGTATTTGCAACGTGCTCGTGAACGCGAAGAAAAGGTTCACTTCTTTCTTTTTAGGGGGTGTTTGTTTCGGTTTATATAGCTGGCTTATTTGGTTTCGGGCTTATGTTTCATAAGCTCACTTTTTGTGGCTTATTTTCAAACTTTCTGGCTTATATACTATATAAGTTTATTATGTCATGATAAGCCGAAAAGTTTCAAAATAAGCCAAAGAAAGTGAGCTTATGAAACATAAGCCCAAAACCAAATAAGTCATAAGCTGGCTATATATGCTGAGACAAACATCCCCCTAGTTCATGATTTTTATGTTTTTTGTTTTTTTGGTTTCAAGTTGTGCTGACTTTATTTATTTCTTTCTGTAATTCAGGAGTTGGACCGTGCTAAATCTAAATGTAAGTATAAACAGTTCAATTTGTGTTTCATGTTTTTTCTTAAGAATGAATAGATATACGTGATATTGTTTTTACCGATTAATGTTTGACTAACAGAGATAATTTTGTTATGAGACACAAGTAACATTGCATTTTTTTCGCTCTAAGATGATCACTTTATTTCAAATGGTTTGCCAAACATTATTTCTTGAGTATCCGTGTTTCGCCCAATGCGTGAGTTACTACAAAGACGCAATCCCAAACACACTAACATTTTGGTTTGTTTAAAATGTGAATATACAATTATACATGTGTCAGTTTTTGATTTAAAAACGTGAACAATGATTGCAGCGAAAGGTCCGCCGGTGCAAAGGAAACCGTTGAAGCATAGGGATTATGAAGTCGACCTTGATTCTCGCCTTGGGAAGACTCAGGTTAGTCACATTTTACACCTTTTGATTTTATAAGTACACGTGACTTGTAGTTTATCTCTCTAAGTTATGGTTACTAGTTTCTGGTGTTTCTAATTGTTGATATAGAATGTTTAAGGCCCTACATGCTTACATCCATAAGTAATTTGTATTAACATGTATTTTGAAGTTTACATGTTAAACGTAGGCCATTTAGTACGCGACGCGTTACCTTTTCGTTAATATTAATCTTTGTACTCCCTTCTAAGGCAGCCTACTGATTATTGTTTGTCTCCTTATTGAACATTGCTGCTAATACATACAGTAAACATTTATGCTATCTGTGAACTTAAATTTGTTTGGAAGGGATAGGGAGTTACGGTTTGGTGAGTGGTTCTGTAGAGGCATCCAACTTTTATGTATGTCGTACGTGACACCCTACATCTGAGAATATAGGTTATTCCAATGCGTACTGCTCCAATAATATGTTCTTCAATCATGTCATCATTTATCAGGTTGTGCTTATGAAGATCACTAATAATTTTTTGTCCCGATGAGTTTCTTGAAAATTAGGGGAAATGAAGGATTTTTATAACTAAAAGCGTCTGGGTGAGTGCTGAGTCAGTCCTTTAACTAGGGATTTGTGCAAGGCCAAAAGGTCTTAAATACTGTCAACTTTGTCGCTAATCATCATAACTCGTGGTTCTGGTGATTGGAATAGAAATATAGAATTAGATCCAAATATTATAGCATCTCACTTATGAGATAAATGCCTATATCCATTTATTGTACAACTTTATGTCCTTTATCAGAATCCCCACATAGTGTAAAAGTAGTCAGCTATGAAAAGTATATAAGACAATAACTATAGTAAGGTAATATAAAAGAAATGTAGAACGATTCTTAGAAGCCAGGAAATAGTTATCCCAGCTTCACAACGGGATCTCATGGGTCTATTTATTGGTCTCTTTATCTAGATTAACACATTTTCTTGTCTTATTGCATAGATTGTATGATAAATGTGACATCGGAAAAAATTTCTGGAAGCATATATTTAGCGTTCGCAAATCGAATATGTCATAGTTGTTTCTCTTTGCTGTTGCTCTATTATGTCTGCTGATCTTTTTGTCACTGTTCGTTGAGTCATAAAACTTTAGCAAGAAATCTTGCTTGATCTTGTTTCATTGTTTGTGATCGTGGCTAAATTAAGCTTGTGTTATCTTCCTTCAGTGTTTGTAATATACTTTTTGTCACTGATGTATATGCTCACACCGTCACACGTCTATTTGCATTTGTGTACGGTATACCTTAGCAACCTGACCTGAAAGTTCGTGCCACCTCGTATATTAATTCTGTTATGATTGTTGTTATATTACTAAACTGTTTTCGCTCTTGTTGGACTGTGCTTCATTTTAATCCTGACTCCTTCATGTCTCTTTTCTTTAACAGGTTGTCACTCCAATTGCACCTCTTAGTCAGCAGGTATTTTTATTAACTTTTTCTTAATTATGTATTCTAACTAACCTTCGAACACTTCAATATAGTTGCTGTTTCTCACATAGATTTGCAAAAAGACATAATTCAAAATTTGAGGGTTAAATTTTCAAATGTCTGTCAGCATGCTTAAACTCGAAATGTTTCCTGTTCCACATTCAGTTAACGGTATAATAATGAAAATAAAAACCAGTGTCTGGAGGGACAATTATATGAAAACGGGTGCCCTCCTGCAAATTGCCATCAGAATTCATACATTGTGCATATGCTCTAATTTGGACTTCGGAGTGTACCCTATGATGAAATTTGACAGGCCCACTAATATATAAATTGATTTCTATGCAGGCTGGATACTTTTGCTCTGTTTGTGAATGTGTAGTGAAAGATTCTGCAAACTATTTGGACCATATCAATGGAAAGAAGCGTAAGTAATTACTTATGTAATACCACCATTGATGTTTTTCTTTCCCAAGTATAATTATTGTTAATTATTGTTATCTGCAACAGATCAAAGAGCACTGGGAATGTCTATGCGTGTAGAACGTGCATCTCTTGAACAGGTAGAGAGGATCACACGTTCGTTGAATATTTAATTGTTGGTAAATAAGTGAAAATCAAGTACATTCACGTAAATAGTTGAATGAAAATTGCATATTCAATCTTCTTAACGGGAACTCCAATTAATTATTTGCTGAATTTTGGTGCCAGTTTTATCACATGTTCTTTTCTATTTTACCGAATTAGAATTTTTTTGGCATGATTAATCAACATATTATTGATTAATCATTTAAACTTTCAAGTTCTTGAACAAATAAAATGGTAGGAATATGACTGTTTGAAGCACAATATCTCGTGTTAATTTATTTGTTTTTTTTATGTTGACAGGTTCAGCAGCGATTTGAAAACCTCAAGAAGCGTAAAGAGACAGGAACCTTTACAGAGCAAGGTACAACCAACTTGAAAACACATTTCGTTTAGATGTGTCAATTTTGACCCATTTACTTATAAAGGGGGAAAATTTAGAGGAAATGGAACCGGTTAAACAAGTCAAAGTTACAAGAAAAACAGGTCAAAGTTCTCGAGAAGTGTTATTTACAATGCAAACCTCCTAAATTATTATATTAAGAAAGATACATTTTCATGCAAAGTAATATAATTATATAAACTATACTTGACGTACTAATCATTTATAATTTCGTTTGACAAATTTAGACAAGTCATACTGGACTCATACTAAACTATCCCTTTTGACCCGTTACTCAACCTGCTCACCCTTCCTCTTTTATCACCTCTGTATACCGTCTTTGCTTCCTTCGATTAGTTGGTGTACATTTTAACTTTCGTTGTTGCTTACGTTATTATGTTAGATCTTGATGAGCGAATTTTGAAACAACAACAAGAAGAGGAGGAAAGGAAACGTCAACGCCGAGAAAGGAAAAAAGAAAAGAAGGTCAGTGTCACTACTATATACGGACTTGCAAGCTTTATCTTGTAGGTCCGGTTGTACAATGCAGGGTGTGCCATTTTGATTAAATCATCCTTTATGATATGATTATGAACTCTGGTTGCTTTTGTTGAACAGAAGGAGAAGGCAGTAGAGGAGGAAATCGAGGTTGACCCTGATGTTGCTGCTATGATGGGATTTGGAGGGTTTGGTACATCATCTAAAAAGTGAAAAAAGAACACTTATTTGTTTTCCTGATCTTGAATATGAGAACTGCGACAGGAGGTTGTTTTGTAAGTTTTATATTGTATTCATCTAATTCCTTTTTTATGACAAAGCTTAGCATATCTCGAAAATTGGTGTAACTTTACAATACAGATAAATCTAGAATTAAGGCGCTACAACTAAATGATTCAGTGGATAAAGTATAACTAACTTACAATAACATAATATCTATTCCCAACAACTACCTCTTCTTTTCTTGTCCCCTTCACATACACAATCACATACACTTACCTAAACTTAGGTATCAGGTGAGATTCACTGGTTTTTCACATTGATTGTGCATAAATATGCAACTAGTGCAAATGGGGGTGATGGATCTTCTAAGGTTTGATTGATGAGGCCTCTTGTATCTATTAAGGAATGGTCAAAGAAGGTTCAGTGGGATTATCATTCATCTAGCCCTCTGATTCCGCTCTCTAGCTCTTTGATTTTGCTCTCCATGTAAGCGTCGAGTATGGTGAAAAGTTTAGGTATATATGAGCATAATTCAGTAGCCAGGAAGATCTCCCTATTTATAGGTTTTTGGTCGTCTAGTAGGTAGTAATATTTATACCAGTAGTCCAGTACCATTCCAACCTATGGCATTAATACGGCCTGATTGTTTTGACAATTTGGTAAATCATTTTGTATAGATTACCAAATATCCGTTCACTCTACTCTCCCTCAAACATTTAAAACCACCCTTGTTTCTTCAAGCTTTATCAAGGTGACAAGGTGGCTTGTTTACTCGATTAAATTAGTAAGTCCATCAATCTGAACTTTTTCCACTTCTTCGTTATAATCATCACTGATGAGGGATGCCCTACAATTGATTCGTTGTGTTTAATAGTAGACATTATACTGCTGGGAGGTATATGAACATTATTTGGTGGCAAGAGAGGAGGAGCTCCTCTGTGATAAATATTGTTACATCTGTTTGATACAGACAATCTCAATCCGTAATATGTGGACATGACTTGGTGAATATGGGAACTTCTCGTAACTTGCCAACGGTACGCATTGCAGTTTAAAACACGCATAATCTTCACTTTGCCTGCCAGCCATGTTGACTAAACATGCAAACACCACCTATTGTTCACCAGCCTTTGTTGCCAGTCCCCACCACCGTCATATCTACCACAGAGCCACCTCCACCACTGCCTCGTGTCAACCTCATTCACAGTAAAACCCACTAGCACCACTTTCTTTACCACATGATCCATCTGAAAATTGTCATTTAATACATTGAAAAAGTCACCAATGCGAGATCCAACTAACATGAAAACATGATCTTAGCCCAAAGAAAACAAGACAGTCAAAATTCTTGCAATGGATTACCAAAAGAAAGTATTAAAGCATTATTGTTCCAGTAACTTTGTTATGACTATTTGTTGCCTTCTTTATTCGCACAAATGAATTCACTTTAATCTGTAGATGTATTTTAGAAACTGAAATAACAAAAAGCCTGTTGCCACATGTTTATTATACCCAAAATTAACAGAAAAATATAAACTACTTATACTTCCGTCCTAGGTTTATTAGTATATACTAGTATATACTTATTAATCTTAAATTGTATGTAGAGTATGGATGGTTAATTTCTTTCTCAAAAGAAATTTACGATCTGTTCCTAAAGTGACTGTTTGACCCGTGACTGTTTTGACCTACACTTGTTTGTGACCCGTTACCGAGTTTTATTGATTAGACCATTTTTGTATATTTACATTCGTGTTAGGTTGTTACGTTCATTATAGAAATGTCAAAAAGGGCGGATCTGTGTAATGGGTCAAAACATGCTGGGTTCAAAATGGTATCAGCTGGTTTACCCGCATTTTATTTTTGTTTCTATGAAAAAACCCACCAATATATAAATTTAATTGTAAGATTTACAAAGTTACAATTATCACCTAAAGTAATAAGCTTTAGTACAAAATTATTGTAACTTGTTCTAATAACTTTTATAGAACAAGCTTTAATTTGTTTCATTTTCTTAATGTTTCCACACTAAACTTTTTGCATTTAATAAAAAAGTATATACAAATTCTCATCACAAAGTTATTAGGAACTGATAGATTCGATTATGTGGTTCCAGTGTGTACTAGAAAAGAAAATCAATCCCATACAGGGCTCCGCTATATAACAAAACCTCTTGTAGTCACACCTGTTGTTGCCATCTTTTTGCAAGGTTTTTGACTTTTTCTTCTATTTCTACCAAGTATTAGTTCTGGCATTGGTCGGTTTCTTTTATGGTGGTAGTGACAGGTTTTCAATGGACTGTATGTGGGTTTTTGGTAGAGTTGGTTGCTGAGAATTGGCAGTGGTGGAGGCAGCAATTGATGGTGATGGTGACTGGTGGCAACAATAGCCAGTAGACGATGAGAGGCTCTTTTTTGCGTATTTCAGTCTGTGGGCGGTAACTTCAGGTCATATATCAAGACTGACATAACTGTTTTTAGGCTAACACAACCACTTTTTAGGCTGACCATGCGCAATATATGAGCACCTTTTATTATCACCCAGTTGGCCTGTTCTTTGCTCTAGGCCTCCCACAGATGACCCATAAACTACGAAAAATGCCACCCACTGCAATTATGACATGTTGGATTGAGATTGCCAGTTATAGTTCAAAAGATACGTGTTAAGACTGTTAGGTATTTGAAGCAGTAGGCTTTAATATTCATTACAAACACGCATTAAAGTATTCGAGTTTCCATGGATTGTATCTCAAGTGAGATTTGTATGTGTGATACCGGAGACCTCTATCCTTTGATAAACTGTCATCGTCCCTCAAGTGCAGGTGTATTCTTCCTGTCCAAAGAAAGAATAACTCACCTACTATCGGAACTGATTGATAGTTTGGACTTTGGGTTACTCGGGTTGGTTTCGGGTTAAACATGATGATGAAAATCAAAAGCAACTTGGATTGTTTCCGTGTTACCAGAAGTCAGAAGAATGACAACACCCCAACATGAGCCCAACAGCTCTAATTTTGTGGAGCTACAGTATTTTTTTGAAACATTAATTTGTGATTGTGCAACTTGACATGTATACCGTGAAAATGTGGTGCTCAAGGTGGTTTTAAGTTCTGAAGTAAACCAGCACACCAAGCCGATTCCTATTCTGTTGAATCAGTTTACCCCGGATAACGTGAAACCGAGGGGGTTCCGGGGTGCACGAGAACCTCAATAGATTGATTTTGCTCGAGTAATTTAAAATTACGTCATAAAATGAACATGATTCTTAAATTTTGGGTTACGATTGTTGATAACTTTTCGTAAAATGAACCTGATGATTCTTGGTCCTGTCCGTTACAGATATACAAACATATAAGTTGCATGCCTATTAGATAAAAGATAACACAGACAAACTTCACAAGACTTGAGACTACAAAGGCTAAAGCTACATTTATTTTAGCTAGGTAAGCACCAACTCTTAACATATATCCTATCCGGTGCCAGTGACAGCAGGGTCGGGTCTATCACGACGTCCTTGCTCTTGAGCTTCAAGAGTGGCCGAGACACATTCACCGAAAACCGGGCCGCCACGACCAGCACAATCCTCGACTTTGTCTTGTAATTTGTCAATTTGAACCTTACCCTCGTCATCTCTTGCATGAATATCCATTCGACTCTTGTTCTCTCCTCCTTGTACTGAATGGTATGTCGTCGCTGTCGTGTCTCCTGGTGGTAAAGTTCCTTGAGCTCCCGACATGATTTAGATTTTCAGTGATGTAATATTATGGTTTTTGTTCTGGATTATGTTTTTGTGTAGTATGGTATGGTATTCTTATAGTAAGAAGATGTTAAGGATATGCGTCAAGCCTAGATTGCCACGTTTGGCCTATATGGTGTCCTCGTGGAAGGACATTGTACACGTGGTTACTCGTCATGTGTCTGCCTTTTGAGTCTTGACTATTGGTTTTGGTTTCTTCACGTACACCGTCATTCGTTAAATGAGGTAGACCTTTAAGAGGTTTATGTCGTTGTCAAAAAATCAATCCATTTATGAACTCTTTCATATTATAAATATATTTTCATTCAAATTAAACTACAAGGTAAACTTTATATATCATAAGCAACAATGTTACATTTTCAAGATTTTTCTAACTTGTGCCTATTAGGTACTTGTTTAGTTATATAAGTAATGTTAGAGTTAATTTATATCAAAATAATGATTAATTACAGTAATTTTATTAATTAATAAATATTTATTAAATGCATTTTTCGATTTAAAATGAAATTTTGCCTTCATTGACTGCGCTCAATCGTGTGCCTAGTGGGCACACATTAACAAAACCTTAAATTTAAAATGAGTGATCACTATAATTTAAACATTCTTAAACCTTTTCATCTTTTATAAACCTTTTCATAAATCATTATAGTAAATGCTCTTCAAATCAAAATAGAATTCATTGGTTTAATGATTTGGTGTCTTTCTCAATAAGTATCAAACATTACATAATACAAGTGGAATAGTGTAGAGGTCATCTAAATGGGTCAAGCCTGTCCATACAATCGGATTAACTATTTAAACCAACACTGCCCGCAATTGGAGAGAGAAGAGACCGAACGCTAAACTGGTACGAAACTCTTTAAACAAAACCAAAGGCAACCCATTAGTTAATATATCATCACGCTGATAATGCAATGGTACATAAGGAACCTGAACTTGTCCTTTCGCAATTATGTTATGAATAAAATGAAAATCAATCTCAATGTATTTTCTCCGTTCATGTTGAATATGAATGGCAGTCAAATATATAGTGCTAACATATTCACAGTAGACGAGGTTAACAGAAAACAATGGTGTATGTAACTCACGAAAACGATTTCGTACCCAAACATTTTCAGCAACTTCAATTGCGACACTGCAATAATCGGCTTCAACACTTGACCGTGAAAGTGTGTACTACTGACTCTTAGACAACCAGTAGATTATTATCAAAGAAAACAAAGTAACCGGAGGTAGAACAACGTGTAGCAAGACAACCGGCCCATTCCGCATTTGAATAAGCAATAAGAGATGTAGTGAAGGAAGAATATAACTGTAATCCGGTTTGAAAAAGTACACAGAAGAAGAGGCAAGCACAAGTACTGCTGATCTAATCAAGATGTAGAAAAGTCCAAAGAGCCAATACATGAACCCAACATAAGAAACGAGAAGAATTTGAAAGCCATAAATTAACAAGAAATATTTGGCGTAGCACTACGCTTTGACCCCTACAATGATCCTATTTTGTCACAAGTACAACAACGTGTAGACGACCAAACTACAAACTGAGAGTTTAATCAGTTGTGCCTTAGCACGTTTCACAATATATATAGTCCATTTCAACAATAGAAGTATGTTTTGATTATGTATAACTAATTGCGTACAGTGATACTTGAAATGTGTATTTAACTCTACTTTTACTTTTGCTTTGTATAGGTTACTGGTAAATTAATACGGAGTAAAGTTACGTTGGTAGAATGATAATCAATGAACAATGAAACGATAAAAGTGGCGAAACAAACTTTGTACTGTTCTTTTAAGAAAACAAATACTAGAATCTTGTTCCTTGAAGCCTAAATTTTCTATCGAAAAATTATACTCTTATGTTAAAAGAGATGGAAAATGATAATTATAGTTTGACTTCTATAAAATCAGCAAAAAAAGCCTTGTATTGTAGTTTCCCATTACCTTTCCTCAAAAAATTATTATTCCAAAATTCCATGTTCTCTATATAACATAGTTCAGCGTTTTGACATTCCCAGGCAAGAAAAATCGAAAATTACTCTCATGATAGGTAACTTAGCCTCTGCTCGAGAAAAATGCCTCTAGGCGTCACACTTCATCGCGAGCTATCCACGGCTTCTTGATCAAATCCATTAGTGAGCTTAGACAGCAACTGGTTCAGCAACTGCACTAGAAACGTCGCTTGTAACCTGCAAAAACAGAACAAAAGAATCTCAATTGTTTCTTAATGTTGCGATCCCATAATTATATCGCCAAAACCTGCGATTTGATAAAGGTCCGTGTTAGAGAAAATTGTTTGTTGGGAGCATGTGGTCTTATTGTTATACCATTGTAAAACGAGAGAGAATTTCAGTTGAGGAACTAAGGAGGTTTTCCCCCTTACCTGCAATTAGTACATGAAAAGGTAAGGTTTGTCGACCTAGAAAACGGACTGACGAGAACGGGTAATTTTGGGTTGACCACAAACAATATTTTGACCTTTTGATTTTAATAACTAAAAATTATTAATTTATCAAATATGAATATGTGAAGTATATTTTAGATATACTAATCCAATTGGCCAGACCATGATTCATGAGGTTGTAAATTATACGCTTTTTATAGAAATACTCCGGGTCAATTTCAACACATTTGAGTGGTTCAACATTTAACCAAGTATTTAAGGTTCACCCATGTGACTAGCTAAAGGCGAAGCATAACCTTAATGAACCCACTTCTAGGTATATGGATAAAGAAATGCCACCTGCATAATTTTTATATGGTCAATAGAGTTGGGTTGACGGACTCACATGGGAGCCGGTGTGGCACGGGCCACACCCGATTTTAGGTCACAAAGTGTAAATTTTTTATAAAATATGTGTTATCAGGGCACATGCAACCCCTATTTTTACATAATAAATTCTTTATTTAAGGCAACTTTAGCACTAATAATTACGTTTTTACGTAACAAAAATTGTGCAACACCCTTTAAAAAATCCTGGGTCCGTCTTTGTGTCTCTCTAGTTTCATTTAAAATAGTTTTCGACCCAAACTACTCTATTTAAAAGGCGAAGAGATTACCTTCGCTGATTTGAATAGTTCATCGATCACTTCAGACAAGGTTGGATGAGCATGAACAGCATATTTGATATCCTGTATGGATTTGTATGTTAGCAAATAATGCACAACATAAAATTTCCAAAAACTTCTATGCCAGGGAGCATAAGAGATTCGTATCTGAATTTATGTCTTTGACAAATTTGTGAATGCTAGTACAAACTAACAAAGTGACTATTTACGCAATCGTTGAAACATAAAGGTAATTTAGGAGCATAAAAGTTTTCAAAAGGAGTTCTTTACGCTGCAGATTATTATTTCCAAAATAGAAAAGAGGGAAGTATTTTAGCACATGATAGAATAGAAAAGGGACTAAAATGCAAAAGCTGTTGGTCATTCAATAAATTTGAAGAAAGAAAATTATTATCCCCAAATCGATGTTCAAAAACATGTAACTTTGTATTTTCTGCTGAATGAAATATTATAATTTCGAGCTGGGATCATTACTTGCTAGTATATATATTAGTTGAGTTATAAAAGATGATTTTGCTATATCTCACATAGTAGCATGGCTAAATTACAGGCACCTATTGAGTGGGTAAAATATCATGTCAAAAGATGCAGCTTTTGAACACGTGTCAGACCACGTTGATCCACCAACGTTTTTTTTTTCCGTTTTATATAAATGGTTATTGTATTAATTATAAATGCAAAAACTTCACCATTAAAATGATTATAATATAACGATTCAGGAGTTTATAAGCTTTGTAACACCCAAACCAACCAATTTTCAGGTAAAGGATAGAACTGGTAAGATTGAATCCAACACCAATGGTAAAATGCAAACCTGTATACGTGTTCCTAAAGCGATAGCATTCGATGCTTCGTGGATGAGGTCTGCAGCGTGCATACCAAATATATGAACCCCAAGGATCTCTCCGTTATCAGGCCTATAGATCATCTGCAGGAAAAGCAAACAACTTGAGCAATATGTAATCATTAACAGAAAGGCGCAAATTTTGTAGCAATGTGTAATCCCTGACTCAAAAAATTCCCTTTGAGGTCACAAATGAGTAACCTTACCATAACAAGGGAAATCAAATTCGGGAGAAATGTTTCTAAAATCTGTTTCAAAGCGCATAATTACCTTAGCAATTCCATCTCCTTCATTTTCAGCAAGGGCTTTGGTGTTAGCCTTGAAGCTAGTTTTAGCAATACTGATTTCAAATCCTTCCTTCTCAGCCTTTTCTCTGGCTTGGGGCTGCAAGTTTACGGGGAAGAAACAGTCAGAAAAAGCTTTCTCACTAAATAAAATATCATATCACATTATTGTAGATAGGTAGAATATATGTCCGCATAAGAACTCTATTCAAACTCGAAGGATGATCATTTTATCTGCCTTTTAAAAAAGACTTTTCGTTACCCATTTAGACCGTGATTCATTTTAATAGGTTAACCTGTAACATACTTCCAATTTTCCAAACATGATTGATTTACGTTTTTTCTAACACACAAATTAGTTGAATTTAATTCCTGCATGATTAGTTTAGAAAACATAGGGAATTAAAGAAGAACTATGAAAACCGGAAAAGAACATACCTCTGTTAACCCTACCATGCTGATTTCAGGATGGGTAAAACATGCAGCTGGGATGCTGAGATGATTAAGAACATGGTCTTTCCCAGACACTTGCTCGACAACTATGTAAAAACAACAATTTCCAAGTCAGATGGGTAACAATAGTACAATACAACCAATGAAAAGTAAACAAAAGGGTCACCTGAAATTCCCTGGGCACTTGCTGCATGAGCAAGCATCATTTTTCCATTAGCATCACCAATGCAATACAAGTGAGGGACCTAATCAACAAACTTATGTCAATGAAACCCAGATGTGGAGTATGATTAAATGCTGAAGGAGAAACAGAGATTGTGAAGTACCAATTCTCCCTTTGAGTCAATAACACGCATGCGTTCATCAACTGGAATAAAACCACGTTGTGTTTCCACATTGACCTATAATAAGGGAACCAATTAGCATTCTTTAATGACTGATTTTACTCATTACTCATTAGAGCCTTAAAGGTAGTGGTGTATTAATAGGTTCATTTACATTTTCCAAACCAAGCCCTTGTGTAAATGGAGCCCTTCCTGTTGCAATGAGAGCAGCATCTACCTGTAGCAAATAGCAAAGCACAAAGCTAAGATGCAATAAATTAGGTAGTAGCTACTACGATACAATTTTATAAAATGTGACAAAATAACTTTGAGTTGAGCATGGTGATATCCACCTCTAATGTATCTTTTGGTTCCTTTGTCTTGGCATCAATAAGCTCAATCCTCACAGGGTTGCCGTCCTTTGCTGGAGTGATCTGTCAATAATAAAGGAGATCTTAACATAAATTGAATGTTGATGCATTGATGTCATGTACTCATGTCAAGCCCAACAGAAAAGGGATCAGGCAAGAACCTTTGTGGCAAATACACCAGTATGATAGTCAATCTTTCGAGGATTTATGAGAACCCTTTGAGCCAATTTTCCAATTTCAGGGTCAAATCCAGGCATCAACTGATCTAAAGCTTCTACAAACGTCACCTGTGAGATGATGAGAATCGTCATCATTTAATTGTACATTAGTTTATTTTATGCATACAGAAAATCTAATAACTGGTACATGTCTTGATGTATAAATACATGTATCTGTCTATGCAAAAGCTCATAACAAAACACCCTGTAATCTTAACCTTGACGACCTAAAGTCCTGGATTATATATCATTACTGAAAAGGCTCAATTGCATTGAACAACACATACATATAATGCAAAACACAAACGTGTCCATATATTTAACACATTAGTCTTGTTTCTCTTTGTGTTCAATTGATTATGAATTAGTAGTAATAAACGGTTTTCATTGTATGGGGTTTAAACTGTACCATAGAAGAAAAAAAAAAAGAAAGAAAAAAGAAAAAAAAAAAAAAAAAAAAAAAAAAAAAAAAAAAGAAGAAAAAGAAGAATGCTTGAAAGTAATTTTATTTTATAAGATATGCAAAAAAGGATTAGCAATGCTCACCTCACTTCCAAGTGCTGTATAAACATCACTGAATTCAAGACCAATGTAACCACTTCCAACAATAACTATCCACTCTGGTACAGTCTCTAGTTTCAGCGCATGATCACTGGTTATTACGGTCTTACCTGCAGAGTGCAGGGAGCTAATCAGTAACCAGTTATGAAGGTATTTAAACAATTATTTTCAGCAAAAGATGCAAATGGTCTTGCAAATAGGAAGGCTAAGTACATAAAAGTAAAGTAAAGTAACTCCCAATACTGTCTTCCACGGGTTATGGGCCCCAATACCGTCTTCCACGGTATATGGGGGAGGTTGAAATGTAGATAGTCTTACCCCTACCTAAGGATAGAGAGGCTACTTCCGGTTCCACCTAAGGTGGAAAGGACCTCCGGCCTTTTTGTAGGGAGTGAGGATCGAACCCTTGGCCTCTAGGTTAAGAGGCAAGGGGTTTTGCAACTGATCCAACCCTACTATGTTAAGGCTAAGTACATACAAATTGACAAAATATATTTGAATGAAACAGAATTGTATCAAGTAAATCAACAGATTACTTGTTTGTACTTGCAATCAACATCTTAGAATAATGGAGAAATTTACTAAAAAGTAGCCATGACCCAACTAGTTAATGAACTACTCATTCAATTTCCATAATTGTAGCAGCTTCTTTCAATATAAGATAATCACTGAAAGTCGAGATGACCTTGAACTCTCGAAGGCTTTCAAAATCAGAATATTCATTGAATACTTCCTCTATAATTATTTGTCTTCTAACGTTTTCCGGTATATATTTTTCCCTTTAGCTAAAACGTTATTGTAGCTCATTTCTCAACTAGAAGGTTTTGACGAGGCGAAATGGACTGACAACCGATACACAATCACTTACCATCAACTTCAACTCCCTTAGGGACAAATGGTACTGATCCGGTCGCTATAATTATGTCTTTTGCAGTAATAACAGTCTGACTGTCCCCAGCCTTTCCAAATTTCACCTTTTGTGGACCCTGCATATATATATTCATAACAAATTGAACTTAAGGTGTTTATAATTAATGAGAACAAGGTTTGTGGGACCACTGATCTATTACAGGGACATACCACAACAGAGCCAACACCTGTCAATATGTCCACACCAAGAGATTTCAAAGAATTGGTTAAATTATTTCGAATTTTGGTGGCAAGATTTTCGGCGTGATCAGCTACCCCCTGTCTGTCATACCCAGCA
Organism: Artemisia argyi; assembly: GCA_030686995.1. NCBI lineage: Eukaryota > Viridiplantae > Streptophyta > Magnoliopsida > Asterales > Asteraceae > Artemisia > Artemisia argyi. Next base: position 113,882,751 of record CM060705.1, on the reverse strand, counting down.
GCTGCAACCTGCCAGTATAAATTATTATAGTTTAGTACATTCTAGTCAAAGGGCCGGGAAAGAGAGGGATTTTGTGAAATGGATCTTGAGTTTGATCCCAACTGTGCGGTCCTTGAGGAAGGGTTTGCATCAGGTCCAAAATAGACTCTTGGTTAGGGTTGCCCGACAAACCAACCCTTTTGTGAAGATTGTTTTAGGTTACATTTACAGTATGAGAAAAAGGGGACACATAGTAGTAGAATAAATATATCCATAACCCTAAAAAGCGGTGCAAACAACAATCTGGTAATAAACTATTCCGACATAAGTTTGTTACTTTTTTGTTCTAACATGTATATGCAATTTTTGTGACATGATTTCATTTAAATTGGGACCTTGCTTACTTAATAACTTTAGTCTGGTAGTAAACCAAAGAACAACTGCATGGCTAATGACAAATATACCACACGCAGTAAGAAATAACTCAATAAGAATGAGTCTGGCTTGCTATATTTGACCTTCTTTTGAGATAAAATACTAAACTTCAATATGCTATGCTCCTGTTCTTTTACAAGATTATAATGTATAGTGATGTCACCATTTTAAAAAACCGTGTAAAAAAAGTAAACAGGGCCTTAAGAATGAGTCTGGCTTGCTATATTTGACTTTCTGTTGAGGTAAAATGCTTAACTTCAAGATGCTATACTCTTGGTCCATATACATGATGATCTCCTATCATTTATTTTATAACGGAAAGACGTTCAGTGCACACAACATGATCTTGGTCAAAGTAGTATCACCTTTATAAAAAGAAAATTCCTGATATACTCTGCTTCACTAAAGATAAAGCTTTAGTTGATGCTAAACTCGAAAAGGTCTGGGAGACTATAGAGATACAAATGAAAAATAATCGCAGAACTAAACAAAGAGCTTTTTGTTGAACACTGGAGATACCCAAAGGAAACATAAGAGCCCAAATATCTAATTTAAACAGGCACGTATGGATGGAGATATGTATAGATGCTACAATTACAAAATTTTTTTCTTCTACTAAGCAAAAGATATACCTGTAAACCAAAAGACTTCATATGGTGTTCATTCTGAAGCTCTCGCATGCGACCACTGACAGCAAGAAGCGCTTTGGAAGGAACACAGCCACGGTTAACGCATGTTCCACCTACCACATCACCTTCAATAATAGCTGTTTTCAGACCCTACAGAGAACAATTTCAATTTTAACGATACGTTAATGCAGGTTTGCAGGAGGAGCAAAATACAACTTAATCTCACAATATCTAACCGCACATAAATTGCATTACTAATATTTATTTATTGCTGATGTGGCAGCCATATATGCAGTCACATCAACATCAAGTCACCCGCTAAGAGAGCTAGGTGCATATGGGTCCCATAAGTCATCACCAAAAATACCCCAAGTCACTCACAAAAAAATAAAACGAAATAAAATAAAAAACCCAACAGGGCCTGTGAATGGGCCGGTGAAGGGACGAATGGCGAGTAATTGGCATGCAAGCCGGTGCGAAACGGCGGCGCCATCGGGAAAAAAACCCAATGGCGTGCCATTCAACATCTACACCGTGCACTCTAATTGAAGGGCAAATGACAAAAAAATCATCGAACTTGACACGTTTTGTGATTGTGTGTAGCCAATTATTTTTTTTCGTGTAATGAACTTTCAACTTTTGATCATTGTGTGTATTTTGTGACCATTTTACCCTTAATTTTTTCAAATTTCGAAGGGTAAAATGGTCATTTTACATGGCAGAATAGTCACAAAATTAGCTACACACAATCACAAAAAGTGTCAAGTTCGATGCATTTTTTTGTCATTTGCCCCTAATTGAACTACAAGTTTGGTACTACATACACAAGAAAGTTGTAATTATAATACGAGTATACAATGTGTAAAATGTATTCTACTTTAGGTCAATTGCTATTTTACATTTGTACCATAAAAACTTTCTTCGGTAACATTTTATTTTTTGCTCAAGTGCCATGTCAGCATCAGATCACTCGTGATAGCAGCATGTTACAAGTTCATTGCAGAGAAAATTAAGTTTAATTAACAAATTAATAAACCAAACGTAACTAATTGAAGTTAGTATTAAGAAACTTATATCTATACTAAATTATAATGCATTTGGGACTATTCTATAATTAGAAAGGCTTAAAATTAGACTTTTTTTCTTGCTTATTACGGAAATATTTCGAAATTAATTTGTTAGGAAGCAAGTTGGTTAGGAAGTTTGTTAGGTTGTTGAAACTAAAATTATTTGGCTTAACCATCTCTAATATCTCTACTACCAAATAAGGCAAAATATAAACACACGGTACCCGCCGTTCTAGTAATTAGCAATAAGTAGTGCAACCTTTTCAACAGCATGAAGAGCAGCACCATGACCACCAACACCAGCTCCAATTATCACCAAATCGTAATCATAACCTTTCGTTGTCGCTCCATTACCGTTACCATTCAAAGAAGCCGCAATCGTCTTCAAACATAATCGAGATGCATTGTTAGAAGAAGAAGAAGAAGACTTACATCCATTGAACAAAGCCTCTCTTCTCAAACCACAAAACCGTAGCTGATTCGGAGCGATGGCAGTTGAGTTGGTGGGGCCCGCGTTAGATCGGACGGTTGCTGTGAATTGTGAAGAAGATGAAGAGAGTGAGAGTGATTGCATTTTGAATTTGATTGATGGAAATGATGGGGTTGGGTTTAACAGATGAAGAAAAATGAATGGAATGTGTGTATGTATATATTGAAATGAAGTGAGAGGGAGGGAGCTTAGAGAGTTCCGCTCAAATGAAAAAGAAAGGGCGGAGTTAACCAAGGAGGAGACTCACTGCTTTGCTGTTTCTTTATTTTTCAAAAATAGTTGGGGAAGTTGAACCATGTGTCAACTCATGTTGCTTTCTTCATTACATTTAATACCTTACATAGTTAATTAATTAAAAATAGAAGTATAAAATAAAAAACATAAACATTACATAAATAACTAAAAACGTAAGCAAAAATGATAGATTCCACCTCGTCTTGCCGCCTCGACCCAGGGGTTGTTGTTCCAGTCAAGTAATCAGTAGGCTGTAGATAGAAAATTTCGTCTTTTTGGCTTTACTCCATTTCTCGGATTCTCAACTCTTGTTCCTTTAGTTACAACTCCTTCTTTCTGATCTCCCAAAATGCTTCAACATTCTATGACTTTTTCGCGTTGTACGGTTGGTATAATATCAAATAAGTGGGAATGAGCTACTGTGAGAAATATTGAGTATATACCCATTTCAGTAGTCGACGTATCCTACAATGGGATGGATCTTTTTGTTTGAACCCGTGGATCTGTTGTTGTATAAGTGGTAGAACCCAAAGTAACAAAAGTGGGTATAACAAATTGGTTTTAGACAGATGGATCCCTTGGGTGGGATTCGTGGATCCGTTTAAGGTTGGTCATGTTTTTGTTGTTGGCTTTTGAGTTGAATGAGAAAAGTTTACATATGTTGTAGATTTTCCAATGTTTGGATGTTCAGTTATGACCATTAACGATTGCATAGCAAGTTAATTTGCGTAAAAAGTTTTGGATGAAAATTTCTAAGTTGTCAACCCTACTTCGTTGTATATATTATTTTACAACTAAAGTTTGGAACACACCCATTGAACACGTAGATGCAATATGTCATTAATTTTACAAACGTGAATTGTGAAGCAAATTCATATCTTTAGGTCATTTTAGTAAAGGACACAATTACTTTCATGTTCAAACGAGTGTTATTAAACTTGTGATTTAGGATAATATCTTGGGTCATAATTTTGAGTTATGGTTTGATAGATCCGTGGAGCTAAGAAAATACTTTTATGATTTCATGTTCATACTCAAAACGGTAATTGGACTGATTGTGAAGTCAACATAATTTGAATAATGCATTGACTTCATACTTAAAATCCACTTAAACCCTAAAGTTTACTCTTTAAAATAAAGCAAATTAAAGATTATAGAATGTGTTCTATTAATCCTAATCTTAGTCTAAGGTAGTTATAGGGTTCACGTTTTAGTGGTTTAGTTAGAATGCCGACTATATTGTCTTCCGAGGTGACCTTTTCAATGGAGATATTTCCTATTTGAACATTGTCACAAAGGAAATGGTGACGCAATTCTATGTGTTTGGTGTAGGAATGTTGAACAGGGTTTTAACTTAGGTCGATGGCACCAAAAGCAATGACTCCAGCTGCCATCCCGAAATTGGTCACTGATAGTGTAGCCGTAACAATTGTGGAACACATAGTGACTTGTGCTAATGCTAGTGGAACTGCCGGAGGGAGCAACACAACTGAACCACACAAATGCTACTACAAACAATTCAAGAGTTGCACCCCCACAAACTTTAAAGGAACAGAAGGAGCATTTGGCTTGACCTGATGGTTTGAGAAAAAAGAGTCTATATTCCTTCTTAGCAACTGTTCTGAAGACTGCAAAGTCAAGTATGCTACGGACACACTCATGGATGACGTTCTGTCATGGTGGAACTCTTTTGCTCAACCAATCGGAATTGAAAAAGCCTACGAGACCACGTGGGCTGAATTCAAGAAACTACTGATCAAGAAATACTGCCCTCGTAGTGAAGTAAAGAAATTTGATTGAGATTATTATAATCTAGTCTTGAAGGGTAATGACCTCAAGACCTATGTTCGTAGGTTTCAAGAGTTGGCGGTACTATGCCCCGCCATGGTTCCGAATGATGAAAAGCTACTTGAGTGTTTTATTGGAGCGCTACCACCTAGTATTGAAGGAAATGTAACATATTTTGACCTAAAGACTCTTGACGAGGCCATCAGGATCTCATAGAGACTCATGGATGAAGTTGTGAAGGCTGGGACTGCCCAAGATATCAACAAAAATCATAACAACAACAAAAGGAAGTGGGAAGACAACCGGGTGAATAATCATACTCAACAGCCCATCAGAGGACAAAAAGTAGATAGAACTTATGCTGCTATTATCCCAACTGAAGGAAGGGGTTATGCTGGGAAGAAACTGATGTGCAACCAATGCAAGCTGCATCGCACTAGCTAATGCCCTGTTAAGTGCATATATTGTTAGAAGTTGGTCCATAAAACCAGGGACTATAGGAACCCTACAAACCAAAGGAACCAGGGAAACTGTTTCTAGTGTGGAACCCTAAGGCATTTCAAGAAGGATTACCCCAAAATGGAAAATCAGGATGGGGGAAAAGCTCGAGGGAGAGCATATATGTTAGGAGGAGGAGAAGCTCACCATGACCTTAACAACGCTATGAACTAATGATGTTTAGAAATTAGCAATAGTACTTCCTCATGCACTTCGTTGTACTTGTGTATGTTTATACCTAGTTACAGGATTTTTATGACTTAAGACTAACTACTGTTCAATAAACAACTCGTTGTGATAATTTCCATCTATTGTACTTTCTATCTTCGACTTCTATATTATAAAATAATTTGACAATTATGATGTAATCTTATAAACTAATAACTAAACCGAACATTACATTATCATCCTACAATTATACATAGCCTGATTACCTATGTCTAATTCTGGAAAGATCATGTTATACTAGGAGCAGTTACTTGTAAATTTTGTAACAAGCGACTATTCATATGATTACGCACACCAATAAAGCAAACCCTTACCATATCCATAACACGTAAAACCAAGTTACACTACATCACGAGTTATCCTAGAAACCGTTCATCACAAGTACTCTCATCTTCTCTCAAACACACCGTCAGCAGATAACACCTACAAAACTTCAGGACGAAGTTCCCTTAAGGGGTATGGACTGTACCCTTTCTCAAAATTATGATGTCATTATTTTATTTATTACGTCATTTAATATTTCATTCTAAGTAAATTTACCTTTACGAGAAACTGGAATAGTTAAATTGCGTACGAAGATAAATGCACACTCAACACATAACCAACCCTAGACTATTATTAGTCTACATGATTTTATGTAAGTAATTTCATTTTGTAAATATTTTACGAGTTACATTTCCATTTTTCCATTTTTATGGAAACCTTGAACGACTTAATATTAATTATTTTTACAAGTTTCATATTTTTACAATACCCAGTTTTAAGTTTCGTGATTTAACGACTTAATATTATTAATTACCTGATGAGGCGAAAAATGAACCGTTTTTAGGGGGTCATTTAAGCCCGGAATTGAATTTATTTGATCAAATATGCCCTAAATCGTTCCTTTTGTGATTTTAGGTACTTTGGGAGTGAATTCTGGAAAAGGAAGCATTTTGGACGTTTTTGGAGCATAAAAGTGAAGAAAACGGCAAAGACTTAATTTTCCATGCTGAGAACAGTACCTGACGGCGTCAAGAAGAAAATCCTGACGGCGTCAGGAGTAAAATCCGTGACGACCCAGTGAAAACCTGAAGGCGTCAAGAGAAGGGCGTCAAGAGTTAATTTTGTGACGGCCTGCATAAGGAATACACGTGACGGCGTCAAACCCAGATCTAGGCAGTTCGAGAAATTATTTGGCGGTGAGACGACGGCGCCAGACGTTTGTTCTTGACGCCGTCACCTCACAAAAACTATATATACTTTTCTATTTTTCATTCATTAAGAGGAACTTGTGTGGAGAATACTAGGGCCGAACTTGTGAAACCCTAGGTCGTATTTTACAGTATTTTCAAGGGTTTTTACCCCTTGAAACATTTCATGTTCAATTAAGATAAGTCCTCTTTCAATTCATTCAATATGTCTATGTGTTGTTTGAATATATCTTATGCTTGTCTTGATTTCAACATGCTAGGCTAGATCTATCATGTGTTTGCTTAGATGTAATGAAACCTAGATGTTAATTATATGTTGATTACTTGTTTATAGTTGTAATGGATGAATGATTTCAATGTTAGGCTTAAGAAAACTGGCAGATCTCCATTGTGTAACATGCTTGAACGTCTTAGGAAACATGAACCGATGTGTACTAGGTTTTATTGGTTGTATTTAATGCATGAGCAAATTCTAATGATCCCATGTTAGGAGCTTCTTAGCCGGCTCGACATAGGAGTGAAGTAGGCGCTTATAGGATTGGGGAAATAAGTACGCCACCCCATGAATGGTATTAAGGAATACAATCCATCATCCACGCAACTGTAACAAGTAATTAACATGTAAAAGATATCTAAGGAGTAGTGAAACCTAAGTAAATACAATTCTCCCATATATTGCTCACACCACTAGTATAATTTAGTTTATTTTCATTTCTAGTATTTTATTTTGATTGCATCTTAGTAATTGGGTTAGTTGACTAGCAACTAATTCCGCCCAACTCCTTCAAAACCGAGATTTTTAATTGCTTTCATAAAATATAAAAATACAAAAAGAATCATCTCTCATCTCTAGACCTAGTCTTTAGGTTTTCTAATCCTAGCGACACTATTCCTAGCTGAACGATCAATCCCCCGGTACTTGTCATTATACTATACTACATCGATCAGGTACACTGTCTGGTGGGGGTTGTAAGCTTCTCGAGATCCCTCGAGAGGTAAAGCCTGGTGCAATCCCTACGCATCAAGTTTTTGGCGCCGCAGCCTGGGGAATAGTTATTGTCTAGGTTAGTATTTCTTTTTATTAGGTCTACTTGCTAGATTCCTTTCTAGTAAGATTTTATTTTTTATTTTTAGGTTTTCTTTAGTCTATCTTATTTCTTCGTGTTTTTGTTTGTACTATTTTGGTCTTCATGGATTTAGAGAGTCGCCGTTTAGAAGTTAGCAAGAGGCTTATAGCACACAAAAGAAGGAAGAGAGAAGTCAACACATTTAAGGAATTCATTAAGCCTCTCCAAATGAAATTTGAGTTTACGGACTTCGCTCCAACCCCTGATGAATTGAGTTACCATAGATTTCTTTTACAACACCCTTGCCCCTCAAAGCATAGAAAGATACCATGGATTAGGAGGCATAACTCTAGGAACATAAAAATTCCTTGCATGATTGGATACATGTCTAGAGAGCATACATACATTGACCTAAAAGCACCCATGAATATTATGTCTAGGCTCTACTACAACTGGATAATGAATGAAAGGTTAATCCCTAGAAAAGACCCCTACAACTCTAATAGGCTATTTAATTTCGTTAGGAGGGTTAAAGGGGTACACATCTTTATAGGAAATTTTACTTATCAATGCGACTTTGTAATCCTATAAGATGTTAGAGGCATTATAGATCCACACCTAGGAGAAATAGTTCTAGGACAACCTTTTGTTGAGAAGACTAAGATGTACTATGATCATGAGAAGGGAATTGTTCAGTTTACTGATGGGATAGAAAATATTACTTTTATGATGCCTCACATGAAGAAAGAATTAAAAGGCATCAAGAATCTACAAATTGATGAGATTCGACCTTATGAGGTTAAGGAAGAGGGAATTGATGACGATGTTTATTGTGAGAGGAGGCGAACATACTATTCAGGTTGCATGAATTTAGGCCCTGAGTACAAGCGTGGTGAGAATTAGATTAGATGTTTTGAGTCAACACAAAAGTGGGAAAGGAAAACGTAGTAACCAATGATCTTGAGTCTAGCTACAAGACTCGTAAATAAAGAAAAGCGCTTCTTGGGAGGCAACCCATGCTTCGTGTGATTTTTATTTTGATTGTTATTTGTTTCCGTATGCATGCTTTATTTTTATTGTTGGTAGATCATGTTTCAAAACTAAAATAGTGAAAATACTTTATTTTGTTGTTTGGCTTAGTCTTAACTTCATCCAAAGGTATTTCGCAAAAGATAAGTGAAAGGGGAAACCCCAAATATGTTTTTAAGAAACAAAACCGATCATGATTCTCCACAATATTAAGTGAACATGTATATTCGTATTTGTTAGAGTCAAATGCTTGTATCGAGTCATAATGATGTTTTGCAGGATTTTCCAGGAAGTAGGACGAAGTTTTTCCAGAAATTTTCTGGAAACTTAACATAAGAATTTCTGCAGGTCACTTCTGACGGCGTCACGAGTTTACTCTTGACGGCGTCACGTGTAAAAATCTGGAAATTTTACCAGTTTTGTTTTTCTAACGGAGTCTTAAAGTTTTGGTTGAATCATTAGTTTTATAATCTCCAGGAAATCTGAAAACATCATTCCACAAGCATTATATCTTATTTTGTTTTCTAGGATTTGTTAGCATATATTGATTGCCGCCGATTTTATGCGAGGTTGCCTTGTCTGTTTTCTCAGGTTTTACAGGTTATGTATGACAAGAAGATGATTTATATTCTGGAAGGGAAGCTTTGATTGTTCATTTTCTTGGAGGAAGATCTAACCTGGCCACCTTATTATCCATACCGAGCGAATCAGGGAAGTATTTGATTTCATTCTTTTTACTTATTTCACTTTTACATTCTTTACTTGAACATTGGGGACAATGTTCATCCTAAGTGTAAGGGGAGGGTAAAATGATGATACCTTACAGATACACTTTCGCTTGAGTTTGTTTGTTTGATAGTAGATGTGTAATAAAACTATGAGAAATACTTGTTAGTGTAATTTTAGCGCCAAATTTAAAATTTTTTACAACATTTAGGAGTGAAACTTTAGCCATAGCAAGCGTCTCATGGATAGGAGATTGTATGACTAGCACAAAACCGTACTATTCAGAAAAATTTTCCACCCAAATATGTGAGGTTCGCCTTTGGATTTGATAGGAAAAGCATTTACTATTAGTGTTTATGAGTGTACCGGTAGCATTTAGATTCTAGAACTTGCGTTAGTGATGCATCCCGAGACCGCTAGTGAGACTACATTCGTGTAGTAGGATTTCTTTTATTAGGTCTACTTGTAAAACAAGATAATATCAAAAACTACCAAGTCATCACACCACCTTATGGTAGTCGACATTTTTGGTTAATCACCAAGCCAAGTGGCTTGGTGATAAGTTACTTCCTAATATGCATACATGTGTTTTACTTACTTGACTAAGTAATGAAAATATCCGAAACTCCTAACATCCTCATATAAGCCCTATATGGCGGTTTTGTTGAGCCACCAAGCCACTTGGATTGGTGAAAATAGATCTAGCTCTAGATTGTTACAAGTGTTTTTAGTTACTTAGTGATGAGATCAAATAAGTACATATTATTGGCATCATTTATCATATTTAATTGACTTGTTTTATATGAGAATTGATACTTAATTGTTTACTTTAGTAATTCTCAGGTAAAAACAAGCAATTGGTGAAAGTTGATGATTTTGGACGAATTATGGAGCTAAATGATCAAGATGGAAAAGTCTACTGAAATCCAGGAGATGCGCCGTATCATTCTCTACAGATACGCCGCAACATCATACTTAGATGAATTCGAAGACCATTGCCTGACTTTGAAGAATGCGCCGCATCTTATTACAACATGCGCCGCATATGAAACTTTGGTCAATGAAGGATAACCAACTTGTTCCACTCCAAATATGCCGCATCTCATTTACAACATGCGGCGTATCAGCTAAAAACTTCACTAGAAACTATCCAAGACGTTAAAGGACATGCGCTGCATAGAGAAACAAGTTACGTTGCATCTGAAGGCGGTGTACGAATATTCCAGACTATAATAATCTTGGACCCCACGCGAAGTTAAGTAGATGCGCCGCATCTATCATCAAGACGCGCCACATCGATCCGTCAGATAGAAGCTATAAATACCCCAAGACATATACGAATTTTGGGTGTAAGAAAACCCTAAGGAGACGACTCCAGTCGAAGAAGCATCACAAGACACGCCCCGAATAGAGATTTTAGAGCCGTAAGAAGGTCATGCATGTGTATAATTCATTAAGTAGTTTTGTTTTATTGTATTAGTAAGATTTAATCCATCAGGATTGATGGGCTTGTAGCCACCATATTGCTCCCCTTAAAATTGCTTTCCCATCGATTAAAGTTTATATGATATTTTTTTTGGTGACTTGTGATAATGTACCCTCCGAACAGGTCGAAGGACTCCCCTTCGGTCCTGCTCGAAACCAACATAATCGCAGGCTCTAGCTAGCCTCCTAACACTTTCATTGGCGTAAAAATAGTCACCAATGACCTAGTTACCCGATGGGAATTCGCCAGTCGAAGGATTAAACCCTTTGGAATATCCTTCAATGAAATGTAAGGACGGAATAATGCCAAGTCCCAAACATAGGGAAGACCAAGTCTAACCCATGTCTCATCTCCCTCCTTAGCTTTCCCGCTAAACCAGGAGGAGTGAGACACTAACCCCTAGCGGTTACCACTTATCATGGGACGCCCCCATGATCTCCGAAAAAGGTGTAAGCACTCTCCAAGCTGTTTTTCTCCCCTATAAATAGCTTGGACGATCCACAAGTCTGGTATGCAATCTCAATAACTCTACTTTACTATATTTTCACTAAACTTCTCATACCAAATACTTATTCACACGCCGGAGGTGGTTCGCAGGGCCCAACCCCTGCGCAATCACTTATCGTAGTTTCTTTGTATTTCTTATTTTCAGGTTAGACACAAGATTGGCTCAACCACAACATCCCCTATATCCTTTGATCACCATCGAAGGCCTGGTCATGCAAATTATTGTACAATCAGTGGCGCCATCCGTGGGACCCGCTACAATTGGTCTCGTTATTCCAAGAAAATAACCAGTCAAACATACTCACTGCTTTTCCGACATGAATCAAGAAAGAGAAGTTACACCCCCACCGGGTTTCTCGACTTTAACACCAATACCAGTAACTGACACCAACAGTCTTCCGCCAATTACGGCATCCACCTTCACAACACGATCTCACCCTGAAATAACGCCGAATCACCATGCATCGACATCAGCCAACCCAGAACCTGTCATTAGCCCTGCCTTTGTTGAGGCTAATTACGAAGAACTAGAATCTTTGTTAAGGGCTCAAAGGAGACAAGTTAGGAACACACAGATGCAAAGGGAGTTGGAATACTCTAGTGATGAATATGACTAAGAGATAGAAATGGAGCCGAGGACTTCGGCTCCTGGGGCTACTCACTCGATCCTACGTATTGGGTCCCCCGTTGTTAGAAGGACCGCTGGAAGATCTGTCAGCTTTGAGGGAGTCCCCGAGAGGGCCTCTACGGGAAGGGAAGGAATGGTTGCTGAAGGCTCTAATGGGAGGAGCCAACAAAGAGAAAACACGGGGGTAAACCTACCTCCACTGTTAGCTGCACATTTGGGAAGAACTGAAGCAGAGGTTCCACTGCAGCCTTCTCACGCATCCGGTGTGGGAGGCAATACGTGTTCGTTTAACACAGGAGGAAGCCTTCCTCCCAATGGAATGAACCCCCCGTTTCAAACTCCGAGTTATCCTCAGAACCTTTACCCTCCAACAAATGTACAACCTAGTAACAACCAGTTCCCGCAAACTACTATGTCCTACGGGCAGCCCATAGCGTACCCTTCGTATACTATGTACAATGGCTACCCTTTCAACATAGGAACACCTTATCCTCCTTATCCTAATCAAACCCCCTCGGGGGTGCCTCCTCCTCACAATCCATACAACACTGTCCCCATTAGCATGCCACCTTACAATTGTCTATATCCGGAGCCTGCGGGTCCTGCGACACCTTTTGTAAGATGGATTGAGGACTATCCATTACCCGATGGTTTGAAGATGCCTTCGCATATAGGCACCTATGATGGAAAAGGGGATCCAGACAACTTTATACACTTATTTGAAGGAGCTATAAAGATGAAAAAGTGGGTCATGCCCGTAGCCTATCACATGTTTACGTACACTCTTCGAGATTCTACACGTATCTGGTGGAATGGGCATAAACCAGACAACATCATTAACCTTGATGATCTGAAGGCTAAGTTTCGCTCTCACTTTAGCCAGCAGAAGAAGTTCACAAGGACACACCTCACAGTGCATAACATTAAGCAGAAGGAGAACGAAAGCACAAGAAGCTTCGTTACAAGATACACGGACGAAACTCTGCAAATCCTGGGTTTACATGAAGAACAGTGTATCTCCGGTTTTGTGCATGGCTTACGAAACCGCAACCTGGTGGAGTTCTTATCCACAGACCTTCCGGCAACCTATAAAGGTTTGATGGAAAAAACATACACCTGGATAGAAGCTAATGAGGTGTCCACCAATGGGGCTCCGGTCGATGGCAGAGAAACACCCAAAAGCTCCCAAAGCCTTCTTCGTGGGAAGGATCAAGGAACAGAAACAAACACCAACACAAGTTCACTCCTTATAACAAGACTTCTAATCACGACTTGATGGAGAGCCTCACGAAGTCTCCAAAAGAAATTCTGGCCACAAAGAAGGTGGCAAAGACCTTCGAACCACCTCCTCGTATGACCAGTAAGGGCAGAAGCCGCGACACAACCAAGTATTGCTATTTCCACGAAGACTTTGGTCACGAGACCAACAGTTGCAGGGAACTAAAGAAACAGATAGAGGAAGCTGTAAAGTCGGGGCAACTAGCACACCTTGTGAAGGGAATAAAGAAAGGGAAAGAAAAGATCCCTGATGCTCAGTTGGAAAAAGACTTCCCACCTACCGAAGCTCCAATCCTCATGGTTCGTCGGGGAGGAGCAAGTCAGAAAAGGAAAGAAATGGAGGAGGAAACAAACGCAATAGGGGAAATAACGTTTCCCCCTATGACTGACCAACCTGCCTCAAATGATCCAGTAGTCATTAAAGTTCTAATATCCAACCGAGAAGTAAACAAGGCCTACATGGATTGTGGAAGTTCTTGCGAAATCATATATGAACATTGTTTCTTGAAGCTCAGACCTTCGATTAGATCAAAAAGGGTAGACTCAAAGATACATTTGGTGGGATTTTCAGGGGAACACTGATACGTGGGAATTGCGCCCTCGCAACAGGTTTTACCTCTCAAGGGATCTTGAGAAGCTTAGAACCCCCACCAGATAGTGTACTTGATCGTTGTAGTATAGTATAGTGACAAGTACTGGGGGATTGATCGTTCAACTCAGGAATAGTGTCGCTAGGATTAGAAATCCTACTAAACTAGGTCTAGAGGTGAGGGATGATTCTTTTTGTATTTTTATATTTTATGGAAAGCAAGTAAAAGCTCGGGTTTTGAAGGAGTGGGCGGAATTAGTTGCTAGCCAACTAACCCAATTAACTACCAATGCAATCAAAATAAAATAAAAGAAATGAAAATTAAACTAATATGCTAATGTGGTGGAAACAATAATGAGAAAAGTTGTGTTTACTTAGATTTTATTACTCCATAGATATCTTTTACCGGTTAATTAGCTTGTTACAATTGCATGGATGACGGGTTATATTTCTTAATACTAGTCGTAGGGCCGTGTACAATATTCCCTAACTCTATAAGATCCTACTTCACTCCTATGTCAAGCCGTTAAAATCTCCTAACATGGGATCATTAGAATTCACTTATGCATTAAATACAACCAAAAATCGTAGTACACCTCCGATCATGTTTCTTAAGACGTTCAAGTAAGTTACCAATGGACGTCTGCCAGTTTTCTTAAGCCTAACATCGAATACAATCATCCGTAACAATTACAAACAAACAATCAACCTATATCAACATCTAGGTTTCACTACATCTAAGCAAACACAATAAAAGCCTAGCCTAACATGTTAAAAGAAAGATAAACATAAGATAGAATCAAACAATACATAGACATATTGAATGATTATTGGAGTACTTATCTTTATTCAAACATGGAAGAAAGAAGGGTTTGAAACCCCTTCAAGATGCAGGAAATTCGACCTAGGGTTTTTACATAACTTGTTCCACAAAAGTTCCACCATTACAATAAAAAATTGGAAAAATATATATAGACATAGCTACCTGACGGCGTCGTGTGTTAGCCTCTGACGCCGTCAACTCGCCGACAAGTTGAAATTCGTATTGCCTAGATCCACTTCTGACGCCGTCATGTAGAAAAACACTATGGGCAATCACTAGTATTTGGACCCTGACGGCCTTGGTGACGCCGTCAGGCCAATAACAAAGAAAATGTTTTGGGCCGTCACGTTATAAATTCCACATCCACCTCTTTTGCCACTCTTGACGCCGTCACTAGTAAACCCTTGACGTCGTCAGGTACTGTTCCAGCAAGGAATTTTGAGACTTTGCCGTTTTCCTCACTTTTATGCTCCAAAAATGTCCAAAACGCTTCCTTTTCCAGATTTCTCCTCAAAAGTACCTAAAATGACAAAAGGAACGATTTAGGGCAATAATTAATCAAATAATCTCGAATTCGGGCTTAAATGACCCCTTAAAAGCGGTACATGTTTCGCCTCATCAAATACCCTTACACTTGAGATTTGCTTGTCCTCAAGCAAATGCGCTTTTATTCTAATCAAAATACAAGTTATGGGTCATTTAACACTAATATAAAAGTAATTACAACAAATAATCGTTCCACTAAAAACCAAAAACAAGCACGGAGGTCATACACTAGCACCTCACAGATAGTGTTTAGATACTCACATCTCTCGGGTGTAATAAAGTATATATCACATTATGGAAATGGAAAACATCTCTCACTACCTGTCATAGTAAATAGATTACCTTAGGCTTGGAAAAGGATCAAACCTCCACCACTTGGCGTAACCACCTAAGATAAACTATCAAAGGGGTCTTTTAAAGGGTTATAACGTTAGGTGTAGGAATATAGAAAACACGGTTTTGTTGGATAAAGGCAATATTTACTGGTGGCGAGTTAATCATCTTGGTTAATTACATGTACAATATGGCGTTGCTAAGCCAAGACTCGACTCGACTTAGGCTAATAAATCAAGAATAACAAAAACATAAAACAAACATAGAATGAAACGGGATGGTAGTCCGTATGTTTTTTTCTTTTTCTTTTTTTTTTTTACCCTACCATCCAAAATAATACATCATAGGGAATGTACATTCCCCTTACACTTGAATTTTTACATACTTTACAATAAACTACTCTAATGACTCGAATCAAGATAATCAAAACACTTGCAGTACTTTTTAAGATTAATGCACATATGGGGGTAATAAATGATGTTCTTCCCCATTACTCCAAAACAATAGTACTTTACCCATGAGTCCCAATCGTCCCAAAACAATATGTACAAGATATGACTCGACTTAGCAACCATGTAATCAATTAGATAATTAACTAAGGGTTTAAACATGTAACAATAATGCACTAAAGATGAGTGCATACAAGGAAGGTTAAGGCGATTTGGTTGCACATTTGGGTGGGTTGTAACAAATTCTTCCTTTAAGTAAAATGCTTAAACTTAGAAACGAAAGGATAGGCTCGGAGGGGTGTACTAGGGGTATCGTGTACTAAAAATGAGTACAACGCTAAGGTGTGGGAAAAATTAATTGACTTTACTAGTCAAGTAATATGACTTCAATGGTCAAATAATTATGATACGGGTTTAAACACAAGGGTGATCCTAATGCCTCTTATCATGTAGTAAATCCTACTACACGAATGTAGTCTCACTAGCGGTCTCGGGATGCATCACTAACGCAAGTTCTAGAATCTAAATGCTACCGGTACACTCATAAGCACTAATAATAAATGCTTTTCCTATCAAATCTAAAGGCGAACCTCACATATTTGGGTGAAATTTTTTTTGAATGGTACGGTTTTGTGCTAGTTATACAACTCCTATCCATGAGACGCTTGTTAAGGCTAAAGTTTCACTCCTAAATGTTGTAAAAAAATTTAAAATTAGCGCTAAAATTACACTAACAAGTATTTCTCTTAGTTTTATTACACACCTACTATCGAACAAACAAACTCAAGTGCAATTGTATCATATAAGGTATCATCATTTACCCTCCCCTTACACTTAGGATGAACATTGTCCCCAATGTTCAATTAAAGGATCTAAACACGACCATTTTTACGGGATTACCACAAACCCAACTTCTCTCCTATAAGCAATTCAACTGTTAGGTCAAATTGAATTTCTAGTGCAATAGGTTCTCCAATAGCCATTCTCATATTTTAAAAATTGGAATTCCTATACTTTCCCATCGAGGTTTTCCAAAGATGATATTGGCCGATTCTGCTAGAACATATCCTAATATAACTCAACTATCAATATTTTAAAAGCCGGTTAATGAAAATAACATGTCTTACACAACGTCCTAACAAAGGCAGGTGCGGAATTTAAATCACGCGTTTGAGATTTATAGATTTCTTGGTTTAGACTTTAGATGGTGCATTACATGATGATATCTTTGTTTGTGGAGTTCTTATTTTAACATGTTTTGGCTTCAAGAATACTTCATAGTAAATCTTGAAAAAGGGAGTCTAATTAAGGATACTTACCTTAATAGATCTTATAATTGTTTTATGATTTGTCATTGAGATAAGACATATTTTATTTTTCAACAAATATGATTATCTAAAAGGACAAGGTTATTACTCTTATGAAACAAGTATCTTAGTGAAAAGTATGATGCATGAGTTTTACTTGTTTATGCAATGACACACGTTGTACTCGGTTATTTTCAAAATCCAATAACCTATATTTTTCAAACAAGTTATAATGTGTTTTCTTTTAACATAACCAGTCATGTTACAAAGGGAATGAAATGCATAGGATTTAAATTATCCTTTTGAAATGCATGTTATCTTCTTGAAGATTGATGATGTATTATATGTGACATTTTTACTTGACATGTGATTTTGAGTCTTGACTCGTTCATGAGCAAAGTCTATATATGTTGTTTGTTTGTTCGTGTTTGGTTTTTCTGAAATGACACATTTACAAATTGTGTTGCAATGTAAATTGCTTTAATATTTCGGATGAAAGATCCAAGTCGTCAATCCTGCTTTGTTGTGTATTTTAAGCATCTTTTAAACATATTACTTTAATGTTGGAACACAACCATTGGACAAGAAGACTTAATATGACATCATTAACACAAGTGTGAGTTATGATCCGATGCATATTCTTTATGTCTCGAGAAGGATGTTATTATTTTCATAACAATCGAGTGTGTTTGAGTATGTATGTTCAAGATGATATGTTTTGTTATATCTTGAAGCTAAACAAATAATGACTCCAATTTCATGTCCATACTCAAAATCTTGTCAATTAGATTCGATAATTATATCAATCATAATTTGAATAATTAATCGATATAAGCTCGAAATCTTTCTTGATCCTTATAATAACTTCTTTTAATAAAGAAAATAAGCAAATATTTATGGAATGTGCTCCATAAAATTTAATACTAGTTGTATGTGTGAGGTTAATAAAAATGACATGTTAACTTAATGATTCAAGATTGTCATTTATTTTGGTGTGCGAAACCATTCATAGTTTTTGACATTTCATATGTATAAAAATAATTATCCTAACTATTTTTATACAATACACAACTTATGTAAAACTAGTTTATGACTACATGTTTAAATCAATTAGTGTGTGTTCAAATACATGCAAGGTTCAAGAATATATTTTCTTTTACATAAATACTAATGTATTGTTATAAATTTTTTTCTTGATTAGACAAAATATGGCCAACCAAGATAAGTGCATGCAATGTTTTAGAAATCATGTTTAAGAAGTGTTACATATTTTAAGGTGACTTAGTTTAACACTTGAATCTTTGGAAAGATAATTCTGTAAGACAATTGTTTTCGTCATACATGATTAATCAACTTAGTCTACATATCTAAGTGATTTACTAAAACATTATAACATAAGTAAGCAATCAAAAACACATAATCATTTAGCATAGCACACATAAAAATATTCGTAATCATTTGTATGTTTGATACAACAATGTATACATAGCTTGATTTTGTTTTAAACCAAAATAATTTCCTCCCCATTTAAAAAATTAGTTAAGATTGATATTTTTAAAAGATGAAGACTCTATTTTTCAAAGATTCATTTACTAGAAGTGTCCGATTCGAAAGTAAGAGTAAAATGCAAGTTTTACGTTAAAATGTAACACAAGGTTTTGACCACTATGTAGTACTTTGAGTTTACGACTTATTTAAGTTTGGAATCAATCCTTGCAAGTATTTTTAAATGAAAGTAAACTCAACTACCTTTAAAACGGCGAGTGGCATGACTCCTACGGACTTACAATTGATTTTTTATGAATTTTCAAAGTTGACACTATTCTGGTGGAGATCCCTTAAATAACCAACGGTCCCTTAGTGATAAAGGACCATATAGAGATTAGGGACTGCCACCAGTAAGAAAAAACACATTTTCGTGTAAAAATTCATTTTCTTCAAGCTAGTATATAAAGTGCATTTAACCAACAAAACTAGTACGAATTAAGCAACAAGGTACTCTAGCATAAGTTTAGCAACTTAGACACTTTTCATATTTAATTACTTTTAATGAGAAATTTGATACGTGGACAGTACTTTATTTTAAAAATCATTTGTTTTGAAAACTAGAGCGACGTAGCTCTGATACCAATTGTAGAAACGTAGAGGGGAGGGGGGGGGTTGAATGCGTTCCTGTTTAAAATCTTAAATATGTCGTATCAAATTCCAGATCAAGTGTGACTAAATATGAATAATGGTTATGTCACTTATAACAAGCATATATGTCACTCAATTACAAGTATACAAACAATCATAATACATAAACATAACACGAGGTTTTAAAGTATTTGGCAAATTTTGATTGCACTGGGGACGGTCCCTAATATACACCGATGGTCCCTTAAATGTTGGAGACCGTGGGCATGTCTTGTGTGATTTTTTATGTATTTTCATTTTTTGTTGTTTTAGTTTATATCTCAAGCATAATCACAATCTAAGCAACAAGCTACACAAACACAATCTTAAATTCGAAAAGATAAAAGCGAGAAAGGTAAGTAAAGAAAAGAGAAGAGAAGACGTAAACCAGACACAGTGATTTATAGTGGTTCGGCGCAAAGCACCTCTTCGTCCTACTCCACTCCTCGAGTACCACACTCGAGAGTTACTTTACTAGTTAACACGCTCCTTAAAGGTAGAACAAACCATACACACACTTACACCAAGTTTAGCGACACTAAGCGGAATGTCGAGTCCTAATCCTAGCTGGAACCAATCTACACAAAGGCCCACGTGGCCGCCCGAACAAGAACTCTTGTCCTTCTAGATTGACACACAATCTAGGTCTTCACACGGACAATCACCCCGTCCACTTCTTCACACGAACAAGCACTCCCGCTCACTTGAATCTTCACCCGATTCAAGCCTTCACACACGAACTTCACTAAGTCTTAATCTTTACACTAGAGCTACACTATGTCCTAGTCTTCACTTCTTCGACTCACACTAAGTCCAAGTACCAACTTATACAAAGTCCTAGTCTAGATACAACACTTCACGGACTTACACGTTGTCCATTTTTAACCTAACAAACCTAATCACGACTCATACACAAGTCGGATCTACTAATATACATAAGAGAGAGTTTGGAGGAAGAAGAGAATCGTAACATAAGTTACATGTGTGTAGACTACATTATAACACTTCGATTCTTGACGACTTCGAGTGTTCTTCTCTTGCACATGAGGGAGGAAGGAAGGAGAGAAAGAAAGAATCACATTTAAACAAGATTCAAGCAAGTTAATGTGATCAAAGAAAGGATTGAGAAAGACCAGAAAGTTTTATGCTAAAGAGGGTTAAGTTTTTCTGTTGAAAATGACTCAATATTTATTGAGAGCTCGAGGAGCGGGGGACGGTCCCGGACGGTCCCTTATATTTAAAGGACATTTCTGACAGTTTTTGTCCTTTAGTGGTGAAATGTTATCTGATTTGGGTGGGAAAAATAGCTGTTTGGGATTTGAAATTCAAATTTCAAATTTATTTTTCTTATAACATTTCATTATAAATACAAAATAATTTGTCTAATTTATTTTTGTAAAAATGTTTTGTCACATTTATAAAAATGTGAGGTTTAAGGACAAAAATAATTTTTTGATCACTTAACAAGTTTGAAGTATTGTTTGTTCATACCTTAAGTGATTCAAACATGAGCCGTCGAGAGATGTTGATGCGTTCCGGCATTGATGATTTGTGTAGATGAGTAACTTGTGAACTTTACGTTATGTATTACAAGTTACATGTTTGCCATTATTAAAACAAGAAGACATTGTATAGATTAAACGTCATAACGTTTGCACTAACATATTTATATAAACTCGGTTTTTGGTTCGATTCGGTTTACATTTTACAAAAAACCATATCCAAACCGAAAACCGAATACCTAATTCGGTTCGGTTCGGTTTTGACGAATTCGGTTTGATTGTATATTCGGCTCAATTTTTTTCGGTTTTTGGTTCCTATTGGTATTACCCGATTTGTGAACACCTTTTTTTTCATCCAGTGTAGCACGCTTATATAGAATACTAATGTAGACTGATTCACAAGACCGTCTCATGTGTCTTAGAGGCCTAAAGCGGAATTATAAAATGAGCCACTTTTGATTATAATTTTTGTTTTTCATTCAAAATATAAATGCCTTGTCGAGAATTATACATATCACAAATTAGTAAATTTACACCATGATAAGCACAATGAGTATAAAATAATCTAGGAATTTTAGATATCCAAAATTTCTGATATAGGTTTTATATTTGATATCCGAAATTTTGAATATCCGGAAATTTTGTATCCAATTTTTGAATAAACTCAAATCAAATTTTCGGATATATACATACATACATATGTATTACACATATCATAATGATATGCACAAAAATTATTTGTGATCACAAAAAATGGGACGCTAGGCAATACATACAAACAAATGAGTTTCTATATAAATACTAAAGGCAATTCTTGACTTAGAGCGGAGCCAAATATCTGCATGTTGACAAAATGTTTCCTAAAAATTTTCACATACACAAAACAAGTTCAATACTGTGATTAAAGAAACAATTCAAAACATCATCAAATTGTAAAAATGAGTCTGTCGACCTTTGATTATGCTCAATGATCCAACAAACATTGTTCCAAGTTTCGGTATGAGGTTTATAGCATTGGTACAACATCTGTTGAGTGACACGAGTGTAAAACCAAATACGTTTATCACCTACAATATGCAAAACTCTTAAAGTTTAGACATTTGTAGCTAGCTTTCTAATATAAATGTTGTTTGTTAAGTTAAATAAAAGAAAAAGGAATAAATATTATACCATAACGGATATGTAAACCATGAAGAGCCCATACATGAACCACATCATGCTGCTTAGCGTTATCCACAATGGAGTTGTGAATGATATGAATTCAGAGCTTTTTGTTTTCACAACTTGAACTTATTACAATCAAACCAATAAAAGAATGATACCAATCAAATTAATTGCCAATATTCATAAATGAACAAATAAATAATAGGATTAGCTCGAAAGTTATGATTCAAAGTAAACGTAACGTGATAACTAATTAAAAGTTCTTACCATGATGGTAAGTTCTTTTGTGAGAAGGCACAATGAAACTCCGGCACATATCAAACGTACAATGTCAGCTCGTCTGCATTCGTGTGACAGAATGAAAGTAACAAATGTAGCTACAACGGTCTCTACCATCATAAGACAAATAATCTTCTTTATCTTCTTCTGTTTATATTAAAATTCATTCATTGTATTATTTTGGTATAAAGTACTAGTAAAAGATAGTTGGATATTATTAAAGGTGATATTTTTGACCCATTTTGGTTGAATTGTACTTTTTTGTTACACCGTCGAGCCAATTTGAGTTAAAAATTCACTAAAAACTAAAAGGAATTGTGTTGATGCGTCATATTTGTTTGAAAGATTTCAAAAATACTTTCTAAGTGCTCAAAACCATGTCAACCATTTATTAAAAAACTTTATTTGTTATTATAGTAACATAGTTTTTTGAACAATTCTGAACAAATATGTTATGTATAATAGTTGTAAAAACTTCTAGTTTAACTCAACCACATTCGGGAAACTTTCACCTTTTATTAACAAGAAAAGAGAATTTTTAGGTATTTACCTTTTCATCTGGTGTAGCACGCAGATATATAATGGTAATGTAGACTGATTCAATGAATGAACCCACAAGTTTAACAGTGATGAGAAGGAATCTCTCATCTCCTTCACATATTAACCCATAATATATCCACAAGAGGAGGCTAAACAATGTCGCCACGTACGGGAGTGATCGCCACTCTGTTGTAGATTTTTGATTGTATATCTTTATAAATATGGGCCTACAATTTTTAAGTAAAAAAATAAAATTCTAATGAAAACTAAGAAAACTTTTCCATTATTAAACGCAACCAGGTGCTTTTTTTTCTTCTTTTTCTTTCTAGATTAAGTAATATGTGGGTTCAAGTAGGTCTCATATATGTTAGTATCACTGGATGGGAATGATCTTATTTTTCTTCCTTTTATTATACAAATGAAACAAAAGAATAAACAGACCTCACTTACAAAAGATATCATATTAAATAAATGGACCCCACTGGATAGGTCCAATATAAGAAAAGTAAATATGGGGCTGTCTCACATCTAATCTTACATGTGAAACCATAAAAAAGTACGTCGTTTTAACAAGAAAAACATCAAATCTACCTCATTTGTATTATATCCTTCACAATATTAGTGTTTTCTCTTGATTTCATCATAACATCACTTAAATTGGATTCACGTTGATAGATGCCTTTCCTACATTATATTGTAAGGTGTTTTATATTTGATATCCGAAATTTCGTATATCCGGAAATTTGGTATCCAATTTTTGAATAAACTCATATCAAATTTTCGGATATATACATACATACATATGTATTACACATATCATAATGATATGCACAAAAATTATTTGTGATCACAAAAAATGGGACGCCAGGCAATACATACAAACAAATGAGTTTCTATATAAATACTAAAAGGCAATTCTTGACTTACAGTGAAGTCAAATATCTGCATGTTGATAGAATGTTTCCTGAAAATTATCACATACACAAAAACAGTTCAATATTGCGATCAAAGAAACAATTCAAAACATCATCAAATTGTAAAAATGAGTCTGTCAGCCTTTGATTACGCTCAATGATCCACAATACATTGTTCCAAGTTCCGGTATGAGGTTTGTAGCATTGGTACAACATCAGTTGAGTGACTCGAGTGTAAAACCAAATACGTTTATCACCTACAATATGCAAAAATCTAAAAGTTTAGACATTTGTTGCTAGCTTTCAAACATAAATGTTGTTTGTTGAGTTAAATAAAAGGAGAAAGGAATATATATTATATCATAACGGATATGTAAACCATGAAGAGCCCATACAGGAACCACATCATGCTGCTTAAGGTTAGCCTCAAGTTGTGAATGATATGAATTATGAGCTTTCTATTTTCACAACCTGAACCTATTACAATCAAACCAATAAAAGAAGGATACCGATCATATTAATTGCCAATATTCATAAATGAACAAATAAATAATAGAATTAGCTTGAAAGTTATTATTTAAAGTAAACGTAACGTGATAACTAGTTAAAAGTTCTTACCACGATGGTAAGTTCTTCTGTGAGAAGGCACAATGAAACTCCAGCACTGATCAAACCTACAATGTCAGCTCGTGTCCATCCGTGAGACAGACTGAAAGTAACAAATGCAGCTACAGCGTACCCCACCACCATAAGACAAATAATCTTCTTTGTCTTCTTCTGTTTATATTAAAATTCATTCGTTGTATTAGTTTGGTATAAAGTACTAGTAAAAGATAGTTTGGATATTATTAAAGGTGAAAATTTTGACCCATTTTGGTTGAATTGTACTTTTTTGTTACACTGTCGAGCCAATTTGAGTTAAAAGTTCATTAAAAACCAAAAGGAAATGTACTGATGCGTCATATTTGTTTAAAAGATTCCAAAAATACTTTCTAAGTGCTCAAAACCGCATCAACCATTTAGTAAAAAACTTTATTTGTTATTATAGTAACATAGTTTTTTGAACAATTCTGAACAAATATGTTATGTATAATAGTTGTAAAAACTTCCAGTTTAACTCAACCACATTCGAGAAATTTTAACCTTTTATTAACAAGAAAAGAGAATTTTTAGGTATTTACCTTTTTATCTGGTGTAGCACGCAGATATATAATGGTAATGTGTTAGAGTTTGACAATCAAAGTACACATATTGCGGAAGCTAGAATCAAGTAATAACACGTATAAAGATTAACTAAAACATAAATAGTAAACGTACCCGATGCATTTCAAATAAACCTTGATTCTTGTACAATTAGATCAATGATAAACCCCTTACCATTTTGTTTATCGATCTCTTGATAATTACTAAAGTAAGTAATTACCTCGTTCTTGTACACACAAACTACCAACGAATAAAGGTTTGATGCAAGTAAACAAAACACTTAATATTTTACTTTGGAAAATTGATCCAAAACCCTAAGGGGGGGGGGATGAACCGATCGGCCACAAAAAGAAAGAGACAAGGAAAAGTTTTAGGGTTTTGTGTGTGTGCACAAGAGATGAGAAACCCTAAACCTTGGCCTTGTATATATACTAGGTGAATCTTGGAGCTCAAGTAAAGCATGGGTCGACCCATGGGATTGGGTTCGACCGGCCTAGCACCCACAAGGGTGTTTCTAGATCTTTCTTGACTCCCAAGTTACACTCTAGTCCTTTCCTTTTGTCCCTAATGATAATTAGTCCATACGTTTAATAACTGACGACCATTTAGTCCATTAAGTGTTCATAAATATATATATACGATACATTTAACATATATATATTTATTATACATTATTCTTGTTTGTAAAGTGTGCAATCCCGAGGTCTCGGGTTCGATACTAGACATTTACTTATTAATATTTATACGTAACTTTTAACAGCTCCCACTCGTATATCTATTAATAGTAAAATGACATTGGTTAGCGTCTTGCAACACTCCAATGCCCCTAGTTCGACCTGAGCTAGGTTTCCTGGAAAACCTTTAATGATTCATCATTATTATTATCCTTTCGTTTCTAATACTACATTAATAAAGATGTGAGGTTCTTTATTAAATTCTGTTTCTCGTTTCTTTATGATTGAACAAAATTACCAAAACATCTGAGCGTATTCCAGATAGAGTTTGGGCGTGGCCACGCAAACATTTTGTCAACCCTACGAGGGGCCCAACAGTATTAAACTTCTGAACAAATCAGAAGGAACGAATTCTTTTTTTACTACAAGAATAACCCATGAACTTTGCAACATTCTGAAAACAACCCTTATGACTTCCAATTACGGTAAGCGGTAGATTGCTCCACAAAATGCACTACATCCATGACACTTATCTGGTATCTCAAGTCTGAGGATAACTCTTAAATATGATTCTCACAATAAATTTAAATCATATTATTGGGATAAGTCCAATACTCAATTCATTGAATATCATGTGAAATTGGTATGACTACGCATCAATATACTTTCAAGTATATCCTTAACCAATACTCAAAATTGTCTTAGTTTAATGATATTCCCATATCATTAATCGACAACGGACTATTTAGAATAATAAATTATTCACGGATCTTAAACATGCAAATATAGGATATATTATTAATATTACAATGAATAAATAAACATAACCAATATTTTATTTCATTAAAAAAAAATTAATAATTGTACATTACATCCTTTATCCAAATACTAATCACAAATGGGCATGAAACTATCAGCTAATTTAAGTCCTATTCCTTCAGCATGCTTGTAAAGCTTGGTGCCAGGTAAAGGCTTTGTAAATTGATCAGCTAAGTTTTCATCTGTGTGAACTTTGAGCATTTCGATTTCACCTATCTCAACTTGTTCTCTGACATAGTGGTGCTTAATCGGGAAATGTCTGGTGCCTCTCATGATTCCAGGTTCATTGGCAAATGTAATTGCGGCTGAGTTGTCACAATACATTTTTATAGGCCGCTGAATCGAAGGCATAACCCCAAGCCCTGAAACAAACTTCCTAATCCAAACAGCTTCCATTGCAGCTTCTGAAGCAGCTATATACTCACTTTCTGTAGCAGACATCGCTAGTACACTCTGCTTTTTGCTCCTCCAATCAACAGCTCCTCCATTAATGACAAAGACATAACCCGTCTGAGACTTCGTATCATCTTTATCACCTTTCCAAGAAGCATCGCAGTAACCTGTTACATCAAGCTCTGCAGATGGAGTACCCCCATAAACCAAGAACATCTCTTTAGTAGCCCTAAGGTACTTAAGAATATTCTTAACAGTAGTCCAGTGTTTTTCACCTGGATTCTGTTGATACCGACTGGTTAAATTCTGAGCAAACGCCACATCAGGCCTTGTGCTTTTTACCGTATACATAATAGATCCCACATCCGAAGCATAAGGGACTCTCTTCATGCGTTGCACCTCTTCAGGTGTTGAAGCATAAACTCTGATGCTCAAGCCATGTTGCTCTTGCATCAGCAAATATCCTTTCTTGGAATTTTGCATACTGAATCTCTTCAATATTTTATCAATGTAAGCACTTTGGCTTAATCCAAGTAATCGCTGAGATCTATCTCTATATATCTTGATTCCCAGAATAAATGCAGCTTCCCCTAGATCTTTCATAGAAAAACAACTTCCAAGATATGCCTTAACCTTTTGCAAACTTGGAATGTTATTCCCTATGATCAATATGTCATCGACATATAATATAAGGAAAATTACATTACTCCCACTAGCTTTGTGATATACACATGGCTCATCCAGATTTTGAGTGAATCCATACTTCTTAATCTCACTATCAAATCTTTTATTCCATTGTCGTGAAGCTTGCTTTAATCCATAAATGGATCTCTTAAGCTTGCATACACGATCTGGAAATTCTGGATTCACAAACCCCTCAGGCTGCGCCATATAGATGTCTTCATCTAGGCGACCATTTAAGAAGGCGGTTTTGACATCCATTTGCCAAATCTCATAGTCATAGTAAGCGGCTATGGCTATAAGAATCCTAATAGCCCTTATGTCAGCTACAGGAGAAAAGGTCTCCTCATAGTCAACACCAAAAGTTTAAGTATAGCCTTTAGCTACCAAACGGGCTTTATAGGTGTGTACAATGCCATCCATATCAGTCTTTTTCTTGTAGAGCCATTTACTCCCAACTAGCTTGGCACCCGGAGGCAGGTCTACTTCTTCCCAGACTTCATTGTCTTTCATGGATTGCATTTCCCCATTCATTGCTCCCTGCCATTTTTCCTTTTCAGGACTATTCATAGCAGCTTTGTAACTTGTAGGTTCATCAAGATCCCCTGTCAAATTATCATCACACTCTACGTTTAGACATAGACGTGTAGGAGCCTTCACAGATCTTGAAGATCTGCGAACGGGAACCACTTCAACTTCTGGTGGAGGACCTAAACTTTCAGGTTCTTCAGGAAGTTGGCTAGTGTTTTCAGAAGGTGTTACATCTTCATGATCGTCTTCCAGATCATATACTCTCCCACTGAATTCTTGAGATATGAGCTCCTTTTCTAAGAAGTTTCCATACCTTGCAACAAAAACTTTGTTTTCAGCTGGGTAATAAAAGTAGTAACCCATAGTTTCCTTAGGGTATCCTACGAAGATGCACTTTACAGATCTTTGTTGGAGTTTGTCCGCTGAGTCACATTTAACATACGCCTCACAACCCCAGACCTTTAGATAAGACAAGTCAGGAGCTTTTCCAGTCCATACCTCATATGGAGTCTTATCAACCTTCTTTGTTGGAACCATATTTAAAATGCGAACTGCAGATTCCAAGGCATAATCCCAAAACGAGTAAGGAAGAGTTGTTAGATTAAACATAGATCGTCTCATGTCTTGCAATGTACGATTCCTTCTTTCAGATACACCATTTTGTTGTGGAGTATATGGAGAAGTAAGGTGCTGGACAATTCCCTCCTTTGCTAAGTAATCTATAAACTCTTGACTCAGGTATTCACCACCTCTATCGGATCGAAGAGCTTTAATCTTCTTTCCTAGTTGCAACTCTACTTCTGCTTTAAACACTTTGAATGTTTCAAATACCTCATGTTTATGTTTAAGTAAATAAACATAACCATAACGGCTGTAGTCATCCGTAAATGTTAAGAAGTAGCTAGCACCTCTCCTTGACACATGTCTAAGTGGTCCACACACATATGTGTGAATAAGACCAAGTAGATCATTAGCCCTTTCAATCCTATTTTTAAAGGGTTTCTTAGTCATCTTCCCAGCAATGCAAGATTCGCATTTATCAAATGATTCATCATTGATCTTATCTAAAAGCCCATCATGTTGCAGCTTTTTCATACGATCTTTGCCAATGTGAGCAAGTCGACAATGCCAAAGATAAGACGAATCCAGACCTTTCTTGATTCTCTTATTGTTGATGCTATACATTGAATTATTTTTAACAAAAGCATTATCATTATCATTCATATCAATTTCAAAGACACCATTCACAGCAATAGCATTAAAATAAAAAACACCATTTAAAGAAACCGAAATTCCATTGCTAGAAATAGTATGCTCAAAACCAAGGTTCAACAAACATGAAAATGAAATTACACCTCTAACAATTGATGGTGCATAATGACAATTATTTAAAGATAGTACTAAGCCCGAAGGCAACACTAAATCATAAACTCCTATAGCTTCAACTCCTGCATGCGCTCCGTTACCAACGTGCAAGAATTGTTGTCCATAGGCCAGCTTTCTCTCAACTCTAAACCCTTGCAAGGTATTGCAAATATGAATGCCACATCCCGTATCATATACGCATGAATTCAATTTAGGAGTAAGAGTGAATAATTCAATCATAAAGAACGCACCTGATGAGCTGGGGTTACCAGCTTCATTCCCCTGCTTCTTGAGTCGCAAGTCATGAATGTAGAGAGGGCAATTGCGCTTCCAATGGCCCTTTTCATGACAATGGTGACATGCCTGATCCTTCTTGTTTGGTAGATTCACCTTTTTCTGCTTAGGCTGATGTTGCTTCATCTTGGGTTCTGGTTGATAGGCCATGACCTGCTTGCCTTTGTTAACCTTCCCTTTGCCTTTGTTCGCATGCGATTTCTTCTGGATTCTCCCACCATGAATTGCCAACACTTGCGGGGTAGGAGCCTTGACCTTGGCTGGTAGACTTTTCTCATACTCAACAAGCAATGCGAGTAATTCATATACTGTCTTCCCCGAGCAGTGCATGTTGAAGTTCTGCACAAAACCAGCAAAGTCCTTGTTAAGGGACCTGTTGATCAAGTGCACTTGCACATTATCAGGGTAACCAAATCCAATTCTGTGAAGCTGATCAAAAGATTCCTTCATCTCAGTCACATAATCTTCAACTGGTTTACCATCACCATGCTTGCAGTTATGTAGCTTGTCCAATTCATCATACAATTCAACTGCAGGTGGTTTCTCATAAGATTGCCTAAGAACAGCAAGCATATCTTTTGGGAAAAAGTACTCAAACTTCTTTTGTAATTGAGCACTCATGCTAGTGAGCATTAAGCAAGCAACCTCATTGAACTTAGCATGTTCCACCCTCCATGCCGCCTTAACTGCTTCTGGTTCAGTAGCAGCAGGCTCAGCTGGGCATTCTTCGGTCAAATAGTCCATCTTACCGGTCGACCTCAAGACAATTCTAAGTGAGCGGTACCAATCATTGAAATTCTTTCCAGTCAGTTTCTCTCTCTCAAGATGACTCTTGAAAGCAGAAATCACAGATGGGGTATCGGGTTGAGCCATATCTACAGATAAAAGTTCAAACATTAGTATTTTCGATAATAAATATCTTCAAGAAAATAAAATACCCAAAGTTATATTCATATAACCACCAAAATTTTCTTGAAAACCTAGGATCTAACTTTACATAGTTCCACCACATCAGTTGATCTGCTAGTGGTGAAAGTACAAAAGATAGTAATCTGTCGAACAATAATTGGCAAACAAGATTTCCAATTCCTAGATCATTATGGGAATTACATCAAATTGATTCATCAATTTGCCTTGTAAGCATGTTTCATCCCATCTCATGCCTTAAGTTCTAGGTCTCACGCACAACTTAATTAAGTCGTCTACCTTAGAAACTGTAAAATTACAATTATGGTCTCACGCGTTAAAAGAATTTTACCTTGTTATAGTAATTTAGCCTAGGTCTCACGTTTACTAAATTAAAATTCCAAGTGTTTCTTATAGATAGATGGCATGTAACTTAAATTATAAGGGTATTTATATTTGATGTGTAAATCAAAATATGTATAAAGATGCATGCACTCATCTTTATGGCATAAGTTTTCAAAACCTTTTTATTACCAATTCGTGAAATTAATACACAAAGTTTTACTTGAGGTTTAACAAACCCTAAGATGACTTTCTACAATTATGATTTTAAAAGTAATTCATTTAAGACATATTCAAGATTGTGATAACCAAGGCAGACTCTAAGGCTCTTTTCTAAGCCTTCAAATCACGGTTATGAATATCGTCTTAAAGGTCTTAATTTTAAAAGCATATTCGTACAAAACATCAATCAAGCAAAAGTTTATGGATTCAATCTCAAAATTATGTAATAAAGTATGAATTTTGCTAGTCTCGCCTGGGAGCTGATTACCGTGCGAATCGGACCACTAGCGGCACTTAAGACCTTGCATGATTCTTACTTTATCACTTTTGTTTCACCGTTATTAGTCCATATTATTTTCTTTTATAAAAATCACCCTTTTTATTGCTTACATCAAGTCAAACAATTAAGAAAACAATAAAAACAAGTAATTTAAAGAAACATAAACAACTAATAATAAAACGTGAAACAATTAGCCACATGCAAACCTTTTTAAAAGATCCTAATAAAATCAATTCTAGGTATAATTATGCATGTAATCACCTAAGGCCTTCCCTTCTTAATGGAAGTGGAGCCACATACATTGACGAATCAATTGCGTAGGCCAAAGATAATATACACACCACATAGCATATAAATTGATTTTAATATATATTGGAGTCTTCCCCAATTTTAGATCTATTTAAAACATGTGACAAAATAAACAAACAAGATCCATGACTAACATGCATGTTTCGTCACGGATTAACCTAACAATTAGCACATAGGTCACAAGTACGTTCACAAAAACCGGTTAAGACCTATGGTTTCTATATGATTACAATTTAATCAAGAAAACCACAAACCCTAATTAGGGTTTTTAAGTGGAAATCGACCCCCTCCCTAAAATTAGGGTTAGGGTTTAAATTTTATAAAAAAATTTAAAGAAAACCCTAGAAAAACATGTATCTAAAACAATTAAAGATCTGATTTTTTTTATTACGTTTTAGTAATCAATTACATGTTATCCATGGCTCGTGATGCCACTGTTAGAGTTTGACAATCAAAGTACACATATTGCAGAAGCTAGAATCAAGTAATAACACGTATAAAGATTAACTAAAACATAAATAGTAAACGTACCCGATGCATTTCAAATAAACCTTGATTCTTGTACAATTAGATCAATGATAAACCCCTTACCGTTTTGTTTATCGATCTCTTGATAATTACTAAAGTAAGTAATTACCTCGTTCTTGTACACACAAACTACCAACGAATAAAGGTTTGATGCAAGTAAACAAAACACTTAATATTTTACTTTGGAAAATCGATCCAAAACCCTAAGGGGGGGGGGGGATGAACCGATCGGCCACAAAAAGAAAGAGACAAGGAAAAGTTTTAGGGTTTTATGTGTGTGCACAAGAGATGAGAAACCCTAATCCTTGGCCTTGTATATATACTAGGTGAATCTTGGAGCTCAAGTAAAGCATGGGTCGACCCATGGGATTGGGTTCGACCGGCCTAGCACCCACAAGGGTGTTTCTAGATCTTTCTTGACTCCCAAGTTACACTCTAGTCCTTTCCTTTTGTCCCTAATGATAATTAGTCCATACATTTAATAACTAACGACCATTTAGTCCATTAAGTGTTCATAAATATATATATATATATATATATATACGATACATTTAACATATATATATTTATTATACATTATTCTTGTTTGTAAAGTGTGCAATCCCGAGGTCTCGGGTTCGATACTAGACATTTACTTATTAATATTTATACGTAACTTTTAACATAATGTAGACTGATTCAATGAATAAACCCACAAGTTTAACAGTGATGAGAAGGAATCTCTCATCTCCTTCACATATTAACCCATAATATATCTACAAGAGGAGGCTAAACAATGTCGTCATGTATGGGAGTGATCGCAACTCTGTTGTAGATTTTTGCTTGTAATTCTTTATAAACATGGGCCTACAAATTTTAATTAAAAAAATAAAATTCTAATGAAAACTAAGAAAATTTTTCCATTACTAAACGCAACCAGGTGTTTTTTTTAGTTTTTTTTTTCTTTTTCTTTTGTGATTAAGTAATATGTGGGTTCATGTGGGTCTCATATATGTTAGTATCACTGGATGAGGAGGATCTCATTTTTCTTCCTTTTATGATACAAATGAAACAAAAAAATAAATAGACATCACTTACAAAAGATATAATGTTAAATAAATGGACCCCACTGGATGGGTCTAATATGAGGAAAGTGAATATTGGGCTGTCTCACATCTAACCTTACATGTGAAACCATAAAAAATTACGTCGTTTTAACAAGAAAAACATCAAATCTACCTCATTTTTATCATATCCTTCACAATATTAGTGTTTTTTCTTGATTTCATCCTAACATCACTTAAATTGAATTCACGTTGATACATGCCTTTCATACACTATATTGTAAGGTGTTTTATTTTTGATATCCGAAATTTCGTATATCCGGAAATTTGGTATCTAATTTTTGAATAAACTCAAATCAAATTTTAAGATATATACATACATACATATGTATTACACATATCATAATGATATGCACAAAAATTATTTGTAATCACAAAAAATAGGACGCCAAGCAATACATACAAACAAATGAGTTTCTATATAAATACTGAAAGGCAATTCTTGACATAAAGTGAAGTCAAATATCTGCATGTTGACAGAATGTTTCCTGAAAATTATCACATACACACAACAAGTTCAATATTGTGATCAAAGAAACAATTCAACACATCATCAAATTGTAAAAATGAGTCTGTCAGTATTTGATTATGCTCAAGGATCCACAATACATTGTTCCAAGTTCCGGTATGAGGTTTGTAACATTGGTACAACGGTAGTTGAGTGACTCAAATGTAAAACCAAGTACGTTTATCACTTACAATAGCAAAAATCTGAAAGTTTAGACATTTGTTGCTAGCTTTCTAATATAAATGTTGTTTGTTGAGTTAAATAAAAGGAGAAAGGAATACATATTATATCATAACGTAGAGGAACCACATCATGCTGCTTAGGGTTAGCCTCAATTTCTGAATGATAAGAATTCAGAGCTTTATGTTTTCACAACTTGAACCTATTACAATCAAACCAATAAAAGAAGGATACCGGTCATATTAATTGCCAATATTTATAAATGAACAAATAAATAATAGAATTAGCTTGAAAGTTATGACTTAAAGTAAACGTAACGTGATAACTAATTAAAAGTTCTTACCATGATGGTAAGTTCTTCTGTGAGAAGGGACAATGAAACTCTAGCACAGATCAAACCTACAATGTCTGCTCGTCTCCATCTGTGAGACAGAATGAAAGTAACAAATGTAGCTACAACGTGCCCCACCATCATAAGACAAATATTCTTCTTTGTTTTCTTCTGTTTATAATACAATTCATTCGTTGTATTACTTTGGTGTAAAGTACTAGTAAAAGATAGTTGGATATTATTAAAGGTGATATTTTTGACCCATTTTGGTTGAATTGTACTTTTTTGTTACACTGTCGAGCCAATTTGAGTTAAAAGTTCATTAAAAACTAAAAGGAAATGTGTTGATGCGTCATATTTGTTTGAAAGATTCCAAAAATACTTTATAAGTGCTCAAAACCGCGTCAACCATTTATTAAAAAACTTTATTTGTTATTATAGTAACATAGTTTTTTGAATAATTCTGAACAAATATGTTATGTATAATAGTTGTAAAAACTTCCAGTTTAACTCAACCACATTCGAGAAATTTTCACCATTTATTAACAAGAAAAGAGAATTTTGAGGTATTTACCTTTTCATCTGGTGTAGCACGCAGATATATAATGGTAATGCAGACTGATTCAATTAATGAACCCACAAGTTTAACAGTGATGAGAAGGAATCTCTCATCTCCTTCACATATTAACCCATAATATATCCACAAGAGGAGGCTAAACAATGTCGCCATGTATAGGAGTGAGCGCAACTCTGTTGTAGATTTTCGCTTGTATGTCTTTATAAATATGGGCCTACAATTTTTAAGTAAAACAAAATTATAATGAAAACTAAGAAAACTTTTCCATTACTAAACGCAACCAGGTGCTTTTTTTCTTCTTCTTTTTCTTTCTTGATTAAGTAATATGTGGGTTCATGTGGGTCTCATATATGTTAGTATCACTGGATAGGGAGGATCTGATTTTTCTTCCTTTTATGATACAGATGAAATAAAATAATAAATATACCTTACTTATAAAAGATATAATATTAAATAAATGGACCCTATTGGATGGATCAAATATGAGGAAAGTGAATATGATGTTGTCTTACATCTAACCTTACATGCGAAACATTAAAAATTTACGTCATTTTAACAAGAAAAACATCAAATCTACCTCATTTGAATAATGTTCTTCACAATATTAGTGTTTTCTCTTGATTTCATCAAAACATCACATAAATTGGATTCACGTTGATACATGCGTTTATCATTTGTCGTATCATATATTTATTTCAAACACACCCTACTAGTGTTTTCTCTTGATTTCATCAAAATATTATTTAAATATTAACGTCACTTAATGGATAAATTTAATAAGATTGTAAAGTCACAATCGTTGTAACAAACACACCCTACTAGTGTTTTCTCTTGATTTCATCAAAACATCACTTAAATAAACATTTTTAATCAGATAATTAATGTGTTTATCACTTGTCATATCATATATTTATTGCAAAATAAACTGAAATGTTAACAATAGAAACACGTATGTAGCAAAAGAAACTTAACTGTTAACATTAGACATGACAACACTTTACAACACATATGTACCTACGTTCTTGATTTGATAACAAAAATAGCAATCTGAAACTTTACCTTTTTCAGGGAAAATTCCAAAAGTATGCCAAAAATTGAATTTGGGTCCACAACTAAGTTAAGAATTTTGTAATTTCCCCTTTTGGTCATGTGCGAACGTGCTACTGCGCAATCCCATTCATAATTAGAAACGTGGCATGACAAAAGGTACTATTCTAATCATTTAGTGACACACTTGTCACATTTGAGTGGGGTCGTACATTTGTCTTGCTCGGCTGGCGGCTGTGCGACTGTGTGACCCATTCAAAATGTGACAAGTGTGTCACCAAATGATTAGAATGGTACTTTTTGTCATGCCACATGTCAACCGTTTAATGGAGTCGCGCAGTAGCACGGTCGCACATGACCAAAATTGGAATTTGCAATATTCTTGCTACATTGTGGACACAAATTTAATTTTTGGTGTAATTTTGGACTTCTACTTTTTTTTTATCTATACTCTGTAACTACATTGATAAAGTGAAAATGTATGCTAATTTGATTACAAAACTAGCCATATGAAAGTTTAATTTTTTTACCTAGGAATATAGAACTTCATGAGAAAGGAAAGTGGTGTTTAAACCACACTATCCATAAATTAATAATGAATATAAAAATATTATTTGAAAATGTTAAGATAGAAATAGATTATTTAATATTAACGTTATAAAATTTGTGGTAGAGGTTGAATTTGTCAGAAAGTTAACATCTATCGATCAAATCATATCAAATCTGTGTGGAATCGATTTTTGGATTCAATCATTTACTTAATTCCAAAATCCTTAAACCAAACTGCAATTTTAAACAATCATTTTATTCCAACAGTAGGAAACCCGTGAAACAAACATCACATAAGTCTATATTAGCTTGGTCTTCTATGGCTTGTTCTTCATGCAATCATCATCTACCAAGGGTGATGTTTTGGGTAGGGGAGGACTTTCGTCGAATGTCACATTCAAGGACTCCTCAACTTTAATCGTGTGTTTGTTTAGAATAATGTAACTTTACTATTTTGGTGGTAACCTAAGAAAACACATTCGTATGACTTCGGGCCAAACTTGTTGAGGTAGTCTTTATTGTTTAAAATGAATCACTTGCTTCCAAACACTTTGAAGTATTATAATGTTGGTCTTCTACCTCTATAAATCACATATGGTGCTTTTCCTAAAATTGGCCTACCTAAAATTCTATTTAATTTGTATGTAGAGGTGTCTACGATATTACACCATTTTTAGAATTATGGATTGTTCGTTAAGCAATGTTCTACTCATTTCTTGTAAGGCCAGATTTTATCTCTCAGCTACCCCATTAGATTGAGTAGTGCGAGGAGCCCAAAAGTTGTGAGTAATGCAATTGGCATCACAAAAAACTCTGAATTGCACTTAATCATCGAATTCCTGACTGCGGTCCATCCTAATTGAAACAATGGAACAACCTTGTTCATTTAAATTTTCTTACTCAAAATTTCAAGTTGTTCAAAAGCTCCATTTTTAGTTTTCAAAATTTTATCCAAGTATATCTTAATATTCACCTACTATTACCAAAGTATAAGGGCCCATTTGGTTTGTAAGTGGGTTTAGAATTGGATTTGGATTTGTGAATGGTTTAAAAAAAATGTAAGAGAAATGAAATTAATTATTATTTAATTTATATATTTGTCTAAAAATATTGATTGTTTTAGTTATAAAAAATTATAAGAAAGAGACA
This sequence comes from Artemisia argyi, assembly GCA_030686995.1. Classification (NCBI taxonomy): domain Eukaryota; kingdom Viridiplantae; phylum Streptophyta; class Magnoliopsida; order Asterales; family Asteraceae; genus Artemisia; species Artemisia argyi. The sequence continues at coordinate 113,844,877 of CM060705.1, read as the reverse complement.
AAGAAAATTAAGGTAAAAGATGAATTGTGTGGTCAAGAAGTATGTGTCAGATAGGAATCGTCAGACACCACTTATAGTGTGGAATCATTCTTTTTAAAATAATTCCAAATGAAGAGTATCAACCAAACAATTAATTTAATTGATCATAGTATTCATTGGGTCCAAAACCCACATAATAAAAACACACCCTAAAAGTTACCTTCGTATAGCGGATGGACCAAAAAACTCCGTATATAAGTGATGACGTATAGTCTATATTTGGGCCGCAAGCCCAAACAATAAACATTACTAAGCTCAAACCCACCACGAGTGGGCTATCATAACAATGATTTGGGCCTCATTACCAATGGGTTGGGCTCACGTAGGCCCAAACCCAACAAAACTATCTATGGTCTAGATAACGGATCTTCTATTTACGGATAAAGATCCTTGGACCGGATAAGCACTACGTGTGTGAAGAGTAAGGAGCACGAAACCTACAAGGATTCTGCGCCTATATATAGAATGATATGATTCTCATTAAAGGTACGATTTAGAAACCCTAACTCTTCAATATAACCCTAAACCGATTACTTACTCTCACACCGGAGGATAATCGTGGGAAACAATCCCATGATAAGCCTAACGGTGTTTGTTTACTTTCTTATTGCGCAGGTTTCAAGCATTAAGAGCTAATTGGTACGAGAGCAGGAGCCCAAACTAGGAACGCCCAACTTTTGTATCAACAAGTGGCACCATCCGTGGTACCCTACACTAAGAACTAGAATGACGAAAAACAAAAACTCAAGCCAGCGGACTCCGCAGTTAGAAAAAACACGTGGTGACCCCCAGAGGAAGAACCCTCAAGACGCAACCTCTAGGCATGCCTCTGGAACAACCAGTGTGCCTGGTCACCAAGAAGCGGGACCAACCCTACCTCTCCCAGCGGTAGAATTGCCTATAAGGACTACTCAAACCACCACGGTGGTCCCAAGCGTTGAAGAACTTCAGCGCACTCTTTTCAATACTCCTCACCAAACGGAACCTATAGTGGATAACACTGTGCCACCTGGCACACCCAACCGAGATAGGGCGCCTAATGTCAAGGCAGAAATTTTTGCAGCGGAGGAGGACGCGCCTGATTTAATGCTAAGTAATTTTGTGTCCCAAAATTACGAAACCTTAACCGCCCTCATGCAAGAAGAGGCAAAGAGAAGGTTTAGTATGAGCCTGCAAGCCCGGCTCAACTTTGGTCCTTAACGCGAAACATCACCACCGCGCTACCAAAGACGGGGGCGCGAAAATAACGAAAGGCGTACCAATATCCATGATAGACTTGGTACAATATCTGACACACAATACTCTGAGGAATATGAAGATGGCGAGAGGTGCACCAATGCTCACTCCAGACTGGGTAGTCAAAGGATGCAAGACAGACTTGGACGTCAACATTCACCAAGCGAAGGCTCCTCCAGGTCTGGGAGTAGAAGAATTCACGACAGGTTAGGAAGGCGAACTTCCCCAAGTGAAAGCCCCTCAAGATCTTCCTCTGAGGAAAACCGGCGCAAGCGCCGCAAAAGAGATTACCCATCCTCCAGTGGCTCCTCGGACAACGAGGATAAAGAGACAGGACATTGGAAGTCCAGAGGAAGACGTCGCGAGGAAGAATACGAAGACATATCTCTTCCGTGGCGTCGACAGAAAGTTGATGCATTTACACGACGCATCAGCAATTACTCCGATCATAAGAAAAGGCGCATGCCCACTAATGTTAAAACATATGATGGAACGGGTGATCCTGATGACCACCTAAAAATTTTCGAATCCGCTGCTACTATCAAAAATTGGCCACAACCTGTGTGGTGTCATATGTTTAACTCCACATTAGTAGGGAATGCACGCACTTGGTTTAGCAAGCCTCCACGAAGGAGCATAGGCGGGTTTGAAGAGTTGCGAAAAGCATTCCGCTTAAACTTCACCCAAAGAAAGAAGTGCGCTAAAAACCCTGTTGAACTAGCCAGAGTAAAACAACGTCAAGGGGAATCAACCAGCGCTTATATGGAACGCTTTAAAGATGAATGTATACATGTCAAGGCGTGTCCCAAGTCCTAAAAATTTCAGGGTCCATGAATGGGATCAATAACCCAGAACTCATTAGGAAGTTAAACGACAAGGTTCCCAAAACCTTCGATGAACTAATGAAGCGCACAAGATCCTTCATCCAAGGAGAAGCAGCCGCTGCGGACAGTAAAAAGGGCTACTCATGTTATAGGTAGCAAGAATAGCCTAGGAGACAATCCAATGATCAGAGCAGCAACCGCAGCAAGAATTACCGCAGTCAGGGAAGTGGACGAGATAATGACAAGTATATCCCCCTCACAAAGACTCCGAGGGAAACATTTGAAACAGAAGTGATGCGTGGGAATTGCACCAGGCTTTACCTCTCGAGGGATCTCGAGAAGCTTACAACCCCCACCAGGCAGTGTACCTGATCGTTGTAGTATAGTATAGTGACAAGTACTGGGGGATTGATCGTTCAACTCAGGAATAGTGTCGCTAGGATTAGAAAGCCTAAAAACTAGGTCTAGAGGTGAGGGATGATTCTTTTTGTATTTTTATGTTTTATAAAAGCAAGTAAAAATCTAGGTTTTTAGAGGATTGGGCGGAATTAGTTGCTAGTCAACTAACCCAATAACTAAGATGCAATCAAAATAAAATAACAAAAATGTAAATAAACTAAATTAAACTAATGTGGTGTGAGCAATATATAGGAGAATTGTGTTTACTTAGATTTCACTACTCCCTAGATATCTTTTACAGGTTAATTACTTGTTATAGTTGCGTGGATGACGGGTTATATTCCTTAATACCAATCACGGGGTGGCGTACTTACTTCCCCAATTCTATAAGCTCCTACTTCACTCGTATGTCGAGCCGGCTAAGAAGCTCCTAACATGGGATCACTAGAATTCGCTCATGCATTAAATACAACCATAAAAACCTAGTACACATCGGTTCATGTTTCTTAAGACGTTCAAGCAAGTTACACAATGGAGATCTGCCAGTTTTCTTAAGCCTAACATTGAAATAATTCATCCATTACAATTATAAACAAGCAATCAACCTATAATCAATATCTAGGTTTCATTACATCTAAGCAAACACATAAAAGATCTAGCCTAGCATGTTAAAATCAAGACAAGCATAAGATATATTCAAACAACACATAGACATATTGAATGAATTGAAAGAAAACTTATCTAAATTGAACATGAAGGATTTCAAGGGGTGAAAACCCTTGAAAATACTGTTACAAACGAGCTAGGGTTTATTAGGTTCGGCCCTAGAATTCTCCACACAAGTTCCTCTCTTAATGAATGAAAAATAGAAAAGTATATATAGATTTTGTGAGGTGACGGCGTCAAGAGTAAAATTCTGACGCCGGCATCTCGCCGCCAATAAAGTTCTCGGACTGCCTAGATCTATATCTGACGCCGTCATGTGTAATCTTTTTCCAGGCCGTCATCAAATTTACTCTTGATGCCCTACTTCTGACGCCGTCACGTTTTCTCTGGGCCGTCATCCATTTTGCTCCTGACGCCGTCATAAAATCCTTCTTGACGCCGTCATCTACTGTTCCCAGCAAGGAAAATTAAGTCTTTGCCGTTTTCTTCACTTTTATGCTCCAAAAACGTCCAAAATGCTTCATTTTCCAGAATTCACTCCCAAAGTACCTAAAATCACAAAAGGAACGAATTAGGGCAATATTTGATCAAATAAATTCCAATTCCGGCTTAAATGACCCCTTAAAAATGGTTCATTTTTCGCCTCATCATATACCCTTACACTTGAGATTTGCTTGTCCTCAAGCAAATGCACTTTTATTCTAATCAAAATACAAGTTAGGGGTCATTTAACACTAATATAAAAGTAATTACAACAAATAATCATTCCACTAAAGACCAAAGACAAGCACGGAGGTCATACACTAGCACCTCACAAATAGTGTTTAGATACTCACATCTTTCAGGTGTAATAAAGTAATATCACAATATGGAAATGGAAAACATCTCTCACTACCTGTCATAGCAAAATAGATTACCATAGGCTTGGGAAAGGATCAAACCTCCACCACATGGCGTAAGCACCTAGGATAAACTATCAAAGAGGTCTTTTAAAGGGTTGTAACGTTAGGTGTAGGGATATGCAATACACGGTTTTGTTGGATATAGGCAATCTTTACTGGTGGCGAGTTAATAATCTTGGTTAATTACATGTAAAATATGGCGTTGCTAAGCCAAGACTAGACTCTACTTAAGCTAATAAATGAAAAATAACAAAAACATAAAATAAACATAGAATGAAACGGGATGGTAGTCCGTATGTTTTTTTCTCTTTTCTTTTTCTATTTTTCTTCCCCATTACTCCATAACAATAGTACTTTACCCATGAGTCCCAATCGTCCCAAAACAATATGTACAAGGATATGACTCGACTTAGCAACCATGTAATCAATTAGATAATTAACTAAGGGTTTAAACAAATAACAATAATGCACTAAAGATGAGTGCATACACGGATGGCTAAGGCGATTTGGGTGTACATATAAGTGGGGTGTAACAAATTCTTCCTTTAAGTAAGATGTTTAAAGTTAGAAACGAAAAGATAGGCTCGGAGGGGTGTACTAGGGGTTTCGTGTACTAAAAATGAGTACAACGCTAAGGTGTGGGAAAAATTAATTGACTTAACTAGCCAAGTAATATGACTCAAATAGTCAAATAATTATGATACGGGTTTAACACAAGGGTGATCCTAATGCCTCTTATCATGTAGTAAATCCTACTACACGAATGTAGTCTCACTAGCGGTCTCGGGATGCATCACTAACGCAAGTTCTAGAATCTAAATGCTACCGGTACACTCATAAGCACTAATAATAAATGCTTTTCCTATCAAATCTAAAGGCGAACCTCACATATTTGGGTGGAAAATTTTTCTGAATGGTACGGTTTTGTGCTAGTCATACAATCTCCTATCCATGAGACGCTTGCTATGGCTAAAGTTTCATTCCTAAATGTTGTAAAAAATTTTAAATTTGGTGCTAAAATTATTCTAACAAGTATTTCTCATAGTTTTATTACACACCTACGATCAAACAAACAAACTCAAGTGAAAGTTTATCTATAAGATATCATCATTTTACCCTCCCCTTACACTTAGGATGAACATTGTCCCAATGTTCAAGTAAAGAATGTAAAAGTAAAACAGGTAAAAAGAATGAAATCAAATACTCCCCTGATTCGCTCGGTATGGATAGTATGGTAACATGGTTAGATCTTCCTCTAAGAAAATGAACAATCAAAGCTTCCCTTCCAGAATATAAGTCATCTTCTTGTCATACATAACCTGTTAAACCTGAGAAAACAAACAAGGCAACCTCGCGTAAAATCGGCGGCAATCTATACATGATAATAAATCCTAGAAAGCAAAGTAAGATATAATGCTTGTGGAATGATGTTTGCAGATTTCCTGGAGATTATTAAACTAAAGAATTAACAAAAACTTTAAGACTCCGTTGGAAAAACAAAACTGGTAAAATTTCCAGATTTTAACACGTGACGCCGTCAGGAGTGTCTTCCTGACGCTGTTATAAGTGACCTGCAGAAATTCTTATGTTAAGTTTCCGGAAAATTTCTGGAAAGACTTTGTCCTACTTCCTGGAAAATCTTGCAAAACATCATTATGACTCGATACAAGCATTTGACTCTAACAAATACGAATATACATGTTCATTTAATATTGTGGAGAATCATGATCGAATTTGTTTCTTAAAAACACATTTGGGGTTTCCCCTTACACTTATCTTTTGCGAAATACCTTTGTATGAAGTTAAGACTAAGCCAAACAACAAAATTAAATATTTTCACCATTTTAGTTTGAAACATGATCTACCAACAATTAAAATAAAACATGCATACGGAAACAAATAACAATCAAACAAATTAAAAATCACACAAAGCATGGGTTGCCTCCCAAGAAGCGCTTTTCTTTATTTATGAGTCTTGTAGCTAGACTCAAGGTTATGGGTTATTACGTGACATGGGTGAGTTCCTCATTGAGGACATCTTTGGGATCAAACTTAGGTTTCAACTTCCTATCGGTTTTCTTAGTGCGGTATGACCTTTCAAACTTTTCTCCATCCGGATCATACAAAATCATCTTTATATGCCATGATCTGTCACCTTCCTTAGGTGGCTTGTCCCACCTCCATTTACACTTATCCCCCTCTCTTTTCCACTTGTTCATCTCTATGTTAATGGGCATTAAGCTCAAGAACTCAATCATTTTCCTAAAGACTAGGGGGTCCTCAAAAGGGTCTAGCTCTTCATCCCTAGCTATGAGTTGTTCCACCGAATGTGTTTTATCGATGAAATCTTTTTCTAGATAGAATGGGAGTTGAGGTCCTATAAAGTTTCTTTCTATCCAAGGTCCATATCTAGATGGTCTCCTATTCATCTCTACCCAATGTGGTGTTGGTTAATCCTCACAATCATAGCTATGTTTCTTAACATCATATACCGACCAAGTATCGCCCTCACGTACTGCTATCTTAGACTCCTTACAATCTATCATGGCGCTAGCGGTTGCTAAAAATCCTCTTCCTACTAATAAAGGGCATGTAGTATCACTAACCATATCAAGGATGTGAAAATCCGCTAAAATAGTTAACTTCCCTACGTGAACAACTACATCCTTGATCATCCCAACCGGGTGGGCAATACTCCCATCCGCTAGACCAATTAATACCTCCGTCTCCTCTAACTTTCCTAGCTTGAGAGTGGTGAAAAGGGATAAGGGAATCAAGTTGAGACTTGACCCTAAATCGGCTAGTGTGTCGAAAGCTTTGGATCTTCCTATCTTACAAGGCAAAACAAATATACCCGGATCATCAAGCTTTTTAGGCAACTTGTTTTGAACGAAGGCGGTCCCATTTTTACCTAGTTTAAATTTCTCATATTTTTCTAGGAGGGCACTATAATAGGGAGCACGGGCTAAGACATCAATGATGGGGCATTCAAGGTGAAGCTCCTTGAATTCATTGTCAAGGTCTTGCGTAGGAGGTGTTTCAACTATGCTTTTGACCGGTTTTATATCAGGTGTTTCATTTGATTGGTCTTTTTGAAGAATTTGGTTTTGCTTGAAACACGTGCTCATTGATTTAACCGAGTAGTATTGAGGACAAGAAGTGGGTGACGAAATTGATGATATGGAGTTAACGTTTAGTTTCGGGTTCTTGACCGTGTCGCTTGGGAGTGCTCCCATTTCTCGGTCATTGAGAAATTTCAACAATGTGTCAATTTTGGTGGTCATCTCGCTTTGCTTTTGTTTGAAATCGGCTTCAAACTTAGATATGCGAGCCTCTTGAGATGCCATAAACTTGGACATCAATCCTTCAGGATTGTTGGTACTACCATAGTTATTAGAAGGATTGTTGTTGAAAGTACGGTTGGAGGGTGGACCGTTTGGTTGGTAACGATTAGGCGGATTGGAAGAATTGTTTTGGTTTTGTTTCCACCTAAGGTTTGGGTGATTTTTCCAAGAGGGGTTGTAGGAATCACCGTAAGGGTTTGGCTTGGGCTTGAAAGTGTACCACTTATCTCCCGCTTCGTCGATACGCGAAGATGCGTAGTCCGCAAAAGCTGTTCCGGGGAGTTCCACACAATCACGAGTGTCATGGGGACCACTACATAATTCGTATGAAGAAGTGATTTTATTCACTTGGCTTGAAGGCTTCGGAGCTTCGTAAGATTTCATGAGAAACTTGACTTGGTCCTCAAGTTCCATGATCCTACGGTCGGGAGTGCTAGAATTGTTCGAATGCAAAGATATTGCCTTGACCATTTTGTTCAAATCACGGGGATCATTCCAACTTTCGTTGTCATAGAGAGCAAGATCTTCTATGAGTTTCCATGATTCTTCCGCACTAAGATCACGTAGCTTGCCACCGGCCGATTGGTCAACGGTTTGCCTTATGGAGAGATCGATATGGTCATAAAAAATTTGGACTTGGAGCCAAAGATCTATGCCATGATGAGGGACTTTTTGGAGTAAGTACTTGAAACGAGTCCATGCTTCATATAGAGTTTCACCTTGACGTTGTTGGAACATCAAGATATCATTTCTAAGCTTGGTAGTTCTCCCCGGTGGGAAAAATTGAGCAAGGAAACGAGTGGTGAGATCATCCCATGAGGTGATGGATCCTGCGGGTAAACGTTCAAGCCATTGACTAGCTTGATCACGTAGAGAGAATTGGAATAGGCGTAATCGGGTTGACTCTCTAGTTGTAACATCAAGGTCTATAGAATCTACGATTTTAAGGAAGTCCTTGAGATGTTGATTTGGATCTTCGGAACGAAGTCCATGGAATGCACATCCGCTTTGCACCAACCAGATGGTGTCGGATCGCAAAGGAGACACATTGGCTCCTTGGGTGAGCTCAATGGTGTTTCGATAGCCTTGGTGGCTAGGTCGGGAATACTCTCCTAGGGTCCGGGGCCTAAGAGGTTGGTTAGCTAGTGGTGGGTTTTGTGGGTGGTCTTGTTGTGGTGGGTTGATGGGTTCAAAGATGTTACCACCTTCCATGATGTCGGATGGTAAAGTGTTACGAACAAAAACACGAAGAAATAAGATAGACTAAAGAAAACCTAAAAATAAAAATAAAATCTTACTAGAAAGGAATCTAGCAAGTAGACCTAATAAAAAGAAATTCTAACCTAGAGAATAACTATTTCCCCGGGCTGCGGCGCCAAAAACTTGATGCGTGGGAATTGCACCAGGCTTTACCTCTCGAGGGATCTCGAGAAGCTTACAACCCCCACCAGGCAGTGTACCTGATCGTTGTAGTATAGTATAGTGACAAATACCGGGGGATTGATCGTTCAACTCAGGAATAGTGTCGCTAGGATTAGAAAGCCTAAAAACTAGGTCTAGAGGTCAGGGATGATTCTTTTTGTATTTTTATGTTTTATAAAAGCAAGTAAAAATCTCGGTTTTTAGAGGAGTGGGCGGAATTAGTTGCTAGTCAACTAACCCAATAACTAAGAGGCAATCAAAATAAAATAACAAAAATGTAAATAAACTAAATTAAACTAATGTGGTGTGAGCAATATATGGGAGAATTGTGTTTACTTAGATTTCACTACTCCCTAGATATCTTTTACAGGTTAATTACTTGTTATAGTTGTATGGATGACGGGTTATATTCCTTAATACCAATCATGTGGTGGCGTACTTACTTCCCCAATTCTATAAGCTCTTACTTCACTCCTATGTCGAGCCGGCTAAGAAGCTCCTAACATGGGATCACTAGAATTCGCTCATGCATTAAATACAACCATAAAAACCTAGTACACATCGGTTCATGTTTCTTAAGACGTTCAAGCAAGTTACACAATGGAGATCTGCTAGTTTTCTTAAGCCTAACATTGAAATCATTCATCCATTACAATTATAAACAAGCAATCAACCTATAATCAATATCTAGGTTTCATTACATCTAAGCAAACACATAAAAGATCTAGCCTAGCATGTTAAAATCAAGACAAGCGTAAGATATATTCAAACAACATATAGACATATTGAATGAATTGAAAGAAAACTTATCTCAATTGAACATGAAGGGTTTCAAGGGGTGAAAACCCTTGAAAATACTGTTACAAACGAGCTAAGGTTTATTAGGTTCAGCCCTAGAATTCTCTACACAAGTTCCTCTCTTAATGAATGAAAAATAGAAAAGTATATATAGATTTTGTGAGGTGACAATGTCAAGAGTAAAATTCTGACGCCGTCATCCCGCGGCCAATAAAGTTCCCGGACTGCCTAGATCTATATCTGACGCCGTCATGTGTAATCTTTTTCCAGGCCGTAACCAAATTTACTCTTGACGCCCTACTTCTGACGCCGTCACGTTTTCTCTGGGCCGTCATCCATTTTGCTCCTGACGCCGTCATAAAATCCTTCTTGACGCCGTCATCTACTGTTCCCAGCAAGGAAAATTAAGTCTTTGCCGTTTTCTTCACTTTTATGCTCCAAAAACGTCCAAAATGCTTCCTTTTCCAGAATTCACTCCCAAAGTACCTAAAATCACAAAAGGAACGAATTAGGGCAATATTTGATCAAATAAATTCCAATTCCGGCTTAAAAGACCCCCTAAAAACGGTTCATTTTTCGCCTCATCTAGAAGGTGCAAACTTCCCAAAACCTCCACCAATGCGCACCCCAGAAGACAAGCGTATAGGGAATGGATACTGCGAATACCGTGGCTAAAAGGGCCATACAACCAACGAGTGTGTCCAGCTACGACAACTAGTTGACAAATTAGTAAAGGACGGTAGAATGGATCACCTCGTAAAGAACATTAAAGAAGGGAAGGACAAGCAAAGGAATGGAGGAAAGAAAGAGCCTCCCAAAGATAAAGTGGACATCATCTACATGATACAGTCATGGCAACGCAAGACAAAGCAAAAAGTTAGTCAAAAGTTCTCTTCAGAAAATGAGATATCCTTCCCCACTCTAGCTGCGGACAATGCAGTAATAGAGCCACTGACCATTGAGATACATACTGGGGGACATGACATCCGCCGCATGTATATCAATGGAGGAGCATCCGCAGATATTCTGTATGAACACTGCTTTAAAAGGCTACGACCTGAGATACAAAGTCAGTTGATACCGGCTACGACGTCGCTGACTGGCTTCACAAGAGAAAAGATATGGCCTATGGGGCAATTACGCTTACTTGTAGTTGTGGGCGATGAACAACACTCTACAGCAACGTGGATAAACTTCATGATAATCAAGTCTCCTTCACTGTACAACGGCATCATTGGGAGACCTGGAATATCATCCATGCGCGCTGTACCATCCACAACACATGGGATGCTCAAATTTCCAGTAGAAGGAGGGATCGTCACCCTCTACAATACCACGGTGCCGCCTAAAGAATGCAACACGGTAACCAGTGAGGTGGAGAATGTTCCAGAACAGCGCGCAACAAAAATACCAAACTTAAAGGTTGCCATTCATCCTGATTACCCAGATCAACAGATATCGATTGGAGGATCTTTATCTGACCAAGGTAAAGCAGCTGTGTGCGCACTCTTGCAGAAGAACCTGAGTATCTTTGTGTGGGAACCAAAGCACATGACCGGAGTACCACGCTCTATTACGGAGCACAAGCTACAAATCCGACAAGGATATCCCCCAATACGACAGAAGAAGCGCGGCCAGGCTCCAGATCGAACAAAAGCCATCCTGGAAGAAGTACACAAACTTGTAGACGCAGGTATTATGCGCGAAGTCTACTATCACGACTGGCTCTCTAATCCAGTGATGGTAAAGAAGAGTGATGGCAGTTGGAGGATGTGCGTGGACTTCACGGACCTCAATAAAGCATGTCCACAGGACTGCTACCCACTGCTAGAGATAGACTGGAAGGTAGAATCCCTGTGCGGATATCCCTTTAAATGCTTCCTAGATGCATACAAAGGGTACCATCAAATTCAGATGGCAAAGGAGGATGAAGAAAAAACAGCCTTCCACTCTAAAGAACGCGGGCACAACATACCAATGATTGGTGGACATGGCTTTTGAAAAACAAGTAGGTCGCAACTTGGAAGTTTACGTTGATGACCTTGTCATCAAGAGTCACACAGAGGAAGAATTGGTGTGCGACATCGAGGAAACGTTCAAAACATTGGGAAAAATAAATATGAAATTAAATCCCAAGAAGTGCACATTTGGCGCGACAGAAGGCATGTTCCTTGGGTATTTAATCGAGCCTGACGGCATCAAGCCTTGCCCAGAAAAAACAAAAGCTGTTATTGATCTCCCCTCACCGCGCACACGAAAAGAAGTCCAGTCATTAAACGGCAAGCTAGCAGGGCTAAACCGTTTTTTATCCAAGTCAGCAGACAAATCACCCCCTCTCTTCAAAACACTCACGAAGTGCACAAAAAAGGGAGACTTTCGTTGGACTGAGGAAGCCTTCCAACAGCTAAAACAGCATCTGGCATCACTTCACAAACTTGTCGCACCGCGACCAGGGGAAGAGTTGATCATGTACTTATCTGCAACCCATGGAGCAGTCAGCGCAGTACTATTGACAGATAGGAACTCCGTTCAAATGCCCATATATTTTGTAAGCAAGGCACTAAAAAAGACAGAGACTAACTACATCGCTAGGGAAAAGCTGGTCCTAGCTCTAGTATTTGCAGCTAAAAGACTGCGCAGATACTTTCTGGCGCACCCAATAGCTGTAATCACGGACCATCCCATCAAACAAGTTATCTCTAAACCTGACACATCAGGACGGCTAAAAAAGTGGAGTGTGTTGTTGAGTGAGTATAACATCTCGTATAGACCACGCACTGCAATCAAGGGGCAGATATTAGCTGACTTTATTGTTGAAAATCCGGATACTGATACTACACCTTCAACAGGTAAGACAGAGTTACAAGAACCATGGGTTCTATTCACAGACGGATCCTCATGTGTGGATAGATCAGGCGCAGGCCTTATCCTTACTAATCCAGAGGGGGTAGAATTCACCTACACACTGCGCTTCGAATTCACAGCCACAAATAATGAGGCCGAATACGAAGCCTTACTCGCTAGACTGCGTATTGCAATTCAAATGGGTGTACGCAACCTAGAGGCAAATGTGGATTCCAGGCTAGTAGCTAACCACCTGCTAGGTGAATATGAAGCCAAGGATGAACACATGATCCAATACCTTGAAAAAACCAAGTCCTTAATTCAGAGCTTTGATAGGTTCACAATCAAACAAGTACCTAGAGGAGACAACAGGAAAGCTGACGTGCTTAGCAAGATCGCATCTACAAGCTTTGCGCACCTATCAAAACAGGTATTGGTAGAAACTTTAAAAAATAAATCAATCTTGGAGATGGAAGTATCCACGGTGATAGAGGAACAGGATCCCACGTGGATGACACCTATCATTGAATTTATAAGCAAAGGAATCTTACCACAAGATCAGAAGGATGCTCGAAGAGTGCGGCGCACAGCGCAGCGATTTGAACTCCGAGATGGCATCCTATATCGACGTTCATTCTTACAACCTTGGATCCGATGTGTTGGACCTCTTCAAGCAGATTATGTACTTCGAGAAATTCACTCGGGATCATGTAGCATGCACTCGGGACCACGGTCCATAGTGGCGCGCGCCCTGCGATCAGGATATTATTGGCCTACTATGCACCGCGACGCGCGAGATATGATAAAGAAATGCAGTAATTGCCAAGTCCACAGGCCAATTCCGCGCCAACCACAACAAGAGTTAACCCCCATTACCTCACAATGGCCATTCTATAAATGGGGCATCGACATCGCAGGCCCTTTCCCAGTTGCAGCGGGAGGGCTGAAATTCCTCATCGTAGCCATAGACTACTTTACAAAGTGGATTGAGGCAAAAGTTGTGGTGAGCATCACTGGCAACCAGGTAAAATGCTTCGTGTGGGACAATATTGTGTGTCGCTTCGGATTACCTGGGGAAATTATCTCAGATAATGGAAAACAATTCTGCGATAACCCATTCAAAGATTGGTGCGCACAATTGAACATCACACAAAACTTCACTTCAGTGAAACACCCACAAACCAATGGATTGGTTGAACGCGCGAATCGCAGTCTAGGCGAAGGAATAAAAGCGCGCCTTGACAGACACAAAGGAAAATGGGTGGACGAATTGTCACACGTTTTATGGGCACACCACACGACAATCAAAACCAGTATCGGAGACACACCATTCTCCCTCGTCTACGGAACAGAAGCCATCATACCAGCTGAAATTGGAATGCCAACTATACGTACAGCGGAGATAAACATCACAACAAATGACGAGGAGCGGCGCATAGACTTGGACTTGCTGGAAGAAAGGCATGAACGCGCAGCTATACGCAAAGAGAAGGCTAAAGCAAAGATGAAGAAGTATTATGATGCAAAGGTCAAACACACTTCTTTCAGACCAGGAGACTTTGTATACCGCGCTAATGATGCAAGCCACGCAGAATACAAAGGCAAGCTTGGACCCAAATGGGAAGGACCCTATGAGGTCACGGATGCACTGGGTAATGGTGCATACAGGTTGCGCGATATGGAAGGTCACGAGCTGGCGCGCACTTGGAATATCTGCAATATAAAAAGATGCTATCTTTAGGAAAGGCTACGGCCCACAAACAGACAATCTTGCACTTTAGTACGTGCCTAATAAATGTCTGTCTTAGAATTTTCTTTTCTTTTTTAGGAATTGTTTTTTATCTTCCAAAAAACTTGCAAGTATTAATAAAAAGTTGTGGTTTCTAGCTAACTCCATAACACACTTCACTTTATTGCGTACATTTTTATGTTTCAATATTGTTATTTTATATTTTGCCTACATGGCGTGCATGCACTTATTAAGACCCACGATGGTAGAAAGGATGAGTAAACCTACTAACTAACTCGTTGAGTAAGAGGGTTGCAAACCCATCAACATTGGATCATGCATCCTTGCTAAGCACCTTACCTTCAAGACGTTGAAGTAAGTTTTTCCATGCGCATCCCACAAAGGATGTGCAATACCACATACACCGTACATGCTTAGCAATTTACGAGCCAAGACTCTTGGTCATTTAATAAAAGTCTTTTGCAAAAAAAAATGCAAACCTAACTTCATACTTATGATTTGTTTTTTTTAAGTCACGCACTTAATGTGAGTATATCACGATTTCAATTTGAATCTTAGGTGACCTTTTACATAAAGGATAACAATCTAAGTACAAATAACATAGCACACGCACAAAAGATATAAGTTATTATTTATACAAAAACCATACATTTATAAGGTACAAAAGCCCATATCTACATACTATGACAACGCTCGGGGCTGCGCTCTTGGTCAGCAGAGCTCCCAGCCTCTTGGAGCTTCCTCAAAAGTAACGCATCCTTAGGCGACATGGTCGCCACGCTGACTGCAACTCCATCTGATCTTGGGATATGCGCAGCGCCTACACCACATAGGATGGCTTTCCCCTTAACACCCTTCTTCTTTGCCGCCCTCTCCACATGAAGTTCCAAGACTTCTTTCAGGGGAACCTCCTTCTCAAGGACGAAGGGGTTCAGAATATCACGCGGCCGCGCAAAGACTGGAACCTGCAACTGCGACTCGTCAGGCTTTAAGAAAAAGTCAGGTTGAGCCTCTGCATCGTCCATGATGTGCCTCCCCAGGGTTAACCCCTCCATAATAAACTTTATGGGGTAATCCTGGTCGCGCTCCAGCCGCGCAATATGTGGAAGCTCAAAGAGCTTCATCCCCTCCATAGCCTTCACAAGCTCGTCATAGGCGTCCGCCTTATAACCAGGCACCTCAGCAAGTGACACGATCAGCATCTTGGCCTCATGGAGTTCCTCTACAGCCTGAGCCTTGCCACGCTCCACGGCGCACTCTATAACCTTCCCAAAGGCCTCCAACACCTCCGGGGACTCCAACGTGCCCATCGCAGCTAGGCGCAAACCATGGCTGATCAACCACCTACACAAGCAACAATGGATGCATTAGAAGACAAAAAAATGAATACAGAATAAACAACACATACCTGCGCTCAGCGATTGTAGACATAAGATGAGGATATAACTCCTCATCGTATTCTATACTCAGCCTGCGCAGCTTGTCCTCCTGCACCTTCAAGGCATTCTGAACTTGGTTGCGAAGGTTCTCAATATGGCCGAAGCGCTCAGCCTTCTTCTCCTCCAGATACCTTATCCCCCAGGTTAAGTTCGACCTAAACTGATGTAGCTCCCCGCGCTCATGCTGCAGCTCAGCCATCACGGTCAACTTCTCATCAGTAACCTTCTCAGCATACGCCTTGACGGACTCTACCTCCGCTCGCGCATCAGCTAACTGCGCACGGAGCATGGCAATTTCCTCGTCCTTCTGTGCGAGGCTGCTGCTCTCCCCAACATACCGCGTCTTCAACTGAGCGACCAACTCAGTCTGACACTCAGCAGCAGCAGCTAGCTCCTCCATCAACTGCTGCGCAGACACCTCCTCAGCTACCTTCACCGTCTCCTCCACGTTTGCATCCTGAAGGGGGGCCACGCTTTCAACAAATGCCGCATCACCCTCTACAGCATGGTCACTACAATCAAAAGAAGAAGGTCAGAGCATAGTACGACAAGTAATAAAAAAAACATGAATATGATCATCACTTACAAAAAGGGAGAAGACTTTGCAATCTCCTTATCTGCGCCAGTAGTGGATGTGTCATCTGCTGCGGATGACTCCTCATCTGTGATAAGATGGCGCCTCCTCTTGGAAGTACCAGCGCCATCAGACTCTCCATTCCACTTCACGCCTTGAGCACTTCCCTCCAGCTCCAGGACCTCCACACTGTCAGAGGACTCAGAGTGCACTTCCTCAATCACGGGAGACGGCTCCCCAGTAGGAGAAACGCTCTGCACAGGAGTCACAAGTGTAGCAGCGGGAGGAGAATCCTCAGGACCATCTTGCGCCAACACCGTCGTGTGTCCCGCAGTAGCTTCCAAAATTGGCTCCTCATTATCCCAAAGAGGGCGTACACCCACCGTCACTTGCTTTGGCTTCTCAAGCTTCACCACGACAAACAAATCCATCTCTGCGCGACACATGAACAAACAACAAAACCAACTTAGTTATTGAAATTACATATAAAGGAGCATTTACATTATTGAAGCGAAGGTAAAAAAGGACAAGCACCCACCCCGGCCGCTCTCATCAAGGAATGTTGGAACCTCGTCAGAACCATGGAAATAGTTGCGTCTCAGCCTCATGTGAACCAAAAACTCCTCAAGGTAGGAGTTAATGGGGATGTGGTTGGCATCAATCGTATCCGCATCCTCCGCGCTATACGAACCGGGTAAAGGGCGCTCATCCCTTGGCAGCGTCCCTTGAGTATAAAACTCAAACGACGACAAAAATACTATATCATCGAAAAATTTCTCCCTCCAATCCCTAAGGGAATCCACCTTCTCTGTATAACACTGAAGGCCCCCAGAGCACTTCGCAAAAGACACCCATCCATGCGACCACGTTGTGCGGTAAAATGTACGGAATAGGTTAATGGTAGGGTTGACCGCCAGCAAACGACAGTTTATTTCAAAATTTGAAATTTTCGCCGCACCTATACAGTGCAGCTGGGAAATGTGAAGGCGGTAGAAGTTGAGCACATTGCTCAAGAATAAGGATATAGGTACGCACTGGTTCGCATACTCGAAGAAGCGCGTATATAACCCTATTTTTCCCTCAGGGAAATCCGCGATGCACGCGTTTGCCTCCGGTACTTCCGGATGCACATCTAAGGGAATGAAATAATCAGAGGAGAACTGACGCAATTCATCCTCGTCCATTTCAGACGGAAACTCGTGTAATTGACGAACCATTTCTAGATACTAGCTAAAGCGCGTTGTGGAAACTAGAAGGGGGGA
This sequence comes from Artemisia argyi, assembly GCA_030686995.1. Lineage (NCBI taxonomy): Eukaryota > Viridiplantae > Streptophyta > Magnoliopsida > Asterales > Asteraceae > Artemisia > Artemisia argyi. The sequence goes on along the minus strand of CM060705.1, from coordinate 113,827,378 downwards.
GGTTGAATAGTTTTACGTCTTTTTCGTTTTATTTGTTTTGTAAAAGTTAGCTTCAAAAGTTCAAAACTCTTTAATGCAAAATATAGATACAAGTTTATTTACGATTTTGTATAAACAATACTTATGTATAATGTACAATTTCAAAACTCTTTAATGTGAAAGTGTCGATACTAGTATATTTACGATTTTGTATAAACACTACTTATGTTTAATGTTGGGAAAGAATTTATAATTTCATATATCATATATATATATATATATATATATATATATATATATATATATATATATATATATATATATATATATATATATATATATATATATGTATAAGTATTTTAATACAAGTTTATGTACTTGGTTTGTTTTTGTAAGATTAATGTTATGAATAAATTTTAGTTTGATCTTTATGTGAAATCAATATATGCACAACACAAGCAATTATAATTATATATGAAATGCTAACAAGTAAGTAATCAAAAAGTGAGAGATGGAAAGATCAAACCGAGAGACAAAGGATTTATAGTGGTTCGGCTACAAGGACACCTTCCTTGCCCTACTCCACTCCCTGAGTCACCTACTCGAGAGTTTTCTTTACTAGATCAAAAACCTCCCTTATGGCGGAGAAAACCTTACACACCAAATAACACACCACAACTTTGTCACAACACAATCACAACTTCTACACAACTTCTTCACACCAATCTTCGTCACACCAATTCTTCCTCACACCTTTGTACTTCACTCCTAGCTTCTTCACAACTTTCTACTTCGCTCATAGTTTCTTCACAACTAACTACTTCCTAACTCTTTTTCTTCACGCCACTTGTTTCTTCACACCTTCACTACTAAGTCCTAACCACTACTCCAAGATATATACTACTTCACAACTTCTAGGCTTCAAGGTCTTCTCAACTTCAAAGCTTCAACTTCTTTGTCTTCACAACTATCTCCACTTCAATATACTATCACTACTTATTTCTTCTATCACCAATCCTATTCACCACTACTTCTTCACTTCTAGTACTACTTCACACCTTCAATAAATCTAGATCCTATATCTAAAACTAACTAACCAATGTATACACTATATTCACCAAAGAATGAATGATATACAAGATGAAATGATCAAGCAACTTAGATAGCAAGATGATACTAAGTTGTAATACTCCTAGTCTTGATGAATAGAAGTATTCTTCTCTTTGCACTTGAATGAATGAGGCTTTGGATCACTTGGAAACAAAAGGCTTATGAATTATATGATCAAAGGACTTTTAAGATTGAAATGGAGATTTGAATCAGAAAGTTTTTAGTGCAAAAAGGTGAGGAAAAATCCATATTTGAGGTGGTATTTATAGGCAACAAAATCTGACAGAGGAGCGTGGCCGGTCCCCTTAAATCAAGGCCGGCCCCCTTAAAATTAAGGGGACCGCCCTTTATAATTAAGGGGGCCGCCCAGCTGTAACGGCCAGATTTTTTGTTTTTTAGTGGGGAAAGTTTATTTGGTGAAAAACTAATTGATTTTAGTTAAAAATTTGAAATCATATATTTAGTATGATTAAAACATTTTTCTTTATTACCAAAAGTGTTTTTCAAAAATATATAATAAGTTTATATATTAAAATAAACTTTGTAATAATATCCCTTTGATCTTATAATGCATTAAACACTATGTTTATTCATACCTTAAGTGATTAGATGGTGAAAGTGATTATTTACTACTAAATACTTGTTTACGTCATGATCTTTGGTTTGATGAGTTTTCGTTTTGTGATTATCAAAACATAGAGATATCGAAAGATATGAATAACGTTTTTAGTCATTTATTTATATCAACACGCGTATTCGCGGTTACCTAATCAATCAGTTGATCTCTAAAACGAAGCTTTGATAATTTTGAAAATGGCGGAAGTAGGTTTTTACTGTGAGGATTTAAGTAAAATGGGAGGCGATGATTTATATATGGTCACAAAAACCCTAGCAAGCTAGCCACGTAGAATCCACTAACATAATCGTATGGTTAGAATACGATCGGGTACATGCACTTTTACCCATTTCCCGATACATACGTGGACACGCTCCCCATTTTTCGAGGTATCCTTGGGATATTTTGGGACTAGATTCATGGTTCCACATAAAGGGCGGTGAATATTCGAATTTTTCCTGCCACGTTTACCACTGCTATTACTAGTCTAGCGCACGCAGCTCCTAGCCGCACCCACTAGACTGGGGGGGACAAGATGACGTATAGTCTATATTTGGGCCGCGAGCCCAAACGATAAACATTACTAAGCCCAAACCCACCACGAGTGGGCTATCATAACAATGATTTGGGCCTCATTACCAATGGGTTGGGCTCACGTAGGCCCAAACCCAACAAAACTATCTATGGTCTAGATAACGGATCTTCTATTTACGGATAAAGATCCTTGGACCGGATAAGCACTACGTGTGTGAAGAGTAAGGAGCACGAAACCTACAAGGATTCTGCGCCTATATATAGAATGATATAATTCTCATTAAAGGTACGATTTACAAACCCTAACTCTTCAATATAACCCTAAACTGATTACTTACTCTCACGCCGGAGGATAATTGTGGGAAACAATCCCACGATAAGCCTAACGGTGTTTGTTTACTTTCTTAGTGCGCAGGTTTCAAGCATTAAGAGCTAATTGGTACGAGAGCAGGAGCCCAAACTAGGAACGCCCAACTTTTGTATCAACAATAAGAGTTCTAGACATCTAATGGTTGAGACCATATTTTTAGCCTTATGGCTAGAATGGGCATGTTTTCCGATTTTACATGCATCATAAAAGTGTTGTCCGAATTTTAGTTTGGGCAAGTTCCTAACAAGTTCTTTAGATGATAGTGATTGTATTAGTCTCATATTAGTATGCCCTAGACTTTCTCAGAAAATTAGATTTCTTATTCCTAACACGTTGCTTAAATATTGTATTATGCTCTTTACGTGTTATTTAATTATTAAAATATTTCTAAATTGTTTTCCAACAACCCAAATATCTCATGTGAAAATAAAAATAAGAAAGCATGTATAGCCATAAACGAATAATAGGTAGGCGAATCTAAGTTCTCTTCCCGTCAATTGGCCTCGAAAGGCTTGAGAATTATGGTGAGCGTGAGTGAAATGAATCAGAAGAAGATAGATATTTATAAATTGATTCTAGGGTTTTCGTGAGGCGCACGACGATCATATTAGAAGGTAAAATTCCCGCCAAGTGATTCCAGATGATTTTGTGTATTGACTTTTTGGCCAAATGCCCCACGTATGTCGTGCATCTTGTTTAGTCCCTCATGTTTAGAGTGTTGTAACACTTTGAGTTTACACCATTATTTTCTCAGAATTAACTAAAATGGACATCTCATGGGAAGTTATGACCATTTTAATGGAACAATTTGTGCTTCATTAACATCCATCAATTATTTTCTCATATCTTCAAAACAATTAACTATTGTGTAGTTTTGTGAGTAATATTACGTTTTCTTTATTCATAGTTCAATTTCTTTTTATTATGAAGCGTGGATATTTGTTGAGTTAGAATATAATTTGTCGAAGTATTTCTTCATTATTTGGTTGGTAACTTAATTCATTTTCGTTTGTGTATTTTATCAGTAAACGCAAAGCATAAAACCGCTCTTGAGCTACTAAGGACCAACTGGGTAAAAGCTCTAAACGAACTGAGTCATGCCTGAGTTGGTCTCAACTTGTGAAATTTCTCAATAGTTGAGCTTGAACTAAAAGTATAAGGCTTGAAACCATCTTGAGCTTTACAAATATAGACGATTCGACCCCAGCTCTGGTAGGCTCAGGCTTAGGCTCAAGCTCAGATCAACTAGTTTCCACCCTTAGATTTTATGAAATTTTATTAATTGATAATAACTCATTTGTGTTTCTTAGAATGATGTTGTAGCGTAGCAATGGAGAATGGGTGCATCAACTGATGCAAATGAAGCCATATGAGTTTACCCAAGATGTCTTCAAAGGTATGATGAATGAGTTGATTAAGGTATTTAATCAAGAGTTTTGCACCGAACAAGTATAATTGATTATTTTAAAAATGGGTTTTACCTAACTTGTTCTATTGTGGCATAAGTTTAGAGCACTAAATGAACATATTTGTTTTTTTAATAATTTTATTTCTATATAACATAATGATATGTTTGGTAAATATCACAAATTTCGGAAACTATTAGGGTCCGTTTGGTTTGTAGATGGGTTTAAGATTTGGATTTGAATTTGAGTAACGAGAGAGAAAATATATTATTAAGGGCTCGTTTGGTTTGTAGATGGGTTTAGGATTTGGATTTGGTTTTGGATTTAGATTTGGATTAAGAGAGAGAAATGTTGATATAAATAATGCCTAAAAACGTTTTTAATACTTTTCGATATCTCTACGTTTGATAATCACAAAATGTAAAATCATTAATCGCAAAAATTAGTACGTAAACAAGTTTTTAGTTGTTAATATACATTTCAACGACTCAATCACTTAAGGTATGAATAAACAAAATGCCTAATGCACTTTATGATTAAAGGAACATTTCTTAATCACTAGATTTTTTATAAAATCTTATAAACATTTTATATCTTTTAGAAAATTATTTTTGGTATTAAATAAATAAACTAAATTCATTATAAATATGTGAATTCAAATTTTTAACCAAAAATGGCAAAAATGTTCCAGAAAAACCTTCCTCACAAAAAGACAAAGCTGGGCAACGGATTTATTGGGCACCCCCTTAATTATACTAGGCAGCCCCCTTAATTATTAAAGGGACTGGCCCTAATTAAGGGGGCCGACCACGCTCCTCCAGCCCCCAGCTTTGCATATAAATATTGGATCATTTCTGGACTTTTGCCCACCTTTTCTTGCACTCAAAACTTTCTGATCTAATCCTCCATTTTCATTCTCTTAAATCCTTTGATCATATAATCATAAGCTTTTGTTTCAAAGTGATTCAAGCTTCAACCATTCAAGTGCAAGAGAAGAATACCTCTAACCTTCAAGATTAGAAGCATTACAACTTTGTGTGATCCTCCCACTCAAGTTGTTGGTGTATCATACTTTGTAATTCATTCATTCATTTGTGTATAAGTGTAAACATAAGTGATTAGATTAGGTTAGTGTATGTGAAGTAGCAAAGATGTGTAAGCATCGGAGCTTAGAAGAAGAAGTGTAAAAAAGTAGTGGCTAGCATAGAAGAAGGTGTGTATAGGTTTAGATTAGTTGAGGTGTAAACTAGTGTTGTTACTTAGTTGTTGTGGGACGAAGTAGAAGTTGTGAAGTAGCAAAGAAGTTGTGAAGAAGGAAAGAAGTAGAAGTTGTGAAGTAGCGAAGAAGTCGTGAAGTAAGAAAGAAGAAGAAGTCGTGAAGTAGCTAAGAAGTCGTGAAGAAGAAGAAGTCGTGAAGTAGCAAAGAAGTCGTGAAGTAGTAAAGAAGTAGTGAAGATAAGTCGTGTTGTGATTGAAGTCGTGAGATTGGTTCTAGCAACGATTACAACTCGATATTTAGCTTTGTGTCGTTAATTGGTGTAAGCAAAAGTGTGTAAGGTTTTCTCCGCCATAAGGGAGCTCGTTGACTTAGAGAAGAAAACTCTCGAGTAGGTGACTCGAGGAGTGAAGTAGGGCAAGGAATGTGTCCTTGTAGCCGAACCACTATAAATCCTTTGTGTCTCGATTTGATCTTTCCATTTCTTACTTACTATCTTATTTATATCGTTATTACTTTCGTAGACGTAGACGTACATATATATATATATATATATATATATATATATATATATATATATATATAGTTGCTCGTATAGTGATAGTGTTGATTTCACATAAAGATCAAACAAAAGTTTCATTCACAAAACAAAGCTTTTACTATATAACTAAAAAGGTAATATATATATATATATATATATATATATATATATATATATATATATATATATATATATATATATATATATATATATATATATATTACTACTTAGATATTGTTTGTTTTGTTTCCCACATCACCAATTGTTTTGTTTCACATGCCAACAGAGGCATCATTATAGACTGTGGAAAACTAGAAGGGGGGGGGGGGGGGTTGAATAGTTTTATGACTTTTTAATTTGTTACAAAAGATTGTTTGAAATTTTTCTTTGTTTTCAAAAATTTAGATTCGATACTATGTGATATCAAGTCATGCACAATATGAATAACAATAAATATGTACGATAAAGCAATAATAATGTAAGTAAAGAAATAAATGAGAGATGGAAAGATCGAACCGCGCGACAAGAGATTTATAGTGGTTCGGCTACAAGGTCACCTTCCTTGCCCTACTCCACTCCCCGAGCACCTAACTCGAGAGTTTTCTTCACTATGTCAACAAGCTCCCTTATGGCGGAGAAAACCTTACACACCAATGTACACACCACAACTACGTCACAACTTATTCACACCTTCTACACAACTTCTTCACACCTAGTCACTACATCACAACACTACTTCACACCTATCTACTTTACACCAATCTTCTTCGCACCTATCTTCTTCACACCAATCTTCTTCACACTAATCTTCTTCACACCAATCTACTTCCTAACACTTCTCCTTCACAACTAACTTCTAACCAATCACACTATATATATATATACCTAGCTAAACTATCTTCTATCAAATATTCACAACTAATTTCAGAAAGAGATAGATACAATGGATAACGCTCTAACAACTTGGATGTGGAGATCACAACAAGTTGTAATACTTCTTGTCTTGACGGATAGAAGTATTCTTCTCTTGCACTTGAGAGGATGATGTTTGGATCACTTTGAAACAAAGATTTATGAATGTATGATCAAAGTTTAGGAGTGCAAAAGGTGGGGAAAAATTCCAGATATAATGTGGTATTTATAGGCAAAGATTTCTGACAACTGGAGCGTGTCAGTCCCCTTAAATCATGGTCGGTACCCTTAATTTTAAGGGTACCGCCCCTTATAATTAAGGGGGCCGCCCAGCTGTAACGGCCAGAATCTTTGTCTTTTAGTGGGGAAAGTTTATTTGGTGAAAAACTAACTGATTTTGGTTAAAAATTTGAATTCATATATTTAGTATGAATAAAATATTTTTCTTTATTACCAAAAGTGTTTTTCAAAAATATATAATATGTTTATATAATTAAATAAACTTTGTAATGATTAATTAAATACCCCTTTGATCATAGATTGCAATAAACACTTTGTTTATTCATACCTTAAGTGATTTGGATGTAAAGAGAATGTTAATCACTAAATACTTGTTTATTTCATAAATTTTAGTTCAATGAGTTTATGTTTTGTAATAATCAAAACATAGAGATATTGATAAAATGTTAATAATGTTTTTAGACATTATTTATGTCAACAATCTCCCCCTTTTTTAGTATTACAAAACCTTAAACTCAATAGGTCTAAAATTTATTTTTAGACAAGTATTTTAGAGTCTACTATTCTTTTCTCCCCCTTTTGTAAAATCAAAAAGGTTAAACCGAGTAAGCTTCATAGAAGAAGTTAAACGGGTAGAATGCTCCCTCTTGATGTATGCTCCCCCTCATTTGAGAGCACCAAGGGAACGAGCTATGGAAATCTTGGCTACAAAAAAAATATGTGGAGAGAACAAGACATATATATGCAAAGCAACAATTATGCAAATAAAAATAGATTCATTCAAGCATCATAGAAATGATTAGCATTGCAATATTCAATATACTTGAAGCATATTGATTACAATAAAACAAAAGAAAAGACATAGTCCTATATTGCCTAAGAGAGCACTTAGACTTGCTTGCAACCCACGGTTGATTGTTTTATTTTGCTTGAAGGGGAACATAAGCATAGAGCTTAGTTGTTGGATGGAGAGGGATATGGAGTGGGGTATGGAGCGGAAGAGGTGGATCTTACGATGTTGTATCGAGTTAAGGGTGGTATTGGATGAGGACGAGTAAGAAGATATTCAATCCAAGAAATATCTTCACTCAAGTAGAGAATTTGTTTTTGAAGATACATGCAACAAGGGCAATAGTGAGTATGGTTTGTGACTTGATCCAAATTGAGAGAGTGAGGTAGGCAATTTGCATAGGGTGATGATGGAGGTTGCCCTTTATTGCGTTGTGCATGATGCATAGCAAGGAGATCACTAAGATCATGGATTTGGGTTATTTCATCACGGAACTTTTGCTTTTCCGTGGCAATGTGGAGAGAGTCATTGTGTTGATATGGATGAATTGGGTTTGTGTCGTTGGAATTGTAGTTTGATGGTTGATCAAACTTATATGGATCATTATAAGTGGTTGGAGGATGAGATGTGTAGTTTGACATGAAAGAAGATGTTTGCCCAATGTTGTATGGTTTGTAAAGAGGATCAAATGAATGTCCTTTTGGATTTGGTGTAAAGTTTTGGAAGTAAGTGGTTGGAGGTGTTGAGTGGTTTCCAACTTCATTGGTTATGATGGATTTGTTTCGAGGGCTCTTTCTTCGCCAAAAGGGGTTTTTCCGTCATCCTTGCTAGCTTAGAGGCTTTTGTTTTTGGTTTGTTTGGAGAAGTCATGAAGGGATGAATGGAGAGTATTGAAGATTGGGGATATTTATAGTGTAAGATTTGTGTGTTTATGGATGGATAAAGTTTGTTTGGGAGATTAGGACAAAATGTGTTGGTGAAAATTGAGAAATGTAGGTTGAAATGGGCTAAAAAGCAGAAAAGATTCTGTAAACCCGTCCAGCAGATGGCCGGCCCCCTTAATTAGGGGGCGGTCCCCTTAAAATTAAGGGGGCCGCCTTACATAATTAAGGGGGCCGCCCATCTGGTGATTTCCAGATTACCAGAATTGGGTTTTTGGCAGAAAATTTGCAGAAAGGTTGTGTTTTTGGACTTGGACTCAAGCAAGTTCAATTCCTTTAGGCAATATAGCATCTAATCTAATCAAGATATAGCATGCATGCAAAAACACTTAAGTAAAAGAATAAACAAGCAACAATTAATAAGCTAGGGGAGACACATAAAGGCAAGGGCACTTAATCTTCCTAAGGCAACTATCTTAGATCAAAGACAAAGGTAACTAGTGTGTCAAAAATCTAGTGATGAAACAAGATGACAATATTATGAGTGATTTTGTCCTAGTGTGTGCCTATATGCAACAAATGTGGAGTTGTGATTGTTTCGACTCCTAAATGCAAAGAAAAAAATTTCTTAAGAAACAATCCAAAATCTCCTTGATTCGATTTTTGCTCGATCATGAATGTCAAAGATATATATTAGATTATATACTTTGACAATTTATGTGAGAGTTTATGCATGATTTCGGAAAAAGGTTTTTAGCATTTGTCAACAATGCAAGGAAAATGATGTTCATGAAATTCCTAGATGTGAGAATAGTTTTAAAAAAAATTGATTGGGTTTTACAAAAGAGTATATGCAAAGAAAATAATATTTCCCAATCTTTAATTTTGTGCGAAATAGATTCCTAGACTCAGAAATGGAGAAGTGGAAGAAAAGTAAATTTTATGCAAATTTTGTGCAAGAAAAGAAAATTGTCTAAATGTAATAAAATTTAGTCAACTTGTTCCATCATTCCTAATCCTAAAACGCAAGTGATTGAATAATTCACGCTTAAGGGGTTTAGTGAATATATCCGCAATGTTATCTTCTGATGCAACTTTTTCTATAGATATGTTTCCTTTTTGTACATTATCCCTAAGGAAGTGGTGGCGTATTTCTATATGTTTAGTCCTAGAGTGTTGCACTGGATTTTTACTTAAATCTATCGCACCTTTGTTATCGCACATAATGGGAACATTTTCTAACCTAATGTCATAGTCTATAAGAGCTTGTTTCATCCATAGTGCTTGTTGACATGCCTTTCCAGCGCTTACATATTCGGCTTCGGTGGTAGAAATAGCAAGAGCGGTTTGCTTCTTCGAAAACCAAGATGTTAGACAACATCCCATAAATGTGCAAATACCGCTAGTGCTTTTTCTATCTACGTAGTCTCCCGCATGATCCGAATCTGCATAGACGATGGTTTCTATGCCGGATCCCTTAGGATACCATAATCCTAAGTGTATAGTGCCTTTAATGTATCGGAAGATACGCTTAACCACTTCTAGGTGAGAGGTTTTGGGATCCTCTTGAAAACGGGCACAAAGGCAAACACTAAACATGATATAGGGTCTACTTGCCGTCAAGTATAGTAAACTACCTATAATTCCTCTATACTTGGTGTTATCTACGGACTCACCTTCATAATCCTTTGTGAGTTTCACTTCCGTAGACATGGGAGTTTTCATTGGTTTTGAGTCTTCTAGGCCAAATTTATTAAGCATTTCCTTAATGTACTTAGATTGGTTAAAGAATATTCCATCTTCTAGTTGTTTTATTTGTAATCCTAGGAAGAAGTTTAGTTCACCCATCATACTCATCTCAAACTCATCATGCATGATTTTGACAAATTCATCACACATGTCTTGACAAGTTGATCCAAATATAATGTCATCAACATATATTTGAACAGTGATGAGATTTGGGTCTTTCCTTTTTGTGAAAAGAGTGTTATCTACCATTCCCATGGAATAATCATGTTTAATAAGGAAAGCTTTTAATCGATCATACCAAGCTTTGAGAGCTTGTTTGAGTCCATACAAAGCTTTCTTTAACTTATAAACATAATCAGGTTTTGCGAAGGGTTTTGCGAAGTCAATGAATCCTGGAGGTTGTGGTACATATACCTCCTCATTGATAAAACCGTTAAGGAATGCACTTTTCACGTCCATTTGGAATAGCTTAAAATCTAGGGCGCATGCATAGGCAAGTAATATCCTAATAGATTCTAGTCTAGCTACGGGGGCATAAGTTTCGTCATAATTAGTTCCTTCTTGTTGATTATAATCTTGGGCAACTAACCTAGCTTTATTCCTAGTTACTATTCCATTTTCATCTAACTTATTCCTATATACCCACTTAGTTCCTATGATGGTCATATTCATTGGATTTGGGACTAATTCCCAAACATCATTTGCCTTAAATTGATTTAATTCTTCTTGCATAGCTATAACCCAACTTTCATCTTTTAAAGCCTCATTAATATTCTTAGGTTCTATTGCTAAGAGGAAACAAAAGAAATTATTTTTATCTTGGGCTTGTAACCTAAGGGTTCTTTGGTTAAGATGTCCTATTATATTATCTAATGGATGTGATCTAGATTCTTTAACATTTATAATTTCATTATTTCCTAAGTTAATGTCTTCATTATCATTTCCTATGGGTTTTGTTTTACTAACCTCAATAGCTTCATCTTCGACTAAGTCATCATCTTCTAAAGGTAATGTTTTAGGAGGTGGTGGAGTTTCATCAAAAGTTACATTTAGTGATTCTTCTACTTTCATGGAGTGTTTGTTAAGTATTATATATGCTTTACTATTTTGTGAGTATCCTAAAAATATTCCTTCATATGATTTTGGATCAAGCTTAGTTAGGTAATCCTTAGTGTTTAGAATATAACATTTACTTCCAAATACCCTAAAGTAGCTTAAGTTCGGTTTTCTACCTCTTAGTAACTGATGCGTAGGGATTGCACCAGGCTTTACTTCCCAAGGGATCTTGAGAAGCTTACAACCCCCACCAGGCGGTGTACCTGATCGATGTAGTATAGTATAATGACAAGTACCGGGGGATTGATCGTTCAGCTAGGAATAGTGTAGCTAGGATTAGAAAACCTAAAGACTAAGTCTAGAGATGAGGGATGATTCTTTTTGTATTTTTATATTTTTTAGAAAGCAAATTAAAAATCTCGGGTTTGAAGGAGTTGGGCGGAATTAGTTGCTAGTCAACTAACCCAATACTAAGATGCAATCAAAATAAAATACTAGAAATGAAAATAAAACTAAATTATACTAAAGTTGTGAGCAATATGTGGGAGAAATGTGTTTACTTAGATTTCACTACTCCCTAGATATCTTTTACACGTTAATTACTTGTTATAGTTGCGTGGATGACGGATTGTATTCCTTAATACCATTCATGGGGTGGCGTACTTACTTCCCCAATCCTATGAGTGCCTACTTCACTCCTATGTTGAGCCGGCTAAGAAGCTCCTAACATGAGATCATTAGAATTTACTCATGCATTACATACAACAAATAAAACCTAGTACACATCGGTTCATGTTTCCTAAGACGTTCAAGCATGTTACACAATGGAGATCTGCCAGTTTTCTTAAGCCTAACATTGAAATCATTCATCCAATACAACCATAAACAAGTAATCAACACATAATTAACATCTAGGTTTCATTAGATCTAAGCAAACACAAGATAAATCTAGCCTAGCATGTTGAAATCAAGACAAGCACAAGATATAGACAACCAACACATAGACATATTGATTGAATTAAGAGAAGACTTATCTCAATAGCACATGAAAGGATTCAAGGGGTGAAAACCCTTGAATATACTGTAAAATACGAGCCAGGGTTCACAAAGTTCGACCCTAGGGTTTTTCCACACAAGTTCCTCTCAATGAATGAAAAATAGAAAACTATATATAGAGTTTAGGAGGTGACGGCGTCAAGAACAAATGTTTGACGCCGTCATCTCGCCGCCAAATAGTTCCTCAGACTGCCTAGATCTGGGTCTGATGCCGTCATGTGTACATCTTGTGCAGGCCGTCACATATTTTACTCTTGACGCCCTTGTTGTGACACCGTCAGGTTTGCACTGGGTCGTCACCACTTTTACTCCTGACGCCGTCAGGGTCTTCCTCTTGACGCCGTCAGATACTGTTCTCAGCATGGAAAATTAAGTTTTTGGCGTTTTCTTCACTTTTATGCTCCAAAAACGTCCGAATTGCTTCCTTTTCCAGATGTCACTCCCAAAATACCTAAAATCACAAAAGGAACGATTTATGGTAATATTTGATCAAATAAATTCAATTCCAGGCTTAAATGACCCCCTAAAAGTGGTTCATTTTTCGCCTCATCAGTAACTCATAAGGAGTTTTTCCTAGAATTCTCCTAATTGACACCCTATTAATAATATATGTTGATATATCTACAGCGTGACACCAAAATTTTTGTAGGATGGATTGTTCATTTAACATTGTTCTACTCATTTCTTGTAGTGACCTATTTTTTCTTTCTACTATGCCATTTGATTGAGGAGTATGAGGAGCGGAGAAATTGTGAGATATTCCATTTAAATCACAATATTTTCCGAATTGTACTTCATTGTCAAATTCCCTACCATGGTCCGTCCTAATGGCTACTATTGTGCACCCTAATTTATTTTGAATCATTTTACTAAATATTTCAAATTTTTCAAAGGCTTGGGTCTTGTCACTTAAGAACCTAGTCCACGTGTATCGTGAGTAGTCATCTACTATTACTAAGGTATATTTGTTTCCTCCATAGCTCCGCACAGCGGATGGACCAAAAAGATCCATATGTAATAATTCTAGGCACCTGGTAGTGGATACTATATTCTTAGCTTTGTGACTAGCATGAACTTGTTTTCCAATTTTACATGCGTCACAAAAATGCTTGTCATATTTTAGATTAGGCAAGTTTCCAACTAGTTCTTTAGAGGCCAAAGATTGTATTTGTTGCATGTTAGCATGTCCTAATCTCCTATGCCACAATGTGGAGTTTTCCTCTAGGGTCGTCAGGCATATCCTATCCTCAGGTTTGTTTCCTAGTTTCATAACATATATGCCTCCTTTCCTAATTCCTCTACCTATAATTTTTCCATTCTTAACTATTTCGCTATCCTCTTCGGTAAAGGTAACTCTACATTTATTATCGCATATTTGTCCTATACTAAGCAAGTTATATGTTAAATTATCTACATGCTCTACATTTTCAATAGTAAGTGAGTCTTGAGAAATCGTACCTTTGCCAATGATTTTTCCACGTAAGTCACTACCGAAAATAACGTTACCTCCATTGTATGCCTTGTACATAGAAAATAGCTTGCGGTTCCCCGTCATGTGCCTCGAACATCCGCTATCCTTGATCCATTCGTGAGGCTCCAAGTCAATCCCTAAACATATTTCGTCGGTTCCTTTTGCCACAAAACACTTTTCGTCTCTTGGTTTTTCCACTTCTTCTTTGTCACTATCACTCCATGTTCCACTAACAAAGGCGCCTTGATTTTCATAACCCGGCGGCTTTAGACATTCGCCAATGAGATGATTTGGACTTCCACATCTAAAGCACTTTCTTTTCCTGTAGTTATCACTTCTATTTCTTTGGAACGATTTTCTTTCGTCTCGTGGTGATCTAGTGAATCTTCCTTGTCTCTTGAAGAATTTCTTGAATTCTCTTACGGCCATTGCATATTCTTCGTCTTCACTTTCGTCACTTGAGTCATTATCGTTACTAGGTTCCTTTTTGGCTTTTAGAGCGATGGATTTGGTTTGTTCTTTCTTGACTTTGACCGTTTCCGAATCTCTTCTTATAATTTCTTCATGGACCTTCAAGTTGCCAATAAGTTCATCAAGTGATAACGTCATCAAATTCTTTGACTCTTCAATTGCCGTGACCTTAGCTCGCCATTTTGGATGCAATGCCCTAAGAAATTTCCTAACACAATTTTTACTAGAAAATGTCTCATCAAGTGCTTTTAAACTTGTGATAATAGTGTTAAATTTAGCAAAAGCATTATCAATTGATTCCTCTTCCGGAATCGTAAATTGTTCATATTGTTGTACAAGAAGATCTATTTTATTATCTTTGACTTGACTATTACCTTGGTGAGTAATAAGTAGAGAATCCCAAATTTCTTTTGTGGTTTTACACATAAAAATTCTTTCATATTCTTTACGTGGTAATGCATTATAAATAACCATTTTAGCCTCATTATTTTTTGCTAGTTTCTTTTTCAAATCATCGTTTTGTTTTTCAAACGATACAATTTCATCCATTTTAGTTTCAGAATTATATTGAATAGGGGGAAAATCACCAAAGGTAATGACATGCCAAAGATCAAGATCTTTTGATTTCACATAAGTTTCGAATCTATTTTTCCAATATAAAAATCCATCACTTTCAAATAGTGGTAGTCTTTGCATAGATTGCACTTCTAAATATTTTAAAGATTTCATAGATCGTTACAAGTTTTAAAATACAATATATTTTAAAAAATCTTGCTAGATGTGGCTCTTGATACCAATTGTGGAAAACTAGAAGGGGGGGGGGGGGTTGAATAGTTTTACGTCTTTTTAATTTGTTACAAAAGATTGTTTGAAAGTTTTCTTTGTTTTCAAAAATTTAGATTCGATACTATGTGATATCAAGTCATGCATAATATGAACAACAATAAATATGTACGATAAAGCAATAATAATGTAAGTAAAGAAATAAATGAGAGATGGAAAGATCGAACCGCGAGACAAGAGATTTATAGTGGTTCGGCTACAGGGTCACCTTCCTTGCCCTACTCCACTCCCCGAGCACCTAACTCGAGAGTTTTCTTCACTATGTCAACAAGCTCCCTTATGGCGGAGAAAACCTTACACACCAATGTATACACCACAACTACGTCACAACTTATTCACACCTTCTACACAACTTCTTCACACCTAGTCACTACTTAATCACAACACTACTTCACACCTATCTACTTCACACCAATCTTCTTCACACCTATCTTCTTCACACCAATCTTCTTCACACTAATCTTCTTCACACCAATCTACTTCCTAACACTTCTCCTTCACAACTAACTACTAACCAATCACACTATATATATATATATATATATATATATATATATATATATATATATATATATATATATATATATATATATATATATATATATATACCTAGCTAAACTATCTTCTATCAAATATTCACAACTAATTTCACAAAGAGATAGATACAATAGATAAAGCTCTAACAACTTGGATGTGGAGATCACAACAAGTTGTAATACTTCTTGTCTTGACGGATAGAAGTATTCTTCTCTTGCACTTGAGAGGATGATGTTTGGATCACTTTGAAACAAAGATTTATGAATGTATGATCAAAGGATTAAGAGAATGGAAATTGAGATCTAGAACAGAAAGTTTAGAAGTGCAAAAGGTGGGGAAAAATTTCAGATTTAATGTGGTATTTATAGGCAAAGATTTCTGACAACTGGAGCGTGCAGGTCCCCTTAAATCATGGCCGGTCCCCTTAATTTTAAGGGGACCGCCCCTTATAATTAAGTGGGCTGCCCAGTTGTAACGGCCAGAATCTTTGTCTTTTAGTGGGGAAAGTTTATTTTGGTGAAAAACTAACTTGTTTTGGTTAAAAATTTGAATTCATATATTTAGTATGAATAAAACATTTTTTTTTATTACTAAAAGTGTTTTTCAAAAATATATAATATGTTTATATAATTAAATAAACTTTGTAATGATTAATTAAATACCCCTTTGATCATAGATTGCAATAAACACTTTGTTTATTCATACCTTAAGTGATTTGGATGTAAAGAGAATGTTAATCACTAAATACTTGTTTATGTCATAAATTTTAGTTCAATGAGTTTATGTTTTGGAATAATCAAAACATAGAGATATTGATAAAATGTTAATAATGTTTTTAGACATTATTTATGTCAACATAGACCATCAAATGAAATTGTTTTAAATTGTCTTAAAATAAACACAACCAGATATCTGGTTGGTTCCATCAAAGTACGCCGTACTTTACCCATGGTACGACGGTGTTACTGTTGTTGTTGTTCTTCTTCTTCCTGATCTTGCTGCTGAGGTGGTGCTTCTGTTGTGGTGGTGGTTTGAGCATACTGAGTTGAACTGGATGGTTGGTTGGAAGTGGACCCTGGTGGTGCATAGGTGCTGAGGGAGATGCCCTGCTGAGCTGCCAAACCATCAAACAAAGGTGAAAACCTTTTCCAATGGTATTCATTCCTTCTTCCAAGCTCTTCCAAAGCATCCTGCCTTCTCTCAATTTCTTCCAACCTCTGATATACTTCATGCATTGTAGGCTTTGGAGGTCTTGGTGGGACCAATCTACACACACCAGGTGAAGGGTCTTTAGCAATTTTCCATCAGTACCAATCAACTCCCTCAATGTGGTCTCATTTAACTTCCTGCAAGGTGTAGGAGTGGAGTAACTGGACAAAGTGTCATCAGTCAACAATCTCATTCTCCTAGCAATTCTTGTTACAAATTTTCCACAAATAGTCTTGCTCCCCTCTTGAGTTCCCTTGCCTTTCCTTTTCATCCACCTAGCTATCACCCAAGCCACATTGGCATAGCTCTCACTATTCCTATCCGCAAACATACTCAGCAACCACAACTCATGCTTCTGAATCTTATCATACCAGTTGTTCGTTGACATACTCCATATGCAATCATTTTTTGTAATACCCTCAAAACAGGGCTCCTGATATTTTTGCAAGCACTCCTAGACAACCCAGCTCATCCTCAATACTAATTCTGCTCCAATATTCTTCCTCATTAAAATCTCCTTCATCTCTCAATCCCTTCTGAAAATATATCTCAAAACCTTCCTCATTTAACTCCTCAGACCTGTACAAACCTAAGTGCCTAGCAAACTCCACCAAACTCATGCTGTGTGCTCTACCTCCCAACCTAAACTTAAAAATTCTCTTTGTACAAATGTCCTCCTGACTCACATCGTCATCCATCTGATAAGTAGAAAAGAACTCTTGACAAAGCTCCTTGTAGATGACCTCTTGGATGTTAAATGCTCTCTTCCATGCTTTAGAAACAAACAGTTCTTCATCACCTCCAGATTCAATCAACTTAATCTCTAGCATATCTTCAATCACTTCTCCACAGCCCAACTTGTTCCAAAGTGTCCAGTCCACAATACATGGGGAGTAAATTTCCTTTGTCATCAACCTAGATAAAACACAATTATACTTCCTTCTATTATCCATGTTGCAACCTCTCCATTGAAGATGCTCATGATTTACCCTCTCTAACAATAACTCATCAATGCTCGCAGAGGCCCTTTTTTTTGCCCTTTCAAGTAGAAGCTGAGCCATGAACATTGGGCTCATGCACATTTGTGTCTGAATCCTACACACATAACCATAAAAACAAGTTTATTAGCTGTTAGTGCAACAAAATATGGCCAAAATAGTCTCTAACTCCAAATTGCAAACTCTCTATTTAAGTTTCAGACAAAAAGTGCGTCGTACTTGCCGGGTTTAAGTAAATAAGTACGGCGGTTCAGATCTAAAACCGGCGTACTTCTAGTCCTGGGCGCGAAATATTTTGGTTTCAATGCAACATACCCACAAGATTTTACTTAAAAACTTATCTTCCTCTATAACTCTTCTTATTTGAATAAGCAAAGCCCTAAATAAGCAGTTTTTTAACTTATCATTGTTACTAATGATTATAATCTTGTAAATAACTTTTTTGTTCCATAATTCTAAATTATATAATCTTTTTCCTTATTATTTCTTCTTATTCTCTCCTTAATCATATATGCATTTTCAGTTTCTCCCATTTCGCAAAATAGTGATCAAGGCCCAACCCTAACCCTAAAAATGAAATTATCTAAAAGAAATTCTAACTAATATAACAAGATGGTCTCATAGTTCAAATCATCTAAATTACTTAGTAAAATTAACAAAATTGAAAACTTAAAATATTATACGAAATGTCTAACCCTAGAATAATCGAAAAATTGAAATTTAAGAAAATATAATAAAAATGAACAAGCATACTGAAGACATGATAATGTGGATTGAATTTTTATTATCTTCAAAGGTTTTTGTGATTTTTGACTGTGTGAGGTACGACGGTCTCACAATTGTGTGTGTTTTAAAACTTGTGAATAATGAAAGACTTTTCAGGTATATATATAATCCCGCTCGGAAGTGCGGCGTACTTGACTACAAGTGCGACATACTTCCTGTCATTTTTTCAACAGTTAACAATTTGTACTAAAACTTAAATGTAAAAACAATCAATCCACATATAATCAAACTTCATAATATTCATTCATTCATCAAAACAATCCTTAACTTTCTAAAATTACAATGTTTTGGTACGTTTTATTCAAATCATGAAAAATAACATAGAAGAAATAAAACGTGCTTAGGAGCTCATGTTACCACTCGTATCCTCCATATAGTGTTTTTAGGTCTGGAAATAGCCTGATAACATGATGTCACTCAGTTTGTTCTCTAGTGATTTTGTTGATCCTTTCTCAACTTTAGGAGCATCAATCACAAACAGTTTTTGTCTCTTATCTTCCACACTTATTTCAGCCCAAAGAGTAATTTCTCTGAGATGATAGCTAATAATGCTCCTAGTATGCTCCATGAATGGTCTTCCTAAGACTACACCTGTTTTCACATCATTCTTCACATAGAATTCTAAGTCATCTCCCTTAGTTTTCTCAATAGAATCATCTTTAGTTTCCCCAACTAGGTTCATAAACAATTTATTGTTAATTTTCTTATCACCATTCTCTAAAACTTCATACGTCACGTTTAATTTACTCACAAGCTCCTGAGAAATCAATTTTTTTTCAAGATCAAGATCCAAGATCCCATCAGAGGCATATAATCCCTCTACATAACATGGTATGATATATTTTTCTCCCATTTCTTCTTCATCAGCTATCCTATGGATGAGAAAAACCTTAACTTTTTCACTTATTTCAGAGACTAAAGCATCCAATTTCTCAAAAATTTTCTCAATCACCTCAGTATTGGGATGAAGACTTAACAAACCATTAGCAAAGTCCACAAATCCTTTTGCGAATTCCAGGAAGGGTCTCCCTAGGATTATGCTAGTCTCCAATTCATTTTCACAAGGGTTGACATAAAATTCGACCAAGAATATGTCTGTATTCATTTGTACTATTAACTTCTTTGTGATCACTTTACTTCCATCAGTTCTTACTTCAATGCTCACCCTAAGTTGCTTCAGTAATTCTTTTGACAGTAAGTTCTTGTTATAATCCAAGTCAACTGCAACATCATTAGTGTAGATATTCTCTACGTAACATGGAGTAATGAATTTCATGTAACGAGTGTCTGTCTCCATCCTGTTAAAAATGTGAACCATTTGTTTACTTTCTCCAATTCCTTCAACATCATAAGTAATTGCCTACTGGCCAAGTTCTTTCACTTTCCACTTTGTCCTTCTCAGATAAAGCATCCCCGTTATCAAGACACATTTGTCCAATACTTGATTTTGAGTCCATTTCTAATGTATGACAACACAACATCAAATAAAACATTAGTATGTTAGTACAAATAAAACTAAACTATATTTTGCACTCCAATAACATCAGTAAACATTCATAAATCAAAAGATGGATTGGTTTAATCATAACGAATAAAATATTAGCCTTCTGCGAAAATTTTGTCATAAAAGTGCGGCGTACTTGAAAACAAGTACGGCGTACTTCCTGTCTCGTCTTAGCATTATTTCGAATGTTTTCAGGAAAGACCGACGTACTTGAGAACAAGTGCAACGTACTTCCCCTGTTTTCAGTTTCATATTTTTTATTTTCTTTGAAATATACTAGAATTTCATTCAAGCAAGTAGACCATATAATTATTAAGCATAGATATTTAAAAGTAATGAAATATCTAATTAACCAAATAAGCAAATATTTTTGTATTTTCGATAATTCATAACATATAAACAAATGCATCAATCCAAACATCTAAAGTACATAAAAAGCAATTCTCATGTTCTCAGCATTGAACTTAAGCATTAAGAAGTTTTTGTGTTTGTTTGTTTTTGTCTCAGAAAACATTTTGTAATTTTCCAGAAAGTACGACGGGTTTGATATAAAACCAGCGTAGTTTTAATTTTTCCAGAGAATACGGCGCACAATGTTGCAAGTACGGCGTACACTCTGTCTCAGAAAACCAATTTTGGTTCAGTTTGCCAGAAAACTGTACGACTATGATTGTAAAAAGCTTTCAAAACACTTATCCAACTTAATTTTCTCAATTTCAATACCCGACAACGGCGCCAAAAACTTTGATGTGTTAATAAAGCTTTAAATTTATAATACTAGTTTTATCCGTTTACTATGACTAACACATGGGTAAAGTATAACCCTCGTTGTAATCTAGTAAACAGGTAAGACAAGGCAGTCCCAAGGGATTGGTGAAAAGCCAAGTTAACAAGTGTTTAAAAGCAATAGTCCAAAGATTGTCACTTATCAAAAGACTAGTAATTTGGTTGATTAGATTGTGTAACAAGATGATTTAAAGGTATGTTTATTTAGGCTGGGAAACATGAAAGTAAACACATATAAGACCACCTTTCAATCATGAACAAGGTATATAAGCAAGATATGACTGGTGATCACTCAAACATATAACTATCCAACATATTAAGAATCCCTTTCGACCTATAATTCTTAATATGACAAATGCAATAAGATAGGTTCATAACAAAAGTATAAACAAGTCAATTTCCTAATCAAGTTTGTTAGACATGAGATCAGGCATTAAACAAGACTATGTTTGGGTTGATAGATGTTTTATTGGCCAATTTCTACAAGGCAAACACTAAGTTACCATAGACAAACAACTTGAAATAATATCAAAGCAATAGACCCTTTCGACCTACTTCTATCATAGAGATACATCAAATAACTAACAATGATCCAAACATCATCTCATCAACTGAACTTATTAATAGTATCAAAAGCAAGCAATCGTATAAATGCTAAACAATCATATAACTACATTACCCAAATAAACATAAGTCGACTACTCCATTATCTCAGGTAACAAAACTCACATCATTCAATATAGATTTCATATACTTCATAATTCAAATTGTATTAAACAAGAATTGTACCAATGATTACAAATGATTGATCAAATGGTTTTCACAGAGAAAACTCCACACTACTCCTTTCCTAGCCTCTGTCACAGTACTTGGAATTTGAGCTCAACTTTGATATGGTGAACTTGGTGTGCACCAATACCACACTAGTAAGTTTGGAATAATTCTTGTGATCCTCTCCTTGTGTTGTTGCCTTCCTCTGACCTCGTGGGTCACCTTTTGTAGCCTCACTTGACCTAGTTTAACTCCAAAGTATGATAAATGTAGGCAAATGATCAACCTCTTAATGAATGCAATCAATAACTCTTTTCTTGTACCAGTAAAGTTAAGTGCGCCGTACTTCCTAGAAGGTACGCCATACTTCGTATTGAATCAAACTCTTTTACCCGCCAAGCAAGTACGCCGCATACGGTCTTGAAACCGACGTACTTGGGTCTTTAATAATGTATTTTCATTTCAAGTCCTTCCTTTAACTATCATTGTTGTCTTTAACGGTCCTTTAAGTAATATTCTCATTTTTTCTCTCTTGATCAATCCTACAACCAGATTAGTACCAATTCCCTACAAATAATATAATAATCTATATAATATAATGTAATATATAATCGAGGGAATAAATATGTATAATTAGAGCGTTATCAGCAACCATAACTATTTACCGCTAAAAATTCTTGTCATTTCACACGCGTATTCGCCTAGTCTACTAAAATCATTAATTAGTTTAAAAATTCAGTCATAAACAGCAGTATCTCATAAAGAACAAGATAATTTACCAACTAAAACAAAACAACTACCTTTAGAACTCAATAATAAAAAAAAAGTAAGGGCCCATTTGGTTTGTATATGGGTTTAGGATTTGGATTTAGATTCGGATTTGAATTTGGATTATGAGAGAGAAAACTATTAAATGATATTAAAAATGTATCTGTTTTAAAAATAAATTAGATTAAAATATATTACTTATTAATAAAATTGGAGAAATAAGACAAAAGAAAATAAAAGAATATTTGATAATTTGACAAAAAGACAAAAAAAGAAATAATAGAATATGTGAATTCCCTATGTGTCAGACCAAAAGTTACTACTTTAGGTGGGATTGAATTTTCGAGATTGACACCCTTGTGTCAGAGTTTTGGAAGAATACCAAACGGTGAATTTAAGTTTCTTTCAACCCAAGCTCCTCACACCAAACAACGCATAAGGATTTGTTTAACGAATGCCTTCAGGGTACTCTCGTTAAACTTTCTTTTTTAATTAGAAACTAGATTTAATACACATTAATTGAAATTAAAAATTACTTTAATTAACTTTTATTTTCATTTAATAAACATCAAGTTTCTTTGTTTAATCATATATAAAACAATGCCAAAAACTAAAAAAATAACTTGACCAACCCTCATCCAAATTGGATTTTTCTAAATTTAACCCAAAAATATTAAATTACCATTAGAGTAAATTGCAAAAATCGTCCCTAAAGTTTGACCAATTTGCATGTTTCGTCCCAAATATTTCGAAACTGCAAGGATCGTCCTTAAAGTTAACCTTTGGGGCATATATAGTCCTTTTTGGGGACGATACATGCACACGGGGCCAAAACTTTAGGGACGATACATGCACACGGGGCCAAAACTTTAGGGACGATACATGCACACGAGCCAAAATTTAGGGACGATCCTTGCAGTTTCGAAATATTTGGGACGAAACATGCAAATTGGTCAAACTTTAGGGACGATTTTTGCAATTTACTCTTACCATTATATATATGCCAACCCCAACCAAAATATGAAAATAACAAACGTGACCCGGTTAAACTCATTTAGATAACACAACAAAGACCGTATCAAATAAAAAATAAAATAAATAAAAAAAATACGTATAAGAAAAAAGGAAATAGAAAAAAGGTGTTGAATAGCATTAGCAGAAAGAGGAGGGTATTCTTATTCTTGAAGATAACGACATTCATGGCCATCATCATCAGACAGACATATTCTTAATCAATTCTAAGAAATACCCTTTTTATAAAATCAGATTTTAATCCGACCCATCTTATCTTTTTTACATAAAAATCATTTCTTGGATATAAAAATTTGTGGAAAGAAATGAGTATGATGGAGAAAAGTGTATTGGAAGATATAATAAGGAGATTATTGGATGGTAAAGGTGGTAAACAGGTGCAGCTATCTGAGTCTGAGATCCGTCAGCTTTGTGTCAACGCTCGTCATGTCTTTTTGTCTCAGCCTAATCTTTTGAACCTCAATGCTCCCATCAGGATCTGTGGTATATATTTGTTTTTTCTTCTTTTTTGGTTTATTTGATATGGGTTTGATTGGATTTGTCTATATGGTTTGATTAAGATTGTTTTTTTGTAGTTTGATTTGATTTTGGGCTTTTTTCTATTTTAGATAATTAATTGGTGCAAGTCTTGCTTTTTGAATGTTGTTATGTTATGCGATTGATTATATGGTTATCTTTGCTTTGTTTGCGTTATTTGGTGCTAACTTTGTTTTGTTTTGTTTATCTGGTTTTGGGAGTTTTTAGTGTATATGGTTATCGGATTATTTTGGGTTCCGATGTTTAGTTTTATGGAATAAGAATGTTTTGTGTGTAACACAAATGGTTTTATCTTGTACATTTTAATTTCATATGGTTGGGATTTGCGAAACAGTTACGGCCAACAAGAGTAGTAATTGTTAGCTTGTGGTGACATGGTGTCAAGTAGCTCATGGAAAACATTTGTGATTAAAAGATCGTTACTGCAAAGGGTAACAATGAGTTATCGAGAATGTAAATGTATATACACTGACGTATGAGGGTTAAGGGATACTCTTTAAATTGAACTTGAATCATCTCTTGTTGGAATTAATTGAAATGTGAACAAAATACCAAATCAAGTTTGCTTTCAAGAGGCAACCGCCGCCCAAAATATTTCAAATATGAACAAAATATCTTATGGTCCATATTTTTAGAGCTATCTATAATATAGTTACTATGCTGTGTAATACCGTTGCCATATATTCTAGCTAGCTGTGTTTCCATGATGATGTTACTATAGGTTTTTTATTACGTGTGAATTTGTGATTGCTGTTTGCCATTAGTGTGTCTAACATTTCCTTTTTACAGTGGATTACTTGGGTTAGAATGCAAGATTATATGTGATAATGGAAATGGTTTGTTGGTTGAAATGCGAAATTTTGCAGTTCTGGTTTTTAGGGTTGTTTACGTTAAGGGACGTGTTTATATTTGCTTGATTTGCGTTATGAGATTGATAATATGTTTGAGGAGTTTTTAGTGTCTTTTATTCCTGGATTATTTTTCAGTCAAATGAGTTTTATATGATAACTAGTTGCAAACAAAGCTGAATATGAAATGGTGGAATAAGACTATTTTGTATACCCTTTTATGGTCTGAAGTTTCAAAAAGGTTACGCCATCAAAAGTGATCATTAGTTTGTGGCGTCAAGTGACTCATGGGAATATGTTTGTTACTGAAGATTGTTGCTGCAAAAGGAAACTATGAGTTTTGTGAAACTAAACGTACACTGACATATGAGAAATGATACGCTTTTAATAGAATTCAAATAACTTGTTTCCTCGTAATAATTCAAATACGAACAAAATATTAAATCTAGTTTACTTTCAAGAGGCAACAGCTGTCCAAAATAATTGAAATACGAACAATATATCTCATGATCCCTATTTTTAGAGCTATCTAATTAGGAATATAATAGTTAATATGTTGCGTAATGCAATTGCGATATATTCTAGCTTGCTGCGTTTTCATGACGTTGTTGCTGTATGTTTGTTATAATTACGCGCGTTTGCTGTGCCATGAGTGTGCCTAACAGTTCAGTTTTACCGTAGATATCTTGAGTTTATATGGAGGTACATATAGTAGCATGCTGCTTCTTAAGTTTGGTTTTTATTCTCCCGGATTTTATTTTCAAAGTAGCTAATTTTGTTCTGTTTTTGTTAATAATAGGTGATATACATGGACAATACCAAGACCTGTTGAGGCTTTTCGAATATGGTGGATATCCGCCTGCTGAAAACTACCTATTTCTTGGTGATTATGTCGATCGAGGTAGGCAAAGTTTGGAGACCATATGTTTGCTGCTTGCATACAAGATACGGTATCCTGATAAAGTGTTCCTCTTAAGGGGGAACCACGAAGATGCCAAAATTAACCGCATTTATGGGTTTTATGACGAATGCAAAAGAAGATTTAATGTTCGCCTTTGGAAGATATTCACAGATTGCTTCAATTGTTTACCGGTTGCTGCATTAGTTGATGAAAAGATTCTTTGCATGCATGGTGGTCTTTCCCCTGAACTTGAGAATTTGAGACAAATTAAGGAAATTGAGAGGCCAACTGAGATCCCAGATAACGGGCTTCTTTGTGATTTATTGTGGTCTGATCCTGATCCTACCATTGAGGGTTGGTCAGATAGTGATCGTGGCGTTTCATGTACTTTCGGTGCTGATAAAGTTGTTGAATTTCTCAAGAAGAATGATCTTGATCTGATTTGCAGAGGTCATCAGGTAAATAAATTATCTTTAACAGAGGCACTGGCACTCTTTGCACGACGTAGTAAACTAATTGGACAAAAAGTATGACATAACATGGTTCTGAAAAATAGACGAAAGAAGCAGCATAGCACGACGCCAAAACACACTTTTTTGATTGTTAATTCATTAATTGCATAGATGATGTTTTTAGAATGTTCGAGCTTCTAGTGGATGAATAAATTTGGTTGCCTTGTGCCCTTGTTATGCAATTACTGTTTATCGACATAATATTGTACATTATTCCCGTGAAGTGACCCTTTTCAACTGCAGGTGGTAGAGGACGGTTACGAGTTCTTTGCTAAAAGAAGACTGGTGACTATATTCTCAGCTCCAAATTACGGGGGAGAGTTTGACAATGCAGGTGCTCTATTGAGTGTTGACAAATCGTTGGTTTGTTCTTTTGAGATATTGAAGCCGCTTGATCAAACAAAAAAAGCAGGAACTTCTAAGTTACCTCTTAAAAAGGTAGAATCGACTTCGGTTATTGAATTACCTTATAATTTGTCATATTTTGTACAAATATGATCTTGTTTTCATTTCACTTTTCTGCATGTGAAATATATGTAGATAGGTTAACTTCCATGGTAAAATATATGGATTCTTACCTAATTTCTTAGATGATGTTAGTTACTTAAAGCATTTAATACAAGCCCCTTTATGATTGTGCGTGGCATATAGTTTAATGAGATATCAACATTTTATACAGCAATAAGAGAATAAGCATATTCAGCTTTAAAAAATTAAGTTTTGATTTTTTGACCTTAAAACTCTGGCCGCCTTCTATTATTATGAAGTTGGACTTTGACCTTGCAAACTTAGCCTGTCCCAAAATTAAATGCAAAAACTTTGTTTTGGATTGTCACAGTTTTATGTGCTACATTCCACTTATGTGGTATATTTCCTAGTCTATTGTCTATTATTAACATTAGTGAACTAGTTGTAAGTTTTAACCCGCAAATTTGTTTAACATATATCTAGAGAGAAATGCCGGGCCGATGAGTCGGTTTGGGTAAAGAGTCAAAAACGAGTACAGGTCCAGTGGGTAGTTTTGTGTGTCAAAACAGGTCTGGTCAAATTGATCTGTAACCTCTATTAGGAGGTTTTTATGCATCAAAACCATACCTAGGCGACAGATGACGTGTTTCTGCTTTTTGCTGGTTTTGTCACCGTATTATTTTACGGTGGAATCTGTTAGAAATAAAACTTTTAACGTATTTTGATCTTAAAGCTTAACTTGGTTTGATCCATTTACATGTGAAGTTAGTAAAAAATTTCCACTTTAGTGTCTTCTATAGAAATTCCATTTTTAGACAAGTATCGATTTATCTTGAAAGTTTTACCGTCAACATGCTTGAGCATTCGTTTGTTTCGACAGCCAGCCAAAACTGGAACAGCCTGATGCAGAGTCGTGAGGGAGGAAGAGCTCAATTTCCTCTGAAGAAGCATTCTGTGCCAATTCAAAGTAGTGAAGCTGGAAGTCTAGAGATGCAGCAAAACAATCAAATGTTTAAGATCAGCAATCTGAAGGTAATATAGCAGAAACTAAGATGTTTCAGTGTAGTTGGATGCAACTTTAATACCCTCCTGAGTTGGTTTTGTTGTTGTTGGAAATATAGATTGTGAATGAGCCACCGTTCAAGGTTTTGCTGTTGTATATTATTTGTAAAATCTTTTTTTTTTTGCTTTTTTTAAGAGTATGTGAAGTTTGTGTGCGTATGTTAGAGCCTTAACCCTTTGAATTAGATTATTCTGTAGAATGAAAGCTGAAAGTCACTTATTGTGCGTTGTGTTCTTGCCTGTACTGAGGAAAATGCATAAACAGTGTCAAACCTTTGGGGTTCATATACTGTGTGGAATGCCAAAATTTATGTCAAACCCATGTTCGAATCTGGCCTTTTGAAGATGGTTTCTTCTGTGGAACCCCATCTGTTTCTTTAAGCAAAGTTGAGTTAAAAGGCCGTGGAACAACCTCGTGTATTTCAGAGGTCTGAATTGCTTCACATGCATTTTTGGGATCGGTACAACCATATGAACTGTGTTGTTATACAGTGATATATTTTGCGCAAGAGAAACAAGTGGGTGCAATAATAGGATATGTCATGGGTGGTATCAATGTGATATATCCGTCCAGGAAGTTGTGCGTTCAAGTCCTTGTGAGAACAAATATGTAAAGTAATTGCTTAAAATATGGATGTAGAAGAGAGGTCTAATACTCTAAATGGATAATCAGTTTGAAGTAGTAATGGTCAATATTAGTATATATGCCTTAATTCAAGTTAAGCAACCTAAGATCCTTTTCTCAAATTAAAAAATTTATTTGGTATTTATCTTTTAAGGTTGAGTTCCAGAAAGTTGCATAGTTTTGAGTTATAAAATGTCAAAGTCAAACAATGACTTCATTTCAAGACGTAAATTTTTTGACATTAATTTCAGTTAAACCCAATCTGTTATGTCTACGTATAATATAAATGTAAGATGCTAGACTTATTCAAGAATCAAAACATGTGTTAGTATATAAACAAGTTTGGGTGAATTTGAAAATAATAGTAATCAATCTGATTTTTATAAAAACTGACTTTCATTTTTGTGCAACCTGAGTATGAAGTCTTCACAACTAAGTTGGGTGTTTCTTAAATTAACTGGTTTGGAGTAATGTCTAGATTAGCCGGTTTTTGTTGGTCTCTCCATTAAGATGAAACAAGGGTTTGGGCCTACTCAATAAGTGAAAAAGAAACACCCCTTAATCAAGTTACGGAAAGATAAATGGGGTCCTTTTTTTTTTTTTTTTTTTTTTTTTTCACTTAGAAAGGCTAGATTAATGGGGTCAAGAAGCCATATTAAGGTTTTGACAGAGTAGAAAAAAGATCAAACGTTACATGTACTTTGCTATGAGCTGTATATCCCTACAGACGGCAAAGATAGGCTGTTCTGATTGCAAGGTAATCGATAGCAAGGTAATCGTAATGTGATTCATGCGTCAAAGAGTAGTAGCGTGGGACGTAGATGTTTATAATTAAATGTATATTTGTGTGACTAATGCTGTCATATAACGAGATACTGCAAATGATTAGAATGTTCGTTAGTATGTTTGTGTGCAGTACTTCGTATGGCATGTTGCGGAAGAATGAAGTCGAGCCTAAATTTGTAAGGAAGTCACAGTTGTACTAGCTCGGAGACGCCCTAGTGAGTCCATTTTTACCGATAAGTGCCACAAATCATATTTAAATAGGACATTTGAACTCAGAGGAAGAAATAATCTTATTCACTTAACTGAACAAAATAAATAACAAGGTTTGAAACAATTATAAACCCAAACGTATGGAATGATAAGCCAAAACAAACATGAATTGAAGTACAAATGATATATTTATAAAAATTTAATTTATCACGCTGCACTTCTTGCGAATCTCTCCTTCGGTTCCTGTTAAAACCTCAACAGAACCCATACGTACCATTGCAGCAGCAAAATCCATTCTCCAAGCGTTCGTGTTATTTGTGTAAGTAGCAACGATTCTGGCTGTCTCTGAACTATCCAACAAGGCTTCATCCGAAGAGAACAAAACCTTGTGCTGTTTAAGATTACGGTAATACTGATTATCCAGGCGATTTGCAGACACTGGATCAAGATTTGTGGTCCCAGAAAGTCTATTCTTGGGGCATTTTGTTTTCAAGAATGCTGCGAATTTTGGATCCAACGATGGATCAGTAGGGTATAGACGAGGTGCAACTAAGTTACACCCTGCTCTACCAATAGAATGGGCCCCAGAAAGAGCCACTAAATCTCTAGTACTCAATCCTTTAGCCTTAAATTTGCTCCTCATGTTGCTTAGGTCAGAGTCAGGTGCTGGAATGTCGACATCACCTATATTTGAAATTCTTCCATCTCGTCGTCCTGATGGGATAGCATAAGAAAAGCCACCAACAGCGTTGGTACTATCTCTGGCCGCGAATGCCAAGATGTCAGCACATGACACAGTGTTTGGACATGCGGCTTCAAGCCTGGCCTTAGCTTGATCAATTATCTCGAGTCCCCTCAGGGTTCCAGCGTTCGCTGGATGATCTTGCTCTGACTCGTTTTCACTGCCTTGTACCTTCTTAAGCAGAAGTGAAGCGTCACAACCCTGAAATATCAACAAAAAAAAAAAAAAAATCACCACAGGATAGTAGATAAATCATAAATTATATACTATTCATAAAATTTTACAAGTATCTTGTATAAAATGTTTCCTATTGGTTTGAGAAATTGCATTTAACAATATGATGTGTTACATTAATATGTGAATAAAATTTACGTTTCCATGTTTGCACGATTGTTTTTGTTATTAAAAGTGTGAAATGTAATGAGTTATGGCTATATATCTTTTCACCATTATGTATGTAAACATATTTCATACGTCGATTAGTTTGGTATTGCGACAAAACGTTACACGTTCTGTTGAGTTCTGAATACTTATTATTGTAGTATAAGCTGATAAAATACATACTCTAACAAAGCAGTCATGGAAGTAAAGTCGAATGATTCCAGCAGCCATTCCAGGGTTCGCCGTGACTGCCTTATTCACAGTATCTTGCACAATCCACTCGGCTTTTGGACATGTGGTTCTATAGAACCCCATTTTCAACTGTGCATGAGCTTGTGTAATTTCTAAAGCCATAATTAGAATCATGCACAAAAGAGAGACCTTCAAGAACCCGAAAATCACACTAGACATTGTGTTATTGTCTTAGTTAACTATTGATCTTCCAATATGTGTTAAATTTATGTTATAAGGTGATTATCAAAGTGTATATAGGCTCAACAGTTGTTCATAGCAAGACAAAAATATGACCCAGTCTTTAAGTCAATTAATCAATTGATCGAATTCTATACACAAGAAACTATAAGTTTGAAGATAGTGGTTAATAGCAATTGTACAAAACTACTAGTATGTTAAGTTGATATACTATTTGTCCTTTACAATACATCATGAAACAATGAGTTGACATGTAAATAATCTATTCACTTATATTTATCTGCAATCGGCACTTGAACGAGGATATATATACTTCCTGGTTGACACATTCAAATCCTGCCATGCATGTTGATGGATGAAAGTCCCTTTAATTATTCTTTTATGTCTTTATTAACAAAACTGTAAATTTAGGTTATTACAAATTAGGCGACAAATAAAACATCAAAAATGTGTTTGTAAGGTTCTTTTTCTAAATTAGGAATTGAATAATTTCTTTTGTGAAAAGTTTTTTGTACTAAACGAACCTAACTAAGCGTTCATACGGACGGCAATATCTGTCTGGCATAATCGATCATTCACATGGACGGCAATATTTGTCTGGCATATATATTCGATACAAGAGCTGTTAAGTTATCCAATACCTTTCTTTTTCATTAATTTTTTTTTGACTATGTCAATCATGCATGCACCATATAACAGTGTGAATTGTACTTAAAAAAATATATAATACCAGTGGAGCTATTAGAAAACAACTTTTGACTAGGTTATATGGTATAATGTACATAACTTACTAGGAGTATGTCGTCAAAAGCAACAACGATTTAAAATGTCTAACAACTGCATATTATGTACGTAGTTTCATTAAAAAAAAAAAAAAAAAAAAAAAAAAAAAAAACTTTTTTTTTGGAATCTTAGATAGGGGTGTCTAAAAACCCGAGGAACCGTACCGGTACTGACTACACTACAAAAAATTGGTTTAATTTACACACTTTTTTTCTTCACACTTCTAAAAGTGCGTAAAATTTTATTAATTTCTTAACACTTAATAATGCGTAAAAATTAGTTACATTGATAAGTGTGAAAAAAATAAGTAAAACAATTAATTTTCCACACTTATAATTGTGTCAAAAAAAAGTTCACACTTTTAAGTGTGAAAAAATCTAAGAAATGTCCACACTTATATGTGTGGACCAAAATTCTCCACACTTACTTAAAGTGTGGGGGCCTAAGCATTCTCCACACTTTCTCAAAGTGTGTAAAATTTGGGTGTTACAAATAACCTTCATATTTAAAAGTGTGGAGATATCTTCTAATTTTTCACATTTAAAAGTGTGAACTTTTATTTGATACAACTATAAGTGTGAAAAATCTATTTTTTGACATTTTTTTTCACACTTATTAATGTAAACAATTTTTACACATAATTAAGTGTTACTCCCTCCGTCCCATTTAAAGTGTCCACAATGGAATCTTTGCATGTCCCATTTAAAGTGTCCACTTGTACCTTCCAACCAATAAGATGAGAGTTTAGTGGGTAAAAGTAATATTTGATTGGTGGAGAGTTTAGTTAGTGGAATCTCCTAAAACTTTGTGCATTATGAAAGTGGACACTTTAAATGGGACGGAGGTAGTAATAAAGTAGTTAAATTGTACACACTTTTGAAAAGTGTGAAAACAAAGTGTGAAGAATCAACTATTTTTTTTGTAGTGCTAGGAACTGAACTGTATATTAGAACCATGGTACAGTTCTTGGTTCTTGGGTCAACAATTGCATATTAAACTACCAAAAAACTTGAATTAATGCACTACAAATTACCTGAAAATAAAACCCAGGCCACCCGATAACCTTGAAGAGAAATAAGACACTTTGAATATTGTCCCTTGAAAAGGCAATTTAACGCCCTCTACCTTGAATATGAAAATATCTAATGAGAACTGAAACTACTTGTCTGAGGTCTTTTGGAAGCAGTCCACTCACCCTCGAGTACGTGTAAGATTGTCTACAATATACTTCCTCTTGTGCTAGATTGGTTGTTTGTTCTTGTAAATGAAACTACTTGTTTCGGTCTTGCTAATAAAACCTTTATTACAAATATGTCTTGTATTTTATTTTTGGTGTTTTTGGACTTGGTCATTGTCGACTCGGTTCACCTACGTCCATCTTCTTCTCCATCCGACTGCTGAAATCATTAACATTTTCATCAAGTTTCAATACCATTCCTTCAACTTCAATATCACACTTTCGGACAATCTTTTTGGTATTTCTTTATTAGTAGTATATATTTTAGTTAATTACGTTGATCTCTATCATTATTCCAAATAAAACAAATTCTTTTTGTTTTTCCTAACTTGAAAGATTTAGCGTACTACGTAGCTGCTACCTTTGTTACATGGCTTGCAAGAACATGATTTAAGATATCCTTCAATTCGTCATTGTCTTTTATAATAGTTAGGTACTTTAGGGTTCTGAATTTACTATACCTAATCGATCAAAATATATAGTTTTTCGTAACACGCTCAAAATCATTTCAAGACCAATTATCTTCATCATTTAATACTCATTGTCCATCCAGTCGCTATATCATCTAAGTGGATCATAAAGTGGTCCAGGATTTAATCACCGGCTGTCAATTTTATTCATATATACGTTTAAATACTGCAACGTACAAGTGTACAACTAACGGCCACCCTTGTAGTTATTGCTATCTCATCACTTAAAAGAAGGTTAATTTATTTTGGGTTAATTACCATAATAGACTGGTCGCCCTACGACTTATCACTTTTTAAATTTAAAATTTTCAAAAGTTCAAAATATACCGGGTGACTGGACAACTTGTACAACTCAACCATTAGCCGGTTTAGGTCTGAAAAGTGATAAGTTGTAGGGCGATGATTCTATTTTGGTAATTTTCTCATTTATTTTTAAGGGCTTTGCTATTTGTTGCTCTAAGGGCTGCATTTAAAAGTTAAGATGATGCAAAAGTGATTGTATTTAAGTTGTTTGAGAGTAGTTATATGTAGAGGCCGGGTCAACAGTTTATTGCTAAGGTAGAAACATTCAATACCTAGCATTTTCATTTTTTTTAATACATAATGGGTGAAAGCAGTTCTTTATAAAGTTACAAATTGAATACATATTGCATAGCTGCAAATATGTGAGATCCAAGTTTTAACAGAACTTTGAACATTAACGTATATAACTAAAATATTATTTTAACCACGAACGCTAGGGACACTTTGCGCATAAACAAGGAAAAAAATTATGATGATAACAATTTCGATTAAATTGAAGACTTTATTCTCTTTGTGGTGATCGACGTATTTTACCGTATCGTAGGTGTCGTTTTTGTGAATGAACACCAGAAAAGCCTAGTTATTCGAAGTGTCTTTTTTGTACTACAAACAATGATCATTTGGTTTGGTGGGATGGGATAAATGTTTAATCTAGGCGGGTGCGGAAGTTTTCCTCCATTTTTTTTTATTAGTAGAATGAATCAGTAGTAGGAAATGTGACGAATGAGAACTCATGGACCTCACTTGACCTGGAATATTGGATGAAGACTAGCTCGAAGATAAATTTCAATGTGAGAAGTAGATCGGCCGGATTAATGGATGAGGACTAGAAGATAATTTTCTTTCATAAAACATGCCTATTCACCTGACTACGACTATTAGAGGATAGTTGGCCAACTCAACTGATCAAACGCCTAGTCTTTCACAAGCTATCTTTGTCACTGATGACAATTGCTTGGTGAAAGGAATAAATGCGGATTCAAAAAAGTGGGGAAAGCCAAATATATTAACTGAGAAATTAATAGGTGATTTGGTTGTCCGGTCGAAAACAAATTAAGTAGTTGAAAAATTAAAATCGCAACTAGTTTCAACAACAGAATTAATAAGATAAAAGCGATATCAATTAATGCATGTATGTGTATATATACACGCACACACCATAGAGATACTCATAGCCATACACATACACATACATAGACAATATTAGACATCATGCAATCAAATGTAACAAGCCTAGGAGGTTCATTACTTGTGCCTAGTGTACAAGAATTGGCCAAGGAAACACTTATCACTGTTCCATCGCGGTATGTTCGTTCAAATTTGGACCCTCCTACCGTATCATGTTCTTTGTCCTCATTGGGTGTAACAGTGATAGATATGAAACGGTTAATTTCCAATGATTCTGAATACAAGGCTGATAATATGTATCAAGACTATGTTTCTAAGAATAATCACTCTATAATATGAATCATCTGTACGCGCATCATGGTCACAGAATTATTCAAAAAAAAAAAAAAAAAAAAAAAAAAAAAGTGAATAATGAAGCTTGTAATATTTAACCTTTATATCTAGTCATTATACATTAAATTTAAATTATTGATTATTTATGCTTATTTCTTGTTAGAAAAGTTATTTGACGATTCGATATACCTCACTGCTTGCACGATCATTTGCACTAGCCTAGTTTACTTGTGTCACCAAAAAAATGATTTATTGAGTGCATACAACAGATGATAAATCATGGAGTGAGTGGTTCATTGTTGGAGAAGTTGAAGGAAGAAACTCAAGAATTCTTCAATATGCCAATGGAAGAGAAAAAGAAGTTTTGGCAAACAGCAGAAGATATTGAGGGATTTGGACAAGCTTTTGTCTTGTCCGAGGAGCAAAAGCTTGATTGGGCGGACATGTTTTACTTGGTTACCCTTCCTCATCATGTTCGGAAGCCTCATTTGTTTCCAAGCCTGCCACTTCCATTCAGGTTACTTATACCTCTTTCTCCATATACATGTTTGATGAAAACGCTTACGATATAATCAACAGGAACTAATGAGGTTAACTGTTTGAACTTGCAATGTTATTTTTAATAGAGATACTCTAGAAGCATACTCGAGGGAAGTTAAGAATGTTTCTCTTAAGACCCTGATATTCATTGCAAAAGCTTCAAAGATGGAGGTGGAGGATATGAAATTATTGTTTAATGAAGGATTACAATCCATGAGAATGAACTATTATCCACCATGTCCAGAACCTGAAAAAGTCATCGGTCTCAACCCTCACTCGGATCCTCTTGGAATCACTTTCCTTCTCAATCTCAATGAAATAGAAGGTCTTCAGATTAAAAAGGACGACAATTGGATTCCTGTTAAACCACTCCCTAATTCGTTCATTGTCAATATTGGGGATGCCTTGGAGGTCATTTCTTTCTCAAAACCAGAATCTTTTTTTATCGACAGAAATAAGATATATGAATTTGATATACAAAGATACAATAATAAGAAATTCTCAAACTTGTACTTGCTAACGTTTTGATTTAAACTTTGTACGCTTGATATCAGATTGTGACAAACGGACTATACAAAAGCATCGAGCATAGAGCCGTTGTAAACTCGGAGAAGGAGAGGATTTCTATAGCCACATTTGTAAACCCTAACTTGGATGGAGATTTTGGACCAGCGCCAAGCCTAATCACCCCTGAGACACCACCAAGATTTAAAAGGGTAAGTGTAGTGGACTACATCAAGAACTTCTTTTCTAGGAAACTTGAGAGTAAAAGTAATCTTGAGCAATACTATAAATGACTCATTGTGTCCGTTAATTGTACTGTTTCTTTGTTATGTACCTGAAATTATATATCGTGTGACATGTACGGCCATGTTTCTATCTAAACCATTCTTTAAGATTTTAAACGAGAATGGCGGCAACCGGCCGCGTTGCGGCCGGGCGGGCTTTTTTCAACCCATTCATGCATATAGTGAAACATGACTTTATTACTAAGTTGCAAGAACTATATTTTACAACTATCATGGTACAGGTACACTGGCAAAAAAAAGAAGTCCTAAACTAAGAAATTTCACGTAAAGAAACATCTTAAATATACGATGATCATGGTTCACCATAGGAAATTAGCATACCCCGACTGCTGACTTTGCAAGTACCTCTTAAACGGGCTAAAAAAACAACCGATGCTTCAGGATTTTAGAGGCCGTTTCTGCAGTTTTAGGCTCTTAAGCACTTTATTTAGTTCCACT
Source organism: Artemisia argyi (assembly GCA_030686995.1). NCBI lineage: Eukaryota > Viridiplantae > Streptophyta > Magnoliopsida > Asterales > Asteraceae > Artemisia > Artemisia argyi. Next base: position 113,790,201 of record CM060705.1, on the reverse strand, counting down.
TTGTTACCATTCCTGATTCCTGAATGAATCAAAACAAATAATTCTTATTAAAATGCTACCATTCATTTCTTATAAAGGTATAGATAAGATAACGTATTGTAAACTAATATGTATAAAAGCTGTAGCTATTCAGGTTTACAAAGTTAGAACACAAATCATTGTGGTTCTCGTTTTTTACAAAAGGTATGAGCACCAAGGGTCTAGTTTTGTTGCAAGTAAAATATTCATTGCCATGTATTTTTTTTAAACTTATAAAATTATGATTTGCAAGAAGGAAAGATATATCCTCTAAATTTGTCCGTATGGTTTGTGTAATAGCTGTTAACGTCTATTAAAAGGGCAAAAACAGAGATCAGTTGCTTATGAGAGGCAAATACTTCATTAACAAAGAAGATAAGTCGTTTTGTTATTGTTTTTGTTTGTTTCATCATATATTAAAGTCGGGTCTTGCAGCATACCTGATAATTAATGTCCTGGTCATATTCATCTTGCTGCACTTTTAGACAATGAATCAGGGCCGCTACTGGCAGCCACTAACTTCACAAATACAAACGCGAAAAAGAACCACTAACCATTTAGTCAAATATTGTAGTTTACCCTGGAAAACACAAAAAGACACAAAATCAGACAACTTAACACTACATAAGGGAAAAAATGAAGAGTGGCAATGTTACCCAATAAATGTATAGTAGATTGTGTAGGATTAACCGCCAATAACACATCTTACCAGTAAAAAACAGATCATTATTACAATAGAACTGAATAATTTTTCATATTAGGCTAATTAGGTTACAATTAAGGTAGTGTAAATTTGTAAACCAAAAGCGGTTGCAATGACGATTTGCTGGTGTTATTCTATATAATGAGCTGGTGCACCCTAACGATTAGTAACGTTAATGGAAAATAAGTCTATTGTCCACAAATGGATTACCCGTAAACGTAGTGTGAGAAACTAACCCATTCGTAGAGGTTGGTAAAATCGGAGGCATCTTTATTCGTTTCCCTTCCTGCTCCACAACTTGGTAAATAAGTAACACGATATCAAAGGTTAACACTCTAGAGAGTAATCCATGACTATGCTAATGTAAAAACTTAAGCACTTGAAGCTTAATTAGTATAATAATTACCTGCTTTTAAGAGAGTAATCAATCTCAAACAGTGCAGCAGCCATTTCCTTCTGTAACGGCTCAAAAAAAAGACAACCATCAAGAAATTACCACACTGTAGCCTGAAATTCAGACAAATGTGGTTCGAAATAAATAATCAAATCACCTTAAGTGGCCGTACGCACATGCCTATTATTTTTGTGTAACGTGCTGATACCTATTCGTATTTGTGTGTCCGTATCTAAGATCATAATGACATTCAGAAAATCAGTAAATGGTGACCCGAGTAATATTTAACAGGAGAAATACAGTTACATATTTATGACATATTAGTTAAATGTTCGCCGGAACTGGAAGTCGGCTTAGGTGTTGCTAACGACTTTGGACGACCAATATTAGCCCATGAAAATATGAAATGGCAGGTACGTTTTACTACTGTTAGGGTCTGCGCGAAGTAGCACATATATTTTGCAACGAATCGATTATACCTGTGACGGATCTTGAGGACGATAAGCTCTACCTTCAAGGACCTGTACATGAATAATATTTAAAATCATAATAAAGAGTCAGAAGGTTCAACTAAATGGGCCACAACGCTGAGTAGAGATGGCTATTTACACCCATAATATTTTATATTTTCTAACAGAGAAATCAATAGATAGGTAAAAATTGAAACAGTGTAGAAGTCACCTAAAGCATTTTTTGTAATCTATTTTACACATAATATTTTATCATTTTTAACATTTTGGCAAAAAGGTACTTTATGTCAGCAAAACAGTTTCAGCCCGTTACCCAGCCGACCGGACCCCATTGTGACACCCATAATATTAAAAGAGAGTGAGAGAGCGAGAAAGAACTCACATCTAAAGCAGTACTTCCTTTGTCCATTAGATTAAGCTTTGTCAAGATCCCAAATGTTGGTTCACCTAATCAAGATGAGGAATCCAAAATACATAAGATCAGAAAGGATTTACCACAAAGTCATAAAAGGTAGCATTTCTACTATGGAGATCTCGAAGTACATTATTTGTATTATTAGCAAAGAGTTTATATAAACACAAACTCAATTCAAAACCTGCATTAACGATTACTTTTAACATAAAGGGTTTTTGGGATTGCATTTTTTCTGCATAACTGCTTATCCTTTTTTTTAAGATAAGCAGGAAACTGCTATTGAGTATGTCAAATAATGTTGTACACGTATTAGCATAATCAATTCAACCGAAAAGCATGTCGGTAAAACTTTTAACAGGAATATTATAACAACCAATATACTAAAGCCTTTTTTTTGCTATTACTTATTGTGAAGCATCAATAAGCCAAAATGAAACACCAATCCTCAGAAAGCTACACTTATTGTTTAGTAAACTTTTAACAGGAAAATTAGAACCAAACATAAACATATAAAAAAAAATCCAAACACCCGTCGCAAAACAAATCGAAATAAATAATTATAATTAAAAGCATGTACATACCTTTTTTCGATTCTCCCGTATAACGAAACATGAATCAAACATAACAAAAAGTAATCTTCCCGCACCAAAAACTCCCAAAATTGAAACCCTAACTCTTCCTTTTTGATTAAAATCCGGCACCCAAAAAAAAGTATCTGAACATGGATCAAGCATAATCGGGACCATAAAAACATATGAACATGGATCAAGCATAACCGGGACCAAAAAACCACAGATCTGAAACCCTAACTCTCGCGTTTCGATTTACTTCTCTCCGTCGCTCTGCTACTTATCGTTTTTTAAGCGGATCTTCTTCATTATCTGGCTTCCACTGGTTGTGTGGAAAGTTGTGAGAAAAAAGGATGATGGAGGTTTCATAAGAGGATCGGGAATGTTCTAGCTTTATCTGCGTGTTTATGTGTATGAGAATAAACCGAGATTTGGATTGTGCAGTGTTTGGACTTTTTGTGATGGATAGATGGTAGCCCAGAAGGCCCATTTTTTTTGGCGGGAAACCTGCAGGGCAAAACGACGTCGCCCACCTTGTGGTTTAATATGTATTGTAATAAAGATGCAATTTTCTATATATGTATAAATCAAACTAGACCCAAAGTCTGTCGGGCTAACTGTACGAACTTATTTTTAATATAAAATCTTTTATATAATAAAAGAATTATATTATTTTAGAGTGTTTTTGCAAAACACTTTTTATTGAAAAAAAATTGGGCGAATCGAAAAGCTCGATTTTGACACATATGTGAAATCGAACAATATGATTGATTAATAAAAAGTCAAATTGAATTGATTTTGTTCAAACTTTAATAAACTTGTGAAAAATTTGATCAAGGAAAAAAACACATAAAAATATAGGTGTCAAATTTACAAAAACAAAAACTTATAAAAAAAGGAGGCATTGAATAAAACTTTAACTAAGTGTAAAATTATAAGTTTTCATTTTTTTTATTAACTTTAGATAATAAACAAAGGGAGTTGATTTGCACACCAAATAAATTAATAGTGACACCACAATATTACACTCCTAATGCATATATTATACTAGTAACATAGCATGTGCATAATTGTGGTGGCCTCATTAATTTCTTTGGTTTGCAAATCACCTCCCATAAACAAATAACCCCTTACACTTTAATAGAGATTTTATAATATGAACTTTGTTTATAATTACATTAGCATTAGTATTAGTTTTAGACTTTTATCCATTAAAATTACAAAATTTGTAAATGTGAGAATTTTGTAAATGTACGAATTAAACGTTATAATACGTTAAATATTTTTAAAATAAATATTAGTTTTAAACTTTCATCTATTAAAATATTATTTTTTTACTATATGCGTTAAATAATGACTCATGTTATATTATTTAAAAGTTTAATCTATGCGTACACGGGTTTGATTATTAAATACGACTAAATTGTTGATATAAATAAATGACTAAAAATGTTATTCATACCTTTCGATATCTCTATGTTTTGATAATCACAAAACGAAAACTCATCAAACCAAAGGTTATGACGTAAACAAGTATTTAGTAGTAAATACTTTCTTTCACCATTTAATCACTTAAGGTATGAATAAACAAAGTGATTAGTGCATTATAAGATCAAAGGAAATCTTGTCTTAAGAACATAACATTTTATAAAATGTTTTTAACATTTTATACATATTTGTAAATCATTTTTGGTATAGCTTTATTAAACCACAAAAATGTGATTTCAAATTTCCAACCAAAAAGGGCAAATTTTATCCAGAAAAACTTTTCAAACGTTTAGGAGGGCGGCCCCCTTAATTTTACTAGGCGGCCCCCTTAATCATTAAGGGGACCGGCACGCTCCCGAACAGTATTTTCTGGCCCTATAAATATTGGATCATTCCACATATTTTTCTCACCTTTTTGCACCAGAAACTTTCTGATCTAAACATCCGTTTCCTTTCTCTAAAAATCCTTTGATCTTATATACTTTGATCTTTGTTTCAAAGTGATTCAAGCCTCAACATTCTAAGTGCAAAGAGAAGAATACTTCTATTAGAAGTATTACAACTTAGTATCATCATGCTATCTAAGTTGCTTGTTTATATTTTCTTGTAAATCTTTCATTCTTTGGTGAATAAGGTGTATGTATTAGTTAGCTAGATTTAGTTGAAGAATCTAGAATTGTTGTAAGTGTAAAGTGGAACTTGAAGTGAAGAAGAAGGGTTAGATAGTATTGGTGATAGAAGATTATAGCAATAGGGACTTGTTGTGAAGATATTGAGGGTTCCAAGTGAAGAAGACTAGAAGACATTAGTAGATTGAAGTTGTGAAGACTTTAGTGGCTTGAAGGTGTGAAGACATTAGTGGCTTGAAGGTGTGAAGACATTAGTGGCTTGAAGGTGTCAAGACATTAGTGGCTTAAAGGTGTGAAGACATTAGTGACTTGAAGGTGTCAAGACATTAGTGGCTTAAAGGTGTGAAGACATTAGTGTCTTGACGGTGAAGACATTAGTGACTTGAAGGTGTCAAGACATTAATGCCTTGAAGGTGTGAAGATACTTGTGGTGTGAAGAAGTATTGAAATAGTGCAAAGGTGTGAAGAAGAAGTGGTGTGATATTTGGTGTGAGATTGGTTCTAGCTACGATTAGAACTCGACATCTTGCTTTGTGTCGTTAATTGGTGTAAGCTTGTGGTGTGTACGGTTTTCTCCGCCATAAGGGAGGTTATTGACTTAGTGAAGAAAACTCTCGAGTTCGGTGCTCGGGGAGTGGAGTAGGGCAAGGAAGGTGTCTTTGTAGCCGAACCACTATAAATCCTTTGTCTCTCGGTTTGATCTTTCCATCTCTCACTCTTTGCTTGCTTACTTACTAGCTTTTCATATATTGTTAATATTGTGTGTTGTGCATATATTGATTTTACATAAAGATCAAACTAGGTTCCATTTAAAACATTAATTATACTTTAGTAAAATATAAGTATAAACAATTACTAAGACACATATATCTATATTAGTACAAACTTGTAATTAAGTGAGATATATGAAATTATAATTTCTATTCAACACTTTAAATAAGTAGTGTATATATGATATATGTGAATTAGTTTGTATCTATACTTTAGCTTCAAAGGTTTTTACAATTACCATCAATTCTTTGAAAAGCAAATTCTTATTGAACGAAAAAGACGCAAAACTATTCAACCCCCCCTTCTAGTTTTCCACAATTGGTACCAGAGCCACGTCTAGCAAGATTTTTAAAATAGATTGTATTTTAAAACTTGCAACGATCGATGGAATTTGAAAAATATGAAGAAGGGAAATTTGCACAACAACCACCTTTATTTGAAAATGATCATTTTCTTGAATGGAAAAACAAATTTGAAAATTATGTGAAATCAATAGATCTTGATCTTTGGCATATTATTTCAATTGGTGATCTTAAACCAACCAAAATAGATTTTGAAAATCAAAATAATAATCTTCAAACTAAAATTGATAAAAACACTAAAGCCAAATTACTTATTTTCAAAACTCTACCAAAAGTTAAATATGAAAGATTATTTCGTTGTAAAACGGCAAATGATATTTGGAAATGTCTTTTAAAGATTCACCAAGAAGAATGTAAAACCAAAGATGATAAACTTGATATTGCACAAGAAATAGTTAATCTAGAAAATTTAGTAAATAAATATTTAGTTGAAATAAACACATGTACTACTAGTTCAAATGTGATCATTGAAGGTATCTACAACGAAGAATACATGAGCCAAATCCGAAGAAAGAGCGTGAATAAATCATGGTGCAACAAGTGCAAAGAAGACGATGATAATACGGCTTATGAGAATATTCAAACAAATGAGAACACAAGTATTGATGGCAAGAACTACATGTTTCTAGATCCAAGTGAAACTACAAACAAAACATGGAGCGACATGGAAGATGGAATTGATCACCGTATAGCATGTGAGGAATGTACAACTACAAAGAAGGTACAATCCAAAACTAAACATTTTTGCTATGGATCAATATATATTAGAATTTTTAAAAATGGAAAACAACTTCAAACATTTTTGCAACATTGACTCAAAAATTATTTTTAAGAACGAATTTTCAACATCCGCTGAAAACAACTTTGAAAAAGAAATCATTTTAGAAGATAAAATGTCTAGACTTAAAAGTAATATTGAAATCGATCTTGAATGTAAAAAATGTCGAGACTACAAACATGAAATTAAAATTGAAAATGAAAAAGCAAAAACATTGGCAAAATTCGAAAATAGCTCTAAATCTTTAAAATATCTTCTCGACATTCAAAAGCCATTTTATGATAAAACCGGGTTAGGATTTATCGTAAATGATCCTTCAACAAATGCATTAAAACAAATAAAATTTGTTAAATCTAGTGAATAAATTTAGAACTAATACTATTAACATTCATTACTTATTATTCTAGTCAAGAAAGTCATTGTTTGTTAATTAAAACAAACTATTGATGAATTCTTGTACTTATCGACGACATCCCCATCATGTGCATTCAAATGCAATGGATGTTCTCATCTAACCAACTAGGACCCATGAGAATCTGGGTACCAAGCTGTTTATCATGTTTAGGTAATTAACGAGTGAAGAGCCTATTACGTGTTGATTTACTCATCTCGCTCTATTACCTTTGACGACTATTGGTTTCTATCACGTTGTTTCACATTCTGCAAATGTTTCGCCTATGACGTTCTTGCGGGAATATTCTTGTCTCGGCATTGTGCTATTCACTCTTGGAGCATTGGTATCATGGTGTGTCCGTTACTATTTCAAGTTGAAGCCTCCTACGTGCTACTTCTATTAACCTTCACGACTTGTGATGATTGGTGTGATCAATTGAGCATCTCGGATCTAGTTCCCTTGATTTCTATTCATGGGAATATTGCTTGGCTACTTCGACATGTTTTGGACTAACTCTTAAGATTTCTTCTATCACCGTCATGCCCACTCTTTTTGAAAAGCTGGACCTGAGATAAGTTTTCTTTTCAAAAACTTTTCAATGTTACATTATATTTTAGAATGTTTTAATTAGTGTGTCAATACGATTTAACTGATAAGTTGCCATGCTTTTAGATTATTAACACTAATATATGCATACATGATATTAGCATTATTAACCTTCTTGTTGTTTAGTCTATTATCATTTTTCTTAATCTTCTATGATCTATAGTAGAACCCTTCCACTTATGCTATATGATCTTACTAGTTGCATTAATAGATGTATTATAATTGATATTTGCTTGCAACTTGATATTATGATGTTCTTTGTATATATATATATATATATATATATATATATATATATATATATATATATATATATACATGTCTATCTTGTATTCATGAACTATTTACCTTGCTCCTTCCTGTCCCATTGCATTTAGATCATAAATATCTATCATTTCACTTTAATATCTTTAGGTATCATTAAAGATGATTATGTGTGACGATGGGCTTAATTGATTCTCCTGAGCATGATAAGTTTCCATATCAAATCCCTCACTTGAAACTTCTTGATTATCATGATCAAAACATCATGTTCAAAACTTCTCTCTTTTTGAATCAAATATTTTCTTTAACAATTTATTTGACTAAAATTTCTTTCATAACCATTATTTTAATCAAAAACAAGATTGAATTTTTTTTCTTTCTTTGTTACACGTTAAGAAACAAAATTCAATCTATGTTAGTGTAATGCATACTTGAATTTACTTCAAAACATTGTTGAATAAAACTAAAAACGTTTTGCTTAAAACACATTTAACTTTCTCACAAGTGTCATACACTTCTATTGGTAATGACATTCACAATTTAATCAAATCATTTCATGAGAATCATGACTTGCCCATATGGATCTTGTTTGTAACAAGTCTTGAAGTCCATATAATCATATCCACCTATTTGTTACTTGTTAACAATCATCAACATGTTTGCTCTAGGCTAAATGTTATCATCTTCATATAGTTGCTCATTTAGCTTATTTGGCTTATTGTCTCATTTGTTGCATATCTTAATTGATAAATTAATAGATAGCATGATTATTAGAAATTAATTGCCTATTTTAATTAATTATATATCACTCTCTACATTCATGAATAGTATGCCTTATATTGCCTCAAAGAGTTGAACTTACTTGAATCCAAAAACAAAAACACAACCTTTTTGAAAATTTTCTGCCAAAAACCCATTTCTGGCATTCTGGGAATCGCCAGATGGGCGGCCCCCTTAATTATATAAGGCGGCCCCCTTAATGATTAAGGGGACCGGCCCCTAATTAAGGGGACCGGCCATCTGATGGTCGGGGATATTGTTTTCTTCATCACTTTTTGACCCATTTCAGCCTATACTTCATAAAATTCACAAACATATTTTGTCCCATGCTATCCCTCAAAATTTACCTTCCTAAACCACATTTCTCATACACTATAAATACCCTCTTCCCATCATTAATGCCATCACACCCAAACATGTCATCTCCCAACAACCAAAAACCTAAAATTTCAAGAACCGCAAGGATCTCCGTCAAACCCGTTTGGAGGAGGAAACTTGATTCTTGTCATAACTCAAGTGATGTTGTTCCAAGTCAACCAACTACTAAACCTCAAACCCACAATAATGATTCATCACACAACCTATCACCCACTCATTCCCTCATTCATGCTTCTTCTCATGATGAGCATGCTCAATCCCAAAACAACAATCCCAATCTCTCAATCAATACTTCACATGTTGCTCATTCAACAAAAACCACCACATCCTACAACCTCACATGCCATTCCTATGTTGCATGTTCAAACCTTCACCCAAGACAACTACCATGTTCCACCATCATCACCTTCCTCCGAACACTTGAAGTTCGTTGAGGAGCTAAAAGAGGCTCATGAGCTTAGTGCTCTTTTAGCATTACATCTTGCGCAACGCAATTTGGATCCAACCCAATCAAGCTCACCATCATCACCACACAACATCAACCAAGTTGAGAAGCATGTCAATAATTGCCCTTGTTGCATCTTCCTTCAACAACAAACCATTGCCTTGAATGAGCACTTCACTTGGATTGAGTATCTTCTTACAAGATCTCAACAAACATCATCACTTGAACAACATCAAAACCCTCAATCAACAAACCCTATCTCTAACCCACCACCTACAAGTTCCACATCTCCAAACTCACCAACATCCATGCAACCAAAAGTTTATCTCCACTAAACCACTAAGCATTTTACATGCTTATGTTTCTCATTTTCAAATAAAACCTTTCAACCATTTTGGGATTCAAGAAAGTTTGGTGACACTCTTTGTTAGCACAATAGGATGCTATACTTAGTCTTAGTATTCTATATTTACGGCTTTTGTAACAATGATTATGGGTTGACATAATCATTTTCTATCAATGAATGACTTAATATGTGTTCCTCATTATCTTTTGCCATGCTTATTACTTGTTAGTATTATAAGATATGTGTTTGCTTGTGCTATGCTTATGCTTCTAATATTTTTCTTGCAAGAATCCCATTTTTTTTGAACCCTTGGTGCTCTCAAACGAGGGGGAGCATACATCAAGGGGGAGCTTCCTTTCTTTTGGCTTAAACCTTTTTGATTTTACAAAAAGGGGAAGAAGTGAATATAAACTCACTAAATACTTGTCTAAAAAATTAATTTTTGGATTTAATGAGTTTAGGTTTTGTAATCATCAAAAAGGGGGAGATTGTTGATATAAATAAATGACTAAAAACGTTATTCATATCTTTCGATATCTCTATGTTTTGATAATCACAAAACGAAAACTCATCAAACCAAAGGTTATGACGTAAACAAGTATTTAGTAGTAAATACTTTCTTTCACCATTTAATCACTTAAGGTATGAATAAACAAAGTGATTAGTGCATTATAAGATCAAAGGAAATCTTGTCTTAAGAACATAACATTTTATAAAATGTTTTTAACATTTTATACATATTTGTAAATCATTTTTGGTATAGCTTTATTAAACCACAAAAATGTGATTTCAAATTTCCAACCAAAAAGGGCAAATTTTATCCAGAAAAACTTTTCAAACGTTCAGGAGGGCGGCCCCCTTAATTTTACTAGGCGACCCCCTTAATCATTAAGGGGACCGGCACGCTCCCGAACAGTATTTTCTGGCCCTATAAATATTGGATCATTCCACATATTTTTCTCACCTTTTTGCACCAGAAACTTTCTGATCTAAACATCCGTTTCCTTTCTCTAAAAATCCTTTGATCTTATATACTTTGATCTTTGTTTCAAAGTGATTCAAGCCTCAACATTCTAAGTGCAAAGAGAAGAATACTTCTATTAGAAGTATTACAACTTAGTATCATCTTGCTATCTAAGTTGCTTGTTTATATTTTCTTGTAAATCTTTCATTCTTTGGTGAATAAGGTGTATGTATTAGTTAGCTAGATTTAGTTGAAGAATCTAGAATTGTTGTAAGTGTAAAGTGGAACTTGAAGTGAAGAAGAAGGGTTAGATAGTATTGGTGATAGAAGATTGTAGCAATAGGGACTTGTTGTGAAGATATTGAGGGTTCCAAGTGAAGAAGACTAGAAGACATTAGTAGATTGAAGTTGTGAAGACTTTAGTGGCTTGAAGGTGTGAAGACATTAGTGGCTTGAAGGTGTCAAGACATTAGTGGCTTAAAGGTGTGAAGACATTAGTGACTTGAAGGTGTCAAGACATTAGTGGCTTAAAGGTGTGAAGACATTAGTGTCTTGACGGTGAAGACATTAGTGACTTGAAGGTGTCAAGACATTAATGCCTTGAAGGTGTGAAGATACTTGTGGTGTGAAGAAGTATTGAAATAGTGCAAAGGTGTGAAGAAGAAGTGGTGTGATATTTGGTGTGAGATTGGTTCTAGCTACGATTAGAACTCGACATCTTGCTTTGTGTCGTTAATTGGTGTAAGCTTGTGGTGTGTACGGTTTTCTCCGCCATAAGGGAGGTTATTGACTTAGTGAAGAAAACTCTCGAGTTCGGTGCTCGGGGAGTGGAGTAGGGCAAGGAAGGTGTCTTTGTAGCCGAACCACTATAAATCCTTTGTCTCTCGGTTTGATCTTTCCATCTCTCACTCTTTGCTTGCTTACTTACTAGCTTTTCATATATTGTTAATATTGTGTGTTGTGCATATATTGATTTTACATAAAGATCAAACTAGGTTCCATTTAAAACATTAATTATACTTTAGTAAAATATAAGTATAAACAATTACTAAGACACATATATCTATATTAGTACAAACTTGTAATTAAGTGAGATATATGAAATTATAATTTCTATTCAACACTTTAAATAAGTAGTGTATATATGATATATGTGAATTAGTTTGTATCTATACTTTAGCTTCAAAGGTTTTTACAATTACCATCAATTCTTTGAAAAGCAAATTCTTATTGAACGAAAAAGACGCAAAACTATTCAACCCCCCCTTCTAGTTTTCCACATAAATTATTATTAACGGTAATATAAATATCAAATGGTAAGCACGAGTTACTGTGATATGAAAAAAACAACGATTCATGTAATTATTATTTAAAGTTTATATACGGATATCCGGATAAACATTTTTATAAAACTTTATGGGGTATATTTTAATTTCTTCAACGCTCATTATGTACTACTACTAAACTCGCATATTTTGTACAACATGATATAAGTAGTTAAAGTTAAAAATAACATAAACCTCAACCTTAACATCTATGTCAGCTAAACAAAGAAATTTTTATCAAATAATATTTTTTACAAAATATTACTATAATAGATATTAATACATAATGAAAAACTCATGCATATTTATTATTTAATAGTTATACTTATATCACAATTTTCATGGGTAAATTCTTATATATCTATATAGTAATCTAAAATTTTTAAAATAAATATGATTTATATGTAAATCCGTGCATGCACGGGACTTATAACTAGTCAAATGTTTACACTATTGATAGACATAGTTAAGTGACAACATTTTTTTACTTGGAACATAATACTAGACAAAATGGTCACTATTCTCCTCACCGCTTTGGTGAATAACGTCGCATTCTTCCATGTACCTTTTCCAGATACATATCTTCAATGTCGTTCAAATGCAAATCGGGAAAGTCTACTTCACCAAATTTGTACTCCTTCTCATCTTGTCTTTTAACTGTTATTGTCTGCATGTAAGTGTAGTCGAACTTTGTTGTATGATTAATGGCCATGATGGCAACAATTGTGGACATATTTTTGACATATCCAGTTGACTTCAATCCCAACTTGCTTTTGTAGTAAAGCTAACGACGATAATGCTAGTGATGAATTCCAAGTAGTACTTCTCTGTTGTATTAGACAATCGTATCACTGAATAAGCTGGCTTTCATTTCTTCAATGGATGTATGCTCGTACCTTGCAGTAGGAATTCCGTAAGTCAGTGAAGATGCATATTTCTGTTTTAAAGTCTCATGTCCATGTTGAAGATATTCCAAGTCGTTGTTGAAGAAGAATCAGAAAGGAATCTTTGGTTTGTCTGGTCTTCCCAGCATTGGTAAAGGCTTGGTCCAATCCGTGAAGTATGGTCCATCCTTACCTGAGGAGTTATCGACATTCGACTCAGGGTTAAGACATTCGATATCATTAGACATTACACGGGCAATGTTTTCTAAGTGAATTTCCAGTTCGACTGCGCTGACCGATTTTTCTTTCGGTAGGTTGAATGAGTCATTCTTGAGTCGTCTGAGTTCCTTCTTCATCATCTTCTGAATTTGAAAGTTTTTCATGACGGTTTAAGTGAATTCCATAGTACGACCAGGTAGAGGTTCTTCGTCTTCAGGGAGAGGAGGTTGTGTTTTGATCATTTCATCAAACCAAGCAAACTTGGATGTGTTGTCATTGTCTAATCATGAGACAACCTTCTTTTCTTGCCTTTGCTCTTCTCCGATGGTTTCAAGGTTGATGATGGATCATTTCTTGATTTAGGGACTTTGGATTCTGGTTGTTTCTGATAGTCGTCACTAGTGTAGACAAAGTGATCTGCTTCTTTTGGTGCTGACCCAGATGCCTTAGATTGGTGTTGAGCAGCTGGTGTAGTTGAAGGCTTGACTGGTTTCTGGTGTGATGAAGATGGACCCGTTGTTGACTTTGGTTTCTTGGACTGTGAGTTTGGGTTGGGGTCTTCACTGTCTCTTGGTCTTTTGAGATTTCCAGCGTATGCTTTACATGACTCTTAAGACAAGTTTGCTGCAATAGCATCTAGAATTGCAGTTTCTTCGGGAGTCATGTTCACCTTCTTTGCCAGCTTTGAGTACACTTTGTCTTGAAGGTCTTCGAATGATAGTTCCGTTGGTGCTGGAACTGTGTGAAGAGTTAGTGGTGTGGAAGAAATCACTTCATTTATGACTTGTTTGACAGTTTTATTGAGTTGATCTTTCAAGGGTTTGACTAGTAGTTTCAACTCATTTGTTAGATTGTCTGTCAGATACTTGTTTGTGTACTTCTTGATCAACTCATCCATGTCTTCTTGGACACCTTTTGACAAGTATGTATCGACCCTTTGTTTGACGTCGTGAAACTCTTCAACTTGCTTTGCTAAGCTCGTGACGATGGTTGTTAATGTGGTAATTTGGTCTTGAAGTTTGTTTTGTTTCTTCAAGCTTGATTCTGCTTTTAGCTTCGGTGGTCAAAGGGTTGATGGGTTTCTTGATTTATTTGCCAGTAGATATTGATTGTGTTGGTGTTGGAGACGAGTGAGTTGATGATGACGTTTCTTTGTTGTCGTTTGAATCAGATTTTTGTTGAGAAGTTGGAGAAGGAACTGGAGGAAATGCAAGAGGAGTATCTTCGGGAGGCGAAGGAGGTGGTGGAGGTGAGTTTGGAGGTGTCTGAATCAAGTTGTCAGTACTCAAAGGTTGTTCAACTTCTTCTTCTTGTTGTTCAGTCGACCTTATTTATGTATCATCGTGAGTTTTACTTTTCAACTCCTCTTCTTCAATCATTCTTAACTTAATTTCCTCTTCCTCTTTTGCTTTCTTTTCCTGTTCAGCTTCAAGTGCAACCTTCTTGAGATCTTCATCTGTGATAAATGGATCGAAATCCATATCAGTGTGTTCCTCATTTTCATTCTTATCAGTTGCATCAACTTCCTTCATAATGATGTTACCCTCAGTATCCTTTTCCTCTTTTTTACCGAGTTGATTAATCGGATCTGAAGTGGAAACAGTCGTAGTGATCCTGACCATACCGGGTTGAATAACCGGATCTGGTTGGGTGCCGCTTATTCCTCCTTCCTTCCCGGGTTGATTAACCGGACTTGGAGGTGGTTGAGGGTAGTCTTGGCTTAACATTGTAACTTCAATAAGTTCCTTGAGTTCTTTTTCCTTTGCAGTTCATGTGTCGACAACAATACTTTTCAGTCTACGTTTGTCAATTAGTTTGGACGCATCTGCTTCTTCTTCATCATCATCACCGAACTCTTTGTTAATATCCTTGATTATTATTCCACATCTTCTGTCTTCATCTTCTTGCAAGGTTTCCATGCTCAACTTCTTTACATATTCTGTTTCAGCATCTTCGGTTGTAACTTCTTCTCTATGAACAACTTTTTCTTCATCAGTGTTTGTGGCAGAGTCTGATTCATCAGAATGTGGTGGTGTCATGTGACATTTCGTAAATTTCATGTCATTTATTTTACTACTTTTATTATTAAATAATTCTATCTTAAACAATTAACTTCATCGGAAGTTATCCGTGTACATTCAATCCATTCAACCACGACTATTCTATGTCTACTCTACACTTTCTATGAACCATTATTTCCTTATAATCCTATTTTTAAAGTCACAATTCACTTTTCCCATTTTTACGTCAACTTTTCACTTTTTAAGTATCGCGCGGTTTAAATTCATGTTTTCACGTTTTAACCTCAAATAAATCCTCTGATGAACTCACCACTCATCTATATTTCAAAATACATTGTGAAAACAAGTTTTAACATCTTCACAAGTTTTACATTTTATTTTCTACCCGGTATTACGTTACGCGTCTTAAAACTTCACGTTTTAAATTACCGGGAGCAATATACACTACTTAATACACTAATTAATCAAAATACTATCAAAATTTTCCCACTAACTCCCCCCCCTCCATGTGGCCGGTCATGGTGAGTCCTCAAGACACTTTGAGTGTCTTGAGTACACTTGTCCTAATACCTCTATTCTTATCTTCCACTTAGTCCCACTAATCCACCAAACTACTACTTAGATCATATCACCATGCAAAGACTCATTTGATCTCTCCCTCCTCTCCATTTTGCTGTGAGAAAGGTAAGCAAACAACCATGGTTTTTTTTTTATTATTTTTTTTTAATTTTTTTTAAGCTAAAATCTTTAGTACAAGATGATATCTCTTGATGCTAACTTGATCCTTGTTCTTTTCTTTCTTCAAAACTCTCATTTTCAAGAGTTTTATTGATGATCTCCTAGGATTTTCTTGGTGATCTTCCTAGAGTTTTCAAGTGCTAAAGAAGTGGTGATTATCAAGTCCTTTCAAGAATATTGGTGACAAGATTAGTGATCATGGGTTAGAGAAAAGGTGCATGCAATATCACCTTAATCTTGATCTCTATTTTCATCTTCAAAAATTTTCTTCCTCCTATATTTTATGGCTTACAATAGGTTATTGTGGCTGTAGATTGGAGTTCTCAAGATCCTCTACAAGTTCATCTTTCAAGTCATAAAAGATCCTTGCTTGGTGGTGGCTTTGGATAGCCCTTGACTTTTGTTCTTGAAATTATCTTGTCCTTCTCTGTTTTTGTAAGAAACTCTTTTATAACTTTTATTGTATTTATATTTTTCACTTCTGTAAATTTATTATATATTGATGTAAATGAGTATGGTATAAGTTATTATACTAAATTAGGCTTGGTACATAAGTTTACTTACTAGAAAACCTTAAAGGACTAGACATGCTTCTGTGATTTCTGAATCAGCGGCAAAGATGGATAAACTGTACTAATCAATAAACATTGAGACTAAACTAAAAATATGGGGTTGTAGGTCTATTTCTTTTGGTCATTTTGACGAGTATTTCGTTGAATAACTCTTTACGATGATTAAACTAGAATTATTTTCGTGAAACATGTCACATTCTGAGTAACAGATTTAAAACGTGTATAAGTCATTTTTTTTGTGAATAACCCACTGTTACTCAAAACATAAAAGTTTTAGATAACATCTTGACTTAAACGTGGCCGAAAGCGGGGAATTAATTGAACTTGTAAAACTATAGATATCGCATTTTTCGCTGGACTGTTGTAATTTTGAAAGCTGATGGACTGAATAGTATGGACAACTTGATAGTTTTATTAATATTATTTAACTTTTGGCTAAGTAAAACCCATAAGACTAGTTAGTACAGGTAAATACCTTTCCGGAAATATAAAGAACTTAAACTTTTGACTTACGGTTTAAGAGTAACGAATTTTCTAAATTGCGCAAATTATAAAAATGTTAACAGATTTTGACTTTAAAAGTGTAAAGGATTCAAAAACTCATATGATTATATTTTTAAAACTTTATTTTGAACACTTCATATAGATAGGTATTATGTACCAAGCGTAGATAAGATAATAACTTATATATGTAGCTGAGTTACATCAATGTTTATTTACTAAAACCTAAGACAAGCGTATATCTATTTAGGTTCATCGTAGAGCTTCGCAACTAATTTTCATCACTTGCTTGCTTCATATCACCTCCTTTGTTCACGGTGAGTTTATAGCCTCGCCTTTACTTATTTAAACGTTTTATAAACCTCGCGAGGGGGATACATGCTAGTTTTACAAACTAAATACAAGTAGTTTTTGGTATGCTGGACCCGATTACATGATTATAGTGATTGAATGCTTCTTGCCAATTAAGTCCCCACTATGAACCGTTAATTCCGTAAGGAAACGCTATTATTATGGATATGCATATTAGGCTTGGCCGGCTTTGACTGGGTACGGTCACATAATCTTGAGAGTTTGGGGTAAACTGGCAATTTTTACCTCAGGGCACAAAATCATGGTTAATGTTTCGGATTTCATAATTCTCAATACTATAATTAGATAACCCGATAAGTAATTGCAATGCTTGTCGCCCGATAAATAATGCTTGTATTCAACTTATTACTTATTAAACTCTATGAATTCACTCAACTTTATGTTGACTTTTTAGCATGTTTTATCTCAGGTCCGTAAGTGACTTCGGCTTGGATGGGCGGCGCAAAGAATGGATATCTACTTGATGGCCCATGTCTAAATAAAAACTTTTCATTCGATAATGTTCAAATTTTCAAACTTATGTAACTTTGTACTATGTAAAACCTTTTGGGACCTTTGTTAACTCTGATATATTATCGAATGTGAAGTATGAACTTTTATTAAAAACGACTTTGTTTTAAAGTTGTTTACTATATTTGTACAATGTGACTAATATATAATACCCCAAGTCCCTTTCCGCTGCGATCCTAAAATGGGGGTGTTATAGATTGGTACCAGAGCACAAATTATAGTGAACTAGGTCTTTTTGTTCTAAAAACCTAGACTATAATCATAATTTTTTTTTTCTTTTTTTATCATGAGCTTCCATCTTGTCCGATATCCATGCGCGCCTACTCCCGAACTTCCTATTTCTCCCTCGTGTGTGTGTGTATATATATATATATATATATATATATATATATATATATATATATATATATATATATATATATATATATCTTAATCATGCTATATTAAAAATAATTATAAGCACTATAATTATTTCTTATCTTGTCCGATAATCCGCGAAATATCACTCCTTATATATGCACTTTATGCACAAAAATTCCTTGTTGTATTTTATGCCATTCATGAGCATTATAAACTTCCATCCGGAAATTTATACACATCTCTTTGATTGTACCGTTGTTATACGTATGCACATAACAAATATTATCATTTGTACATGTAATATTTATTGATCATTTTGCTTATTTATAAAACATCACTATTTGTTCACTTATTTACACAAAATATTATTTTTTTTATATATGATAATCTTTCTATTCTTATTCTAATTATATGTATATATGATTTTCAGATTTGTCATGGCACATTTACTTCCTCCTGATCACGAGGTAGACCTCCAAGAGATCGAGCCGGCTCAACCCGAGCTTGCACCGGCTCAACATCTACCTCCACTACCGAATCACATTCATCCAAACATCGATTTAGAAAATCAAGATGAAGAAGAAGAAGAGCCATTTGAAGATGGGCAAGAAGAAGAAGATGAAGAAAATGTATTGATATTGCAAGATATAAGCTCAGAGGAAGAAATGGATGAACCCGAACTGATCTATCCTTATACAGCACCGGGTTTGCCTTATCCACCATTTTCACCAGACACTCCTTCCGATTCTGAGCCTAAACCCGAAGAAGTTGCTACTGTAGGTACTATTACACAAGTACCACTTACAGGACGTAGGTTTCCTCGTAGTATCCATGAAAGGGGTGGATCATCCTCAGCTGCTCCTACCACTTATGAGCTTGAGGATCTAGTACCCGGGACCATGAGGAGGGACATTGACTCTCTTTACGGTAAAGTTAGAATTTTGGAGAGGCAGATGAGTATTAGAGAACTAGAGGGGATTCATGCTATGTCTAGAGATAAACTTGGGGAGAAGCGTATGGATATGTTGGATTTTGATTTGGGTATGGTAGAGCACCAACAAGACGAGACTAAGCATGAAGTGGCTGTATTAGGTAAACATGTTCGAGAGTTAGATGATGTGGGTGTAAGGGCAGAAAATAAGAAGTTGAAGCATGAGTTGGATGATGTCAAGTTGTCCCGCACATTTGATCGTATGACCAATGAGCGCCTTGAGAGGGATCTTTATGAGTTAAGGTGTTGGACTTACGCTTACTGGGGAGAGATGATTCAATTGGGGTATGTTGAGGAGAGGTCTTATGAGGCCACAGATGTATTAGCAGTATATGGAGAGACCCCACCGCCCGAGCCACGTGGATCACCTCGCGACTCTCAGTAGTTTATGTACTTTTGTGTCTTCTTGTTGTATTTCGTCGTTGTTCATCTATCTTGTAAATTACTATCAGTTAGTAAACTAGTATCGTTGAATGTAATGACTTCGTCAAATTTTGTAATACAATCAAACAATGTATTAATCTTTTGTAATGAATGATGAAGTTATATTCTCTTAAATTCTACTCTATATTGTTGTGATATTTTTCATATTCAATTTACTCATGTATGAATATATCTATATCAATGTATAATTACTCATCCAAGATTTTCTCGTGTTGTGATAGAATCATGCCACCAAAGAAAATGTCTAATGCAGCTATTCGGAAGCTAGTCGCTGACAGTGTAGCCCAGGATTTAGCCGAGGATCGTGCTGCAAGGGAAAATGATACTGGGGCTGCCGGTGGCGGTGTGGAAGCAGCTAGGGCTGCCGGTGGTGGTGCTGGAGCCGCTGGGGCTGCAGGTGGTGGTGTAGTGCGTGGTTGCACTTATAAACAATTTCTGGGTTGTGGACCAACTAAATTTACGGGAATTGAAGGGGCAGTTGCATTGACACGCTGGTTTGAAAGTATTGAAGACACATTCATACTCAGTGACTGCTCAGAGAACTGCAAGGTCAAGTACGTCGTGGGTACTATGTTAGATTATGCTAAATCATGGTGGAATTCTTATGCTCAGCCCATCGGGATAGAAAAAGCCTATGAAACCACATGGACTGACTTCAAGAAAATGCCGATCAATAAGTTCTGTCCCCGTAGTGTAATAAGGTTGCTTGAAACCGAGTTTTATGATCTTAAAGTGAAAGGTTATGATATCGAAACTTATATCCGAAGGTTTCAAGAGCTAAAAGTCTTGTGTCCTAGTATGGTTCTGGATTTCGAAAAGGAAATGGAAGCTTTTATTAAGGGTCTTCCACGAAGCATCAAAGGAGGTGTGACATCCTCTAATCCACAAACTCTAGATACGGCTATTCGTATGACTCAAAAACTTATGGCTCAAGTGGTGGAGTATGGAACACTTCAAAATGCTAACAACAATAACAATAACCACAACCACCAGAACAAAAGAAAATGGGATGATGAAAAGAAAGGGAACAACAACAACAACCAGGGCCGCAACAATGACCATCATCATCAGCAAAATGGAAGACAAGAAAATGTTAGGGCTATGACTGATGCCCCAACCGAAAGAACTGGATATGCTGGAAACCATCCTTATTGTAATCGCTGCAAGAAGCATCACGCTGGCCACTGTACTGCGATATGTACCAGATGTGGAAAGCAGGGTCATGCGGTGACAAGCTGTAGGGTTAAGGCTACTGGTGCTAATACACAACCGATCGTAACTTGCTATGGTTGTGGGGAAAAGGGGCACTACAGCAACAAATGCCCGAATAAGAAGAATGATCAGACTGGGGATGCTCGTGGTCGAGCGTATGTGATGGGGGAGCAACAAGGCCCGAATGTTGTTACGGGTACGTTTCTACTTAACAATCACTATGCCAAGGTTTTATTTGATTCGGGTTCAGACAAAAGCTTTGTGTCCACTAGATTTAGTGTGTTAATAAATATTAACTCAGTTAAGTTAAACTATAGTTATGAAGTAGAATTAGCCGATGGGAAATTGGTTAGTACCAACACTATTCTAAGGAATTGTACCATAAATCTATCGAACCACCCATTTAGTATTGACCTCATGCCAATTGAACTTGGGACTTTTGATGTCATTATTGGAATGGACTGGTTATCCGATCGAAAGGCGGTTATTATTTGTAGTGAAAAGATTGTTCGCATTCCACACAACAACAAAACATTAACAATCAAAGGCGATAGAGACGCTTCCCAATTAAAAATCATATCTCGTATTAAAGCCCAAAGGTACATTGAACAAGGGTGCCAGATGTATTTGGCGCAAGTGACAGAGAAAGAATCAGTTGAAAGACGATTAGAAGATGTACCCATTGTCCGCGATTTTCCGGAAGTGTTTCCTGAAGAATTACCGGGGCTTCCACCACCTCGACATGTAGAGTTCCGGATTGATTTAGTGCCTGGTGCTGCACCTGTGGCACGTGTACCTTATCGGTTGGCACCGTCAGAAATGAAGGAGCTATCGAAACAATTACAAGAATTGTCGGAGAAAGGATTTATTCGGCCGAGCTCGTCGCCTTGGGGTGCTCCAGTGCTGTTTGTAAAGAAGAAAGATAGATCCTTTCGTATGTGTATCGATTACCGCAAACTCAACAAGTTGACGGTCAAGAATCGTTATCCACTCCCGAGAATTGACGATTTGTTTGATCAACTTCAAGGCTCAAGTGTATATTCCAAAATTGACCTACGATCAGGTTACCATCAACTCCGTATCCGAGAAGAAGACACTCCAATTACTGCATTTAGAACTCGTTATGGTCATTACGAGTTTCAAGTGATGCCGTTTGGGTTGACCAATGCACCTGCAATATTCATGGACTTAATGAATCGGGCATGCAAACCATACCTCGACAAGTTTGTAATTGTGTTTATTGATGACATTTTGATTTACTCCAAGAACAAAGAGGAACATGAGGAACACTTGAAGATTGTTTTGGAGTTACTCAAGAAAGAGCAATTGTATGCCAAATTTGCGAAATGTGAATTTTGGCTAGAATCCGTACAATTTCTCGGTCATGTGATCAATAGTAAAGGTGTTCATGTTGATCCATCGAAGATTGAAGCTATCCAGAATTGGACTCCCCCAACAACACCAACAGAAGTGAGGCAATTCTTAGGACTTGCTGGTTATTATCGAAGATTCATCGAAGGTTTTTCTTTAATAGCCAAACCTCTTACCAAGTTGACCGAGAAGAATAAGAAGTACATGTGGGGTAAAGATGAAGACGAGGCTTTCCAAATACAGAAACAAAAACTTTGTAGCGCGCCTATCTTAGCACTACCAGATGGGGCAGAAGATTTTGTAGTCTATTGTGACGCGTCGATCAAAGGTTTTGGGGCAGTATTAATGCAACGACAAAAGGTCATAGCATATGCTTCTCGACAATTGAGAACTCATGAAGAAAACTATACGAACCATGATCTAGAATTAGGTGTTGTGGTTTTTGCTCTTAGATTATGGAGACACTATTTGTACGGTACAAGGTGTGCGGTGTATACCAATCACAAGAGTCTCCAATACATCCTTGACCAAAAAGAGCTTAATATGAGACAACGTAGATGGATTGAACTCCTAAGCGACTATGATTGCGACATCCGTTATCACCCTGGAAAGGCAAATGTGGTGGCTGATGCCTTAAGCCGAAAAGAAAGAGAAAAACCATTGCGTGTCAGATCGTTGGTAATGACAATCACAGTTCTCCCCAAGTTACCAGAACAAATTCTTGAAGCTCAAATGGAGGCAATGAAAGAAGAAAATGTGAAAGACGAAAACCTAGGGAAAGGGATCAAACCAATATTCGAAACTCGCCCTAACGAAACCCGATACTTCGATAATCGTATTTGGTTGCCACTGTTTGGAGGTTTGGGAGACTTAATCATGCACGAGTCTCATAAATCCAAATATTCTATTCATCCGGGGTCAGATAAGATGTATCACGATCTAAAACAATTGTATTGGTGGCCAAATATGAAGGTCGAAATCGCTACCTATGTTGGCAAGTGTCTAACATGTGCAAAGGTTAAGGCAGAACATCAAAAGCCAGCCGGTTTTCTTCAACAACCCGATATTCCTGTTTGGAAATGGGAAAGAATCACCATGGATTTCATCACAAAGCTTCCTAGAACTCCGAGTGGGTATGATTCGATTTGGGTCATTGTGGATCGTTTGGCGAAATCTGCTCATTTCCTACCAATGAAAGAGACCGACGGCATGGAGTAACTTGCTCAACTGTACTTAAAAGAGATTGTTGTAGACATGGTGTACCTATTTCAATCATATCCGATAGAGATAGCTGATTTACATAGGGATTCTGGAAGTCACTCCAGAAGGCCTTGAATACAAATCTGGATATGAGTACGGCGTACCACCCACAGACAGATGGTCAAAGCGAGAGAACAATACAAACTTTAGAAGATATGTTAAGAGCGTGTGTGATTGACTTTGGAAGTAGTTGGGATCGATATTTACCACTAGTCGAATTCTCCTATAACAATAGCTATCACGCAAGCATCAAGGCTGCACCATTCGAAGCTCTCTACGGGCGAAAGTGTAGATCACCAGTTTGCTGGAGTGAGGTTGGGGATAGTCAACTCACAGGGCTTGAAATGATTCGTGAAACAACAAAGAAGATTGTCCAAATCAAGAATCGTTTGTTAACTGCTCGTAGCCGCCAGAAAAGTTATGCCGACATTAGACGCCGACCTTTGGAGTTTAATGTAGGTGACAAGGTTATGCTTAAGGTTGCACCATGGAAGGGTGTAATTCGTTTTGGTAAGCGTGGAAAGCTAAGTCCATGATACATTGGACCATTCAAGATCCTAGCCAAGGTTGGTCCCGTAGCATACAAGTTAGAGCTACCTGTAGAACTTCAAGGCATTCACAACACTTTTCAAGTTTCTAACATAAAGAAGTGTTTATCGGATGAGAGTCTCATCATTCCATTAGAAGAACTTCGCATCGATGACAAGCTACACTTCATTGAAGAACCCATAGAGATCATGGATCGTGAAGTAAAGAAACTCAAGCAAAGTCGCATACCCATTGTCAAGGTTCGTTGGGATACCCGACGAGGACCAGAGTTCACATGGGAACGCGAAGACCAGATCAGAAAGAAGTATCCCCATCTTTTCACAAGTGATACGTCTGGAGTTAAAGCGAGTTGAGCTCCGGGACGGCGCTCTTTTTAAGGGGTACGTGCTGTGAGATTTCATAAATTTCATGTCATTTATTTTACTACTTTTATTATTAAATAATTCTATCTTAAACAATTAACTTCATCGGAAGTTATCCGTGTACATTCAATCCATTCAACCACGACTATTCTATGTCTACTCTACACTTTCTATGAACCATTATTTCCTTATAATCCTATTTTTAAAGTCACAATTCACTTTTCCCATTTTTACGTCAACTTTTCACTTTTTAAGTATCGCGCGGTTTAAATTCATGTTTTCACGTTTTAACCTCAAATAAATCCTCCGATGAACTCACCACTCATCTATATTTCAAAATACATTGTGAAAACAAGTTTTAATATCTTCACAAGTTTTACATTTTATTTTCTACCCGGTATTACGTTACGCGTCTTAAAACTCCACGTTTTAAGTTACCGGGAGCAATATACACTACTTAATACACTAATTAATCAAACTACTATCAAAATTTTCCCACTAACTCCCCCCCTTCCATGTGGCCGGTCATGGTGAGTCCTCAAGACACTTTGAGTGTCTTGAGTACACTTTTCCTAATACCTCTATTCTTGTCTTCCACTTAGTCCCACTAATCCACCAAACTACTACTTAGATCATATCACCATGCAAAGACTCATTTGATCTCTCCCTCCCCTCCATTTTGCTGTCAGATAGGTAAGCAAACAACCATGGTTTTATTTTTTTTTTTATCTAAAATCGTTAGTACAAGATGATATCTCTTGATGCTAACTTGATCCTTGTTCTTTTCTTTCTTCAAAACTCTCATTTTCAAGAGTTTTGTTGATGATCTCCTAGGATTTTCTTGGTGATCTTCCTAGAGTTTTCAAGTGCAAAAGAAGTGATGATTATCAAGTCCTCTCAAGAATATTGGTGACAAGATTAGTGATCATGGGTTAGAGAAAAGGTGCATGCAATATCACCTTAATCTTGATCTCTATTTTCATCTTCAAAAATTTTCTTCCTCCTATATTTTATGGCTTACAATAGGTTATTGTGGCTGTAGATTGGAGTTCTCAAGATCCTCTACAAGTTCATCTTTCAAGTCATAAAAGACCCTTGTTTGGTGGTAGCTTTGGATAGCCCTTGATTTTTGTTCTTGAAATTATCTTGTCCTTCTCTTTTTTTGTAAGAAACTCTTTTATAACTTTTATTGTATTTATATTTTTCACTTCTGTAAATTTATTATATATTGATGTAAATGAGTATGGTATAAGTTATTATACTAAATTAGGCTTGGTACATAAGTTTACTTACTAGAAAACCTTAAAGGACTAGACATGCTTCTGTGATTTCTGAATTGGGGGCAAAGATGGAATAAACTGTACTAATCAGTAAACATTGAGACTAAACTAAAAATATGGGGTTGTAGGTCTATGTCTTGTGGTCATTTTGACGGGTATTTCGTTGAATAACTCTTTACGATGATTAAACCAGAATTATTTTCGTGAAACATGTCACATTCTGAGTAACAGATTTAAAACGTGTATAAGTCATTTTTTTTGTGAATAACCCACTGTTACTCAAAACATAAAAGTTTTAGATAACATCTTGACTTAAACGTGGCCAAAAGCGGGGAATTAATTGAACTTGTAAAACTCTAGATATCGCATTTTTCGCGGGACTGTTGTAATTTTGAAAGCTGATGGACTGAATAGTATGGATAACTTGATAGTTTTATTAATATTATTTAACTTTTGGCTTAGTCAAACCCACAAGACTAGTTAGTACAGGTAAATACCTTTCCAGAAATATAAAGAACTTAAACTTTTGACTTACGGTTTAAGAGTAACGAATTTTCTAAATTGCGCAAATTATAAAAATGTTAACAGATTTTGACTTTAAAAGTGTAAAGGATTCAAAAACTCATATGATTATATTTTTAAAACTTAATTTTGAACACCATATAGATAGGGATTATGTACCAAGCGTAGATAAGATAATAACTTATATATGTACCTGAGTTACATCAATGTTTATTTACTAAAACCTAAGACAAGCGTATATCTATTTAGGTTCATCGTAGAGCTTCGCAACTAATTTTCATCACTTGCTTGCTTCATATCACCTCCTTAGTTCACGGTGAGTTTATAGCCTCGCCTTTACTTATTTAAACGTTTTATAAATCTCGCGAGGGGGATACATGCTAGTTTTACAAACTGAATACAAGTAGTTTTTGGTATGCTGGACCCGATTACATGATTATAGTGATTGAATGCTTCTTGCCAATTAAGTCCCCACTATGAACCGTTAATTCCGTAAGGAAACGCTATTATTATGGATATGCATATTAGGCTTGGCCGGCTTTGACTGGGTACGGTCACATAATCTTGAGAGTTTGGGGTAAGCTGGCAATTTTTACCTCGGGGCACAAAATCATGGTTAAGGTTTCGGTTTCATAATTCTCAATACTATAATTAGATAACCCGATAAGTAATTGCAATGCTTGTCGCCCGATAAATAATGCTTGTATTCAACTTATTACTTATTAAACTCTATGAATTCACTCAACTTTATGTTGACTTTTTAGCATGTTTTATCTCAGGTCCGTAAGTGACTTCGGCTTGGATGGGCGGCACAAAGAATGGATATCTACTTGATGGCCTATGTCTAAATAAAAACTTTTCATTCGATAATGTTCAAATTTTCAAACTTATGTAACTTTGTACTATGTAAAAACTTTTGGGACCTTTGTTAACTCTGATATATTATCGAATGTGAAGTATGAACTTTTATTAAAAACGACTTTGTTTTAAAGTTGTTTACTATATTTTTACAATGTGACTAATATATAATACCCCAAGTCCCGTTCCGCTGCGATCCTAAAATGGGGGTGTTATATGTCAGTTCATCTTTAAGAAGATTAGCTAGTTCCTTTTTCTTTATTTGTCTTGGTGTCGGCTTCTTCGGTTGAAAACTTGTGGTGCTACCAGTTTTGCCTGTTTTCCCAGCTCTTGTACTACCTCTCTTGGCACGAGTCTTTACTTGAGGAGTGTCATCAGCATGCTTGCTTAGTTCGACATGTCCAGATTTGAATGCTTCATTACACTTTAAGAATTCTTTTGATTCCTTGAGCTTGTCGGTGAGAAGATTATCTGGAAGTCTTTTTCCTTGTTTACGAGTGCTCGATGCAGGGAAATAGATCTTGTCGACCATCTTGTTCATTTTGAATAGATGCTTTTCTTGATCTTCGAGACAGCGAGGGATGTCTTCATTATCATTAAGGAGATGGTAGATGACAAGCTTGGTAAATTGGACAAAAGGAATTTTTGTGAATGATTTGAGATAGTGGCTCTGGATCTGAAATACAATGTCATCCCAAATAAGTTGAGCATAATCAATATCTTTTTGATTCACGATTCCCAAGAAGACTTGTAAGTGTGGAAGACAAGGATTTTCGTGTCCACTGTCTCTCCCATAGATAGATCTAGCTAAGATGTTGTAGATTGTTCTCTAAGGCTGGGGAATGAACTTTGCATCGACTTGGGAGATTTATTTAAGAGTTTCTTTGGCTGTACATCGTAGCCAATCTCTAGAATAAAATTAAGAACAGTTTCTTCAGTAGGTATGTCATGAAAAATGATGCATGGGAATTGCACCAGGCTTTACCTCTCGAGGGATCTCGAGAAGCTTACAACCCCCACCAGGCAGTGTACCTGATCGTTGTAGTATAGTATAGTGACAAGTACCGGGGGATTGATCGTTCAACTCAGGAATAGTGTCGCTAGGATTTGAAAGCCTAAAAACTAGGTCTAGAGGTGAGGGGTGATTCTTTTCGTATTTTTATATTTTTATGAAAGCAAGTAAAATCTCGGTTTTTAGACAAGTGGGCGGAATTAGTTGCTAGTCAACTAACCCAATAACTAAGATGCAATCAAAATAAAATAACAAAAATGTAAATAAACTAAATTAAACTAGTGGTGTGAACAATATATGGGAGAATTGTGTTTACTTAGATTTCATTACCCCCTAGATATCTTTTACAGGTTAATTACTTGTTATAGTTGCGTGGATGACGGTTTATATTCCTTAATACCACTCATGGGGTGGCGTACTTACTTCCCCAATTCTATAAGCTCCTACTTCACTCCTATATCGAGCCTGCAAGAAGCTCCTAACATGGGATCACTAGAATTCGCTCATGCATTAAATACAACCATAAAAACCTAGTACACATCGGTTCATGTTTCTTAAGACGTTCAAGCAAGTTACACAATGGAGATCTGCCAGTTTTCTTAAGCCTAACATTGAAATCATTCATCCATTACAACTATAAACAAGCAATCAACCTATAATCAACATCTAGGTTTCATTACATCTAAGCAAACACACAAAAGATCTAGCCTAGCATGTTAAAATCAAGACAAGCGTAAGATATATTCAAACAACACATAGACATATTGAATAAATTGAAAGAAAACTTATCTAAATTGAACATGAAGGGTTTCAAGGGGTGAAAACCCTTGAAAATACTGTTACAAACGAGCTAGGGTTTATTAGGTTCGGCCCTAGAATTCTCCACACAAGTTCCTCTCTAATGAATGAAAATTAGAAAAGTATTTATAGATTTCACGAGGTGACGGCATCAAGAGTAAAATTCTGACGCCGTCATCTCGCCGCCAATAAAGTTCTCGGATTGCCTAGATCCAGATCTGACGCCGTTATGTGTAATCTTTTACCAGGCCGTCACCAAATTTACTCTTGACGCCCTTGTTCTGAAGCCGTCACGTTTTCTCTTGGCCGTCATCCATTTTGCTCCTGATGCCATCATAAAATCCTTCTTGACGCCGTCAGGTACTGTTCTCAGCAAGGAAAATTAAGACTTTGCCGTTTTCTTCACTTTTATGCTCCAAAAACGTCCAAAATGCTTCCTTTTCCAGAATTCACTCCCAAAGTACCTAAAATCACAAAAGGAACGATTAAGGACAATATTTGATCAAATAAATTCCAATTCCGGCTTAAATAACCCCCTAAAAACGGATCATTTTTCGCCTCATCAAAAAACAATATCTGGACCAGGAGCTTCAGGTAGCAATAATACTTTGTGAAGATAATCGAAAGTGACAGTGACTTCTTTTCTATCTAGATTGCAGGTGAATGAGTCTTTGTTAACGCCCAGCTTGAGAGTGTGTCACATTTGATGAATGTAGACTTCTGGAATGGATGTAGACTTTTCAAGCATGCTCCTGCACTTGTGTTGTTTCAGAATTTCAATAGCAATTTGACACGATTATTCCAGACACTTGTGAAATTCTACACGAGCGTTGTTCTTGCCACATATAATATCCTTGTTTAACAATGTCTTTTTTTGTGAGCGGGGGAAGTGGTTCTTGAGCAGCCATTCTTTTTGAATTCTGAACTATTAATCAAAGACACAACATATGTAGAAAACATGAAAGTTAGCTATATGTTAAAGTTGTGACATTTCATGAGTCCATTTCTTTGTATCAATGATTTTGATATTCAAAAAGTCATAAATTTTACAATTTACTCAACATTGTGTGATATTAAGTCATGACCAATTTCAAATTTCAACAAACACATTTTTAGATTGTGACAAGTTATTGTTTGAGTTGAATTAAGTTAGGTTAATGATCAATTGTGACAATTTGTAAATTACATAAAAGTTTGATATTGTTAAGTTCAATTGTGATACAAGGTTTCTGAATTGTGACACGAATTCCGACAAGTTTGGTCAATTCTGATAGTTTTGTACAATTCCGACACATTTTGATCAATTTCGACAAAACTTTGAATTCCAACAGATTCAGTCCAATTCCGATGGAAGGTTTAAATTGCGATAACCTTGTCGAATTGCGATAATTTGTTTTTTGAATAGCAATAAAATTTGACAATTGTGACAAGGTAATCCAATTCCGATGGATTATGCAATTTCGACAATTTCTTATACAAGAAATTCCGACAATTTTGAAGACATACATTTTTCATTATCTGTCGAAATTGATTTCCTGTTAATGTAAGACCAAATCACATGTTACAACATGGTTCCAGAACAGAGTAACAACAAGAATCAACACAGACTATCAGTTTTGAAAGACAAACATGCAATTTCAACAATCCCTCAAATGATTTTTGTCGAAATTCAAGTTGATGAATTAACAGTTTATGAAAATGATTTCTATGTGTTCCTATGAAGATTCTAAGTCTATTAGACCATATTTTAACAATTTTCAATCATGAATCAAGAGAATTGAGTCTGAACGTGTTCTACATAAACCCTAACA
Organism: Artemisia argyi; assembly: GCA_030686995.1. NCBI lineage: Eukaryota > Viridiplantae > Streptophyta > Magnoliopsida > Asterales > Asteraceae > Artemisia > Artemisia argyi. The sequence continues at coordinate 113,759,455 of CM060705.1, read as the reverse complement.
ATCGAAATTGATTCAACTGAGTTTCTAGGTATGATTTGATTATCAAATAGTGTTACAAAACATGTAAGGACAGTATCCCATGCATTTAATTAAACCAAAACACACTTAATTGAATTTCCCCAAATTATACGCAAGAACTCTAAAATCAAGAATCGATCAATTGATGTTACTAGGAACAATTAGTCATGCATAACATGTTAAGGACACAATTCTGACCTTATTCCATCACAAACATTAAACACAAACACACCCAATCAAATTAAACCGTTTCGACATAAACCCTAATCCTAAATCATTTAATTGTGCAAAATCTAGCCGTTGGATCATGTTAAAAATGAAAACCATTTCATATAATAATCCTAACTCCATGCTAGAACTTACAGATTTACGATTAGATGTTTGGATTATTCGAATGATTTTGAGCTGTTGATTAAGGTGGTTGTGGTATTAAATGATTGTGCAGAATTTTATAGTGATAGTAAATGCAATCATTTTATTATTATTATTATTATTATTATTATTATTATTATTATTATTATTATTATTATTATTATTATTATTATTATTATTATTTGATTTTGTGTAAAGAATTATCTTTCAAACAATTGTCACGTTTGGACCCTTAACTATCAATATTGCACCATTAGACCCTAGTTACTCACAAAACTAAAAACACTTTAGGAATGATTAGGTAAGAACATTTAACACTCCCTCTTGAATTTATAGTATTGCAAAAATTGTTTTTAAGTCAATGAAAGTATTAAGAGGATAAAATCACCAACTCATCTTTAAACAACATTTTTTTTCAAAATATGCAAGTACAATTTAAAAAAAAAAAATCTTTTAAAATTTCATTCTCCCCCTCTACACTTTGATTAATGAATAATGTGAAAAACTTTTAAAATAACAAAGTGTTGATTTAATTCATTTACTTGCATTTTTTTAATTTAAAAGAAGTGTAAAATATTTTTGAGTTTTTGGTAAAGTATTTGCAAAATGTTTTTGATGTTTGACTATTTCAGTTGTGTTTGAGAAAGTTTTCCAGATCTTCTGTAGTCAAACATCTCATACCAATTTGATGAACTGGGTCAACAAACATTGAAGGAGGTAGTGCTTTTGTAAACAAGTCTGCCAACTGGTATTCAGTACCTACAAAATATAATTCAATTGTGCCCTTCTCGACATGCTCCTTGATGAAATGATAACGGAGAGCAATGTGCTTGGACTTGGAATGATGAACGGTGTTGGAGGAAATTGCAATGGCACTCTTGGAGTCACAATACATCGGAATCTTGTTGAATACATAGCCATAGTCCATGAGTTGTGATCTCATCGAGATGACTTGAGCACAACATGCATACATAGCTACATATTCTGATTCAGTTGATGATAATGATGTGCAGTTCTGCTTCTTTGATTGCCAAGACACTAACTTATCTCCTAGAAACTACAATCCACCAGATGCACTTTTGCGTGTGTCTAAACATCTTGCATGGTCAGCATCTGAAAAAGCTATTAGTTTAAAACCAGAATCCTTCGGATACCAGATCCCCAAATTAATGGTTCCCTTTACGTATCAAAGGATTCTTTTAGCCTTAGAGAGGTTCCTTTCAGTAGGTTTAGACTGATAACGTGAGCACAAATATATAATAAAAACTATATCTGGTCTACTATCTGTGAGATACATGAGTGACCCAATAATACTTTGGTATTTGGTAGGGTCAACAGGTGTCCCATGTATGTCAGCATCTAGCTTGGTTGTATGAGCCATTGGAGTATTATAAGTATCACAGCTGGTCATTCCATGTTTCTTTAAAATTTCAAGAGCATATTTGGACTGATTTAGAAAAATTCCACGGGGTGATTGATGAACTTGACAGTAAGTTTACCCATCATGGACGTTACAAAATTTTATTTCATTAGTCTTGCAAATGCACTAGAATACTTTTTGTGTGTTGAAGCAAAAATAATGTCATTGACATAAATTTGAACAATTAAAATGTCCTCCCCGTGTTTTTGAATAAACAAAGTTAGATCCACAGAACCTTTAGTAAAATTATTTTGCAGCAAGAAAGCAGTTAATTTGCCATACCATGCTCGTGGGGCTTGTTTGAGTCCGTAAAGAGCCTTCTTGAGTCTGTACACATGATTAGGACTTTTTGGATCAACGAAGCCTTCTTGTTAACTAACATAAACCACTTTACGTAATTGTCCATTTAGAAATGCCATTTTCATGTCCATTTGATAAACAACCATATTCTTGTGAGTAGCGTGTGTTAGAACAATCCGAATAGCTTCAAGCCTAGCCACTGGAGCAAAAGATTCTACAAAATCAATTCCTTCCTCCTGAGAAAATCCTTTGGCTACCAAACATGATTTGTTACGAATCACTGTGCCTTCTGCATCCAACTTGTTTTTCTAGATCCACTTTAAGCAAATGAAAAAGACTCATTCTAGTCTTTCAACTAATTCCCAATCTTCTAATCTTTTGATGTGTAGGGATTGCACCAGGCTTTACCTCTCGAGGGATCTCGAGAAGCTTACAACCCCCACCAGGCAGTGTACCTGATCGTTGTAGTATAGTATAGTGACAAGTACCGGGGAATTGATCGTTCAGCTAGGAATAGTACTGTGTTGTGCCTTCTGCATCCAACTTGTTTTTCTAGATCCACTTTAAGCAAATGAAAAAGACTCATTCTAGTCTTTCAACTAATTCCCAATCTTCTAATCTTTTGATGTGTAGGGATTGCACCAGGCTTTACCTCTCGAGGGATCTCGAGAAGCTTACAACCCCCACCAGGCAGTGTACCTGATCGTTGTAGTATAGTATAGTGACAAGTACCGGGGAATTGATCGTTCAGCTAGGAATAGTGTCGCTAGGATTAGTGATGAGGCGAAAAATGATCCGTTTTTAGGGGGTCATTTAAGCCCAAATTCGAATTTATTTGATCAAATATTGCCCTAAATCGTTCCTTTTGTGATTTTAGGTACTTTGGGAGAGAAATCTGGAAAAGGAAGCAATTCGGACGTTTTTGGAGCATAAAAGTGAAGAAAACGCCAAAGTCTTAATTTTCCATGCTGGGAACAGTAGGTGACGGCGTCAAGAGTAATTCCCTAACGGCGTCAAAAGCAAAATTCCATGACGATCCAGTAGAGATTTGACGGCGTCACGAAGGTAGGGCGTCAAGAGTAAAAGTCATGACGGCCTGGAAATGATTAAGTCTTGACGGCGTCAAATGTAGATCAAGGCAGTCCGAGAATAGTTTTGGCGGCGAGGTGATGGCGTCACAAGCTTTTTCTTGACGCCGTCAGACAACTTTTCCTATATATAGTTTTCTAATTTTCACATTAAGAAAGGAGAAGTTTTGGAGAAACCCTAAGTACGATTTTGGTGCGAATTTTACAGGTTTTTCAAGGGTTCCAAGCCCTTGATACCTTTCATGTGTAATTGAGATAAGTGTTCTTTTAATTCAATCAATATGTCTATGTGTTGGTTGTCTATATCTTGTTCTTGTCTTAATTCCATCATGCTAGGCTAGATCTATCTTGTGTTTGCTTGGATCTAATGAAACCTAGATGTTAATTATGTGTTGATTACTTGTTTATACTTGTCTTGGATGAATGATTTATATGTTAGGCTTAAGAAAACTGGCAGATCTCCAATTGGTAACATGCTTGAACGTCTTAAGAAACATGAACCGACGCGCACTAGGTCTTTATTGGTTGTATTTAATGCATGAGCCACTGTTTACAATCCCTATAGTTGTGCTGGGCATGGTGTAGGAGGAGATAAGAGCTCATAGAATTGGGGAGTTAAGTGTGCCACCCCATGAATGGTATTAAGGAATACGATCCGTCATCCATGCAATTATAACAAGTAATTAACGTGTAAAAGATGTCTAGGGAGTAGTGAAATCTAAGTAAACACATTTTCTCCACTTACTGCTCACAACTTTAGTGTAATTTAGTTTATTTTTATTTTATTTTGATTGCATCTTTAGTATTGGGTTAGTTGATTAGCAACTAATTCCGCCCAAATCCTTCAAACCCAAGATTTTTAATTGCTTTCTAAAAAATATAAAATACAAAAATAATCATCCCTCATCTTTAGAACTAGTATTTAGGTCTTTTAATCCTAGCGACACTATTCCTAAGCTGAACGATCAATCCCCTGGTGCTTGTCACTATACTATACTACAACGATCAAGTACACTGCCTGGTGGGGGTTGTAAGCTTCTCGAGATCCCTCGAGAGGTAAAGCCTGTTGCGATTCCCACGCATCAAGTTTTTGGCGCCGCAGCCCGGGGAATAGTTATTGTCTAGGTTAGAATTTCTTTTTATTAGGTCTACTTGCTAGATTCCCTTCTAGTAAGATTTTATTTTTATTTTTAGGTTCTTTTTAGTCTATCTTATTTCTTTGTGTTCTTGTTCGTAACTCTTCATCACCTGCCATCATGGCAAACAATGAATCCTTCAACCTTAGGATCACTAGGAGTCGTAGTTCCACTAGAAACCTGGTCTTGCCTTATGCGGAACCCGAAAGAGAAATGCATAGATTGAGACAATATCACTCAACTTCTGAACCATCTAGCGTTGCCATCAATTTTGATGCACCTCTTTCTGAAGAAAATTCAGAAAATCATGTCACAACCCCTAGCTCCCAACCCAACGACGAGATGAGTACCCCCGCAACCCCCATTCCTAAGCGCCTTAAGGACTACTCCTCCCCAACCTCTCGTGGCTTCTCAAACACCATTGTCTACCCAAATGAACACACCAGTGAGGTCTTGCATGCGAGCGATGTTTGGCTTGTCAAAAATATGTGTAAGTTACACAGAATAGATGAGGAAGATCCAATCCAACACATCAAGGACTTCCTGAAAATAGTAGACACCCTCCATACGGATGGGGCTACTAGAGACACATCCCGATTGCGATTCTTTCCTTTCACCTTATATGAAAAAGCCCAAGAATGGTATGACAAACTCCCTTCTGAATCTATTTTCACATGGGAGCAACTCATATCCAAGTTCTATGAGAAGTTCTTTCCACCTGGAAAAACCTCAGCATTTAGAGATAGGATCCTCCGTTTCCGGAAGGGGAAGGATGAACCCTTCCATAAATCGTGGACTAGATTCAAAGATTTAATAAGGCAAGTTCCCCATCATGGCATTGAGCTTTGGCTCTTGGTCCAAATCTTCTACGATAATATCTCCTCTAACGACCGAAACGGAATTAACCAATCTAGAAAAGGAAGATTGGCCAATCTTAGTGCGAGGAAGAATGGGATAGGATTGAAGAATATGCTCATGACCAGGATGACACTTGGGATGCACCTGAGTCGACTGTTAGCATTTCTGAAATCACCTCGGATCGGTTGAGAAAAATTCACAAAAGAGTGGAATACCTAGCTGGATCGCAATTACCTAAACAGCTGTCAAATCCTTACTTGATCTGCGATTACTGTGGGGGCCCGCATGAGGTAGAGGAATGTGGAGGAGCAGCCACAACTAAACATGCATGCTTGTCAGGAGGGGACATTTATGCTGATCCCTCCCTTTTGCCTTTTTACCAAAATGACGATTACACCCTTTGGGGAAATCTGGTAAAGAGAAGAGAAGGGGAGGAAGGCCCTGAATTCAAAATCAGGAGCACTTTTGAAGATGACCTTGGTCACTTCACTCAAGAAAAAGGCTTGCAAATGAAAGGTCTTAATGAGCTTTTCAACGAGCAGCAGAAGGATATTGGAGAATTTTTCAACAAGCTTAACTCAGCCCTAGATAATCTTGAAACGCCATCTGTAAGCAAAAAAGACCCCATGCTCGCGATAACCACTCGAGCTGGAACAACAACCAAGGACCCTCCTTACCCAAACTCGTCCCCCATCGCCCCCGATCCAAACAAACCTGGGGAGGAGGAGGAGGATGTCGGCGGTAATACCCCCGACCAACCGCCCTTGACGACCCCTTCCCCATCAACCCTGCCTAACCAACCTGTGAGAATCCCGTTTCCGTCCCGATTAAGGAACCAGGAAACTGAGAATGATAACAAGAGATTCTTGTCTTACCTAAATGACTCGGTTGTCACCATACCTCTCCTTGATGCTTGCTATCACATGCCAAAGTATAGCACATACTTTAAAAAACTACTTGCTAACCGGAAGAAACTCGAGGGTCTTGTGACCCTGGGGGAAGAATGCTCAGTGGTGACCCACCGAGGGCTACCAAAGAAGGTAGACGATCCGGGCAGCTTCACCCTGCCTTGCTCCATAGGACCTCTATCAATCAAGAATGCTCTTGCCGATTTGGGAGCGAGTATCAATCTCATGCCTCACTCTATGTTCCGTAGACTAGGATACTCTGGATTGAAGCCTACCCGTATGAACATCCAACTAGCCGATAGATCGGTCAAGTACCCCGTAGGGATATGCGAGAATGTGCTAGTCAAAGTTGGGAAATTCAAATTCCCGGTCGACTTCGTAATCCTGGATATGGAGGAGGATGACTTGGTACCCATCATCTTAGGTAGACCATTTCTTGCTACCGCTCGTGCAGTCATCGACGTCTACGATGGCAAATTAACCTTACGAGTGGGAGACGATAGCACAACCTTCGACATTAAGGATTCTATGGACCTCTCCCTCGAATCAGCCAACCGGCTCTATTTTATCAGGGAAGTAGATGAACTCACAGATGTCATTGATAGTTGTGTCGATGAACAGATCGATGAAGGCTGGCTACGGGACGAGAGTTTTCTGCCTTTGCTAGAGGTAGAAAAGATGGAGGATGTTAGTGCAGTCTCCTTCTACTCCAGACAAGAGGTAACGGAGCATCTCGAGCTCCGAAAGCCCGAAAACAAGCTCAAACCTTCTATTATCAAACCTCCTGATATAGATCTTAAAGAGCTTCCTAACCATTTGGAGTATGCCTTCCTTCAGGGAGAGGATCAACTCCCGGTAATCATAAACTCTTCCTTGGAACCTGAACAAAAAGGTAAACTCTTAGTGGTCCTAAAAAAATACAAGGGGGTACTCGCATGGAGTGTGGCCGACATTAAGGGGATTGACTCAACTTTTTGCACACATAAGATTCTCATGGAAGAAGATTATAAACCTACCGTACAACCCCAGAGGCGCGTGAACCCTAACATTAAGGAAGTAGTGAAGAAAGAAGTCATAAAACTTTTGGATGCAAGATTGATTTACCCGATCTCGGATAGCCCATGGGTCAGTCCTGTGCAGGTTGTACCTAAAAAGGGTGGAATGACTGTAGTTAAGAATGACAAGGGTGAGATGGTGCCCCAGAGAACAGTCACTGGATGGCGGGTATGCATCGACTATCGAAAGCTCAATGATGCCACGAGGAAAGATCACTTTCCCTTACCATTCATTGATCAGATGTTAGAGAGATTATCTGGACACGAGTACTATTGCTTCTTGGATGGATTCTCTGGATATTTTCAAATTCCCATAGCACCTGAGGACCAAGAAAAGACCACGTTTACCTGCCCTTATGGAACATTTGCCTACAAAAGGATGCCTTTTGGGCTATGTAATGCCCCCGCCACTTTCCAGCGATGCATGACCGCAATCTTTCACAAACTCATGGAAGACAGCATGGAAGTGTTCATGGATGACTTTTCGGTCGAAGGAACTCCTTCGACCGCTGTCTTGCTAATCTAGAAAAGATGCTTAAACGGTGTGAGGAAACCAACTTGGTGCTAAACTGGGAGAAATGTCATTTCATGGTGAAGGAAGGGATTGTGTTAGGACATAAGATCTCAGGGAATGGAATAGAGGTGGACCAAGCTAAAGTTGAAGCTATATCTAAGTTACTATACCCCACAACTGTTAAAGCAATACGCAGTTTCTTGGGGCATGCCGGGTTTTATCGAAGATTCATCAAAGACTTCTCCAAAATCGCTCGGCCAATGACCCAACTACTTGTGAAGGATGCTCTGTTTGATTTTTCCCAAGAATGCAAGGATGCATTCAATCTCTTAAAAAAGGAACTCACACAAGCTCCAATCATGATCACACCCAACTGGGAGTTACCATTTGAAATCACGTGTGACGCTAGCGACTTCGCTGTCGGGGCTGTGTTAGGCCAACAGCGTGATAAGCTTTTTCAACCCATCTACTATGCGAGCAAAACCATGAATCCCGCTCAAGAGAATTACTCCACCACTGAGAAAGAATTATTAGCCGTGGTGTTCGCGTTCGACAAATTCCAACAATATCTTGTCCTTTCAAAAACAGTCGTCTTCACTGATCACTCGGCTCTTCGATATCTTTTTGCGAAGCAGGATGCTAAGCCACGACTAATTCAGTGGATCCTGTTGCTACATGAATTCGATGTTAAGATTCGTGATAAGAGAGGGGCAGAAAATCTGGCCGCAGATCATCTATCTCGTCTCGAAAACCCCTTGGATGAGCACGATAGAAGTGAGATTAGGGATTCATTTCCTGACGAACAACTCATGTTAATGAGTAACTCGGAGCCGTGGTACGCCGATTTTGCTAATTACCTCGCAAGTAGACTCGTTCCTGAACACCTGACTAAGTACGAAAGGAAGAGGTTCTTTTCTCAGCTAAAATACTACTTTTGGGATGAACCCTTTTTATTCCGAAGGTGTCCTGACCAAATTATAAGGCGTTGTGTTTCGGAAAATGAGGCAATGAAGATTATGAGGGAATGTCACTCTGGTCCCTCTAGCGGGCATCATGGGATAAACATTACCGCCCGAAAGATTCTCGATGCGGGATTCTATCGGCCCACAATCTTCCGTGATGTAAAAGAAATGGTGCAGGCGTGTGATGCGTGGGAATCGCACCTTGCTTTACCTCTCGAGGGATCTCGAGAAGCTTACAACCCCCACCAGGCAGTGTACCTGATCGTTGTAGTAAAGTATAGTGACAAGTACCGGGGGATTGATCGTTCAGCTTAGGAATAGTGTCGCTAGGATTAGAAAACCTAATTAATAGTTCTAGAGGTGAGGGATGATTATTTTTGTATTTTTATATTTTTTAGAAAGCAACTAAAATCTCGGTTTTTGAAGGAGTGGGCGGAATTAGTTGCTAGTCAACTAACCCAAAACTAATATATAATCAAAATAAAATAATAAAAATGAAAACAAACTAATTATACTAAGGTTGTGAGCAGTAATTGGAGAAATTGTGTTTACTTAGACTTCACTACTCCCTAGATATCTTTTACACGTTAATTAATTGTTATACTTGTATGGATGACGGATTGTATTCCTTAATATCATTCGTGGGGTGGCATACATAACTCCCCAACTCTATGAGCTCTTATCTCCTCCTACACCATGACCCAGCACAACTATAGGGATTGTAAACAGTGGCTCATGCATTAAATACAACCAATAAAGACCTAGTACGCCTCGGTTCATGTTTCTTAAGACGTTCAAGCATGTTACCATTTGGAGATCTGCCAGTTTTCTTAAGCCTAACATATAAATCATTCATCCAAGAACAAGAATAAACAAGTAATCAACACATAATCAACATCTAGGTTTCATTAGATCTAAGCAAACACAAGAGAGATCTAGCCTAGCATAATGGAATTGAGACAAGAACAAGAGATAAACAACCAACACATAGACATATTGATTGAATTAGAAGAACACTTATCTCAATTACAATGCAAGGTATCAAGGGTTTGGAACCCTTGAAAAACCTGTAAAAGAGGCACCAAACTCGTCTTTAGGGTTTCACCAAAACTTCTCTCTTTTTAATGAAAAAACTAGAAAACTATATATAAGAAAAGTAGGCTGACGGCGTCAAGAGTTACATGTGACGCCGTCACCTCGCCGCCATATACTTCCTCGGACGGCCTTGATCTACTTATGACGGCCTATGTGACGCCGTCACCGACCACGGTATTTTATTCTTGCCACTTTGACGCCGTCATGAAAGGCGTTTGACGCCGTCACCACCTTCGGTATTTTAATCTTCATGTTTGACGCCGTCAAGATATTACTCTTGACGCCGTCACCTTGTATCTTCAGCATGGAAATTTGGTACTTTGCCGTTTTCTTCACTTTTATGCTCCAAAAACGTCCAAAATGGCTTCTTTTCCAGAATTCACTCTCCAAACACCTAAAATCACAAAAGGAACGATTTAGGGCAATATTTGATCAAATAAATTCGGATTCGGGCTTAAATGACCCCCTAAAAATGGATCATTTTTCGCCTCATCATATACCCTTACACTTGAGATTTGCTTGTCCTCAAGCAAATGCGTTTTTATTCTACTCGAAAGACAAGTTAGGGGTCATTTAACACTAATATAAAAGTAATTACAACAAATAATCGTTCCACTAAAGACCAATAGACAAGCACGGAGGTCATACACTAGCACCTCACAAATAGTGTTTAGATACTCACATCTCTCGGGTGTAATAAAGTAATATAACATTATGGAAATGGAAGATATCTCTCACTACCTGTCATAGCAAAATAGATTACCATAGGCTTGGGAAAGGATCAAACCTCCACCACATGGCGTAAGCACCTAGGATAAACTATCAAAGAGGTCTTTTAAAGGGTTGTAACGTTAGGTATAGGGATATGAATTACACGGTTTTGTTGGATAAAGGAAGTTTTACTGGTGGCGAGTTAACAATCTTGGTTAATTACATGTACAAGATGGCGTTGCTAAGCCAAGACTAGACTCGACTTAAACTAATAAATGAAAATAACAAAAACATAAAATAAACATAGAATAAAAACGGGATGGTAGTCCGTATGTTTTTTTTCTCTTTTTCTTTTTCTATTTTTTTTTTCTTGTTTTTTTCTATATATATATATATATATATATATATATATATATATATATATATATATATATATATATATATATATATATTTTTTTTTTTTTTTTTTTTTTTTTTTTTTTTTTTTTGTGCATACACTCTTACCCTACCATCCAAAATAATACATCATAGGGGATGAGAATTCCCCTTACACTTGAATCTTTACATACTTTACATTTAACTAATCTAATGACTCGAATTAAGAAAATCAAAACACTTGGAGCACTTTTAAGATTAACGTACATATGGGGGTAATATATTATGTTCTTCCCCATTACTCCATAAAATAAGTACTTACCCATGAGTCCCAATAGTCCCAAAACAATATGTACAATGATATGACTCGACTTAGCAACCATGTAATCAATTAGAAAGTTAACTTAGGGTTTAACAAATAACAATAATGCACTAAAAATGAGCGCATACACGGAAGGCTAAGGCGATTTGGGTGTACATTTAAGTGGGGTGTAACAAATTCTTCCTTTAAGTAAAATGCTTAAAGTTAGAAACGAAAAGATAGGCTCGGAGGGGTGTACTAGGGGTATCGTGTACTAAAAATGAGTACAACGCTAAGGGTGTGGGAAAAATTAGTTGACTTAACTAGCCAAGTAATATGACTTAAATGGTCAAGTAATTGTAATACGGGTTTAACACAAGGGTGATCCTAATGCCTCTTATCATGTAGTAAATCCTACCACACAAATGTAGTCTCACTCGCGGTCTCGGGATTCATCACTAACGCAAGTTCTAGAATCTAAATGCTACCGGTACACTCATAAGCACTAATAGTAAATGCTTTTCCTATCAAATCTAAAGGCGAACCTCACATTTTTGGGTGGAAAATTTTTCTGAATATACGGTTATGTGCTAGTCATACAACCTCCTATCCATGAGACGCTTGCTATGGCTAAAGTTTCACTCCTAAATGTTGTAAAAAATTTTAAATTTGGCGCTAAAATTACACTAACAAGTATTTCTCGTAGTTTTATTACACATCTACTATCAAACAAAACAAACTCAAGCGAAAGTGCATATGTAAGGTATCATCTTTTAATCCTCCCCTTACACTTAAGATGAACATTGTCCCCAATGTTCAAGTAAAGAATGTAAAAGTGAAAAAGTAAAGAGAATGAAATCAAATACTCCCCTGATTCGCTCGGTATGGATTTTAGGTTGACCAGGTTAAATCTTCCTCCAAGAAAACGAACAATCAAAGCTTCCCTTCCAGAGTATAAATCATCTTCTTGTCATAAATAACCTGTAAATCCTGACAAAATAGACAAGACAACCTCGCGTAAAATCGGCGGCATCCTATATAAGTTACTAATCCTAAAAAACAAAGTAAGATATAATGCTTGTGGAATGAAGTTTGCAGATTTCCTGGAGATTATAAAACTTAATAATTCACAAAAACCATAAGACTCTGTTAGAAAAACAAAACCGGTAAAATTTCCAGATTTTAACTCCTGACGCCGTCAAGAGTAATACTCTGACGCTGTCAGAATGGACCTGCAGAAATTCTTATGTTAAGTTTCCGGAAAATTTCTGGAAAAACTTCGTCCTACTTCCTGGAAAATCCTGCAAAACTTCATTATGACTCAATACAAGCATTTGACTCTAACAAATACGAATATACATGTTCATTAAATATTGTGGAGAATCATGATCGGTTTGTTTCTTGAAAACATATTTGGGGTTTCCCCTTACACTTATCTTTTGCAAAAAATACCTTTAGGTTGGAGTTAAGACTAGGCCAAACAACATAATAAAGTATTTCCACATTTTAATTGAGAAACATGATCAACCAACAATAAAAATAAAACATGCATACGGAAACAAATAACAATCAAACAAATAAAATCACACAAAACATGGGTTGCCTCCCAAGAAGCGCTTGTTTTTGTTCGAGTCACGAGCCTGACTCTACCCTTATTTCACGGATAAAGGTAAGGTTTTCCCTACACTTAGGATTAAGTGCGGGTGAAAGTAGCGGTACACACCCTTAGGGTGGAAATATGCCATGTGAGGAAAGAGTGGTGAGTGAATTATATGCTCAAAGGGGTGTGCTCCTTTCATCATAACCTTACCAAGTTCACTTTGGTCAATGAGTGAGTTGAAGTTTTCTCCTAAGAAGGGATCATTTTCTATCAACTTCGAGAGATTCCTAGTTGGGGATCTATCTTGACCTAATAAACCCGGTTTAAACCCATAATGTTTCTTACGATCAATCATGAATGGGTGATGTAAGTATGTAAGGTCATGGTTCACTCCTATGTTGGCTTCTTCTCTACAAGGCTTGGGGTCTACTACCTTCAATGTAAAACTACCCGGACTACATGGTTTGATGGGTGGATCGGGACCTATTTCAATTCCTAAATCTTCATCTAAGGATGGAAGATTAGGCAATGGTTTTGGTTGAGGCTCCGGTTCATCAAAACTAGGAACTTCCCTAGAACTAGGAGTAAGGTTATCACTACAAGGGTTCAAACCTATATCCTCTAGTGGTGCTTGGTCCAAGGGTTCTACCTCAATTGGGGTTCCTATAGTCTCTTCTACTTCTTCCGGGTAAGCCACGGGCGGTGTGTGTGCCTCAAATGATGGTAGGATTTGTGGGGTACTTGGTGGTCTTACGTTACTTACCTCATCCTCCATTTTATCTAGATTACCTATGTGTTTGCTTTGTACTATGGCTTTAGGTGACATCCACACAGGTATCCCTAAGTAATCATCCCCAGATAAACTTCCTGTTTGCTCCTTCAAACTTGTTTTTGATTGATTTGTGATTTTGTTTGTTGGGTTGTCTACTCTATAATAATATTGGGCACAGTTTTCTATGGTATCCCACGCTTCTTCATCATTTAATTCCCTAGGGCCCCCATTGGCAAAATCATCGATGCGCATTTGGTCACATCGGTTGACACGATAGTAAAAGGTTTCGGTTAGGGATGCTAAAGAGAAACTATAATGAGGGAATTTTTGAAGTAAAATTTTAAAACGAGTCCATGCATCATATATGGGTTCATCTCGATATTGTTTGAAATTCGAGATGTCAATAGGGTAGAATGGCCTTTTTGGTTGGTGGTATGGTGGATTCGCGTACTCCATAATGGTGAACGGAATAGTCAATGGAAATTACGAACAAACACACAAAGAAAAAGATAGACTAAAGAAATCCTAAAAAATAAAAATAAAATCTTACTAGAAAGGAATCTAGCAAGTAGACCTAATAAAAAGAAATCCTAACCTAGACAATAACTATTCCCCGGACTGCGGCGCCAAAAACTTGATGCGTGGGAATCGCACCTTGCTTTACCTCTCGAGGGATCTCGAGAAGCTTACAACCCCCACCAGGCAGTGTACCTGATCGTTGTAGTATAGTATAGTGACAAGTACCGGGGGATTGATCGTTCAGCTTAGGAATAGTGTCGCTAGGATTAGAAAACCTAATTAATAGTTCTAGAGGTGAGGGATGATTATTTTTGTATTTTTATATTTTTTAGAAAGCAATTAAAATCTCGGTTTTTGAAGGAGTGGGCGGAATTAGTTGCTAGTCAACTAACCCAAAACTAATATATAATCAAAATAAAATAATAAAAATGAAAACAAACTAATTATACTAAGGTTGTGAGCAGTAATTGGAGAAATTGTGTTTACTTAGACTTCACTACTCCCTAGATATCTTTTACACGTTAATTACTTGTTATACTTGTATGGATGACGGATTGTATTCCTTAATATCATTCGTGGGGTGGCATACATAACTCCCCAACTCTATGAGCTCTTATCTCCTCCTACACCATGACCCAGCACAACTATAGGGATTGTAAACAGTGGCTCATGCATTAAATACAACCAATAAAGACCTAGTACGCCTCGGTTCATGTTTCTTAAGACGTTCAAGCATGTTACCATTTGGAGATCTGCCAGTTTTCTTAAGCCTAACATATAAATCATTCATCCAAGAACAAGAATAAACAAGTAATCAACACATAATCAACATCTAGGTTTCATTAGATCTAAGCAAACACAAGAGAGATCTAGCCTAGCATAATGGAATTGAGACAAGAACAAGAGATAAACAACCAACACATAGACATATTGATTGAATTAGAAGAACACTTATCTCAATTACAATGCAAGGTATCAAGGGTTTGGAACCCTTGAAAAACCTGTAAAAGAGGCACCAAATTCGTCTTTAGGGTTTCACCAAAAGTTCTCTCTTTTTAATGAAAAAACTAGAAAACTATATATAGGAAAAGTAGGCTGACGGCGTCAAGAGTTACATGTGACTAGGGCTGAGCAAACGGACCGGCCGGACCGGACCGACCGACAAAACCGACCGGACCGAGACCGACCGGACCGGACCGACCACATTCGGTCCGGTCCTCGGTCTAAGCTTTTTGCCAAATTCGGTCTCGGTCCTGTCGGTCCGGTCCGGTCCGGTCCGGACCGACCAAAAACCCGAAAAAACTTGCCTAATTGGACCGGACCGACCGAAGACCGACCGGACCGAGACCGGACCGAGACCGGACCGACCATATTCGGTCCGGTCTCGGTCTATGGTTTTCCGGTTCTCGGTCTTCGGTCCGGTCCGGTCTTGGCCGGTCCGGTCCGGTTTCCGACCGATGATCACCCCTACATGTGACGCCGTCACCTCGCCGCCATATACTTCCTCGGACGGCCTTGATCTACTTATGACGGCCTATGTGACGCCGTCACCGACCACGGTATTTTATTCTTGCCACTTTGACGCCGTCATGAAAGGCGTTTGACGCCGTCACCACCTTCGGTATTTTAATCTTCATGTCTGACGCCGTCAAGATATTACTCTTGACTCCGTCACCTTGTATCTTCAGCATGGAAATTTGGTACTTTGCCGTTTTCTTCACTTTTATGCTCCAAAAACGTCCAAAATGGCTTCTTTTCCAGAATTCACTCTCTAAACACCTAAAATCACAAAAGGCACGATTTAGGGCAATATTTGATCAAATAAATTCGGATTCAGGCTTAAATGACCCCCTAAAAACGGATCATTTTTCACCTCATCAGCGTGCGATGCATGTCAACGAGCCGGAAATATATCACATAGGGATGAAGCACCTCAGAACTTTATACAAGTTTGTGAGGTCTTCGATGTTTGGGGGATTAACTTCATGGGACCCTTTCCATCTTCAGGGGAACGAGTACATATTAGTCGCCATTGACTATGTTTCAAAATGGGTTGAGGCACGAGCCCTTAGGACCAATGACGCCAGAGTAGTTATTCATTTCCTAAAAAAGCTTTTCGCGAGATTCGGGATTCCTAAAGCTCTCATCAGTGATAGGGGAACCCATTTTTGCAATGCACAAATGGAAAAGGTCATGAAGTGGTATGGAGTACCCCATCGGTTCTCCACCGCCTATCATCCACAAACCAATGGCCAAGTCGAAAACACCAATAGGGCTATTAAAAGAATACTTGAAAAAACGGTTAGTCAAAACAGAAAGGACTGGTCATTTAAACTCGACGAAGCCTTATAGGCATTCCGAACCGCCTACAAAACACCTATTGGAATGACCCCGTTCCGCATGGTGTATGGTAAGGCATGTCACTTACCAGTGGAATTAGAACATAAGGCTTATTGGGCGCTTAAGACATGCAACTTAGATTACACAATTGCTGGAAATAATAGGTTCTTACAATTACACGAGCTTGATGAGCTTAGGCTAGAAGCCTACGAATCCTCCATCACATATAAAGAGAGAGCTAAAAGATGGCATGACCAGAGAATTAAGAAACCCAAAGAATTTTCAGAGGGAGACAAGGTCCTATTATACAATTCTCGGTTGAGATTATTTCCGGGAAAACTTAAGTCTAGATGGTATGGACCGTTCACAGTAAAGAATTCCTCTAAAATTGGAGTCGTGGTGTTACTAGATGATGAAGGTAGGGAATTTACTGTTAACATACAACGTGTGAAACACTACCAAGAGAATAACAATGAAATGATTAGTGAGGAGGACGTGACGTTTGATGATGAGGTCACGTAGTAACCCATGACCTTGAGTCTAGCTACAAGACTCGTAAATAAAGAAAAGTGCTTCTTGGGAGGTAACCCATGTTTTGTGTGATTTTATTTGTTTGTTTGTTATTTGCTTCCGTATGCATGCTTTATTTTTATTGTTGGTAGATCATGTTTCTAAACTAAATAGTGGAAATACTTTACTTTGTTGTTTTGGCCTAGTCTTAACTCCACCTAAAAGTATTTTTGCAAAAGATAAGTGTAACGGGAAACCCCGAATATGTTTTCAAGAAACAAACCAATCATGATTCTCCACAATATTAAATGAACATGTATATTCGTATTTGTTAGAGTCAAATGCTTGTATTGAGTCATAATGAAGTTTTGCAGGATTTTCCAGGAAGTAGGACCAAGTTTTTCCAGAAATTTTCCGGAAACTTAACATAAGGATTTCTGCAGGTCACTTCTGATGGCGTCACGAGTTAACTCTTGACGGCGTCAAGTGTAAAAATCTGGAAATTTTACCGGTTTTGTTTTTCTAACGGAGTCTTATGGTTTTTGTGAATTATTAAGTTTTATAATCTCCAGGAGATCTGCAAACTTCATTCCACAAGCATTATATCTTATCTTGTTTTCTAGGATTTAGTAACTTATATAGGATGCCGCCGATTTTACGCGAGGTTGTCTTGTCTATTTTATCAGGTTTTACAGGTTATGTATGACAAGAAGTTGATTTATATTCTGGAAGGGAAGCTTTGATTGTTCATTTTCTTGGAGGAAGATTTAACCTGGTCACCTTATTATCCATACCGAGCGAATCAGGGGAGTATTTGATTTCATTCTCTTTACTTTTTCACTTTTACATTCTTTACTTGAACATTGGGGACAATGTTCATCTTAAGTGTAAGGGGAGGGTAAAAAGATGATACCTTACATATGCACTTTCGCTTGAGTTTGTTTTGTTTAATAGTAGATGTGTAATAAAACTATGAGAAATACTTGTTAGTGCAATTTTAGCGCCAAATTTAAAAATTTTTACAACATTTAGGAGTGAAACTTTAGCCATAGCAAGCGTCTCATGGATAGGAGATTGTATGACTAGCACATAACCGTATATTCAGAAAAGTTTTCCACCCAAATATGTGAGGTTCGCCTTTAGATTTGATAGGAAAAGCATTTACTATTAGTGCTTATGAGTGTACCGGTAGTATTTAGATTCTAGAACTTGCGTTAGTGATGCATCCCGAGACCGCTAGTGAGACTACATTCGTGTAGTAGGATTTACTACATGATAAGAGGCATTAGGATCACCCTTGTGTTAAACCCGTATTATAATTACTTGACCATTTAAGTCATATTACTTGGCTAGTTAAGTCAACTAATTTTTCCCACACCCTAAGCGTTGTACTCATTTTTAGTAAACGAAACCCCTGGTACACCCCTCCGAGCCTATCTTTTCGTTTCTAACTTTAAGCATTTTACTTAAAGGAAGAATTTGTTACACCCCACTTAAATGTACAACCAAATCGCCTTAGCCTTCCGTGTATGCGCTCATTTTTAGTGCATTATTGTTATTTGTTAAACCCTAAGTTAACTATCTAATTGATTACATGGTTGCTAAGTCGAGTCATATCTTTGTACATATTGTTTTGGGACGATTGGGAATCATGGGTAAAGTACTTATTTTATGAAGTAATGGGGAAGAACATCATATATTACCCCCATATGTACGTTAATCTTAAAAGTGCTCCAAGTGTTTTGATTTTCTTAATTCGAGTCATTAGATTAGTTTAATGTAAAGTATGTAAAGATTCAAGTGTAAGGGGAATGTTCATTCCCTATGATGTATTATTTTGGATGGTAGGGTAAGAGTGTATGCAAAAAAAATATATATATATATAGAAAAAGGAAAAAGAGAAAAAACATACGGACTATCATCCCTTTTTATTCTATGTTTATTTTATGTTTTTGTTATTTTTCATTTATTAGCTTAAGTCGAGTCTAGTCTTGACTTAGCAACGCCATATTGTACATGTAATTAACCAAGATTGTTAACTCGCCACCAGTAAAACTTCCTTTATCCAACAAAACCATGTATTTCATATCCCTACACCTAACGTTACAACCCTTTAAAAGACCTGTTTGATAGTTTATCCTAGGTGCTTACGGCATGTGGTGGAGGTTTAATCCTTTCCCAAGCCTATGGTGATCTATTTTGCTATGACAGGTAGTGAGAGATATCTTCCGTTTTCATATTGTAATTTATACTTTATTACACCCGAGAGATGTGAGTATCTAAACACTATTTGTGAGGTGCTTGTGTATGACCTCCGTACTTGTCTATTGGTCTTTAGTGGAACGATTATTTGTTGTAATTACTTTTATATTAGTGTTAAATGACCCCTAACTTGTCTTTTGAGTAGAATAAAAGCGCATTTGCTTGAGGACAAGCAAATCTCAAGTGTAAGGGTATATGATGAGGCGAAAAATGATCCTTTTTTAGGGGGTCATTTAAGCCCGAATTCAAATTTATTTGATCAAATATTGCCCTAAATCGTTCCTTTTGTGATTTTAGGTACTTTGGGAGAGCAATCTGGAAAAGGAAGCAATTCGGACGTTTTTGGAGCATAAAAGTGAAGAAAACGCAAAAGTCTTAATTTTCCATGCTGGGAATAGTAGGTGACGGCGTCAAGAGTAATTCCCTGACGGCGTCAAGAGCAAAATTCCATGACGATCCAGTAGAGATTTGACGGCGTCACGAAGGTAGGGCGTCAAGAGTAAAAGTCATGACGGCCTGGAAATGATTAAGTCTTGACGGCGTCAAATGTAGATCAAGGCAGTCCGAGAATAGTTTTGGCGGCGAGGTGACGGCGTCACAAGCTTTGTCTTGACGCCGTCAGACCCCTTTTCCTATATATAGTTTTCTAATTTTCACATTAAGAAAGGAGAAGTTTTGGAGAAACCCTAAGTACGATTTTGGTGCGAATTTTACAGGTTTTTCAAGGGTTCCAAGCTCTTGATACCTTTCATGTGTAATTGAGATAAGTGTTCTTTTAATTCAATCAATATGTCTATGTGTTGGTTGTCTATATCTTGTTCTTGTCTTAATTCCTTCATGCTAGGCTAGATCTATCTTGTGTTTGCTTGGATCTAATGAAACCTAGATGTTAATTATGTGTTGATTACTTGTTTATACTTGTCTTGGATGAATGATTTATATGTTAGGCTTAAGAAAATTGGCAGATCTCCAATTGGTAACATACTTGAACGTCTTAAGAAACATGAACCGACGCGCACTAGGTCTTTATTGGTTGTATTTAATGCATGAGCCACTGTTTACAATCCCTATAGTTGTGCTGGGCATGGTGTAGGAGGAGATAAGAGCTCATAGAATTGGGGAGTTAAGTGTGCCACCCCATGAATGGTATTAAGGAATACGATCCGTCATCCATGCAATTATAACAAGTAATTAACGTGTAAAAGATGTCTAGGGAGTAGTGAAATCTAAGTAAACACATTTTCTCCACTAACTGCTCACAACTTTAGTATAATTTAGTTTATTTTTATTTTATTTTGATTACATCTTTAGTATTGGGTTAGTTGATTAGTAACTAATTCCGCCCAAATCCTTCAAACCCGAGATTTTTAATTGCTTTCTAAAAAATATAAAATACAAAAATAATCATCCCTCATCTTTAGAACTAGTATTTAGGTCTTCTAATCATAGCGACACTATTCCTAAGCTGAACGATCAATCCCCCGGTACTTGTCACTATACTATACTACAACGATCAGGTACACTGCCTGGTGGGGGTTGTAAGCTTCTCGAGATCCCTCGAGAGGTAAAGCCTGTTGCGATTCCCACGCATCAATTAGAAAACCTAATTACTAGTTCTAAAGATGAGGGATGATTCTTTTTGTATTTTTATATTTTTTAGAAAGCAAGTAAATATCTTGGGTTTGAAAGGATTGGGGCAGAATTAGTTGCTAGTCAACTAACCCAATACTAAAGATGCAATCAAAATATAATACTAGAAATGAAAATAAAACTAAATTAAACTAAGGTTGTGACCAATAAGTGGAGAAATTGTGTTTACTTAGATTTCACTACTCCGTAGATATCTTTTACACGTTAATTACTTGTTATAGTTGCGTGGATCACGGATTGTATTCCTTAATACCATTCATGGGGTGGCGTACTTAACTCCCCAATCCTATGAGTGCCTACTTCACTCCTATGTCGAGCCGGCTAAGAAGCTCCTAACATGGGATCATTAGAATTTACTCATGCATTAAATACAACCAATAAAACCAAGTACACATCGGTTCATGTTTCCTAAGACGTTCAAGCATGTTACCAATTGGAGATCTTCCAGTTTTCTTAAGCCTAACATTGAAATCATTCATCCAATACAACCATAAACAAGTAATCAACATCTAGGTTTCATTAGATCTAAGCAAACACAAGATAAATCTAGCCTAGCATGGTGGAATCAAGACAAGCACAAGATATAGACAACCAACACATAGACATATTGATTGAATTAAAAGAACACTTATCTCAATTGCACATGTAAGGGTTTAAGGGCTGAAAACCCTTGAAAAACCTGTAAAATTCGTATATGGTTCGGCCTTAGGGTTTCTCCAAACTTGTTCCTCTTTATGAATGAAAATTAGAAAACTATATATAGAAAATTGAGTCTGACGGCGTCAAGAACAATCTTGTGACGCCGTCATCTCGCCGCCAAAAGAATCCTCGGACTGCCTTGATCTACATTTGACGCCGTCATGTATTAAGTTTTTCCAGGCCGTCACACATTTAACTCTTGACACTCTTCCTTGTGACGCCTTCGTTTCTGTACTGGGCCGTCATGATTTTTACTCTTGACGCCGTCAAATTGTTACTCTTGACGCCGTCACACACTGTTCCCAGATTGGAAAATTATGTCTTTGGCGTTTTCTTCACTTTTATGCTCCAAAAACGTCCGAATTGCTTCCTTTTCTAGATTTCACTCCCAAAGTACCTAAAATCACAAAAGGAACGATTTAGGGCAATATTTGATCAAATAAATTCAATTTCGGGCTTAAATGACCCCCTAAAAGTGGTTCATTTTTCGCCTCATCATATACCCTTACACTTGAGATTTGCTTGTCCTCAAGCAAATGCACTTTTATTCTACTCAAAATACAAGTTAGGGGTCATTTAACACTAATATAAAAGTAATTACAACAAATAATCGTTCCACTAAAGATCAAAGACAAGCACGGAGGTCATATACTAGCACCTCACAAATAGTGTTTAGATACTCACATCTCTCGGGTGTAATAAAGTATAAATTACAATATGGAAACGGAAGATATCTCTCACTACCTGTCATAGCAAAATAGATTACCATAGGCTTGGAAAAGGATCAAACTTCCACCACATGGCGTAAGCACCTAGGATAAACTATCAAAGAGGTCTTTTAAAGGGTTGTAACGTTAGGTGTAGGGATATGAAATACACGGTTTTGTTGGATATAGGCAGTCTTTACTGGTGGGGAGTTAACAATCTTGGTTAATTACATGTACAATATGGCGTTGCTATGCCAAGACTAGATTCGACTTAAGCTAATAAATCAAAAATAACAAAAACATAAAACAAACATAAAATGAAAAAGGATGGCAGTTCGTATGTTTTTTCTCTTTTCTTTTTCTATTTTTTTTTTCTTTTTCTTGATTTTTTTGATTTTTTTTTTTTTTTTTTTTTGCATACATTCTTACCCTACCATCCAAAATAATACATCATAGGGAATGAACATTCCCCTTACACTTGAATTTTTACATGTTTTACAATAAACTAATCTAATAACTCGAATTAGGAAAATCAAAACACTTGGAGTACTTTTAAGATTAACGCACATATGGGGGTAATAAATGATGTTCTTCCCCATTACTCCATAAATAAGTACTTTACCCATGAGTCCCAATCGTCCCAAAACAATATGTACAAGGATATGACTCGACTTAGCAACCATGTAATCAATTAGATAGTTAACATAAGGTTTAACAAATATCAATAATGCACTAAAGATGAGCGCATACACGGAAGGCTATGGCGACTTGGTTGTACATTTAAGTGTGGTGTAACAAATTCTTCCTTAAGTAAAATGCTTAAACTTATAAACGAAAAGATAGGCTCGGAGGGGTGTACTAGGGGTTTCGTGTACTAAAAATGAGTACAACGCTAATGGTGTGGGAAAAATTAGTTGACTTAACTAGCCAAGTAATATGACTTAAATGGTCAAGTATTATGATACAGGTTTAACACAAGGGTGATCCTAATGCCTCTTATCATGTAGTAAATCCTACTACGCGAATGTAGTCTCACTAGCGATCTCGGGATGCATCACTAACGCAAGTTCTAGAATCTAAATGCTACCGGTACACTCATAATAATAAATGCTTTTCCTATCAAATCTAAAGGCGAACCTCACATATTTGGGTGGAAAATTTTTCTGAAAGTACGGTTATGTGCTAGTCATACAATCTCCTATCCATGAGACGCTTGCTATGGCTAAAGTTTCACTCCTAAATGTTGTAAAAAATTTTAAATTTGGTGCTAAAATTGCACTAACAAGTATTTCTCATAGTTTTATTACACATCTACTATTAAACAAACAAACTCAAGCGAAAGTGTATATGTAAGGTATCATCATTTTACCCTCCCCTTACACTTAGGATGAACATTGTCCTCAATGTTCAAGTAAAGAATGTAAAAGTGAAATAAGTAAAACAAATGAAATCAAATACTCCCCTGATTCGCTCGGTATGGATAATAAGGTGGCCAGGTTAGATCTTCCTCCAAGAAAATGAACAATCAAAGCTTCCCTTCCAGAATATAAATCATCTTCTTGTCATACATAACCTATAAATCCTGAGAAAACAAACAAGACAACCTCGCATAAAATCGGCGGCAATCTACATAAGTTACTAAATCCTAAAAAACAAAGTAAGATATAATGCTTGTGGAATGAAGTTTGCAGATTTCCTGGAGATTATAAAACTTAATAATTCAACAAAAACTTTAAAACTCCATTAGAAAAACAAAACTGGTAAAATTTCCAGAATTTTACACGTGACGTCGTCAAGAGTAAACTCGTGACGCCGTCAGAAGTGACCTGCAGAAATTCTTATGTTAAGTTTCCAGAAAATTTCTGGAAAAACTTGGTCCTACTTCCTGGAAAATCCTGCAAAACTTCATTATGACTCGATACAAGCATTTGACTCTAACAAATACGAATATACATGTTCTTTTAATATTGTGGAGAATCATGATCGGTTTGTTTCTTAAAAACATATTTGGGGTTTCCCCTTACACTTATCTTTTGCAAAAATACCTTTAGGTGGAGTTAAGACTAGGCCAAACAACAAAGTAAAGTATTTCCACTTTTTTAGTTTAGAAACATGATCTACCAACAATAAAAATAAATCATGCATACGGAAGTAAATAACAAACAAAAAAAATAAAAAATAAAATCACACAAAGCATGGGTTGCCTCCCAAGAAGCGCTTTTCTTTATTTACGAGACTTGTAGCTAGACTCAAGGTCATGGGTTACTACGTGACCTCATCATTGGTTTCACTCTCTAGGTCATCTTCTAAACAAGTTTTGTATTCCGGACCTAGTTACAAGCATTCTTTGTAGAAACCAAGCATCCTATTCTTCACATACTCTACTCCTCTACGTCTATCCTCATCATTCCTATAATAAGCCACTTGCTTTTGTTCCTTTTCTAAATTAGAGAGGAGTCGGTATTGCTCAATCTTGTAGGGCATTTGGTAGGCAATCTCATCATTCTCTTCCTTGAATCTAACTATCCCTAGAGTCGGATCATAACTCATCCTAGTGGCCTCAACAAATGGTTTTCCAAATATTATTTGGCTTAGGCAATCATCTATCACCGGACGAGTGTCTTCTACGATCATAAAATCGATCTCATAAATGAAATTACCTATAATCACATGCAGTCCCTTCACTCTTCCTACAAAATTACTTATCAGATTCTTATTGGGCATCATCCTAAAATCAAGTTGCTTCTTCATCACCCAATTGTAATAAGTCCTAGTCATGATGTTTACAGGAGATCTAGGATCGATATAAGCTTTCCATATGTGCATATGCCCGATGTTGCATGGTATGTTGATGTTAGAAGGGTCTCCCATTTTGATAAGGGGTGTGCCAAGGATATATGGTCTCTCGGGACTATCGAATAAATCCTTATGGTATTCCCGTTCTTCCTTGGTGGGCAACTTATCAAAGTACTTCTCTATAGTTTCTACTTCCTCTAACCCCTTTTCCTTATTAACCTCAACTTCCCTGCTTTCATCCCTAGTTTCGGTTTCTACTCCAACTTCATCCTTGTCACTTTCTTCAACCTCCTTATCTATTGGCTTAATGGTGACAACATTGACAAAGTGGACATGTTTGGATGAAGAGGGATCCTTAATTTGGATTCCGTTATTGGTGTCCCTAGTGTCCTTCCTAGGTGTAGTTAACGCTTGGCTGTTGAGGGCTTTCAACAAGTTGTCTATCTTGTTGGTCATCTCCGTTTGTTGTTGGTTGAATTCAGTTTCAAACCTAGCTATGCGAGCTTCTTGAGATGCCATGAACTTTGACATCAATCCTTCAAGATTTTTGGTACTACCATAGTTGTTAGAAGGATTGTTGTTAAAAGTACGGCTGGAGGGTGGACCGTTTGGTTGGTAACGATTAGGCGGATTGGAAGAATTGGGTTGATTTTGTCTCCACCTAAGGTTTGGGTGATTTTTCCAAGAGGGGTTGTATGAATCACCGTAAGGGTTTGGCCCGGGTTTGAAAGTGTACCACTTATCTCCCGCTTCGCCGGTACGCAAGGATGCGTAGTCCGCAAAAGCTGTTCCGGGGAGTTCCACACAATCACGAGTGTCATGGGGACCACTACATAATTCGCATGAAGAAGTGATTTTGTTCACTTGGCTTGAAGGCTTAGGAGCTTCGTAAGATTTCATGAGAAACTTGACTTGGTCCTCAAGTTCCATGATCCTACGGTCGGGAGTGCTAGAGTTATTCGAAGGCAAAGATATTGCCTTGACCGTTTTGTTCAAATCACGGGGATCATTCCAACTTTCATTGTCATAGAGAGCAAGATCTTCTATGAGTTCCCATGATTGTTCCGCACTTAGATCACGTAGCTTACCACCGGCCGATTGGTCAATGGCTCGCCTCGTGGAGAGATCGATATGGTCATAAAAGATTTGGACTTGGAGCCAAAGATCTATGCCATGATAAGGGACTTTTTGGAGTAAGTCCTTGAAACGAGTCCATGCTTCATAAAGAGATTCATTTTGACGTTGTTGGAACATCAAGATGTCATTTCTAAGCTTAGTAGTTCTCCCCGGTGGGAAAAATTGAGCAAGGAAACGAGTGGTGAGATCATCCCATGTGGTGATGGATCCCGCGGGTAAATGCTCAAGCCATTGACTAGCTTGATCCCGTAGAGAGAATTGGAATAGGCGTAATCGGGTTGTCTCTCTAGTTGCAGCATCTAGGTCTATGGAATCTACGATTTTAAGGAAGTCCTTAAGATGTTGATTTGGATCTTCGGAACGAAGTCCATGGAATGCACATCCGCTTTGCACCTACCGAATGGTGTCAGATCGTAAGGGGGTCACATTGGCTCCGGTGAGCTCAATGGTGTTTCGGTAGCCTTGGTGGCTAGGTCGGGAATACTCTCCTAAGGTTCGGGGCCTAAGAGGTTCTAGTGGTGGGTTTTGTTGTGGTGGGATGACGGGTTCAAAGATGTTCCCATCGTCCATGATGTCGGGTGGTGAAAAGTTACGAACAAAAACACAAAGAATTAAGATAGACTAAAGAAAACCTAAAAATAAAAATAAAATCTTACTAGAAAGGAATCTAGCAAGTAGACCTAATAAAAAGAGAATCTAACCTAGACAATAACTATTCCCCGGGCTGCGGCGCCAAAAACTTGATGCGTAGGGATTGCACCAGGCTTTACCCCTCGAGGGATCTCGAGAAGCTTACAACCCCCACCAGGCAGTGTACCTGATCGTTGTAGTATAGTATAGTGACAAGTACCGGGGGATTGATCGTTCAGCTAGGAATAGTGTCGCTAGGATTAGAAAACCTAAGTACTAGTTCTAAAGATGAGGGATGATTCTTTTTGTATTTTTATATTTTTTAGAAAGCAAGTAAATATCTCGGGTTTGAAAGGATTGGGGCGGAATTAGTTGCTAGTCAACTAACCCAATACTAAAGATGCAATCAAAATATAATACTAGAAATGAAAATAAAACTAAATTAAACTAATGTTGTGAGCAATAAGTGGAGAAATTGTGTTTTCTTAGATTTCACTACTCCCTAGATATCTTTTACACGTTAATTACTTGTTATAGTTGCGTGGATCACGGATTGTATTCCTTAATACCATTCATGGGGTGGCGTACTTAACTCCACAATCCTATGAGTGCCTACTTCACTCCTATGTCGAGCCGGCTAAGAAGCTCCTAACATGGGATCATTAGAATTTACTCATGCTTTAAATACAACCAATAAAACCTAGTACATATCGGTTCATGTTTCCTAAGACGTTCAAGCATGTTACCAACTGGAGATTTGCCAGTTTTCTTAAGCCTAACATTGAAATCATTCATCCAATACAACCATAAACAAGTAATCAACACATAATCAACATCTAGGTTTCATTAGATCTAAGCAAACACAAGATAAATCTAGCCTAGCATGGTGGAATCAAGACAAGCACAAGATATAGACAACCAACACATAGACATATTGATTGAATTAAAAGAATACTTATCTCAATTGCACATGTAAGGGTTCAAGGGCTGAAAACCCTTGAAAAACCTGTAAAATTCGTATATGGTTCGGCCTCAGGGTTTCTCCAAACTTGTTCCTCTTTATGAATGAAAATTAGAAAACTATATATAGAAAATTGAGTCTGACGGCGTCAAGAACAACCTTGTGACGCCGTCATCTCGCCGCCAAAAGAATCCTCGGACTGCCTTGATCTACATCTGACGCCGTCATGTATTAAGTTTTTCCAGGCCGTCACACATTTAACTCTTGACGCTCTTCCTTGTGACGCCTTCATTTCTGTACTGGGCTGTCATGATTTTTACTCTTGACGCCGTCAAATTGTTACTCTTGACGCCGTCACACACTGTTCCCAGCTTGGAAAATTAAGTCTTTGGCGTTTTCTTCACTTTTATGCTCCAAAACGTCCGAATTGCTTCCTTTTCCAGATTTCACTCCCAAAGTACCTAAAATCACAAAAGGAATGATTTAGGGCAATATTTGATCAAATAAATCCAATTCCGGGCTTAAATGACCCCCTAAAAGTGGTTCATTTTTCGCCTCATCATCTTTTAAATTGATTGAGTTATTCTTGCATTGATTCAATCCAGTTGTCACAAGTCACTGCCTGTTTGATGTTTTTGGGTTCATCTTGACAACCTATGAGGGCATTGATGCAAGTTTCACCATCTGAGTGTAGTTGTTGTCTTGTCATTACATGTGCATCTGGATGGCTAATAATTTGTACTAAAGGATGATCTCGAGTCCATTTATGTGTCGAGGGGTGACGTTGATAAATATCATGCAAATTAGACGAATCCAAATTGCGTGTTCATAATCCACCAAAATATTACGAGAACCGCGAAAAAGATAGGCTGAGGGGTGTACTAGGGTATCGTGTACTAAAGATGACTACATCACAAAGGTGTGGGAAAATTACTTGACCAATGAAGTCAATGTAATTATAAAAGAGGTTTAAAACACGAGTTATCCTAATGCCTCTTATCATATAGCAAATCCTAACTACACGAATGTAGTCTCACTAGTGGCCTCGGGATACATCACAAACGCAAGTTCTAGAATCTATATACTACTGGTACACTCATAAGCATTAAAGAGAAATGCTTTTTCCTTAAGATCTAAAGGCGAACCCCAAATTTTTAGGGTGGAAGTTTTTGAGTGGTACAGTTTTTATGCTAGCTATATAATTCCTATCCATTAGACGCTTATTAAGACTAAAGTTTCACTTCTATATGTTGCAAAAAAAATTAAATTTAGTGCCAAATTTGCCCTAACAAGTATTTCTCTTAGTTTTATTACACATTTACTCTAAAACAAAGCAAAAATCAAGTGGAGTTAGTTCCTAAGGTATCCCATTTTACCCTCCCTACACCTAAACTGAACATTGTCCCCAATGTTCATAAAAGACAATAAAGTATGATAAAAGAGAAAGAAAGAAACTAGTACTCCCCTGATTTGCCCGGCATGGACGATGTGAAAACATGGTTAAATCTTCCTCCAAAAAATGAACATGAAAAGCTTCACTCCCAATGTATACTCCAATGTAACCTGTAATTAACTAAGAAAACAAAACACAAAACCTGGCATAAAATCGGCGGTAAAATCTACATATAAAAATTAAATTATAGAAAGCAATGTAAGATATAATACTTGCAAAATAAATGTTTACAGGGTCCTGAGAATTTAAAATTTTTGGAAAATTTCAAAAATATAAGAGTTCCAACAGAAAAACAAAATTCTGGAAAACTGTGCAGCTACAGTACCTGACACCGTCAGGACTGACCGGACAGAATTTTTATGTTTTTTTTTTCTAGAAAAATCTAATAATTAAAACCTGAAAATTCTGTAAAACATTAATTGTGACTCGATACAAGCATTTGACTCAAACAAACACACTAATATATATGCTAAATCAATATTTGTTATTGTTCATGTCGAATTCGTTCTTAAAAACAAATATGGTCTTCCC
This sequence comes from Artemisia argyi, assembly GCA_030686995.1. Classification (NCBI taxonomy): domain Eukaryota; kingdom Viridiplantae; phylum Streptophyta; class Magnoliopsida; order Asterales; family Asteraceae; genus Artemisia; species Artemisia argyi. The sequence goes on along the minus strand of CM060705.1, from coordinate 113,729,775 downwards.
GACAATTATCTTTTTGTAAAACATCTTTATATGTGATTAAGACGAAGTTAACAACAAAATAAAGTATTTTCACATAATAATAGAGACATGAACATTAAACAAAGAAAGAATGAGCATATATATGAAATCGAATGAAATAAAAACAAACAAACAAACAATTAAAAGCTTGGGTTGCCTCCCAGGAAGCGCTTTTCTTTATTAACGAGTCTTGTAGCTAGACTCAAAGTCATGTTTACCTTGTGTCACTAATGCTCACATAACCAAGCGTGAGCCACCTAATTGTTGCCTCATCTTCCTTATACTCATCACTTAACTCTAAACATTTGTGATAATATCTCTTATTTTTTTCATGAGGATATTTAAGTCCGTTCCTTTTATCATTCTCACTCAACAAATCAAGGGGAGGAAGTCTATTACATGCCTCAATTAAAAATCCTTAAACCTAGGGTGCGAGCAAGGCATTTGATAGACGAAATCCTCTTCTCCGTCCGAGAACATAATCAACCCATCCATAAGTTTCTCATCTAACTTGGTTAGCCTCTTAAAGGGTTTTCCAAATATAACTTGGGTTAATTTGCCATCGATAAACTCTCCTAACTCCTCCATAACAATAAAATCTACCAAGTAAACAAAACTTCTGACAAAAGCGCGCAATGGTTCAGCCCTAGCGACAATATTATCTCCTTGATATTACAACTCAGTTACCAAATTTTTTTTTTGTAATTAGCAAGAGAGATAATATTTACTGGCAAAGATGAGTTAAGGTAAGCATCAAAGCTCCTATATCCGATTTTACATGGAAATTGCATATCAAAGAGACTATCTTTCTCGATTTTAGTTCTAGGGTCAACATACTTAGGAGGATCAACATTCTCCTCTTTCCTAACCATCAATTACTTCTGCATCACCTAAGTCCACATCAGAATCTAAATAATAAAAAGGGCCATTTTTATGGTCAGTGTCCTGGTCAGATTTATCAATTTCAGAATCATTACCAAAGTGATGGTCGGGTGAAAGGTTTGGTGGGTTTCGTCCTCCATAACGGAGGCCGGATTGGGTAGTTGGAAATTTCTACAAAGAAAAATACGAATAGCAGACATATGTCGCAAACAAATATACAAAGAAAGAGATGGACTAAAGAAAGCTATGAAAAAGAAAATAAAAATCTCACTTGATAGGAATCTAGTGAGTAGACCTAAACGAGATAGAAATCAAACCTACGTATAACTATTCCCCGATAGTGGAGCCAAAAACTTGATGCGAGATATTGCAACCTCACAAGGAATTTTACTTCTCGAGGGATCTCAAGAAGTTTTGCAATCCTCCAGGCAGTGTACCTGATCGTTGTAGTGTATTATAGGTAAATCTGGGGGATTGATCGTTCTCTAGGGGAATATTGTCGTTAGGTTAAAGTGTGTCGATTTAAGGCTAAAGGTGAGGGATGATTCTTTTAATATTTTTATGTTTTTTAGAAAGCAAATTAAATATCACAATTTTGAATGTAGGGTCGGAATTAGTTGTTAAGCAACTAACCCAAAAACTACTTTTATAAAACAAAAATTAAAATGACAAGAAAGGTAAATTGGTGAACTTCTTATGGTGATAAAAACATGTTTACTTAGATTTCACTACTCCCTAGTTATCTTTTATTGAATTGGTGAATTGTCACGTCATTTGTTTTAGTTGAAGCGTTGTATTCCTTAATACCAGTCGTGGGGTGTGCTACATTCCCCAACTCTATGAATATCAATTTCTTCTACAACCTTAAGTTAATTAAGCAATCATAGGATCATCAACATCAATTCATGCAGTAAATACAACTAGAAAAACCTATATTGCACGATATATGGTTACGTTTTCTAAGACATAAAGCTAGTTACATAAAGAAGTCAGCCAATTTTCTTAGCCTAACGTGAAGTAATCAACTAAACAATAGATAACGCATCAATAGTTAATAACTAGGTTTCATTAGATCTAAGCAAACACAAAGGAATTTAAGCTAGCATGTTAAAGTGAAAAGAAGATAAACACATAATCAAACAACACATAGACATATTAAATGATTAAAGAAATATTTAACTTCAATGAAACATGGATGAAAAGAGGCTGTAAAAGCCTTACAATGACTGCAAATTCGTCTAGGTTTTTGGTCTCCAAAAGTGTCACACTTAATGAATAAAAATCGAAAACTATATATAGATTTACATTTGTGACGGCGATAGGTTATAGGTCCTGACGCTGTCAGCTCGTCGCATTTAGGGTTTTGTCTTGTGCAAGTCGCTTTTCTGACGGTGTCACAAGATAAGTCTTGACGCCGTCACTTGTAATCTTAACACGTGACGTCCTTCTCCAAAATACAGTTGACGCCGTCAGGTGTAAATCCTTGATTTATTTCTGAAGCAACGTGTGTAAATTCTTCTAGCTTCAAAATAGAGCGTGATGGCGTCACAGTGCATAAGCTGACGCCGTCATATCTTCTTTTCTGACAGGTTTTTCGCGACTTTGTCGTAATTCTTAATTTTTTCCTCCAAATACGTCCAAAAAGCGCCGAATTCCAGATTTCTCGTCCCAAGTACCTAAAATAAAAAAAAAATTATAATAAAAATAAACGATTTGAGGCAATATTTGATCATATAAACACGATTTTTAGCTTAAATAACCCCTTAAAAAGGTATCAAATAAATCCTTATCAGAAGGTTTATCTAATTAAAATATTTTTTATATAATGAAAAATAATTTGTCTAATGATTTTTGTAAAAAATATTTTGTCACATTAAAAATGTAATATGTAAAAATGTCAACTATATGACAAAAATATTTCATTGATCATCAATCAAGTTTTATGGTATCATTATTTTTACCTTAAATGATTTACATCAAATGGAAACTTGTGCATAAATAAAATGGTTTAACTTTTACGTGTTGACTCCAAAATATTATTTCGATATTTTCTATGATTTGCTAAGTTGTTTGATCATAATGCAACATAACAAAAATATTCGAACATGTGTTGAAGCATACTTGAGACGTCGAGAGATATTGATATACGTATGTTTTGATGATTTGTATTTACGAGTAAGTTACGTATTTTACGTTATGTATTACAACTTAAATGTTTGTCATTATTAAAACCGAATAGACCTGTATAGTTTAAATATCGTAATATTTGCAATAACAATTTTAATGAAAAAACTACCTAATTCTATTAAAAAACTAAATAAACATAATCAGTAAAGATAATATAAACATTATACAAATTTATTCATATTTTATTGTCTAATATACTAAGTCCCAATGATGTGGCTTCTTTATATCCTGTTGTTAGAAACCAAGAAACCATACCTCCGTTAGAAACCAACAAACCATACCTCGTTAAAGGTTCAACAATGATGTGGCTTCTTTGTATCCTGTTGTTAGAAACCAACAAACCATACCTCGTTAAAGGTTCAACAATGACGTCTAAAGACTGATGTGGCTTCTTTGAATCATGTTGTTATACATATTTTATTGTCTAATAAATACTAAGTCACATATTTCTATAAAACGTGAATTTGAATCCCTAGACCCTAGTATCATTAATAAGAGTAGATTGTATATTCCAACTTGGTGTGCTAAATTAAATGCATTTTGGCACAAAAATTACGGCTTTTTGTTGTTTTGAGTTTCCTAGATACAAACGTGGCATAACCTTAAGGTTACGTAGCAGTTTATATACCCTGTGCGGATCCAAAAAACTAACATAGGTGTGCACTATGTATCCAAGATTTTTTATTTCGGCTAAAATATTTTTGTTCGGATTAGTTTTACGACTCGGGGTTTTTTCGGGTCGAAGCTTAATAGTCACATTTTTATATGGTTTTTCTTGTTAATAATCAATTACACTTTTTGGTTTTTTATATAAATTTTGCTAATCTCTGCTTACTGAGCAAATGATCAATTACGGTAATTTTAGAGATGAATAAATGTTCATTAAATGTATTTTTCGATTTTAAAAGAAATTTTGTCTTCATTAATTGTGCTTAATCATTTGCCAATTGAGCAAAGATTAGCAAAACCCTTTTTATATTGTTAACGTTTTTTTTTTCTCTCTCTCGCATTTATTGACTTGACTTAAACACACTACCAAAATATCTAAATTATGAATATGTTAATTTGTGTGAATAAGTTATTACCGTAACAACATAAAATCGTTTATTACATATTTGGTTTTCGGTTTAGGTTTGGGAAAACGTAAACCAATCTTAAGCTCTAAATAAAAGTTACAATTAAATTCTAAATCATAAGTGAAACTTGTTTACAAAAACTACGGTGAGGCCAAGTAGTCAAACTCGAAACCAATTGAATATTTAACATTTTGGGCCAAAGTAAAAGCAATTGGGATAATCTCTAATTTTACTTAACAACGAGTTGGGTGACGATCCGCCGCGTTGCGGCGGGGCGTTGTTTAATCCCGTTGATTATTAAAAAAACAACAGAAAGCACCAAACTTTGATTACCTAATCGAAAAATAACAAACTGGCAACTTTATCAACTTTTCCAGCGTCACAACATCCTTGAACAACAGAAACGGCAAAATCCTCATCGGCGTCCTACTCACCTTCTTTCGCAGCCTACATTTTCAATTTAAACAACACATCAACCACCAAATAACCGAATATCAACACAATACAACAAATGGTTAAATTTGCAAATAAGCTTACCAAAGAAAATTTTTAGTTATCAGAGTGTGCTTCCTAGAACTCCTTCCTAAAATCGTCCGTGTACCACAACAATTTATTCCAATTAATTACATTGAACTAAAACATACTATAACCATGTATAAAATTTATGCTTACATAAATGGAAAGAAGGCGGCAGGTGGCCTTTTCAGCTTGCTTGGATCTCTCCCCTTTTTAGCTTTCTAGACAGATGGTTCTTTCGCTTTCACCGGTTTCTTTCTACAGGGCAGCATAACCCAATAAATATCATAGACAGACCATCAAAAAAAAGAAAGAAATGAAATTAGTAATTTAATTCCTTTTCCAGAAATTCCAGATGTGTTTTTGGATTAATCTAGCACTTACTATGATCTTTGGAGAAACTAAGCATCAATATATGAATATGGTTGCGACATTGTAAAAGCTAAAAAAGAATACTGTCATGTCTGATCATTTGTTATACCCTCAAAAGTCGAAGCATACATCAAATAGGCATATCAACCAAATGTCTAATAGATGGCGAAACCGGTCATATTGTTTCAGTAGAATTAGTATTGTTTTTGATAATCATATTTACCTAATTCATTCCTTGCCTAGAAAAAAATAAGTTTTTCACAGTTCAAGTCAATCGCATTCAACATGTGCTAAAAAGTGTATTCTTTTACCTGATTTACTCATAATCGATGCCATATCTTGTAACACCATGATGTATGTACACAAACAGCAGTAGTTTCGTCTTGATCGCTGCCTATCTTTCTTTCGGTAAGGTCACGTTTAAAGTTCCTGCTGAATCAGCTATTCCTAGTAAGCATACGATTTCATCAAGACCATCTGATAAACTCACACTAAAGAATAAAGAAAAAAAATGTTATATCCTAATACTACCATGATATATTGTATAACCATTTTCCGATACTTCTCACACTTTTGCTCATCACCATCCAACTGATTCGCCAGCGATCTGCAACAATAAAAATCAAGAATCACATCAATCCAAGACATTGCCTATACTACTAATGTCAAACACATTTGAACACCTAGATAATTAAAAGTTGCCAGTAGGTTGATAAATTCAATTTTTAACATTCGCGAAGGTATGGTTTTGGCTTATGCCGTAATGGCATTAAACATGTCAAATCATTAATGTGAACCATTGCAAGAGTCTCAATATATCAATAGTGACCCATTTCTGTAGGTCTCAATAAATCAAAGTGACCCATTTCTGTATCGAGGTACCTGGATTCTACAAAGTTGAGCAGCGCTGACTACTTTGCAGGATATATCTACCAAAAAGTTAATTCCTCAACTGCAAGGATTCCAAATCTTGATGGCAATGCTGACCAAAGAAGAAAACAAATAGAAAAAGCAATAACACCTTCAAGGAAGTGTGAATCATCCATCTTAAAGTTTGAACATATAATAAGTTTCACAATAACTTAAAAAATAACAACAATAATTGTTCCGTTCAATTATTGATTTGAAGTTTCAATTAGTTGTATTTGACTACCTGGATAAACTACTTATGATTATAATTCTCTGATTATGTTATAGGTAGAATCAAAATGATCAAGCGTTTTGATTTTAATTCTAATTCTGCAAGTTATAATAAAACAAACAATTAAGCAGGCTGTATATTTCCTTTTTCAACCCAAAAATGAAAGTCAAACTGGATATCGAATTTCAATAGAAAGGTTATTACATAAAGCCCATGTATTCTTATAGTTCTCGATATTTACCTAAGCAATTAAAGTAGCTATAGTGGTCAACGACTCTTAAGCTTTTCAAAGCAAACACATTCACTACACTCACGCAATTTGTACACAAATTTCACCACTAATAGTAACACGTATCTTTCATTTTTTGCAATTTCAAAAAGCAAATCTTAATCACTGAAAACCATTGAAAAGACACCTCACTATTTTCAAATGAAGTTCACACAGGTGTTTCTCATATCGTATTAGTACTATTTAGTTGCTTATTTCTTTTGATACAATGTTCATAAATTTAACAACACAATATAAGCGTGAAGTTTCAATTTACTAAGCGGATTTAAGAATAAATAACAAAAGTGTGATGATTCTTTATTGGCAAGTATTACGGACCTCACTGTTTGTGAACACAGTTATACATTTGCTGCTGCAACAGACACTGGTTCACTGTCATTTTCCGCGTCTTTTAACCAATGGTTTCTGCACCATACATAATTAAATGAAAAGTGGTCAGTATTCTTAAAAATGACAGCCATTTAAGGTAACTAAAATCGCATGAAAGAAAAATCTATCATGCCTGCCAACACCGGGTGCATAGTAATAATACTATCCGTATATCCATGTGTTTGAAATTTCAAGACTTATCCCACAATGTTGAGCCATTTTCTCCTGTATTCGTCTTGCCGCATGGTTTCTAATTCTGGGTGACCCTGTTATACAACCAAATGTTGCCATGTAACCAATTATATCAAAACATAAAAACTCTAAAAAATAGGCCAACCCCAATAGTAGGCACAACTAAAATAATTTATTGAGACAATTTTTACCTAACCTACGGTGTTTGAAACTTCAATACACCCTCCTTTGGTCATTAATACATTATTTATTTATTCTTTAAGTTTTTCTGGTTTTGGGCAAGAAATTAAAACCATAGATTATTTCCTTAGTGAATGCTTTAATAATTAGTAACTAAATAAGCTTATAAACAACCCAAATACCAAACGCAAATCCAAATACTTTCAGGTCGTACACCTAAATTATTACCACCATTAAACTAATACCCACATGAATTATTTAACACAAAATCTAATAGTGAACAAAGTGAGCTAAAGAGCTATAACCAAAACCATATACATACCTTTACTTGAACACGGATCAAGTATAAACAAAAACAATCCTCCGGCACTAAAATCCCCCAAAATAGAAACCCAAACGTTATATTTTCCTATGCCAAAGATCAAACAACAGGTTGGTGGATTCCGATAAGAATGAGAGAGAAGCGGTTTCCTTCGTTTTCTGTTCCCGATTCAATCTTCAGCATGCTAATCCGGTGTAAATTCATATCCAGAACTCGAGGGGATAAGCTTTGGCGGTGGCGTTGTAAAAACAAAAGAACGTTATAAAAAAGCTAAAAGGGCCAAGACACGGCACGTGGACAACATGAATGGACCGGGCCCAAAAAGTGAAAGTCCAAAACGACATCACATGCGTCGTTTTTGCCGGGACATTATATATATAGTAATTAGACGGGAAAAAGTCAATCCATACACTACCTACCTCCTACTCATTATTTTACTATCTCCTTATTCATGACTAACGTCAAAAGTCAACTACATGGAGGAGCTTCTTCTTCTTTTCTTTGGTTTTGAACAATGATGAGGTAAGTTGAGGTTTGCACTCATCATTTTCTAAAGTTTTAAAGGGTATGCACTCAGAAATCTTTAATGTATTGTATAGCTACTTCCAAAAAAGTCAAATTTTCTTACACTACTCAAAATTTACACGGGATATGCACTCCACAAGGTAGATCCGCCCCTGAATACACCACATCTCTTTGTTGATGTATAGTGAATGTCCTTTCATATATGATAGCTAATTCTATTGACCGTCACAGAAGTTTTATAACTAAAACATACTAAACATGGCAGGAAGCAGCCATAGGTCATTGTGGGAGGAAGCGACCAGCAACAAACACGAGGTTGCTCTTGTAGTTCTTCTTGGTACGCTCGTAATATTAGCTATTTCATGGTACAAAAGGTCATATTCGAGCACGGGAAAAGGCACACCTCCATTGCCTCCGGGTCCAAAAGGTCTACCAATTGTGGGATACCTTCCATTTCTTAGTCGTAACCTGCACCATGAATTTGCCAAAATGGCTAACCAGTATGGTCCCATTTTCAAGCTCTACCTTGGAAGCAAGCTTCATATCGTGGTAAACTCCGCAGACCTAGCCAAAGTTGTAACCGGTGAGCAAGACGAGAGCTTTGCTAACCGTGATCCAGATATTGCTTCACTAACCGTAAGTTATGGTGCAAATGATATAGCATTTCAAACCAACAACTCCAATCGGCGTAAGTTACGTAAAGTTTTAGTGCATGGAGTCCTTACCAACAAGAAACTTGAAGCTTCACATGCCTATATTCGAAGTGAAGTCAGAAAGACCATAAAAAATGTCCATTATATGATTGGTACAGCAGTTGACATTAACGACATATCTTTCTCTACTGTCTTGAATATCTTTACACACATAGTGTGGGGGAAAGGCTTTGTCGAAGGCACGAAATACCCTGATCTGGCAGCTGATATACGTAAAGCGGTATTAGGTATTGCTGAGATCGCGGAAGTGCTAAACATCTCTGATTTCTTCCCGATGCTTGCGAGGTTTGATCTCCAAGGTGTCAAGCATAGAATGAAGAGGCAAATGAAGAAATTTGACCACTTTTTCGAGACTACTATCGAGGAGAGAATCAACTCCAAGTCCAAAATTTCCGAAGAGACAGTTAAGCAAGAAGGAAGGGAAGATTTTTTACAGTTCTTATTAGAGCTTCTAGATCAAAACACCGCGACATCAATTAACATGACTCAATTAAAGGGGATTATCATGGTTAGTGTTATCCTAAAATCTTTAGTCTAGTTAGTTATATATCTATCACTATATATGATCAGTTACGATTTACGAAAATCTGATTTATATACTTGTAACAGGATATTTTTCTTGGTGGAACAGATGCAACTTCAGCCATGACAGAATGGGCTATGGCAGAGATTTTACAAAATCCAGAGGTGATGAAAAAAGTACAAGATGAATTAGTAGAAGTTGTAGGGTTAAACAAAATTGTCGAAGAATTCCATCTCCCGAAATTGAAGTACCTTGATGCAGTGTTTAAGGAAACATTCCGTTTACATCCCCCAGTACCTTTCCTACTCCCGCGAAACCCAGATAAGTCCTGTGTGGTCGGTGGATACACAGTCCCAAAGGGTGCTACAGTCCTTTTGAATGTATGGGGGATACAAAGGGATCCTCAAAACTGGGAAAATTCATCTGAATTCAACCCTGAGAGGTTCTTGAACAACAAGGGGTCAGAGAAATGGGACTATATTGGGACAAATTCTACGTATTTGCCATTTGGGTCTGGTAGAAGAAGGTGCCCAGGATACATGTTAGGAGAGAAAATAATGATGCACATTTTGGCTTCGTTAATGCACTCATTTGATTGGAGCTTGCCAAAAGGCGAAGTGCTTGACCTTTCTGATAAATTTGGCATTGCATTGAAGAAGAAAATGCCACTGGTAATTATCCCGTCTCCAAGATTGAGGGATTTAAGCCTTTACTCGTGATGTGGTTATGGTTTATAACGTAGCGACGACTACACGTATATTACAGTTTGGTGTGTATTTTCTTTGTTGGCTCAATTTGGTACGTGGTCCTACATCGTGGTTCCTTTGGAATATAGTGTCAAGCTTTTGGGTTCAGTATTGGTTTTGTGGCTCATTTTCTCGGAGGCTAGAGTGCTTCAACTATATGTACGTTGGTGTTTTCCTTGTTCATGCTTTGTGGAGTCTAAGTTCCATAATAATCTGTAGATCTTTGGTGTCTTTTGTTTGTGGGGTATGTCTTCGGGTTTCTCGTATTGGTCCTGCGCCTAGCTTGTTTCTGCTAGCTAGTTATTTACTCGTATTTAGTTAACAATGTATCGTTAAATAATGGTGTATAAATCATGCTACATTTTATGATAATAAAACAATTTCATAGCTTTTTTTTTTTTTTTTTTTTTTTTTTTTTTTTTTTTTTTTTTTTTTTTTTAAATATATAACGACGTACTTTGTTTACATAATATGAGAGCTAATATTAATATCCATCTATTGTAGGGGTGATCATTGGTCGAGGGTCGGACCGGACTGGACTGGACCGAGGACCGAATTAGCCAAAAAGCCAAGACCGAGGACCGGACCGAATGTGGTCCGGTCTCGGTCGGTCCGGTCCAACAAGGCCAAATAATCGGTTTGTGGTCCGGACCGGACCAAGGACCGAATTAGCCAAAAAGCCAAGACCGAGGACCGAACCAAATGTGGTTTGTCCGGTCGGTCTCGGTCAGTCCTTCAGTCGGTCTGGTCCGTTCAGGTCATTTGCTCAGCCCTAATATATTGTGCACTAGCTAGCATGAAGTATCTTTGTTTACATTAATGTATTTTGAATAGGACTTATCAACTATGTAAAAAAGTTCAAAGTGCATATAATTGAATGGAGTTCAAGAGGCCATTCAAAGTACATAGAAAATGCCTTCCAATTAATGAATGTTTGAACATTTGGTGAAAAAAGTGTTACGTTGAATTGTGAAAATAAAACAGTAGATGGAGAAGATTTGGTGAATCCATAACCCAAAGATCCTCTCATGTTCATTTGAACACGAAAAATAATGTTGTACATCTTTTAGTTGTACATTACAATTATTGTAAAATATTTATTTTATTTAAATTCAAATGTACAATCACAAATAACAAAACATTATCTTTCATGTTTAAATAAACATAAGCGGATCCTATCCTATTTTGAGAGTTCTAAAAAAGACCAAAAAGTAGATCTCAGAAAAACCAACACGCATGCGGTTGTTACATTTCCCGCTTGGATTGTATCCCCAAGCCCATGTACATCCAAGTATGTCTCGGCTTCCAACTCCCAAGACAAACAATTTTTTCCACTGATGTCTAATATCTATGTCTGCTAGCTTTGGCTCCATAATAAACAATATGCTCATATTACATGATTATATATATATATATATATATATATATATATATATATATATATATATATATATATATATATATATATATATATATATATATATATATACACACACACACACACAATTCAATTTCAGCCATGTGATCAGCCATGTCATCACATTTAGTCTATGTAAGCAATTTTTATAATTACTTTCGTATTTTTTTTAATAAATTAATAAATGTATTAAAATTGAAAATTCGGATATTAGTGTAAAAATGACAATAGAGAGAATCGAACTTGGGGTGTTTGTAACATCAACACACATGATAACCACTAAACCAACACATTTTTTGAATTATATCTTGCAAGTCAAATTTTATAAACTTATGCAACCAATTATATAGGAGAATCCCTACAACTTAGGTAAACCTAATCAAACATATACGGAAAAAAAATTTGCGGTTCATAACATATTTTTTCACAAAATATAGTACGCCTCTTTTTTCTAACCCTATTGATTTGTTCTACGTTGTCTGATTTTCTGTTTAACTGTGTGCACAGTTATCATGCTATGTGGAACAGAACACTATGTATCTATGTCTCCCTTCTCAATAAATCATGTTGAGATTCATTGCCAAAAAGCTCCTTAAGGATCATTTATACCAGTAGACCAATATTGTTTTTGATTATATTTTGTAAAACAATATCTATAAACGTTTGTAATTAATTATTTTTGCCAATCCTGTATTTAATATAGGAACATTCATTCGGTATCTGATGCGTGGAAATGGCAACAGGCTTTACCTCTCAAGGGATCTCGAGAAGCTTACAACCCCCACCAGGCAGTGTACCTGATCGTTGTAGTATAGTATAGTGACAAGTACCGGGGGATTGATCGTTCAGCTTAGGAATAGTGTCGCTAGGATTAGAAAGCCTAAATACTAGTTCTAAAGGTGAGGGATGATTATTTTTGTGTTTTTATATTTTTTTGAAAGCAATTAAAATTCTCGGGTTTTGGAAGAGTGGGCGGAATTAGTTGCTATTCAACTAACCCAACACTAAGATGCAATCAAAATAAAATACTAAAAATGAAAATAAACTAATTATACTAAGGTTGTGAGCAGTAATTGGAGAAAATGTGTTTACTTAGATTTCACTACTCCCTAGATATCTTTTACACGTTAATTACTTGTTATAATTGCATGGATGACGGATTGTATTCCTTAATACCATTCATGGGGTGGCATACATAACTCCCCAATTCTATGAGCTCTTATCTCCTCCTACACCATGCCCAGCACAACTATAGGGATTGTAAACAGTGGCTCATGCATTAAATACAACCAATAAAGACCTAGTACGCCTCGGTTCATGTTTCTTAAGACGTTCAAGCATGTTACCATTTGGAGATCTGCCAGTTTTCTTAAGCCTAACATATAAATCATTCATCCAAGACAAAAATAAATAAGTAATCAACACATAATCAATATATAGGTTTCATTAGATCTAAGCAAACACAAAAGAGATCTAGCCTAGCATAATGGAATTGAGACAAGAACAAGATATAGACAACTGATTGATGCTAAACCACCAACTTATATTGACCAAAGAATGGTCAACAAAGTCAAATAGCCTAGGTCAATGCTCCGGGTAATATAAGGTATCACCGGGTCGTTAAATCCCGTTGAGGTATGAATTGTAACTTTAACGTGCTTTGTGATCGGGTGTTTATTCACAGAAAGGGTTTGTTGTGAGAATTATTTGGATATTATTAACAAAAATAGCTTAGGAAAGCTATTTGAATGGTTACTGGAACTTAGATCGAGAAGAAATCACCTAAAACTTAAAAACCGTACGTTTGCCGAAAACGTGGACAAACGTACAAAAATGTGAGAACGGTGATCTGGAAAGGCTACTGGTATGAAAATTTACTTTTTACAAACCTAATAATAAGAGAAATTTTTTGGAAATTTAAAATTAATTTTTACACTATTTTAATAATTACTATTAATTAAATACTATTTTTCTAATTACTTTTAATTTAACTAAATTAACCTAAATTATAAATATATATGAAATTACCTTGAAAAAAATAAAAATTAAACTTAGAAAAATCTAAAATACTATAAAACTAATTTTAGAAATGAAAATATATTTTTAAGACTATTTAATTAATTATTACTAATTATTAACTAATTATTAATTACTTTTTAATTATTTAAAATAACCTAAATTCTAAATAATTATTAAATTACACTAGAAAAGTGAAAATAAAATTTGAAAAACTTAAAAATAACTAAAAACTAATTTTAAAATTTAAATTATATTTTTCTGATTTACTAATTAATTATTATTAATTATTAACTATTTATTAATTACTAAAAACTATTTTAAATTAAGAAAAGTAGTAAATGATAAAAGAAAAATCTGAAAAATTTACAGAAATAGTTTTAACACACCAGAAGCCTAGGAAAATTGTAAAAATGGAATTTGCTTATAAATAAGCTGATGTATAAGCCAAATGGCTTAAATAGAAGCTATCACTTCTATTAAGTTGGGCTTATTTGAGATTTTCTTTTTCCAAACTGCTTAATACAACTTATTAGACAACTTTTGTGAAATGAGATTGACTGAGGTTAAGGAAATAAGCACTTCAAGTGCTTATAGCCTCAACAGTTGACTTTTATTGACCAAGAGTGAAATAAGCTCAAATGAGCAAATGTGGGGTCCACTTTGGTGAAAACAGATATAAACAAGTACTATGAACAACTTTAAACAAGAAACACACAAATAAGCCAAAGAAATAAGCCAAAAGACCAAAATAAGCACTTGGCTTAATTGGTTCTGAGTCAGTTCTGGGACAGCCTTTAGAGGCCAAATAAGGTGGGGTCCACAAGTCTAAAGGTCAAATCAATGGTCAACCCTTGATCCTGGGTAGGAGGGGGGTTGAATGGTACCAAGAATGAGGTGTGGGACCCACTGGTTCAGTCACAAAACACCACCAAAGGGTGGTGAGTGAACTGAGTAGCTGATGTGCAGGGCACTACTTTGCCCTGCAAGTGTCTTCCAAGGGCATTTTTGCCATTAAGAAAAATTCACAAAAATGTAACCAACTTGAAAATCAAAAATACTACTGGTAGAGTTGAAACACAACAATTTTCAGACCTCCAAACACAACACAAAATTCAATTTAATTCATTCCATTTTGGTAAAAAACTGAGTTTGGTACTTTTGACTTTTCAGAAAAATGAAGGTTTTGACTTATATGAACTTGAACAGCTGATTTAGTGACTTAAAGTGTTAAGATAAGCTGTATGAAGGATAACTTAAGTAAACAATACACTTTGTGAAATGGTTTGATGGATTTTTCACTTCAAAACTCACCACAGTTGACTGTGGTGAGCAATACCTTGTGATTTTGACTTTGGGTGAGTTTGTGACCAAATAAAATGTTTCCCTGAGCTTGTATACACCCACACAACTAGTTAAAACACAGAATTGCACAAATGCACTAGTAGAACAAAGCAAACACCCTAGAACCAAACACCCCTTGAAAATCAGTTTAAGATGAAAACTTGATTTAAACAAGTGCCCAACACAATCTAATGCATACAACTACTATATTAAGCAATATTTGAGTAAATTAAACAGTAACAAACAACTACACTAAAATAAGAGAGTGAAAATCAAAAGTAAGGCTTACATAAGCCTTCCAAGCTATCTGATAAGGACCAAGGAACCAAGTTAACCAAGCCTAATGCCCTCCCCTGAGGTACCTAACCCACAGCCATCCACAATATACTGTGCTCCTTGCTCATTCACCCATTGCCTTTCATTTTTTTTTATTTTTTTTTTATTTTTCTTGATTTATTTGATAATTTTCTAAAACTTGGCTTTTGATTGATATAGAAGCTTACTGAGCTTCTACAAGCTTTCTGTATGAGCTTATAAGAGTTTACAAACAACCAATGATCATTAACACACCTTGAATTATAACTTGAAAATTTTATGAAACTTGGAATTTGAGAATTAAGAGATAAACTTAGAACTGCATTTTCATTAATTGAAAACAGATTACATTACATAAAATAAACATGAAAAAGACTAAATTAAAGTTATACATGCCTCATATGGCTTCTATCCCTAACTACTTATACTTCGAAATTAAAACAAGTCCTCCTAGCATCCATGTGCATCCCAGCTCTCTTTTTAGAGTTCCACGTGTCTCCTTGTTGACCAAGGACCAAATCCCCATCGTCCAATTATGCTAAGATGACTTTGAGCCCTAGATTGCCATTTTCCCGCCCAAATTTATACGGGGTAATTTTCAGTGGTATTGGTGGGTGTTGGTGAGGACATTTATGGTGGTGGGTTTATTAGGTGAGGTTATTAATTGTGGGGGGTTGAGTTGGTGAAAAGGTGAGGAGGGGGGATGGATTCGTCCCTGGTTTTGCGTTGGCTGTTGGGGGGAAGAAGGAGGGTCAAACGGGAGGTTTGACCGGGGTGTTTTAATATTAAAAAGGGAGTGGGCCGGGTTAAGTGTTTGGGCTGGATGGTGGATCAGAGTGGTAAAGGGTTTGGGTGGGCTTGGATAAGGGTAGTTTGGTTTTGGGTTTAATTTTACAAAAGGGTCCGGTTTGGTAACTAGTATTGCACAAGGACCATTTTTGTAATTTTGGAAAAGATGAGGGGCTGATGTTGTCATATTCCCATAGTATCCATAAGGACCAATGTTGCCAATAACCATAACTCCAAGAATCATTTTTGTAATTTTCCAATTTTCAAAATTCCCAGGGGCTTGTTTTGCCAAATTTGAAATCTCAAGGACCAAACTTGTAATTTTGGAAAACTTGCAACCCAAGTGTAATATTTTGTGAAATTGACTTTCAAAACCTTGGGTTGACTTTTTATTTCAAAGTAAATGCATAGGGACTAAAATTGACAAGTTTTGAAACTTGGGGGACTGAAACTGCCAATACTGCAAACTTTGTGCGTTTTTTCTTTGTTTTTGCACATTTTGCTTTTAAAACACATAAAACACAATCCCTGGGATAATTTAAGTATTTTGATATCTTTTTGATTGTTTTTGTGCGTTTTGGCAGTTTAAATATATCAAAAACGATGAGTGTTTGAGCACTCATCAATCCCCCACACTGAACTATTGCTAGTCCCTAACAATCTTTTTAGAAAACTTGATGGATTTTAACTCTTTACCAAAAGCCATCACTTCTGGAGTAGCCAGGTGTAAGAACTGTGGCACACCTGATAACCGTGTGATTTTGAGCAAACCACCAGCTTCCAACGGATTTGTTAAGTCTTTACCAAGAGCCGTTTGCTCCTGGACTAGCCAGCATCTTGATGGACCTAGTCAACATCTTGGTGAGCTGATTACCAATTATGGATTTTCCATGGCCTTTACCACAAGCCATAATCTTGCGGGCTAGCCAACTCATTTGTTTTTGGGGAGCTGAGGAACCATACAATTTTGGGCAAATTGCCAGCCGTCAACGGATTTGAGTTATCTTTACCAAGAGCCGTTTGCTCCTGGATTAGCCAATCCCTTTTGTCGCTTAGACAAGGCGGACTGATTACCACAAAAATTTTGAAATAAAGTGAAAATTTTTTTGAAAATTTTGGCCAAAAACGGGGGTACTTGAAAGATATTTTGATAAAATTCGTTAGAATTTCCCCCTCACACTTAGAAATGAATATTGTCCTCAATATTCAAAGTCCCGGCTATTATGCCGAAGCTATGAACGTAAAAAGCCAAGATTCGAATCTAACTGCGGAAATACCAATTTTCACTTTATTTCTATATATATACAACTTTTTTTTTTCTTACTTATATACATATATACATTTTTTTCAAACAGCGGGGGGTTGGCCATTCCCCCACACTCGGTGGTAGAAAATAGAAAGAATCAGAGATACGGGTGAAAACCCGTATTGTTGCTAATTTTTGTTCATCGAGTCGCTAGCTTGACTCTATCCCCGAATTCAATTGTCCTTGGGGAAAGTTTGGAGATCCGGGACGCCCATGGATGGTACGTCCTCTCCAAAGTAGTGCTTTAACCGATGTCCATTCACTTTGAAGTTAGGACCGTCACTTTGAGATAATTCGACAGTACCATAAGGATAAACTTTTGCGATAGTGAATGGACCAGTCCATCGGGTTTTGAGCTTTCCCGAGAAGATCTTGAGTCTAGAATTGAAAAGAATGACTCGATCACCAACGTTGAAAACGCGGTTTTTGATTTTTGAGTCATGAATCTTCTTTATCTTTTGTTTATAGATCAAAGAGTTCTCATAAGCTTGATCACGAAGTTCGTTTAATTCATTTAGTTGAACTTTTCTGTGATCACCCGCCGTTCTGAGGTCGAAATTGGCATGCTTGAGGGCCCAATAGGCCTTGTGCTCAAGCTCGATCGGAAGATGGCACGCTTTCCCGTACACAAGTTTATAAGGCGTACACCCAATGGGTGTTTTGTAAGCCGTACGGAAAGCCCAAAGTGCATCATCTAATTTGTTCGACCACGATGCACGATTTTCACCTACGGTTCTTTCCAAGATTCTTTTAATGCCCCGATTGGACACTTCGACTTGTCCACTCGTTTGAGGGTGGTACGCAGTGGAAAGACGGTGAGTTACACCGTACTTTTGCATGACTTTGTCAAATTTGTCATTACAGAAGTGTGTACCACGATCACTAATAATAGCACGTTGAGTTCCGAATCGGGCAAAAAGAGCTTTTAAAAATTTCACAACTACTCGGGCATCATTTGTGGGTAAAGCTTTCGCTTCAACCCATTTTGACAAATAGTCAACTGCCACGAGTATGTATTTGTTTCCGTGAGAGGATGGAAATGGCCCCATAAAGTCGATGCCCCAGATATCCAAGATTTCACAAACTTGAATTGCATTCTGAGGCATTTCATTCTTTTGTGAAATATTCCCGTGACGTTGACAAGCGTCACAGGACTTGACCAAATCTTGGGCATCCTTGTAGATCGAGGGCCAATAAAAGCCGGAATCAAACACCTTTTTGGCGGTGTAGTTGGGATTGTGGTGGCCCCCCGTGGGACCAGCATGGCAAGCCTTTAAAATTTCAGTGGCTTCCTGACCATACACACACCGCCGGATGACTTGATCCGCGCATATCTTGAACAAGTAGGGGTCGTTCCAAAAGTAATGTTTGACATCTTTGAAAAAATTGTTTTTTTGTTGGGAAGACATCCCTTTCACCATGAAGTTACCCGCAAGATAGTTTGCAAAGTCGGCAAACCATGGGGTAATCGAGTCTCCACGAAATGAAACCACATTGAGGGTTTCGAGAGGAAATGTTTCATTTATTTCCTTTTTCTCGAAAGCATTTTGGTGAGGGTTTTCAAGACGGGAGAGATGATCAGCAGCCAGGTTCTCAGTTCCTTTTTTATCACGAATGATGATATCAAATTCCTGAAGGGGGAGAACCCATCGGAGGAGTCTCGGCTTTGCATCTTGTTTTGCAAATAGATACTTCAAAGCCGAATGATCCGTATACACTATGCTTTTAGTCAGAATCAAGTATGGCCGGAATTTTTCAAAAGCATACACCACAGCTAATAATTCTTTTTCAGTGGTGGTGTAATGACTTTGAGCCTCGGTCATAGTCTTGCTGGCATAGTGTATAGGTTGAAAATGTTTTGTTTTGCGTTGCCCCAAGACTGCCCTTATAGCATAATCACTAGCATCACACATGAGCTCGAAGGGCAAGTCCCAATCGGGGGCAACAAGAATCGGTGCCTCGGTAAGCCTTTTCTTTAATGTTTCAAAGGCTTCGATGCACTCAGGGGAGAAGATAAAAGGAGCATCCTTCTCGAGGAGATGGGTCATAGGCCGGGCGATTTTAGAAAAATCTTGAATAAACCTACGGTAAAAACCGGCGTGACCCAAAAAGCTCCTAACACCTTTCACAGTCGTGGGATGAGGCAATTTTGCAATGACGTCCACTTTGGCACGGTCAACCTCCATCCCGTTTTTTGAAATTTTATGGCCTAGGACAATGCCCTCTTTGACCATAAAGTGACTTTTCTCCCAATTTAGACATAACTTTGTGTCTTCACAACGTTTTAGCATGCTATCTAAATGGGAGAGACATGATTTAAACGAATCCCCAATGACCAAGAAATCGTCCATAAAGACCTCCATACTTTTCCCGATCATGTCGGAAAAAATGGCCATCATACATCTTTGAAACATGCCCGGAGCATTACATAAGCCAAATGGCATACGTTTATATGCGAAAGTTCCATAGGGGCACGTAAAAGTGGTCTTTTCTTGGTCTTGCGGGTCAATGGGAATCTGAAAGTAACCCGAGAAACCATCGAGGAAGCAATAGTACTCATTCCCCGCTAATCTCTCGAGCATCTGATCCATAAAGGGCAGAGGAAAATGATCCTTACGGGTAGCGTCATTCAATTTACGATAATCAATGCAGACGCGCCAACCCGTAACCAAACGAGTTGGAATTAACTCATTCTCCTCATTCGTGACAACAGTAATGCCACCCTTTTTTGGAACACAATGAATTGGGCTGACCCAAGGACTGTCCGAGATAGGGTAAATCAATCCGGCATCAAGAAGTTTTAAAACCTCTTGTTTGATAACCTCGTGAATTTTTGGATTCACCCTTCTTTGATGTTGGACCGCAGGTTTGAAGTCATCCTCCATTAATATCTTGTGAGTACAAAACTCAGGGTCGATGCCCTTGATGTCGGAGAGATGCCAAGCAATTGCTCGTTTATGAGACTTCAAAACCTGTATAAGAGCAGCCTTTTCCTCAACACTTAAGTCTTTAGCAATTATGACGGGTAATTTATCATCACCCTCCAGAAATGCGTACTCAAGATGAGGCGGCAAGTCCTTAAGTTCAACCGCGGGAAAGTCATCAGTTTTCTCAACATTTTTGACTTCCTCCTTATGAAGTATTTGTGGTAGAACTGGAAGATGAGAGGGATCCTCGTTTAACAATTTTTCAAGCAGGAGAATATCCCTCTCGAGGTCGATCTCTTGGTTATCAATTCCATCGGGAATCGAATCACTTTTGAGAAATGCCTCCATTTCTTCTAAGATGAAGTCACTTCCCTCAAACGGAGTGAGGGAAGGAAAAGAATTGGCAACAATGGGGTGAGAAGATGGAGTGAAGTTTTCCCTCGGAGAATCATCGACAAAACCTAGAACCTCTTGAGCGTACTCCCAAGACGCAACATCAATGACATCAATTCGGTTAACCGTTTCGGCGTCATAATTAGAGGAGTACCTCGAAGTTTGATCGAGGTTGAAGGTTACAGCTTCATTACCAACACGAAGAGTTATTTCCTCTTCGTGCACATCAATTAACGCACGACCCGTCCTTAAGAATCCTCTCCCAAGAATGAGAGGAACTCGTGGGTCAGCATCGAACTTAACAACAACGAAGTCAGCGGGGAAATGGAATTTTCCTACTTTCACGAATACGTCTTCGGCAATGCCGAGAGGACGAGAGATTGAACGGTCGGCAAGCTCGAGAGTCATGCACGTAGGAGTAAGTTGAGGAAGAGAGAGTTTCTCCCACACTGAGTAAGGCATCAGGTTGATGCTAGCGCCAAGATCAGCTAAGGCAAAGCATTCAACCATCCCAGGGAAAACACATGGAATGAGAAATCTCCTAGGGTCTCCAAGCTTCTTAGGAAGCTTTTTTAAGATAACTGCTGAGCAGTTTTCGTTCAATGGAGTCTTTGCCATTTCGTACAATTTTTCCTTGTTGCTTAACAAGTTCTTGATCATTGATGCGAATTTGGGCATCAGGATGATAGCATCCGCAAGGCTAACGTCAAAATGCAAATCTTGAAAGATTTGATAAAACTTATCCATTTGGTGACTAGCCTTTTCGCGGAGCTTTTGCTCATTAAGTCATGACGGGTATGGTAGCGAAGGTTTGGATTTAGGGTTCTCAACAGGAGTTGTTGATGGTTCAAATACAACTCCCCGTTTTGGTACAAGTCCAAATTTTGGTACAATTTCTGGAACAACCTGAGGGTGGACGTGTGCGGTACTTCGTGGGCTAGGAGATTGCACCTTGTCCGTGGTTACCTCAGGCTCAATTTCTACTTCCTCGGAATAAAGAGGAGGAGGAATAGGAGGAACTGGCGGCTCTTCATAGGCTTTACCACTGCGTGTAGTAATAGCTTTGAGTTCACCCTTGGGGTTAACAACTGTGTTAGCCGGGAGACCTCCTGATGTAGAGGGTGGAGTGAGATGATTCATAAGACTGGCAAGCATATTTTCAATCTTGCCTTGATTTTGATCAATTTTGTTGTTTGTTACCATCAACTCACTCTTCAGCTCTTGACCCTGTTTGGCTATTGATGATTGGAAATCATTCTTCAGATTTGAGATTTGATTTTGCATTGCCCTCATTTTGGTCTCATTAACTTTGATGTAGTTATTGAGCTCGTTTGGGAGGGGATCTTGATAATTTGGAGCTGAATACCCCTGATTACCCCTTTGGGGTGGGTACTGATTGACGGGGGCAGGATTTTGATTTTGCATATTAGGCCCCCTTGGTGGATTAGGATTAAACCTATTTGGATTTTGAGGAAAACCGGGTGGTCCACCCTGATTGCTAGCCCGGTAATTTGGTTCCACTTGAGGACGGTATTGGCTACCTCCTTGGTTGGAATTGCCGGCTATTGCATTTACTTCGAATGGATTGCCTTCGGTGGCAGTGCAATTATAATATGAATGTGGACCACCACAAGTGACACAAACTTCTATCTTTTTGATTTCAGCTTGTGGAGAAGGAGAAGAATCTTTCTTGCCTTGGGCGAGAACAAATGCATGGACAGCTTCCGTGAGCTTGTCAAGTCTAGCATCGGTGCTAGACTGAGCCACGGGCGATGAGGAAGAAGGAACAACATCCCTTTGGGAAACAACCGATCTGCTTCGGGGAATGCGGACCTTAGATTTATTCTCAATGATCGCTAAAGCATCCTTTGTGGTGCGATTCAAGAAGTTACCTCCAGCGGAGGCATTTAGAGAGTCTTGATCGGATTGGCTTACACCATTGTAGAAAGTATCAAGTGTCATGAGATCGGAGAAACTGTGGTGAGGACATTTTCGGAGCAATTCCTTGTAACGATCCCATGCCTCACTAAAGGATTCATCAAATTTCTGCGTGAATTTCATGATCTCATTCTTGAGACTCGTGGTTTTGGAAGGAGGAAAGAATTCATTCACGAACTTTTTCACAAGATCTTCCCATGTCTCAATAGATCGTGGAGGTTGTTTTTCAAGCCAAATCCGGGCTTGTCCCTCCAGGGAGAATGGGAAGAGAAGAAGTTTGATTGCTTCACAGGGGACATCTTTGCATTTGATGGTGTATGTGATTTTATTGAACCATCGAATGTGATCTTGAGGATCGTCCCTCTCATAACCATAGAATTGACGTGATGTGGCCAGGTTTATCAACCCAGTTTTAAGCTCAAAATTGTCGGCCATGATTGCCGGAACAACGATAGCATCTCCGTAACCCTCAACGGGTGCTTGGAGAAGCTCGTTCATAGTGGGTTCAGCCGCCATGATGACAGCTGGAGGTGGAACAGTACGGATCTCAGATCCGACTGTTGGTGCAGAACGTCTACGAGGTCTTTGAGGTCTCCGAACCAGCTCACGTAATGGGCTAGTGGACCTTGAAGAACGAGTGCGCATGCACTAGGGATAAAAACTTTTTGGACAATATTTTTGTTATCGTCCCGTAATCCAGAATCGTTTCTCTTTAAGAATCACCTTAAAAGAAAACCGAATCAGAAAATGTTACGATATGTTTTGTTGTTTTTTACTTTTTTTTTTTGGTGTTTTAACACTTTAGGAAAAGTGTTAATGACTTTTTTATGTGTTTTGATTTTGAAAATATTCACAAGTGATGGTATTTGTACAGTGAGTGAAGTGAGATAACACTAATCTCAAAAGACGCTACAGAAACGAGCACACCTCCCCGGCAGCGGCGCCAAAAATTGATTGATGCTAAACCACCAACTTATATTGACCAAAGAATGGTCAACAAAGTCAAATAGCCTAGGTCAATGCTCCGGGTAATATAAGGTATCACCGGGTCGTTAAATCCCGTTGAGGTATGAATTGTAACTTTAACGTGCTTTGTGATCGGGTGTTTATTCACAGAAAGGGTTTGTTGTGAGAATTATTTGGATATTATTAACAAAAATAGCTTAGGAAAGCTATTTGAATGGTTACTGGAACTTAGATCGAGAAGAAATCACCTAAAACTTAAAAACCGTACGTTTGCCGAAAACGTGGACAAACGTACAAAAATGTGAGAACGGTGATCTGGAAAGGCTACTGGTATGAAAATTTACTTTTTACAAACCTAATAATAAGAGAAAATTTTTGGAAATTTAAAATTAATTTTTACACTATTTTAATAATTACTATTAATTAAATACTATTTTTCTAATTACTTTTAATTTAACTAAATTAACCTAAATTATAAATAAATATGAAATTACCTTGAAAAAAATAAAAATTAAACTTAGAAAAATCTAAAATACTATAAAACTAATTTTAGAAATGAAAATATATTTTTAAGACTATTTAATTAATTATTACTAATTATTAACTAATTATTAATTACTTTTTAATTATTTAAAATAACCTAAATTCTAAATAATTATTAAATTACACTAGAAAAGTGAAAATAAAATTTGAAAAACTTAAAAATAACTAAAAACTAATTTTAAAATTTAAATTATATTTTTCTGATTTACTAATTAATTATTATTAATTATTAACTATTTATTAATTACTAAAAACTATTTTAAATTAAGAAAAGTAGTAAATGATAAAAGAAAAATCTGAAAAATTTACAGAAAGAGTTTTAACACACCAGAAGCCTAGGAAAATTGTAAAAATGGAATTTGCTTATAAATAAGCTGATGAATAAGCCAAATGGCTTAAATAGAAGCTATCACTTCTATTAAGTTGGGCTTATTTGAAATTTTCTTTTTCCAAACTGCTTAATACAACTTATTAGACAACTTTTGTGAAATGAGATTGACTGAGGTTAAGGAAATAAGCACTTCAAGTGCTTATAGCCTCAACAGTTGACTTTTATTGACCAAGAGTGAAATAAGCTCAAATGAGCAAATGTGGGGTCCACTTTGGTGAAAACAGATATAAACAAGTACTATGAACAACTTTAAACAAGAAACACACAAATAAGCCAAAGAAATAAGCCAAAAGACCAAAATAAGCACTTGGCTTAATTGGTTCTGAGTCAGTTCTGGGACAGCCTTTAGAGGCCAAATAAGGTGGGGTCCACAAGTCTAAAGGTCAAATCAATGGTCAACCCTTGATCCTGGGTAGGAGGGGGGTTGAATGGTACCAAGAATGAGGTGTGGGACCCACTGGTTCAGTCACAAAACACCACCAAAGGGTGGTGAGTGAACTGAGTAGCTGATGTGCAGGGCACTACTTTGCCCTGCAAGTGTCTTCCAAGGGCATTTTTGCCATTAAGAAAAATTCACAAAAATGTAACCAACTTGAAAATCAAAAATACTACTGGTAGAGTTGAAACACAACAATTTTCAGACCTCCAAACACAACACAAAATTCAATTTAATTCATTCCATTTTGGTAAAAAACTGAGTTTGGTACTTTTGACTTTTCAGAAAAATGAAGGTTTTGACTTATATGAACTTGAACAGCTGATTTAGTGACTTAAAGTGTTAAGATAAGCTGTATGAAGGATAACTTAAGTAAACAATACACTTTGTGAAATGGTTTGATGGATTTTTCACTTCAAAACTCACCACAGTAAACAATAAGCTGTATGAAGGATAACTTAAGTAAACAATACACTTTGTTGTCATATTCCCATAGTATCCATAAGGACCAATGTTGCCAATAACCATAACTCCAAGAATCATTTTTGTAATTTTCCAATTTTCAAAATTCCCAGGGACTTGTTTTGCCAAATTTGAAATCTCAGGGACCAAACTTGTAATTTTGGAAAACATGCAACCCAAGTGTAATATTTTGTGAAATTGACTTTCAAAACCTTGGGTTGACTTTTTATTTCAAAATAAATGTATAGGGACTAAAATTGACAAGTTTTGAAACTTGAGGGACTGAAACTGCCAATACTGCAAACTTTGTACGTTTTTTCTTTGTTTTTGCACATTTTGCTTTTAAAACACATAAAACACAATCCCTAGGATAATTTAAGTATTTTGATATCTTTTTGATTGTTTTTGTGCGTTTTGGCAGTTTAAATATATCAAAAACGATGAGTGTTTGAGCACTCATCAACAACCAACACATAGACATATTGATTGAATTAGAAGAACACTTATCTCAATTACAATGCAAGGTATCAAGGGTTTGGAACCCTTGAAAAACCTGTAAAAGTTGCACCAAAATCGTACTTAGGGTTTCTCCAAAACTTCTCCCTTTTAATGTGTGAAAATTAGAAAACTATATATAGAAAAATAGGTCTGACGGCGTCAAGACAAACAATGTGACGCCGTCACCTCGCCGCCAAAACTCTTCTCGGACTGCCTAGATCTACTTCTGACGCCGTCAAGACTTATATGTTTCCAGGCCGTCATGACTCTTTTACTCTTGACGCCCTTCCCACGTGACACCGTCAAAACTCTACTGGGTCGTCATGGAAATTCATGAAATTTCCTTTGACGCCGTCAAGATTTTGCTCTTGACGCCGTCACCTATTGTTCCCAGCTTGGAAAATTAAGACTTTGGCGTTTTCTTCACTTTTATGCTCCAAAAACGTCCGAATTGCTTCCTTTTCCAGATTTCACTCCCAAAGTACCTAAAATCACAAAATGAATGATTTAGGGCAATATTTGATCAAATAAAGTCGGATTCGGGCTTAAATGACCCCCTAAAAACGGACCATTTTTCGCCTCATCATATACCCTTACACTTGAGATTTGCTTGTCCTCAAGCAAATGCGCTTTTATTCTACTCAAAATACAAGTTAGGGGTCATTTAACACTAATATAAAAGTAATTACAACAAATAATCGTTCCACTAAAGACCAATAGACAAGCACGGAGGTCATATACAAGCACCTCACAAATAGTGTTTAGATACTCACATCTCTCGGGTGTAATAAAGTACAAATTACAATATGGAAACGGAAGATATCTCTCACTACCTGTCATAGCAAAATAGATTACCATAGGCTTGGGAAAGGATCAAACCTCCACCACATGGCGTAAGCACCTAGGATAAACTATCAAAGAGGTCTTTTAAAGGGTTGTAACGTTAGGTGTAGGGATATGAAATACACGGTTTTGTTGGATAAAGGAAGTTTTTACTGGTGGCGAGTTAACATGATCAACCAACAATAAAAATAAAGCATGCATACGGAAGCAAATAACAAACAAACAAATAAAATCACATAAAACATGGGTTGCCTCCCAAGAAGCGCTTTTCTTTATTTATGAGTCTTGTAGCTAGACTCAAGGTCATGGGTTACTACGTGATACGGGTGAGTCCCTCATTGAGGACATCCTTGGGATCAAACTTAGGTTTCAACTTCCTATCGGTTTCCTTAGTATGGTATGACCTTTCGAACATCTCTCCATCCGGATCATACAAAGTCATTCTCATGTGCCATGATCCGTCTCCTTCTTTAGGTGGCTTGTCCCACCTCCATTTATACTTATCTCCATCTCTTTTCCATTTATTCAACTCTATATTAATAGGCATTACGCTCAAGAACTCAATCATCTTTCTAAAGACTAAGGGGTCCTCAAAGGGGTCTAGCTCTTCATCTATAGCTATGAGTTGTTCTACCGAATGTGTCTTCTCAACGAAATCCTTTTCTAGATAAAATGGGCATTGAGGTCCTATGAAGTTCCTTTCTATCCAAGGTCCATATCTAGACGGTCTCCTATTTATCTCTACCCAATGTGGTGTTGGTTCATCATCACAATCATAACTATGCTTCTTTACATCGTAAACCGACCAAGTATCGCCTTCACCTACCGCTATCTTGGATTCCTTGCAATCTATCATGGCACTAGCGGTTGCTAAAAATCCTCTTCCTACCAATAATGGGCATGTAGTGTCACTAACCATGTCTAGGATGTGAAAATCTGCTAATATAGTTAACTTTCCTACATGAACAACCACATCCTTAATCATTCCAACCGGGTGTGCAATACTCCCATCCGCTAGCCCTATCAATACCTCCGTTTCCTCTAACTTTCCTAGCTTAAGAGCGGTGAATAAGGATAAGGGAATCAAGTTGAGGCTTGACCCTAAATCGGCTAGTGTGTCGAAAGCTTTGGATCTTCCTATCTTACAAGGCAAAACAAATATACCCGGATCATCAAGCTTTTTAGGTAACTTGTTTTGAACGAAGGTGGTCCCATTTTTACCTAGCTTACACTTCTCATATTTTTCTAGGAGGGCACTATAGTAAGGAGCACGCGCTAAGACATCAATGACAGGGCGTTCAAGGTGAAGTTCTTTGAATTCATCGTCAAGGTCTTGCGTAAGAGGTGTTTCAACTATGCTTTTGACCGGCTCTATAGTGGGTGCTTTATTTGATTGGTCCTTTTGGAGAACTTGGTTTTGTTTGAAACACATGCTCGTTGATTTAACCGAGTAGTATTGTGGACACGAAGTAGGTGACGAAACTGAGGATATGGAATTAACGGTTAGTTTCGGATTCTTGACCGTGTCACTCGGGAGTGCTCCCATTTCTCGGTCATTGAGAACTTTCAACAATGCATCAATTCTAGTGGTCATCTCGCTTTGCTTTTGTTTGAAATCGGCTTCAAACTTAGATATGCGAGCTTCTTGAGATGTCATGAACTTTGACATCAATCCTTCAAGATTGTTGGTACTACCATAGTTGTTAGAAGGATTGTTGTTGAAAGTACGGTTGGATGGTGGACCGTTTGGTTGATAACGATTAGGCGGATTGGAAGAATTGGGTTGATTTTGTTTCCACCTAAGGTTTGGGTGATTTTTCCAAGAGGGGTTGTATGAATCACCGTAAGTGTTTGGCTCGGGCTTGAAAGTGTACCACTTATCTCCCGCTTCGTCGGTACGCGTGGATGCGTAGTCCGCAAAAGCTGTTCCGGGGAGTTCCACACAATCACGAGTGTCATGGGGACCACTACATAATTCGCATGAAGAAGTGATTTTGTTCACTTGGCTTGAAGGCTTAGGAGCTTCGTAAGATTTCATGAGAAACTTGACTTGGTCCTCAAGTTCCATGATCCTACGGTCGGGAGTGCTAGAATTGTTCGAAGGCAAAGATATTGCCTTGACCGTTTTGTTCAAATCACGGGGATCATTCCAACTTTCGTTGTCATAGAGAGCAAGATCTTCTATGAGTTCCCATGATTGTTCCGCACTAAGATCACGTAGCTTACCACCGGCCGATTGGTCAATGGCTCGCCTCGTGGAGATATCGATATGGTCATAAAAAATTTGGACTTGTAGCCAAAGATCTATGCCATGATGAGGGACTTTTTGGAGTAAGTCCTTGAAACGAGTCCATGCTTCATAAAGAGATTCATTTTGACGTTGTTGGAACATCAAGATGTCATTTCTAAGCTTAGTAGTTCTCCCCGGTGGGAAAAATTGAGCAAGAAAACGAGTGGTGAGATCATCCCATGTGGTGATGGATCCCGCGGGTAAACGCTCAAGCCATTGACTAGCTTGATCCCGTAGAGAGAATTGGAATAGGCGTAAACGGGTCGTCTCTCTAGTTTCAACACCTAGGTCTATGGAATCTACGATTTTGAGAAAGTCCTTAAGATGTTGGTTTGGATCTTCGGAACGAAGTCCATGGAATGCACATCCGCTTTGCACCAACCGGATGGTGTCGGATCGTAAGGGGGTCACATTGGCTCCGGTGAGCTCAATGGTGTTTCGGTAGCCTTGGTGGCTAGGTCGGGAGTACTCTCCTAAGGTTCGGGGCCAAAGGGGTTTTAATGGTGGGTTTTGTTGTGGTGGGATGACGGGTTCAAAGATGTTACCACCTTCCATGATGTCGGATGGTAAAGAGTTACGAACAAAGGCACGAAGAAATAAGATAGACTAAAGAAGACCTAAAAATAAAAATAAAATCTTACTAGAAAGGAATCTAGCAAGTAGACCTAATAAAAAGAAATTCTAACCTAGACAATAACTATTCCCCGGGCTGCGGCGCCAAAAACTTGATGCGTGAGAATCGCAACAGGCTTTACCTCTCGAGGGATCTCGAGAAGCTTACAACCCCCACCAGGCAGTGTACCTGATCGTTGTAGTATAGTATAGTGACAAGTACCGGGGGATTGATCGTTCAGCTTAGGAATAGTGTCGCTAGGATTAGAAAGCCTAAATACTAGTTCTAAAGGTGAGGGATGATTATTTTTGTGTTTTTATATTTTTTTGAAAGCAATTAAAATTCTCGGGTTTTGGAAGAGTGGGCGGAATTAGTTGCTATTCAACTAACCCAACACTAAGATGCAATCAAAATAAAATACTAAAAATGAAAATAAACTAATTATACTAAGGTTGTGAGCAGTAATTGGAGAAAATGTGTTTACTTAGATTTCACTACTCCCTAGATATCTTTTACACGTTAATCACTTGTTATAATTGCATGGATGACAGATTGTATTCCTTAATACCATTCATGGGGTGGCATACGTAACTCCCCAATTCTATGAGCTCTTATCTCCTCCTACACCATGCCCAGCACAACTATAGGGATTGTAAACAGTGGCTCATGCATTAAATACAACCAATAAAGACCTAGTACGCCTCGGTTCATGTTTCTTAAGACGTTCAAGCATGTTACCATTTGGAGATCTGCCAGTTTTCTTAAGCCTAACATATAAATCATTCATCCAAGACAAGAATAAACAAGTAATCAACACATAATCAATATCTAGGTTTCATTAGATCTAAGCAAACACAAAAGAGATCTAGCCTAGCATAATGGAATTGAGACAAGAACAAGATATAGACAACCAACACATAGACATATTGATTGAATTAGAAGAACACTTATCTCAATTACAATGCAAGGTATCAAGGGTTTGGAACCCTTGAAAAACCTGTAAAAGTTGCACTAAAATCGTACTTAGGGTTTCTCCAAAACTTCTCCCTTTTAATGTGTGAAAATTAGAAAACTATATATAGAAAAATAGGTCTGACGGCGTCAAGACAAACAATGTGACGCCGTCACCTCGCCGCCAAAACTCTTCTCGGACTGCCTAGATCTACTTCTGACGCCGTCAAGACTTATATGTTTCCAGGCCGTCATGACTCTTTTACTCTTGACGCCCTTCCCACGTGACGCCGTCAAAACTCTACTGGGTCGTCATGGAAATTCATAAAATTTGCTCTTGACGCCGTCAAGGTTTTGCTCTTGACGCCGTCACCTACTGTTCCCAGCTTGGAAAATTAAGACTTTGGCGTTTTCTTCACTTTTATGCTCCAAAAATGTCCGAATTGCTTCCTTTTCCAGATTTCACTCCCAAAGTACCTAAAATCACAAAGGGAACGATTTAGGGCAATATTTGATCAAATAAAGTCTGATTCGGGCTTAAATGACCCACTAAAAACAGACCATTTTTCGCCTCATCAGTATCCCTATACAAAACCCTAAAACAAAAAAATCCAACCATAGTGATCTGTTGTTTGTCTTTTAATTTTGTTTACAGGACATCATCTCCGTCACCATCATGCCATCAGATTGTAAGATCTTTTGTTAAACTAATGCTTCTTTCGTTGTGTGAATGGTTGTTGATAATCTACATTGGATTTTTTTCCATAACCCTAATATTAGCATAATAAGTCATCTATTCATAATTGATTATTCATATCATTAAAGAGATTTGCAGCGACAGCGTATTATAGCATTCAAGAACGCCCAGATTGAACATGCTTCTCTTTCTCCTTAATCAAGCATTGGATTCAATATCTATTCCGATTCATTCATTATATCATCTCTTTTTTTTAACTCGAAACCATAATCCCATGATTTTTTTATTGCAGCCATATTGATCATGGCTCTCATTCTCATATGGAGGTATTAATTTCTTTAATTTTTACGTTCATAAACAAAAATAAACAAATAGCAACCTGCTTGGATTGGTATGAGTAGGTCTATGCGGATCTATGGATAGAACAATGAAAAGTTATGAGACCGTGGTTAGTAATCAAGTCAGTAAATGACACTATTCTCTATTTAGTTTTTGATTGACATTATTTACTTTTACATTTTTAGATATCAGCATTTTAAGCCATATAACTAAAGGTGAATTTAAAAGCGATTATACTCACAGTTAACGTTAGATAAGTTAGTCACTTGAAATATAGAGTTTGGGAGCATGCAATGTCTACACTTTCTGGTGCGTCTATAGAACTGAGGACCTGCAATGTTGTAATGCTTGAAGCTGCTGGAAAATCTTGGCGATGTTGATGGTTCAGGTGTCAATGGTATGGATGGGGTTGACAAGGAATCTGGTGTTAAGGTTTCAATGGAAGCAGATATATTACTATAAAGGTTTCGATGAAAGTTTACTCCCTATTTGACTGTTTTTCTTAGTTTGTCTTTGGTTTCTGATGCTAAACCGAATTGGTCACGTTTTTGTTGTATGTTTGCTTCTCCTTTTGTTTAATGAGCTGTTGCATTATGCAACTGTTGATATGGTTTGCTTTCTGAAATAAGTTTTTTTGGCCACTTTACAATTTCTAATATGTCAATGACTAGACATGACCAAAAGGAACTAACAGATTAGGTTTGACTGCATGTAGACCGGCCCATGTTGGTCAAAGGCTTGACAAAGCCAGGATCTAACAGATTAGGCTGCTTTTTTTATCACAGCTTAGGTCCTTTGGACTAAATATATCAAGCGAAGATATAGAAGAAATTCACAGCTATGGAGCAAACATGGTTAGCCATGGTTCTGGTCACGGCTAAAAGGTAAAGCGTTAGCTATAAGTTTAGAATTTTATTTCAAATAATCTGAAGGTATTAATATATGACGAAAAGGATGAAGTTCATCAGCTTCCATTTCTCATTACTCCCATGTTTCGTCAAGTTGTGTGGCTGCTTTCTCAGTCTTTACGTGCTTCAACTCACTCTCTTGCCAAGTAAGTTCTTAAAACCATATTTGATTCTTTACGAGCGAATTAACCGTTAATTTGAAATTTTTTTTTTTGTTGTTATTTTGTAGTTCTGCAAGTGAGAAACCTAAAGCAAATTAGAAGGTCTTTTTGCATTACTATAAAAGTGATTTAGGCATATAAATGAATTTTATGCAACTTTTGACCCGTAGTGGTTGGCGTTTTCTGTTATTAACTTTCTTCACCATTGAAATCTTTGATTCCACACATAAGGTCTACTTGGTCAAACCTAGACTTCCCCTTGATTCTTGATTCACTTAACAACATATGTTACCAGTAACCTCTACAATGTAGTCATATGGGTGTGTTACTTGGTTGAATACTTTGTTCTTGCGTACGTAATTTTTTTTTCTCATATTTCATAAATGTTTTCTTTTTTTCGTTCTTAATGCAATCAATAAATAAACATAACCGAGACGTGGGATGTGCACCAGTCCATTTCAACCCTAATCTGAACACACCTTAGCTCCAGGCTTATGGTACACTCTCAAAATCCATGTTTAATTTTAGTTAGTTTGTGTTTATAACAGGTTTTTGATGAAGTGCTCAATGAGTTTTTTCTATGAAACGCCTCACTTAAAAGATATTAAAGGTTTTATTCAGTATAATGGCTGTTTCAAATTAGTTTTGAATGAATAGTTTTACGGGTTGTTTGGGATCGCTTATAAATTGCTTGCAGGGACTGTTAATTTTATTAATTTGAGATCCCTTTATTGAAACTACTAATAGGAACAACAATGGGATTATTATATCTTCATGAGCAATGTGACCCAAAAGTTATTCACAGAGATGTAAGAGCAACGAATATATTACTCGATGATTGTTTTGAAGCAGTTGTTGATGACTTTGGTTTAGCTAAGCTTCTAGACCATCAAGATTATCATGTAACCACTTCAGTTCATGGCACGGTAGGGCCATATATCACCAGGATATCTCTTCACTGGCCAATCATCGGATACAACAGATGTTTTTGGACTTGGGATCCTTCTCCTTGAACTAATCACTGGACAACGAGCTCTCGAATTTGGCAAAGCTGCTAACCAAAAGGGAGCAATGCTTCATTGGGTAAGCCTAATAAATATTTAAACCTTTTTAATATCCTTAATAGAATTTTTTTGTTTAATTATTATTTATCATCAAGACAAGCAAGCTGCTCCTTTCTATCCCACCTATACTCGAGTTGTCTTCCCAACTTTCCCTCGTTGTTAAATCTATCAGATACACTCGTGGGAGTTTTATATTTCCTTAAGCACAGCCGTTTCCTCACCGTAGCTTCACCGAAGAAGTAGCTGTCATTGATATTTACATTGGAAAGCTTAGTTCGGGTAGCAAAGCCTACGTTATGGGCAGTGCAGACAAGAGTCAACAATGGCATGACTATTTTGCATCTGCTAAAGCAGCCAAACAACCAGTTTATACTCTCAAGATGTGTATGACGGCTTTGGATAAGAAGAGTGCAGCAATTTTTTTCAAGACTCCATCAAGCTCTGCAGCTTTGATGACTGAAGTTTCCGGTATAAGAAAGATTTTACCTGATCGAGTCCTAAATTTGCGTTTTTGAGTTTGACCCATGTGGGTCCTCGATATTTTGTAGTAAATGTTCTTTCAACCAATCATCCAAAAGAAATTGAACACCATGCTTAAAGTTCTTTTGGAAAGACACTTCTGACATCTATCTGGAGGAGGCTACCCGTAAAAAGGTATTTATTTCTTATTGAGTACTTAATTTCATTAACTGTCTCTGAACCATTATTCACCTTTCTCAGCTCCATTTGATATGATTTTGGGTAGCATATTGATAAATCAGGTAATAGTAAAAAAAATTTAAAGTGAATTTGAATCCTTATTTTGCTATGATTTTGACATTTTTTGTACCACGTCAAAATTATTTCTTCAATTTAAGTGTTTAACTATTGACAAACTACTAATTTAGGGTATTTAGCCAACGCACCTGCCGACGCAGTGTTCATGATCTTGGACCCTGCCACTGGTGAAGGCTATTGCTTATTCTTCTCTATAATATGCTAATTTTCACTGGCTAAATATATAAACAACTAATGATGACCGTACTTATTAACAAGTTGAATTGAAATCACATTTTGGCTTATCTAACAGGCATAGAAGTTGGCGAGTTTAAGTCATCTATGATTAAGTGCTGTCGCGACTGCAGGTGGTGCACCAGTTGATCTTTTTGTAATAGCTTTTGTTCGTCAGTGTCCTGATCAAGCTGGAGGTACCATTAGAACCACTTTTGACCCAATTTCTTTTAGCCAATAAAGTGTGCAAAATGACATGCATATCAATATGTATATTAACTAAGAATACCTATGTCGCCACAAACCAATAGAAAATTTCCAAAAGCAAATATGAAATACCTGATGAAAGCATTATGGTTTTCCAAACTGCAGTTGGTACGTGCATTATACGCAGGCCGTAAAAAGTCCAGTGTTTAGCCCAACATTTCAGGTTTGGTCCGCTGCTCTATGTCGGTGGCAAATGGTGCTACACTTATGGAGTTACGATAATGATGTTTTTAGGTTTAGCAAATGACTTATGAACTTAAAATTTTAATTTAAGCACTTATTTTTCTTAATATCAGAAATATCAGTTAAGCAAAGCACATATATTTTACATCTTCTCAATGGCCAAGTGTATGTACAATTGCGTTATTTTTGTGCAGGTAGCTTTGTATTGTACAAGGGTGCTACACTTTGTAATCCAAACCGTCTTTTGTACAGTTATGAACTTAAAAGTTTAATTTAAGCACTTTGTGGCGGACGTGTTGATGTCTCAGCAACCTTCGACTTATACCAAAGGAAAAATAAAAGTCATAGGTAACATATAAGCGCCACATATTAAGACATGTCTCGTAAATATTTGTATGAAACTCATGTTGAAAATAATAGTAATTATATTACTGTATGTGTTTCAGCAACCGCTCCGTACCAGCTCCAACTGCTGCGGTTCAAAATACCAGCAATGAATGTAACACTTTGCATATGCTTATGTTCAATACTATTATTCACCTTCATTGTGCTGCTGCATGTATTTGTATCTTTCTCTACTTTTTTACAGCTACAACAATGCAAATAGCACCTTCTCCTTCGTTTGTGTGCTTTATTCAACGATGCTTATCTGTCGTGCATTTGTTATATTTCAGATACAATCAATGCCATTGAAGCAGTAGCCGGTAGTTCAGCTAGGAATGGTGGGCTTACTGGTGAAGCTCGCCGTGGTTAATAGTAAATACTTTGTTGCTATATCTTCCAAATGTCATTTGTGTACGTAATTAAGTGATCGTCCTCTGTGATGCTTTGTTATACCTCAAATACAGTTAATACTTTCATGGCACTATCATTTAGCCTGCATACTTACGTTTTCTTCTACTTTTTTATAGTCAGAATCCCACAAAGAGCACCTACTCCTTCTTTTCCAGAAAATAGGTGCCACCGTTCTAGCCATCCCAGTAATGTAGGTACTTATTATTGTATCTTTAGAATGTCATTTATGTCTTTCATTGAGCTAGACTTATATGTAGTGCA
Source organism: Artemisia argyi (assembly GCA_030686995.1). Taxonomy (NCBI): domain Eukaryota; kingdom Viridiplantae; phylum Streptophyta; class Magnoliopsida; order Asterales; family Asteraceae; genus Artemisia; species Artemisia argyi. Next base: position 113,693,621 of record CM060705.1, on the reverse strand, counting down.
TTCGTTACATCTCAGATATAATGAATGTAAATCAACCAGCAAACGCCTCTTCAGCTACAAATGCTAGCCCTAGCGGCATCCCACATTGTGTTTAGTTGCAAATACTTTGTCGTGGTACCTTTGAAATCTGATTTGTGTATGCTATTGAGTTAGTATCATCTGTGGGGCTTTCGTTATATCTCAAATACAGTCAATACTTTTATGCCATTATTTTTTTTTCTTATAACACATTCTTCTACATTGTTGCAGGCCCTCCTATCGAGTACAAACACTTTGGGCAGTCTGACCAGATCTGATCCCGTTGTCGCGCTCTCTTTTGCTTTGAAGAGAGGCTCAATGTTTCGTCAACTCGGTCAGGTTACGTATTAAGAGCTTCAATGAGTATATTTAAGAGCTTCTCAACCTGCGATATATGGGTTAGTTGGGTCCAAACAACAATGAGTGATTTGTATAGGAATAAATTTCATGCTACAAATTGCTATACGAGTTACAAAGTTACAAGTACATGGCATAAGCTGTAAAGGTCGAGGGACAAACTGAAGTGGTACTTCTTTGAACGATATGCTGAAAGAGTATAAAACGAAGAGAATGTTTGTACTTGAAATAATTCCTCTTTATTACGAGTTGCCGCCATTAGAAGGAAAAATGATCACGACTAGCATAAAATATGGTCCTCAAAGATTGGAGCAAACTCTTTCATTGAAGATATAGACTCATCAAATTTAGGAAATGCAAGGTTTAGTATCTTTAGAATTCTCATAACATTGTCATTATATTAGAAATTCCTCTATTAACTGCTAATTCAAACCCAGTTTTAAAGTTTATATTTCCTTGGTTCTAGTGTGTGTGTGTGTGTGTGTGTGTGTGTGTGTGTGTGTGTGTGTGTGTGTGTGTGTGTGTATATATATATATATATATATATATATATATATATATATATATATATATATATATAGATTTGAGATCCAATAAGATCAAAGTTAAAATTCTTAAAATAAGATACATTCAAGAACCAATAAGATTAGACCAAGTGGCAATAAATTTAAGACACAAAATAATGAAAAAGAAAATTAATAAGAATTAATTTGTAAAGGCTTAAGGGCATTTTAGTAATGTTAATATATATCATAACCCTAAAACTCTCATATTTTAATGAGTCTAATGAGGCTGCTATAATTAAGCATATTAACCATAGCTAATCTAAACTCTACAGGACCGGTCAAGTTTAGAAAGTAAATAAACTAATTTCATTCGGTCCAGATTCAAGCCTCTAAATATTATCATATCATATTATAACTCAAGTTAATTTAAATGAACTTTTGGATCTTTGGTCTTCAACGGGGAGTCAAAATAATGGTCTTGGTAGTGTTACTCAAAGCCTATATTTAGCACTATAAACATGGGATACACTAACCGGACCCTCCCTTGGGAGGCAAGTACCAGACCCTCCCTTGGGAGGGGTACTATTTGTACTTTTTTTTTAATCCTTTTGTCCTTTATTGTCCATGTTTTGTCCCATCACAATCAACACAAGCAAAATACATGTCCAGGTTATGTCAAGTCCAGGTTTTCCCAAGCAACATAAGCATAACACAAGCAGGTTTGTCCAAGTCCATGTTTTCCCAAGCAACACAAGTAACACAAGCAACAAAAGTCCCAAGTCCAAGTTTTGACACAATCAACACAAGCAAAAAGTCCAAGTGCAGGTTTTTGTCAAAGAAAAACAAGTAACACAAGCAAAAAAACACAAACACAAAAAAAGTCCAAGTGCAGGTTTTCGTCATCGCCGAAAAAGGCTCGGATTTGAAAACATAATTAAAAAAAATAGGTTTAGTAAGGCTCGGATTTGAAGGTTGCAAACGTAATTGTTTGCCATCCATTTGGGGTAGAAAAACCCATTCGCCATCGCCTTTTGCACACAAGGTCCAGGTTTTGACCAAAGCAACACAAGAAACACAAGCAACCAGATTCTCACTAGCTCAGATTCAACAAATTCCCAACAAAAGCCAACACAAGTACCATAAGATTCTCACAAGCTCAGCAACACAAGAAACACAAGCAACCAAAGCTCAGATTCAACAAATTCCCAACAAAAGCCAACACAAGTACCATAATATTCTCACAAGCACAGATTCCACAACCACAGAATCACAAGCTCACATTTAACAAAAGCCTGTTAAATCATCACAAGCTCAACAGTATCAAGCACATGTTACACAAGTGAAACAAGTTTCACAAGAGGGTTAGTATATCCGAATAGGGAGTGTCAATATATATCACCCACCATAAGGGATACACCTCACAAGCAGCACAAGTAACACAAGCAAAGAAAGTCACAAGTGCAGGTTTTTTTCACCTAAGCATCAAGGGAGCTGTTAACCGAACCCATACCACAGGTTTACAAGTCCAGGTTTTGTCACAAGCAGCACAAGTAACACAAGCAAAGAAAGTCCAAGATAACAAATGTCGAACTCACCATTTAACACAGAACCGGTAAAGGCTCAGATTCATATATATATATATATATATATATATATATATATATATATATATATATATATATATATATAGAGAGAGAGAGAGAGAGAGAGAGAGAGAGAGAGTTAGGATCAAATAAGAAGATTACTTAAAATAAGAAGTAATAAGAAGAACTATAACTACAAATCCGAGATGCACCGACCTAAATTAGATGCATCCCTATAATCTTAGATGCATTATAACGTACCATAGTGTGTTTTCTAGCTTTTAATCAGATGCATATACGTATATTAGAAGCATTTCTTGATTTCTCTTATTTTTTGTTCCTCTGCACGTGCTAAAATCATGAAAATCAATTTGCACCATCTATACATCAAATTAACTTTCGAAACTCAAGATGTTGCATCTATATGAATAGAAATGCATCTAATGCAAGTCGTCGCATCTCAAATGCGTGGTTTTTGTCACTTCTTACCACTTTTTATTTTAATTTACTTCTTACTGGATCCCTACCCTATATATATATATATATATATATATATATATATATATATATATATATATATATATATATATATATATATATTGCTCATCATGTTTGGCTGCAACATCAAAGGTTGCAAATTAATAGTTTATTTGCCTGTCCATTTGGAAATGCCATGCCAAAATCTAGTTTTTTTTATATAAAATCATCATTGCCTTTTCTGTTATTTAAAAAAAAACAGTTTCATTACAAGTCTGTGGGGAATGGGGTAGGCCACAGTAGGTATTCATACCACTCGATGGTGGCAGATCAAGGTGTTAACCTACCCACATAATCACCACAGAACCACCATAGGGGGTAGGATATATTGACCCTCCCTACTTAGTATCACATATCACAAAAACCTGCACCAATGAACCACCAAAGCAGTCACATATCACATATAATCCACCACAGAACCACCAACAATATCAAACAAGTGATTTTGTTGGTGGTGAAATCACCAACATCACCATATAATCACAGAATACACCACATAATACACCAATTTTTCAAAAACCCCCAACTTTTTTCCAAACCCTAATTTTTCAAACCCATAATACACCACAGAATCACAATATAATCACAGAAATACACTAAAGAACCACCAAACCAAACCAAACCCTAATTTTAAAAAATTAGGTGTTTAATTAATTAAACATAGATCTGTTAAAATTAACCATAAATATGTCAATTAACAAACGTTAATTGAAATAAATCTTGCACTTTTTCAAAAACCCCCAACTTTTTCTCAAACCCTAATTTTTCCAAACCCATAATACACTACAGAATCACAATATAATCACAGAAATACACCACAGAACCACCAAACCAAACCCTAATTTTAAAAAATTGGGCGTTTAATTAATTAAACATAGATCTGTTAAAATTAACCATAAATATGTCAATTAACAAACGTTAATTGATATAAATCTTTGACTTTTTCAAAAATCCCCAACTTTTTCTCAAACCCTAATTTTTCCAAACCCATAATACACCATAGAATCACCATATAATCACATAAATACACCACAGAACCACCAAACCAAACCCTAATTTTAAAAAATTAGGCGTTTAATTAATTAAACATAGATCTGTTAACATTAACCACACATATTTCAATTAACAAACGTTAATTGAAATAAATCATTCAATTTCTCAAAAACCCCCAAATTTTTTCAAAACCATAATTTTTAAATATTAGGCGTTTCATTAAATTAATATAGATCCGTGTTAATTAACCATAAATATTTCAATTAACAAACGTTAATTGAAATAAATTACTCACTTTTTCAAAAAACCCCAAATAAACATCACCAAAACCACCCAGAAAAAGTACATCAACGTACCTCAGTCACACATAACGCTCTTATCACACACACTCACATCATAAACATCACCAAAACCACCAATTTTAAATCTAAAACACTGTTTTAGATCTAAAAAATAAGACAGAGTTAATATAGAGAGAGAGAGAGAGAAAAAAAAAAGAGAGGATATGAGAGGAGTGTGTGTGAGATAAGAGCGTTATGTGAGTGAGTATGTGGTGAGTGTGTGTTATGAGCTGTGTGTGGGGACGCGTAAAACGCGTTTTATCTTCTTTTCTTTTTTTTTTCTTTTTTTTTAATGTAATTTGTATTTTGGTAATTTGTAAAATGTTATTTATAAAATGGGTTTTGTGAAATGTTATTTATTAAATGTATTTTGTAAAATGTATATTCTAAAATGTAAAAAGTTATTTGTAAAATGTATATTGTAAAAAGTTAAAAAGTTTTTTTTTGTATATTCTGAAAAGTTAAAAACTTTTTTTTATATATTGTAAAAAGTTAAAAAATGTAATTTTGTAAAAGTTATTTGTAAAAAGTTAAAAATGTAATTTTGTAAAAGTTACTTGTAATTGTAAATTTTATTAGTAAAAACGTAATTTTTGTCATTTTGTAAAAGTTTTTTGTATTGGTAAAAGTGTACTTTCAGGCGTTCGGTTCTCACGAGCAATTAACTGAGTGGGTGCAAAGTATAGCCCGTGAGCTCGGTTTTGTCATTGTTAAAAGAAGAACCAAAGCAGAAAAGGGTTATCTGTACGAAATAAATTATAGGTGTTCAAAGGGTGGAAAATATACACCTGAAGGTAGTGGAAAACGGCAAACCAGTACCTTCAAAACGGGTTGTCCATTCAAATTAGTGGTGAAATATCATCTGACGAGTGATTTTTGGATTTTGAAGGTGAAAGATGATAGCCATAATCATGATTTGGCAGAGTCGTTGCATGGTTTCCCATATGCAATGCGATTAAAGGAGGATGAGTTCGGTTTGGTCGAAGAATTGGCAGGTTATAACGTACGACCACATAATATACTTTCGATAATACAGGGTCGTAATCCGGATAACGTGTCTAGCGTTAGAACTATATATAACGTACAAGGTAAGATCCGGAAAATCAAAGAAGGTGGTCGAACTCCAATTCAAGTCCTTTACTCACATTTAAGGGATGCAGGGTATATATATTACGATAGGGTAAATGAGCAAAATCAGATTGAAGAACTATTTTTTGTTCACCCCACATCATATGCTCTATGGTGTACATTTCCTCAAATCATGCTTATCGACTCCACGTACAATACCACAATGTTTAAATTGCCGTTATTGGAAATTGTCGGAGTAACTTCGACAAATAAAACATTCTCAATGGGGTACAGCTTTTTAAACAGTGAAAAAGGGTTTAATTTTCAATGGTTATTGCAATGTGTGAAGTTAGTGATAGATCAAAGATACTACCCGTATGTTATCGTCACTGACAGAGATTTAGCGTTGATTGGGGCATGCAAAGCGGAATTTCCTGACGCTCACAGATTACTCTGTCGATGGCATATACAGCAAAATATTCTTCAGAATTGCAGAAATAGATGTGTTTCATTAGAGGACTATGAATCCATCAAATGGAGATGGGATCATATGATTAAAGCTTCGACACGCAGAGATTTCGTGCATCATTACGAACGCCTACAACAGCGATTGGTCAATTATGCGGGTACTCAATTATTAATTCACTGATTATTATTTTTTAGTAAATAAAAACCCGAATGACCTTCTGTTAGTTCATTATTTTTTTCAGGTATTGCTTAGTATCCGAATAACTTGTTGCGAGATTACGGTAACATGTTTGTCTCGTGTATCATCGATTAATATCACTGCTACGGCCAGACAACAACGTGTAGAGTTGAGAGTCACCACGCGTTGTTGAAATTATATTTGGACGGCAACAGTCCAACTTAGACAGGTTGTTGAGTGCGGTTGATAAAATTCTCATTGCGCAAGAAACTGCGATAAAAGAGAGTTTTAATAGAAGCATGAACGAGAAATTCAATAAATGTGACATACCAATATTTTCAGAATTGGGGTATAAAATAAATTATTAATCGAAAAAATTAAATTACAGGATGCCCGTAGATGCATCGAGCGACATATATATATATATATATATATATATATATATATATATATATATATATATATATATATATATATATATATATATATATATATATATATATATATATATATATATATATATATATATTGATGCGTGAAATTGCACCCTCGCAAAAGGTTTTACCTCTCAAGGGATCTTGAGAAGCTTGCAATCCCCATCAGGCAGTGTACCTGTTCGTTGTAGTATAGTATAGTGACAAGTACCGGGGGATTGATCATTCAACTCAGGAATAGTGTTCGCTAGGATTAAAAAGTCTACTAAACTAGGTCTAAAGGTGAGGGATGATTCTTTTTGTATTTTTATAAAAGCAAGTAAAATCTCGGGTTTTGAAGAAGTGGGCGGAATTAGTTGCTAGTCAACTAACCCAATTAACTAAAGATGCAATCAATATAAAATAAAATAAAATAAAAACTTATTTGTGGTGTAAACAATAATAAGAGAAAATGTGTTTACTTAGATTTCATTACTCCCTAGATATCTTTTACCGGTTGATTAGCTTGTTACAATTGCATGGATGACGGGTTATATTCCTTAATACTAGTCGTAGGGCCGTGTACGAAATTCCCTAACTCTATAAGCTCCTACTTCACTAGTATGTTGAGCCGACTAAAAGCTCCTAACATGGGATCATTAGAATTCGCTCATGCATTAAATACAACCATAAATCGTACTACACCTCCGATCATGTTTCTTAAGACGTTCAAGCAAGTTACCAATTGAAAGTCTGCCAGTTTTCTTAAGCCTAACATCGAATACAATCATCCACAACAACTATAAATAAACCATCAACCAATAATCAACATCTAGGTTTCATTACATCTAAGCAAACACAATAAAAACCTAGCATAGCATGTTAAAAAGAAGAAAAGCATAATATAGAATCACACAACACATAGACATATCGTATAATTATTGGAAAACTTATCTTCAATTGAACATGGATGGAACAATGGTTGAAACCCTTATTATTACAGAAAATTCGTCTATGGTTTTCACAAAGAAGCTCTCCAAAAGTTCCATACCTAATGAATGAAAATTAGAAAACTATATATAGATTTTACACCTTGACGGCGTCACGTGTTAGCATGTGACGCCGTCAACTCGCCGCCAAGATAAAATTCGTATTGCCTAGATCCACTTTTGACGCCATCATGTGTAAATTTACTCTGGGCCGTCACATGTGTTTTGACCCTGACGGCCTTGGTGACGCTGTCAAGCCAAAATGCCTTGAAATTGTTCTGGGCCGTCATGTGTATTTTCCACATCCACCACTTTTGCCACTCTTGACGCCATCACTTGCATTGCATTGACGCCGTCAGGTACTGTTCCCAGCAAAGATTTTGAGACTTTGTCATTTTCTTCACTTTTTTGCTCCAAAAACATCCAAAATGCTTCCTTTTGTAAATTTCCTCTCAAAAGTACCTAGAATGACAAAAGGAACGATTTAGGGCAATAATTGATCAAATAATTACGAATTTGGGCTTTAATAACCCCTCAAAAGCGGTACACTTTTCGCCTTATCAAATACCCTTACACTTGAGATTTGCTTGTCCTCAAGCAAATGCGCTTTTATTCTAATCAAAATACAAGTTAGGGGTCATTTAACACTAAGTTAAAAGTAATTACAACAAATAATCGTTCCACTTAAAACCAAAAAAAGCACGTAGGTTATACACTAGCACCTCACAAATAGTGTTTAGATACTCACATCTCTCGGGTGTAATAAAGTATATATCACAATAAGGAAATGGAAAACATCTCTCACTACCTGTCTTAGCAAATAGATTATCATAGGCTTGGGAAAGGATCAAACCTCTACCACTTGGCGTAAGCACATAAGATAAACTATCAAAGAGGTCTTTTAAAGGGTTATAACGTGAGCTGTAGGGATATGGTAAACACGGTTTTGTTGGATAAAGGCAATATTTACTGGTGGTGAGTTAATCATCTTGGTTAATTACATGTACAATGTGGCATTGCTAAGCCAAGACTCGACTCGACTTAAGTTAATAAATCAAAAATAACAAAAACATAAAACAGACATAGAATGAAACGGGATGGTAGTTCATATGTTTTTTCTCTTTTTCTTTTTCTATTTTTTTTCTTTTTTTCTTGATTTTTCAATTATTTTTTTATTTTTTTATTATTTTTTTTGCATACACTTTTACCCTACCATCCAAAATAATACATCATACGGAATTTGCATTCCCCTTACACTTGAACTTTTACATACTTTACAAATATCTATTCTAATGACTCGAATCGAGATAATCAAAACACTTGGAGTACTTTTTAAGATTAACGCACATATGTGGGTAATATATGATGTTCTTCCCCATTACTCCATAACACAAGTACTTTACCCATGAGTCCCAATCGTTCCAAAACAATATGTACAAGATATGACTCGACTTAGCAACCATGTAACCAATTAGATAATTAACTAAGGGTTTAAACAAATAACAATAATGCACTAAAGATGAGTGCGTACACGGAAGGCTAAGGCGATTTGGTTGCACATTTGGGGTGGATTGTTAACAAATTCTTCCTTTAAGTAAAATGCTTAAAGTTATAAACGAAAAGATAGGCTCGGAGGGGTGTACTAGGGGTATCGTGTACTAAAAATGAGTACAACGCAAAGGTGTGGGAGAATTAATTGACTTTACTAGTCAAGGTAATTGACTTAAATGGTCAAGTAATTATAATACGGGTTTAACACAAGGGTGATCTTAATGCCTCTTATCATGTAGTAAATCCTAACTACACGAATGTAGTCTTACTAGCGGTCTCGGGATGCATCACTAATGCAAGTTCTAGAATCTAAATACTGTCGGTACACTCATAAGCACTAATAATGAATGCTTTTCCTAACAAATCTAAAGGCGAACCTCACATATTTGGGTGGAAAATTTTTCTGAGTGGTACGGTTTCTGTGCTAGTCATACAACTCCTATCCATGAGACGCTTATTAAGGCTAAAGCTTCACTCCTAAATGTTGTAAAAAAATTTAAATTTGGCTCTAAAATTGCCCTAACAAGTATTTCTCTTAGTTTTATTACACATCTACTATCGAAAAAACAAACTCAAGCATAATTGTATTCTCAAAAGTATCATCATTTACCCTCCCCTTACACTTAAGCTGAACATTGTCCCTAATGTTCAATAAAAAAAATGTAAAAGAAAATAAGGTAAAAGAATGAAAACAAATACTCCCCTGATTCGTTCGGTGTGGATAGTGTGTCAACAATGTTAGATCTTTTTCCATGAAAATGAACTTTGAAAGCTTCCCCCAATAAATATAAATCACCCTCTTGTCCAATGTAACCTGTTAAACCTGAGAAAACAATTAAGGCAAACCTCGCGTAAAATCGGCGGCAATCTATATATACTAAAAAATCATAGAAAACAAATTAAGATATAATGCTTGTGGAATGAATGTTTGCAGATTTCCTGGAGTTAATAAAACTAAAGAATCAACAAAAACTTTAAGACTTCGGTATAAACAAAACTCGCAAAATTTTCAGAATTTTTGTACTTGACGCCGTCAGGTTATAACTCCTGACACCGTCAGAATGTTCCTGAAAAAATCTCATGTTAAGTTTCCGGAAAATTTCTGGAAAAACTTATGCCTTACTTCCTGGAAAATCCTGCAAAACATCTTTATTACCCGATACAAGTATTTGACTCTAACAATTACTAATATACATGTTCATTTAATATTGTTGTGGTTCATGTCCAATTTCATTCTTATAAACAAATTTGGGTTTCCCCTTACACTTAGCTTTTTCAAAATACCTTTATATGTAATTAAGACGAAGTTAAAAATAAAATAAAGCATTTTCACAATTTACTTTGAATCATGATCCACAAACAATAAAAATAAAACGTGCATACGGAAACAAATAAAATCAAACAAACAAAACAAATAAAATAAAACATGGGTTGCCTCCCAGGAAGCGTTTTTCTTTGTTTACGAGTCTTGTAGCTAGACTCAAAATCATGGGCTACGTTTTCCTTTCCCACTTTTCAATCGATTCTCTTAACCTTTGAACTACTTCATTGTCAACTTTATACTTAGGTCCAAGGGCTAAACAATTTTATAGTAAAGGCTCCTCTTTTCCCAAACAAAATTCATTCCTTTACTCTTATCTTCTTCGTTAATGTCCTCAATTGCACTAATGTTATCCATATCAAGTTGAGGCACATAACGAAACTCCTTCATTTTATTAGGCATCCTATAGCTGATCCAATCGGTCCTATTGGAGAATTGGACCGTTCCCTCTATTTGATCGTGTTTTAACTTGGACTCCTCAACAAATGGCTTACCTAGTACCACATGGGATAAGCGACAATCTATAATATTGGCCAAGTCTTCCACAACCATAAAGTCCACGAGGTAAGTAAAGTTCCCAACAAAGACACGTAGACCCTTAACTCTCCCGATAAAGTTACAAACTCCACCGGGGTATTTGGGATCTTTTCTAGGTCCGAGTCTTGTCGTTACTAACTCATTATAGACACTTGAAGACATAATGTTGAGTTGGGATTCAAAATCTATGTAGGCTTGATCAACGCATTTATACCCAATCATGCATGGTATCTTCACATTCTTAGGGTCACCTTTCTTAATCTTAGGGTCAATTTTAACAAAAGGAGGCCGAGGATTATCAATGAGATTGTTATAATAAGCGGTTTCCTCCTTAGTGGGATATAGATTGAAACAATCACCCTGTTTTGGATCTATCTCCCCTTCCTTAAGTTCATCCACATTCTCAACAAAAACCTTAAAATCATTAGGTCCTAGGTCCTCATTCGAATACAAGGTGGTCGCTAGGTCACTAAATGCATGATTGAGCTCAACATTAATAAACCTATTAAGTTCCCTAATCTCACTCTCAATCTGTTCTCGCAACAAAGCAACTTCACTAGGTGAAAGGGGTGGATTCGCGTTTTCCATAGTGGCCAACGGAATAATTTATGAGAATTTTACGAACAAACACACAAAGAAAAGATAGACTAAAGAAATCTATAAAAATAAAATAAAAATCTTACTAGAAAGGAATCTAGCAAGTAGACCTAATAAAAAGGAATTCTAACCTAGACAATAACTATTCCCCAGGCTGCGGCGCCAAAAACTTGATGCATGGAATTGCACCCTCACAAAAGGTTTTACCTCTCAAGGGATCTTGAGAAGCTTGCGATCCCCACCAGACAGTGTACCTGTTCGTTGTAGTATAGTATAGTGACAAGTACCAGGGGATTGACCGTTCAACTCAGGAATAGTGTTCGCTAGGATTAAAAAGTCTACTAAACTAGGTCTAAAGGTGGGGGATGATTCTTTTTGTATTTTTATATTTTTATGAAAGCAAGTAAAATCTCAGGTTTTGAAGGAGTGGGCAGAATTAGTTGCTAGTCAACTAACCCAATTAACTAAAGATGCAATCAAAATAAAATAAAATAAACTAAAAACTTATTTGTGGTGTAAACAATAATAAGAGAAACTGTGTTTACTTAGATTCATTACTCCCTATATATCTTTTACCAGTTGATTAGCTTGTTACAATTGCATGGATGACGAGTTATATTCCTTAATACTAGTCGTAGGGCAGTGTACGAAATTCCATAACTCTATAAGCTCCTACTTTACTCCTATGTCGAGCCGACTAAAAGCTCCTAACATGGGATCACTAGAATTCGCTCATGCATTAAATACAACCATAACTCGTAGTACACCTCCAATCATGTTTCTTAAGACGTTCAAGCAAGTTACCAATTGGAAGTCTGCCAGTTTTCTTAAGCCTAACATCGAATACAATCATCTACAACAACTATAAACAAACCATCAACCAATAATCAACATCTAGGTTTCATTACATCTAAGCAAACACAATAAAAAACTAGCCTAGCATGTTAAAAAAAAAGAAAAACATAAGATAGAATCACACAACACATAGACATATCGTATGATTTTTGGAAAACTTATCTTCAATTGAACATGGATGGAACAAGGGTTGAAACGATTATTATTAAAGTATGTGGAAAACTTGTAGGGGGTTGAATAGTTTTACGTCAATTTGTATTTTAAAAACTTTGTTTTATAAAAGCTTCGATTCTTATTTATGTGAATTTCAACACAAACAATTTAATCTAACTAACTAAGTGATTATAACGTAAATATGAAAGTAAAGAAAAGATAGAGATAGAGAGATCAAACCACAACACACGGTATTTATAGTGGTTCGGCTACGAAGCACCTCTTCGCCCTACTCCACTCTTCGAGTCACCTACTCGAGAGTTTTTCTTCACTATGTCAATAAACTCCTTTTTGGCGGAGAAACCTTACACAACTTTCGCTTACACCAATTAACGACACTAAGCTAGATGTCGAGGCCTAATAGTAGCTAGAACCAATCTCACGACTTCTTCACGGCTAGACACACCTTCTTCACAACTAGAGCACACCACTACTTCTTCACAACTACACACTACTTCTACTTCACACCACAACTTCTTCAATACTATATTTACAAACTCACCTAGATCTACCAATTACAATCACTACACAACTTTACAATAAATACAAGCTACACAACTAATCTTCAATACTTCTTGATTTGAAATGAAAGGAGTATTCTTCTCTTGCACTTTGAATAATGAAGGATTGGATCACTTGAAACAAGAACTAATATGTTTATGATTAAAGGATTTAGGAAGATGATTTGAGAGAATTAGAATAGAAAGTTTTAGTGCAAAAGGTGAGGAAAAATTTCAGATTTGAACCAGTATTTATAGGCAAAAGATTCTAATAGAGGAGTGTATGCCGGCCCCCTTAAAATTATGGGGGCCGCCCCTTATAATTAAGGGGGCCGCCCACTGTAACGGCCTAAATTTTTGTCTTTTCTGGGGAAAGTTTATTGGTGTAGATTTAACTGATTTTGGTTAAAAATTTGAATTCAAATATTTATTTTGAATTAAACATTTTCCTCTAATTACCAAAAGTGTTTTTCTAAATACATAAAATGTTTATACCATTTTATATAATTTGTAATTAGTAAATAAACCTTCCTTTGATTATAAAATGTATTAGACAATTGTTTATTCATACCTTAAGTGAATTAGTTGGATGTAATGATACTTTGTCTGTAATGATTTTACGTTTAATGATTTTATATTTTGTGATCGTCAAAACATAGGGATATCGATAAATATTAATAACGTTTTTATGCATTATTTATATCAACAATCTCCCCCTTTTTGATGATTACAAGATCTAAAATCATTAAATCAAAAATTGTTATATATGCAAGTACTTTGTGAGTTTATATCACTTCTCCCCCTTTTTGTGAACATCAAAAAGGTTTATCCCGACGTCGGATGAGCTCCCCCTTAATGTGTACTCCCCCTCGTTTTAAGGTTACAAGACAAGTCGAGATATAGAATGCTTGCAAAAATATTTAGATAACACAATATATATTCAACAAATATATACATATAAATAAAACAATCACTAAAAGCATGAAAGGAAATACTTCAATTAATAGTTGAAAATAACAAACAACATACATCCAAGATGCATGAACAATACAAACCAATAAACTAAAGCCCTAAGGGCTTACAAGCAACCAAACACCCAACACTTGGGAAATGTTTACAGAAAGCGCGCTGACGCGTGGGTGACGCGCCGGCCTCGATAAAATTTCCCAAGTTTGGGTTCTTAGCCTATAAATACATACCTTGCCTCTTGTATTCGTCACCCCTTACCATTATTCTTTCTCTCTAGATTCTCTCTCTAAACACTCTCAAATCTATATCTCTAATCTTGTGTTCTTGATTTTCATACAAACATCTTTGAAAGAACACATATCTTTGCAAGGGAAGAATCACAAGAACCTAATCCACTCTTGTGATTGTGTCGAGGGTCTTCTTATTTATACCCTTTCTATTACAATCGAGTCTCTAGGTTAGGTTAGGGCTTGGTTGATTAAACAAACACTTAATCATTCATTCAATTGTTTGTAAAGGAAGTCTTGTGTCTTGGTGACCAAGCCTAGATCATTGGGGATCTAGTTGGGGTTTGATACTTCCAGTGGGAAGTCTTGATAGTAGTCTTGGTGACCCTTAGGTGAAGTCGAATCGCGAGATTCTTTTGGGTGGTTTCCGAGGGCGGAATACCGTGGGAGTAACTCCTTCTTTGTGAGCATCAATATTGGTGAATATTGGTGGAGTGAATTGTAACGGTTTGTAGTCAATCGAAAGGATTATACTAGTGAATAGTATCGGAGTCGCGGATTCGCAACTAGACGTACGGATGGTATAAACCCCCCATCCCGAACCAGTATATATCGTTGTGTTCTTACTAAATTTATATACTTTGTTTGTGCTAGTGGTTGTTGGATTATTGTACAACCACTTGGTGTTCTCTTTGGCTTAAAGTTTTTAAATGTCTAAAAAGCCTAAGAAATCGTATTCACCCCCCTCGACGGTTCTACAGGACAAATGATGACAATAATATGTACTTATTTGATGTTATCACCAACAAAAACATTAGAAGATCGTAATATATAAATAAACGTTTTTATGGTTTATTTGTATCAACATTTTGGATTAACTAGGTTGACCCATTTTATCCTCTTGATTAGTATACACAACCATTTCCTTAATTTTGTTAATTAGTTAATTAAATACCTAGAATGCGATCATGTGGATCTAAAACACAACCGTGACATTTACTTTTCTTTCTAGGATAGAAGTAGATAACCTCAAGTTAGTAGACCACAACATAGCTCTTGGGACTACCTCGGATTCACCAATCACTGCACTGCACGGGATCGGGTACATTGCCCGTTAGTATATGTGTAGATCAGTATGTAGATGAGACTTTATAAATTTAAGACCTGGTCACACGTAACATGAATTCACCCCCCTCCCCTCTATGTTTTTCACAGAAACAACAAGCTGATAGGAATAGAACTGAAAGGGAATTAGAAGTTGGTGATTGAGTGCTGTAAAAACTCCAACCTCATAGACAAGTTTCCATCAGACAAGGAAAGCAAAACAAATTCTCACCCAAGTATTTTGGTCCCTTTGAAGTCATAGCTAAGGGGGACAAGTAGCTTACAAGCTGAAGCTGCCTGCGCATTCTCAAATACATGATGTGTTTCATGTGTCTCAATTGAATAAAAGCAAGGGCAACCGCCAACATGTTGATACAGTTACATTACCACAGATGAATTAGGAAGGGATTATTGAAATTGAACCCAGAGCCCTCTTAGATAAGAAGATTGTTAAAAAGGAAAATGTTGTGGCAGTCTATGGGTTAGTGCAGTGGACTAATGGAGAACCACAAGATGCAACTTGGGAGTAACTTGGAGATTTGAGCAAAAGGTTTCCCAACTTTGATTTAGATTCTTGAGGACAAAAATCATTTTAAGGGAAATGGAATGTTAGAAGTTGATTACAGGCACATGAGGTGCATGCTTCAGATTTATCTCACACGTAGTTACGTGTGACTTTTCTCCTCAATCAACCTATAACTAACTTTGGAGCCAAAATTGAGTTTAAATAGTTGCTAGCTCCTTCACTTTCATTTTAGCTTTTGATAAATAATTTATCTCTCAAATCCTCTCATTAATCTCTCTATTATCATTTTGTAACAAATTTATAACAAGCTATCCTCCATTGATAATATACTGAAGCTTTCGCCTTTCTATTCTTATCTACCTGATCGTTCAAGCTCACTGTAATCCATTATCAATCTTAATTGATCCTAGTGATGCTTATTAGTTTGAACCCAAGCAAACGCCCCAAAAGGGGTTAGACCAAAAAGGGTTAGGTTATTTGGACTCCTTTATTTACAAGTAATACCCCCTCCTTATGATTTTTCTAGTTTTTTATTATTTTATTTGTATTTTTATAATTTTCTTTATATAGAAAAAACTATAAAAACTGAAAGTACGAAAATAAAATTTAAAGTTTAATAAGTAAAAAATATTAAATTGACAGAAAATATGAAATAGAAACTGATTAAAAATTATGTTGTACTATAAACAAGAGTGAGTACAACAGCAGCAACAACAACAACATATCCAATCCCGCAGGGGCTAGGTATAGGGGAAGTGAGATGTAGACAGATCCTACCATTACCCCAAGATAAACCTGAAGGTAAGGAGACTGCTTCCATGAAGGCCTCCGACTGGTGTGTGCAGTGGAATCCCAAATGAAGGACGAAATAAATAAATAAATAAATAAATAAATAAAATAACAATAATAAATAAATAAATGAAAAAAAATATAATAAATGAAAAAAAATATAATAAATTAATAATAAAAATATATAATAATAATAATAATAATAATAATAATAATAATAATAATAATAATAATAATAATAATAATAATAATAATAATAATAATAATAATAATAAAAATAATAAAAAATATAAAAATAAAAATAAAAATAAAAATAAAATAAAAATAAAAAATAAAAATAAAATAATAATAATAATAATAATAAAAATAAAAATAAAAATAAAAATAAAAAATGAAAAATAAAAATAAAAATGAAAAATAAAAAATATAATAATAATAATAATAATAATAATAATAATAATAATAATAATAATAATAATAATAATAATAATAATAATAATAATAATAATAATAATAATAATAATAATAATAATAATAATAATAATAATAATAATAATTGCTATTAAGGTGCTCACTTCTGGTATCGCCCCATCTACTCCTGACACCCTTCTTGAGTTAGAGGCCAAACACCCGTATGCCCCACCTCCGACTTCATCTTCTTCTCCACTTGGTGGTGATGCCTTTTTTGTCCATAAAGACTTGGTATTGAACAGGATTCGTAGTTTCCCCAAGGGGACATCATGTGGTCGTGACGGGCTTAGAGCACAACGTTTAATGGATATTTTGGTAGGGGATGCTTCCGCTATTGCTGATGACCTGCTTGGTTCTATTACCAGTGTTGTCAACCTATTTCTCAGTGGAAAGTGTCCTACTTTATTGGGGGAATATATCGCCAGTGCCCCCTTGACTCCCTTGGTCAAGCCTGGTGGTGGTATTCACCCTACTGCTATTGGTACTATATGGAGAAGGCTTATTTCTAAGGTGGCTTCGTCTTCTATTGGCAACTCGATGAATACTTATTTACAAGACTTCCAGTTTCGTATTGGTGTTCCTGGTGGCTGTGAGGCTGTTCTTCATTCTGTGAATAGGCTCATTGAGTCTAAGGGTACTAAGGTTGGGTTTTCTATGCTTTTGGTGGATTTCAAGAACGCTTTCTGTCACAACTCACCATTTCAGGTCATTTCCCAAACTTTGGAAAAACACTATTCATCAAACACTATTCATCAAAACACTATTCATCAGTTTACTATTCATCATTTTTGGTGTCAGTTTGACATTCAGAGAAGCATTCAGAAATTTTACTATTCACTGAACACTATTCATTGCCAGAAAAGATTTCATCATTCACGTGCATTATTCATTTCATCGTAAATTTAGTTTACGGGTATTTAAATTCGCGTAACCGTATTGGTTCAGGTGCGAATTCATGCATTATCAGTAAGGACATTTCATACGGACTAGAGATAGTCTGCATATCATCAGTAGGTCATTTACATGTTATACCACTCTTAGGATTTTCAAATTTATATATGTGATACATTTAACGTTTTCCATATAAGTATTTATAATAAACGTTAACACCCGGTTTATAAACACGACGAATATATCTAAATATTCCCACAATGGTCCCGACATATTTTTATATCCATTTTATCATCATAAAAGTTATAACATTCATTTACCCAGTATTTTGGAAATTTATTTTATTTATAACGTGAGCTTATGAATATTACGACGGTTTTCGTGAAAACTAAACAATAATCACCCGAACACTCAGTAATTGTACCCAACATATTTTTAACATTTTTATAACTTTATTTTGTCCCGGATAACTTCATTAACATTTATTTCTATCAAACCTGGTACCCCGATTTTAACTAATAACACATATCCTACACTAATTTCCTAATTAACTCAAAACTACCCCAACCCCCCCCCCCTCATCCCCATGAGGCCGGCCCCTAAAGTCCTCACTAGACCAAATTCTTACATTTCTTAACCCTTGGCATTTATGTACACTTATTAAACATTATAACTTGTTACTTATTTACAAAAACCACTAAAACATAATCATACATAAAATTTGGAATCAAAAAGCAAAATCCTCATCTTCTTCCTTTCATAAGCCACGACCCAAATCCATACACCATGATCAAGTAATGATTTTCCAAAGTCCAAAGCTACAAAGTTGTTCATTTTATCATTCTAATTAAGATTCTTGCAACAAAAACACAAGTAACACAAGATTTCTCATCATCTAATCACCTATTATTTCAAAGTGAGTTATCAAATTTATTTTCATGTTTTCATCTAATTAACACTTGTATCTTATGGTTTTCATGCTTAATTTCAGGTACAAGTTAGCTATACCACTTTATTTTTGTAGACTTTTTGAACATACAAACCCTAGATTTTGATTTAGGTGTTCCTTTGTTAAATTAA
Organism: Artemisia argyi; assembly: GCA_030686995.1. Classification (NCBI taxonomy): domain Eukaryota; kingdom Viridiplantae; phylum Streptophyta; class Magnoliopsida; order Asterales; family Asteraceae; genus Artemisia; species Artemisia argyi. The sequence goes on along the minus strand of CM060705.1, from coordinate 113,674,539 downwards.
CATGATTAGTAGCGATTAGGAACCCATTGCACCCTAAGAAGGTGTATGGTAGGATTAGTATAGCTTTGTGGTGTTTGCAAGAGATTTGGTTGAAGTAGAAACTAGTTTTGAACATGAAAAATAGATTTGTAACAAGTATATAAACCTACTGTTCCATTTTGGTAAATCCAGGAAAATCAGTAAATATAAAGTAAACTTTGGCAAAAATTTTAGAAAATACTTTCAAAAACGAATCCGTAGGCGAAAGAACGGATTAACAAGAGTTTATAACGAAGAAGTTATGATTTTTGCAAGTTTATTGACGAAAACTATATTTTCTGAAAATATATGCTGTTGGATGTTTTTCGTCGGACAAAAAGAGGCTTTAGACGTAACCCGGAGGAGCCAAGCTTTCCAAAATATATTACTACATGCTAAGACGTAACCGTGGATATAAAGAACAAGTAAAATGGACTTATAACGACAAAGATATTCACGTTTCAATATCGGCAAAACTTATATTGTTTTGACAGCTTTTGGTAAAATAATACTGAAACTACGTAGTAACTCTAGATTTCTAGAAATAATACCAAGTAGCCAAATTCATAACTAATGAAGTATTAGTGAATACAAGTATACTTTCATTACTACAAGGCGTTATTTCAAGGATTTCAAACCGAGGATTTCAACACTAACATTAATACATACGATATATATATATATATATATATATATATATATATATATATATATATATATATATATATATATATATATATATATATATCAACTAGTTTTATTTTTCTAGTAGCCATATTTTCCTAAGTCTTGGAAAATGCATATTTTTTATAACAACAAGTATTTTTCAAAGAGTAGAGTGGTATAGGAAACATGTGCATAGACATTCATAACATCATTTTGTGATCTAAATTAGATCGTTCATCATTCATATTAGGTTGAGGCAGCTAACCGTTCATTGTTGTTGTTCATTTCACTTCATCACAGTATCATCAGTTTAAGGTGAGTTTTCATAGCCCCGTTTTCAATACAATATTTTGATTTCAAATCCCACGGGAGAATACATTGCATCAATCATTTTAGTACGAGCCCAAGAACCAAAACATATGTACATTGCTTAAGTTGCCTTACCAACCTGTTAAGTCCCCTATTTGTTATCATGAACCGTTAATTTGCCGGTAAGCGAGAGTGAGTGGATAGATTTATCAAGGGTGACGCCTCCATCCGTGGTAGTTATTACCAACAGTAAGTGGATGCGTTTCATGTCTACATTTTGGGAGTGTTCTGGTAAAACATTCAGGAGGGGCATATAATTTCATCAGTCATAGCTTCGGGGTCATGAGCTTAAGGTCTATTGTACTATTTTACGTGACTTTTGTCATGCACTTATACTTGTGGTGGCCGTACAACATTACATTTTATAAACCTATGGAATTCACCAACATTCGTGTTGACGTTTTAGCAATGTATTTCAGGTTATTAAGGTAGCTCATGTGACATGCATTTGGACCTTCATGGAGTCGCGGGTTCGACGTGTCTCACCCTTATTTCATGCACTTATGTAAATGTTTGATCTAGTAGGACTTGTTTTCATAAACATGAAACACCTTTTGGGGACCTCATTTTGTAAACTCTGAATAATTTCAATGATCAAACGAAGTATTTTCCAAACGACACTTTAGGTCGTTCAATGTAACCGTAATTGTGATGCTATGACAGACACCCCCAGGTATTCCATTCCGCTGCAAGTCAGGTAAATTGGGGGTGTGACACTTTCAATCTTGTCGATAAGAGTGTATTACTTCAGGATGCCAGGGTGCATTGCCCATCCATTGCTCCTTGGGTTGAGTTTTGTTATGCCCGACCTGCTAGGCTTTATTATGATGACTCTGTCCTTTGGTCTTGTCAAGGGGTTCAACAAGGGGATCCGTTAGGTCCTTTGTTGTTTGCCCTAGCTTTGCACCCTTTGGTTCAGTCTATTAATCAGTCTTGTGAGCTTACCCTTCAGGATTGGTATCTTGATGACGGTACTATTGTTGGAGATACCCTTATGGTTGCTAAGGCACTTGACATCATCAGGATGGATGGTCCGGCTCGTGGTTTGTTTTTGAATGTTGATAAAACTGAACTCTTCTGGCATGTGGAGGATCCTAGAAGTAGGGTGGAGGGTGTTTTTCCTTCAAATATTTCTAGCCCTGACATCCTTTTATCAGATTCCGACATTGAAGATGCCTTGTCATCTTCCATTACCATTATATCACCAGTTGCACTTACACCACCATTAGCACTATTGATTTGCCATAGGAACAGGGTTTTCCTATCATTCAGCCCATATATAGAATGCCTTTTGGTAGAGTATTCAGACTTAATCTTAATGGACTTATTAGGATGTTTATTGCAAGGAATATAGTATGTTTCTTTCCATCACTAGTAGAGCACTCACTACTCAGGTACTACCACCACCATCAGTTACTTATTACACTATTGGTCGTCCCATAGTGCGTACTTCAGTTTTACCTCTTAGATGTCGCGAGGTAGCGCGAAAGAGGGTAGTATTCCATTCACTAGTACCACCATTGTCATTTTCCTTTTCCATTCCCACTTGCCATGAACTAGATACCACCTAGTAGATAATACCAATATCACGGACTCAACAGGAACATCCGCAGATTCTTCAGGAATGGTTCAGAACCTACTGTTGATACAAAAGTTGGGCGTACCTGGTTAGTGGGCTTTTGCTCTTATATCAATTAGCTTCTTAGTACTTTGTTACCTGCGCACTAAGAAAATAAACAACACCGTTAGGCTTATCGAGGGATTGTCTCCCCCGATTAGACTCCGGCGTGAGAGTAAGTAATCGATTTAGGGTTTAGTTGAAGAGTTAGGGTTGTATATCGTACCTTTAATGAGAATCGTGTGATTCTATATATAGGGGCTAAGAAACCGTATTTCTTGCTCCTCACTCTTCGCACGCGTGGTGCTTATCCAAGGTAAGGATATCTATTCCTTGAATAGATAATCCTTATCGTTACCCGGTGGGTTAGATTGGGCCTTTGAGCTTTATGAGCCCAAAGCAATAATACTACGGCCCATACCATTGTCATGGTAGCCCATTCGTAGTGGGCTTAGGTGTAAGTAATGTCTATCATTTGGGCTTGTGGCCCAAATATAGGCTATACGTCATCATGTCCCCCCAGTCTAGTGCGCGCGGCGCATAGCCGTGGGTACTAGACTTAATACCATCAGCGGTAAGCGTGGCGGGGGGTTGAATTAATTTTTACCGCCTTTTTGTAGGTGCAATGCACCTAATAATTTCGAAATGGATGCCTCGAAAGTCGGGGGTGGTGTCCACGTAGTCCTTGGGATTCGGGAAAAAGTGCATGTACCTTTTGATCTTCTAGCCACCCATTTACTGTGAGTGGATTCCACGTGGAGGGAAATTAGGGTTTTACCACCCTATATAAGGGTGCCGCCCCATTTTTAAACACACAGTAAAACACATACAACCACTATTCATCTTCTTCTTCTTTTTAGAGCATTTTTCTGCAAGAAAATCTTTTAACTCTCGTAGGTAATCTTTGTGTGCGTCCCACTTATTTTAAGATGAAAATGGTTGCTCAATTAGAGGACTTTCGCTCCGCGTTGTCTATTCAGGACGTCACGCAGTTTTCTTCCGACTATTTTGTGCCTTTGGATGTACATCCAGAGGCTCCAGATGTCGATGCGTGTATAGCTGACTTCCCCGAAGGGAAGATAGGTCTATACACGAAATTTTTTGAGTATGCGAATTACCGCGTACCCATTTCCATTTTTCTGAGCGATTTGCTCAATCACTATCGCCTTCACATCTCTCAGCTGCACTGTATAGGTGCGGCGAAGGTGTCGAATTTTGAAGTGAACTGTCGTTTACTTGCGATACAACCAACTGTAGATTTATTCCGCTCCTTTTACCACACGACGTGGTCAAATGGGTCGGTTTCCTTTGCGAAGCGCCAGGGGGCGCTTCAGTGTTATACGGAAAAGGTTGACGCCCTCAAAAATTGGAGGGAGTATTTCTCTTGGGTGGATGACGCAGTCTTTCCCTCTCCATTTGAGTTTTATACTCAGGAAACCTTACCAAGGGATGGGCGCCCCGCACCCGGTTCCTATAATCGCGCTGACGCGCAAACGTTAGATGCCAATCGACTGGCCATTAACCCCTATCCGGAGGAGTTTTTGGTATACGTGGGGTTGAGCCGCGCTTATTTTGGTGCTGCAGATGAGGTTCCCACTTTTTTAAGTGAGGATGGCCGGGGTGGGTGTTCATCCCTTATTCTTCATGCTTTGTAAGTCTTTTATTCTTGTCTTCGTGCTTTTAATAACTGATCCCTTTTTGTCTTTCTTGTTTCCCTTAATGCGCAGAGATGGATTTGTTCGCGGTGGTCAAGCTGGATAGGCCAAAGCAGGTAACCATAGGGGTGCGTCCTCTGAGGGAAGGAGAGCAGCCCTTGCTTGATGCGACTGCCGGTCACTTGACTATTCTGCCTGCGACGGTCCCTGAGGACACGCCACCACTTGTGGTGACGCCCGTCCAGAGTTTTGCGCCTGAAGTAGTTGTGGCCCCAACTGTGGAGGCGGTGCCTGATTTGGAGGTGGCGCACGAGGAGGCGCGCTCAGGGTCATCGGACAGCATTCGGATCCTGAAACCTGAGGAGGTGTTGAGGGAAGAGGTTGCGCAGAACTTAAAGCGCAAGGGAGAGGCTGGAACCAGTGGCACCAGCAAGAGGCGTCGACACGTCATCAGAGACGCAGGGTCGAACGCGGAAGAAACTTCGACGTCCGGCGCACGGTTGAAGGCTGATGCTTCTCCGTTTCTGTAAGTGTGCATTCCTTCTCTTTTTCTCTTTTTTTTTTTTTTTTTTTTTTTTTTTTTGTCAATTACTTGTTGTAATTGTTATTTACTATCTTTGTCGCGTAGGGATGACGGCGCGAAGGATGATGAGGTTTCCTCTCCGCAGAACGAAAACAAGGAGGGGGATACCGAGGCTGCTGATGGTGGTGAGGCGCAGTAGCTGATGGATGAGCTGGCTGTGACTACCGCCCGCCAAGCTGAGCTTGTTGCTCAGCTAAAGGGAAAGTATGCTGGGGAGAGCCGTGCTCTAGCCCAGAAGGAGGAGGAGTTGGTGACCCTCCGTGCGCAGTTGGCTGATGCGCAAGTGGAGCTGGGGGCCTCAAGGGCCTATGCTGAGAAGATTGCCCAAGATAAGATGAGCATTTTGGCTGACTTGAAGTATGCGAGGTCAAAGCTCGAGCAGATAAAGGCAAAGACGTCGTGGTCTGTGTCGTATCTTGAAGAAAAAAGGGCCGAGCATTATGCTAGCCTGCAAGAGTTCAAGGAGCGCATGGAGAAGATGCTCGTGATGTATGAGGAGAAGCTGCGCGCCCTCAGCATCGAGTATGACGAGGAGCTGTATCCTCATCTTATGTCTATGATAGCCGAGCGCAGGTATTCTTACACCCTTGTTTTTTAAATTTGCTTGTTCGCCCTATTGCGTAACTTACCCTATTATCACTTTGTGAATGCAGGTGGTTGATCAGCCATGGGCTTCGTCTGGCAGCTCTAAGTACTTTGGAGTCTGCGGAGGTGGTGGAAGCCTTTGGGAAGGTTGTTCACTGCGCGATAGCGCGTGGTCGTTCGCAGGCCATGGAGGAGCTCCGTGAGGCCAAGTTGTTGGAGAAAGACTTGGCGGAGATTCCTGGTTATAGCTCAACGGCGTACGACGAGCTGGTGCAGGCGATGGCGGGGCTGAAGATTCTTGAGCTGCCGCATATAGGGAGGTTGGAGCGCGACCAAGATGACCCCATAGATGTGCTCATGGCGGGTCTGACGTTGCAGCGTCATCTTGGGGAGAATGCTGAAGAGGAGTTAGATTATTATCTAAAACCTGATGTCTCGCAGCTTCAAGTCCCAGTTTTTGCGCGGCCTCGTGATATCCTCAAGCCTTTTGCACTGGAGAAGGAAGTCCCCTTGAAGGAGGTGCTAGAGCGTCACGAGCAAAGGGTTGCCATAAAGAAGGGTATTAAGGGCAAGGCTGTGATGTGCGGCATCGGTGCTGCACACCTTCATCGATCTGATGGCGTTGCTGTGAGTGTTCCAACTGTGTCGCTCAAGGATGCTATAACGTTGAGTAAGCTGAAGGAGGCGGGGAGTTCCGCCGCTCCAGAAGAGAGCCATGATCATCGCCATAGCATATAGGTTGTTTGTAAACTTATGTATTTTTCCTTGTAATTTAATAAATATGGAATAAGATACATTTTGTTATAAGTTCGTAACTTAAATATCCTTGCATTGTTTGCTAAGTTTGATTATTTTACTAAGTCTTTTAAGTGCGTGACTTAAGTATACTTGCATTGTTTGCTAAGTTTTATTTTTTTGACTAAGTCTTTTAAGTGCGTAACTTAAGTATACTTGCATTGTTTGCTAAGTTTTATTTTTGACCAAGTGTCTTGGCTCGTTATATTGCTAAGCTCGTACGGTGTACTTGGTATATGCGCATCCGTCGTGGGGTGCGCATGTGAAACTTACTTTGACGTCTCAAGAGTAAGGCGCTTAGCAAGGATACGTGATCCAATGTTGATGGGTTTGCAACCCTCTTATTCAACGAGTAAATTAGTAGGTTAACTCATCCTTTATGCCTTCGTGGGTCTTTAAGTGGTGCATGCACGCCATGTAGGCAGAAATATAAAATAAACAATATTGACATATATGCAATAAAGTAAAATGCGCTATGGAGTTAGCTAGAAACCATAACATTTTATTAATACTTGCAAGTAAGTGGAAAAAATAGAAAATACAATTCATAGAAAGAAAAAAGACAAACACTTATTGGGCACCTCGTAGGATGCAAGTGTGTTTGTGAAGGGGCCGTAGCCTAAAAGTAACATTTTTTGAGATTGCAGATGTTCCAAGTGCGCGCCAGGTCGTGACCTTCCATATCGCGCAACCTGTACGCGCCGTTGCTGAGCGCGTCTGTGACCTCGTAAGGTCCTTCCCATTTGGGTCCGAGCTTGCCTGTGTCTTCTGCGTGGCTCGCGTCATTGGCGCGGTAAACAAAGTCTCCTGGTCTGAATGAAGTGTTTTTGACTTTTGCATCATAATACCTCTTCATTTTTGCCTTAGCCTTTGCTTCATGTATAGCTGCGCGTTCGCGTCTTTCTTCCAGTATGTCTAAGTCTACGCGCCGTTCCTCGTCATTTGTTGTGACGTTGACCTCTGCCGTATGTATAGTTGGCATTCCTATCTCGGCTGGTATGACGGCTTCTGTTCCATAGACTAAGGAAAATGGCGTGTCGCCAGTACTGGTTTTGATTGTTGTGCGATGCGCCCACAAGACGTGCGAGAGCTCATCTACCCATCTTCCTTTATGTCTGTCAAGGCGTGCTTTTATGCCTTCGCCTAGACTACGATTAGCGCGCTCAACTAGGCCATTGGTTTGTGGGTGTTTGACTGAAGCAAAGTGTTGTGTGATGTTCAATTGTGCGCACCAATCTTTGAATGGGTTATCACAGAATTGTTTTCCGTTGTCTGATACGATCTCGCCTGGTAGGCCGAAGCGACAAACAATATTATCCCAAACAAAGCGTTTGACTTGGTTTCCCGTAATGTTCACCACTGCTTTTGCTTCGATCCACTTTGTGAAGTAGTCTATAGCTACGATGAGGAACTTTATTCCTCCAGCTGCGACGGGGAAAGGTCCTGCGATGTCAATACCCCATTTGTAAAATGGCCATGGTGAGGTGATTGGTGTTAGCTCGTGCTGTGGTCGGCGCGGAATAGGCCTATGTACTTGGCAGTTGCTGCACTTTCTTATTAGATCGCGTGCGTCGCGGTGCATTGTTGGCCAATAGTATCCTGACCTTAGAGCGCTTGCCACCACGGATCGTGGCCCTGAGTGCATACTACATGACCCAGCGTGAATTTCGCGGAGTACGTAGTCTGCTTGGAGGGGTCCAACACATCTGAGCCATGGTTGTAAGAAAGATCGCCGATAGAGTATGTTGTCGCGTAATTCGAATCGTTGCGCTGTGCGCCGTATTCTTCGAGCGTCTTTATTATCTTGGGGTAGGATTCCTTTGCTAATAAATTCGATGATAGGTGTCATCCACGTAGGATCTTGTTCCTCTATCACCGTTGATATCTCCATATCCAAGATTGACTTGTTTTTTAGGGTTTCCACCAATACCTGTTTTGAGAGGTGTGCGAAGCTTGTGGATGCAATCTTGCTGAGTGCGTCCGCCTTCCTGTTATCTCCTCTAGGTACTTGTTTAATTGTGAACCTATCAAAGTTTTTAATCAAAGATTTTGTCTTCTCCAGGTATTGGATCATGTGATCATCCTTGGCTTCGTATTCCCCTAACACGTGGTTAGCGACTAGACGCGCATCTACATTTGCTTCTAGGTTGCGAACACCCATTTGGATTGCGATGCGTAGTCCGGCTAGTAGGGCTTCGTATTCTGCCTCATTGTTTGTGGCTGTGAACTCAAAGCGTAGCGCGTAGGTGAATTCCATACCTTCTGGATTTGTGAGAATAAGGCCTGCGCCTGATCCATCTGCGCATGAGGATCCATCTGTGAACAAGGTCCACGGTTCCTGTAGGTCTGTTTTTGCTGCGGAGGTCGGGCTGTCGCTATCTGGCTTCTCCACGATAAAATCGGCTAAGACTTGTCCTTTGATTGCAGTGCGCGGCCTGTACGAGATGTTATACTCACTTAGCAGTACACTCCATTTTTGTAAGCGTCCTGATACATCCGGTTTGGAGATAACTTGTTTAATTGGCTGATCAGTGATTACCGCTATTGGATGCGCTTGAAAGTATCTGCGCAGTCTTTTGGATGCGAACACTAGAGCCAAGACCAGCTTTTCCATAGCACTGTAGTTAACCTCTGTTTTCTTTAGGGCTTTGCTTACAAAGTATATGGGTGTCTGGACGGAGTCTCTGTCTGTCAATAGTACTGCGCTAACTGCTCCGTGGGTTGCCGATAAGTACATGATTAGTTCTTCCCCTGGTCGCGGTGCGACGAGTTTGGGAAGAGATGCCAGATGGTGTTTAAGTTGTTGGAAGGCTTCTTCTGCTTCGGGAGTCCAGCAAAAGTCTCCCTTTTTTGTGCACTTCGTAAGTGTTTTAAAGAGGGGAAGGGACTTGTCTGCTGACTTAGATAGGAAGCGATTCAGCCCTGCTAACTTTCCATTTAGTGACTGGACTTCTTAGAGTGTGCGCGGGGAGGGGAGATCAATAACAGCCTTTGTCTTCTCTGGGCACGGTTTGATTCCATCGGGTTCTATCAAGTATCCGAGGAACATGCCTTCCGTTGCGCCAAAGGTGCACTTCTTGGGATTCAACTTCATGTTTATCCTCCCCAACGTTCGGAATGTTTCCTCGATGTCGCGCACCAACTCGTCCTCTGTATGGCTTTTGATGACAAGGTCGTCAACATAGACTTCCAAGTTGCGGCCTACTTGTTTTTCGAAGGCTGTATCCACCAGTCGTTGGTATGTCGCGCCAGCGTTTTTCAGGCCAAAAGGCATTTTTGTGTAGCAGTATACCCCTTGACTGGTGTGGAAAGCTGTTTTTTCTTCGTCTTCCACTGCCATCTGGATCTGGTGATACCCTTTATATGCATCTAGGAAGCATTTGAAGGGGTATCCGCACAAGGATTCGACTTTCCAGTCTATCTCTGGCAGTGGGTAGCAGTCTTGCGGACATGCTTTGTTGAGGTCAGTGAAGTCCACGCACATCCTCCAACTGCCATCGCTCTTCTTTACCATAACTGGGTTAGAAAGCCAGTCATGATAGTATACTTCGCGCATGATTCCTGCATCTACTAGCTTGTGTACTTCTTCCAAACTAGCCTTTGCACGATCTGGGGCCTGGCCGCGCTTCTTTTGTCGTATTGGAGGGTATCCTTGTCGGATTTGTAACTTATGCTCTGTGATAGAGCGCGGTACTCCCGTCATATGCTTTGGTTCCCATGCAAAGATATCTAGGTTCTTTTGCAAGAGTGCGCATACGGCTGCTTTACCTTTGTCAGATAAAGATCCTCCAATCGAAACTTGTTGTTCCGGATAATCTGGGTGAATAGCGACTTTTAAATTTGGCGTTTTTTTCGTGCGCTGTTCTGGAATAGTCTTCGCTTCAGTTGTTACTGCGATGCATTCTCTTGGTGGTACTGTTGTGTTATAGAGAGTGACCACCCCTCCTTCCACTGGGAATTTAAGCATTCCGTGCGCTGTGGATGGTACCGCGCGCATGGATGATATTCCCGGTCTTCCAATTATACCATTGTATGGTGAAGGAGACTTTATTACCATGAAATTTATCCATGTCGCGGTTGAGTGTTGTTCATCTCCTACGACCACCAATAAGCGTAACTGCCCCATGGGCCAAATCTTTTCTCCTGTGAATCCTGTTAATGACATTGTAGCTGGTATCAACTGACTTTGGATTTCAGGTCGCAGCCTTTTGAAACAGTGATCGTACAGGATGTCCGCGGATGCTCCACCATCAATGTACATGCGGTGGATGTCATGTCCCCCCGTATGTATCTCAATGGTTAGAGGTTCCACGACTGCGTTGTCCGCGGCTATGGTAGGGAAGGATATCTCTTTTTCTGGAGAGAATTTCTGGCTGACCTTTTGCTTTATCTTTCGTTGCCATGATTGTATCATGTAGATAGTATCAGCTTTTTCTTTTGGGGGTTCTTTCTTGCCCCCGTTTCTCTGCTTATCCTTTCCCTCCTTAATGTTTTTCACGAGGTGGTCCATCCTGCCTTCTCTAACTAATTTTTCAATTAGTTGTTTTAGTTGAACACACTCGTTAGTTGCATGGCCTTTTTGGCCGTGGTACTCGCAGTATCCACTACCTAGGCGCTTTGCTTCTGCTGTGCGCATTGGTGGTGGTTTTGGGAATTTCGCACCTTCTGTTACAAATATTTCTCTCGGAGTTTTAGTGAGAGGAGTATATTTGTCATTGTCTCTTCCACTGCGATAGTTCCTGCTGCGGTTGTTGTTCTGATAATTGGATTGTCTCCGCGGCTGTTCTTGTTGCCTATAGTTTGAATATCCTTTTTTGCTATCCGCAGCAGCTTCTTCTCCTTGTATAAAGGATCTAGTGCGTTTTGTTAACTCGTCAAAGGATTGTGGAACTTTGTCATTAAGCTTCCGGATGAGTTCTGGGTTATTGATCCCATTCATGAACCCTGAAATTTTTAGAATTTCAGGACATGCTTTGACTTGTATGCACTCATCCTTGAAACGTTCCATAAAAGCGCTGGTGGATTCCCCTTGGCGCTGTTTCACTCTTGCTAGCTCCACAGGGTTTTTGGCGCACTTCTTTCGCTGGGTGAAGTTGTGGCGGAATGCTTTCCGTAATTCCTCAAATCCACCGATGCTCCTACGTGGGAGTTTGCTAAACCATGTGCGCGCGTTTCCTACTAACGTGGAATTAAACATGTGGCACCATACAGGTTGTGGCCAATTTTCGATTGTTGCGGCTGACTCGAAAATTTTTAGGTGATCGTCAGGGTCACCTGTTCCATCATATGTTTTTACGTTAGCGGGCATGCGCCTGCGTTTGTGGTCTGAGTAATCGCTGATGCGTCGCGTAAACGCGTCAATTTTCTGACGTCGCCATGGGAGGGACATATCTTCGTTTTCCTCCTCACGACGTCTTCCTCTTGACTTCCAGTGTCCTGTTTCTTTATCCTCGTTATCCGAGGAGTCACTGGAAGACGGGTAGTCTTTCTTTCGGCGCTTGCGCCTACTTCTTTCAGAAGAGGAGCCTGAGGGATCTCTGCTTGGGGATCTTCTCCTTCCCAATCTATCTTGGATTCTCCTGCTCCCAGGTTTTGAAGATCCTTGGCTTGGCGAATGTTGAGGCCCTAATCGATCATGTATTCCTCGACTGCCAAGTCTGGAGTGGACATTGGTGCGCCTCTCGCTGTCTCCAGAGTACTGCGAATCAGATATTGTACCTAACCTATCATGGATAGTGGTACGTTCTGTGCGTCTTCCTCGTGGGTGACGCGGTGGTGATGGTTCACGTTCCAGAGCAAAATTGAGTCGTGCTTGTAGGCTCGTGTTTGCTCTTCTTGTTGCTTCTTCTTGCATGAGGGCAGTTAATGTTTCATAATTTTGGGATACAAAGTTCCCCAAAGTTAGATCCGGTGTGTCCTCAGTTGTTGCAAGAATTCCTTCCTCAGTGTTAGGCGCCCTGTTCCGTTCAGGTGCGTCTGGCGGCACAGTGTTGTTCACTGCGGGTATAGCCTGATGAGGAGTGGTGAAGAGGGTGCGTTGGAGTTCCTCAACGCTTGGGACCACTGAAGAGATTATAGGTAGCTCCGTCGTTTGAAGAGGCTGGGTTGTTCCCGCCTCTTGGTGATCAGGTGCGTTGGTTGTCCCAGCAACCTGCCTAGAGGTCGAATCTTGTCGATTCTTCTTCTGATGGTCACGCTTTTCTGACTGCGGAGTCCGCTGGCCGGAATTCTTATGCTTCGTCATTCTAGTTCGTAGTAGGGTCCCACGGATGGCGCCACTTGTTGATACAAAAGTTGGGCGTACCTGGTTAGTGGGCTTTTGCTCTTATATCAATTAGCTTCTTAGTACTTTGTTACCTGCGCACTAAGAAAATAAACAACACCGTTAGGCTTATCGAGGGATTGTCTCCCCCGATTAGACTCCGGCGTGAGAGTAAGTAATCGATTTAGGGTTTAGTTGAAGAGTTAGGGTTGTATATCGTACCTTTAATGAGAATCGTGTGATTCTATATATAGGGGCTAAGAAACCGTATTTCTTGCTCCTCACTCTTCGCACGCGTAGTGCTTATCCAAGGTAAGGATATCTATTCCTTGAATAGATAATCCTTATCGTTACCCGGTGGGTTAGATTGGGCCTTTGAGCTTTATGAGCCCAAAGCAATAATACTACGGCCCATACCATTGTCATGGTAGCCCATTCGTAGTGGGCTTAGGTGTAAGTAATGTCTATCATTTGGGCTTGTGGCCCAAATATAGGCTATACGTCATCACCTACATTATCTAAGATTTGATAGATGCACAACTTCAGACACCACTTCGGGACTATCTCGACCTTATGATACCACAAACCTGATTTCACACAGAGGGACACCAGGAAGTCCCTAGACCAGACTTATATCCTCACTAGCTTTTACTATTATCCTAGCCACAGAAAGTGTGGGACATAGTCTAAAGAACTTGTTGTCTTTTGATTGTTGTACAAACAAAAATATCAAGTGTGACTCTACTATGTAAGAAAAGGGTTGTGTTATTTGTGATATCGGTTCACGTAGACCGAAATTTTCATGTATTATATTCAGGTGTTGTGAATATGATAATTTCTATTACCTATAGATCCTCATGGTCTCTTATGATTTGATGAAGAGAGATTTAAGCAAACCACTCCAAGCATGACGCAAGCTGCTGTTGGACAAGTCATTGCCAAGAACATAGCCACCGCCCTCACTAAGGAACTTACTCACGTGGAATTTATGGGGTGCAATCCTCCCTCCTTTTGCGGAACTAGAGACACAAAGGAATTTCTCAAATGGTCCGAAGAAATTGAAACAATATTTCAATGTGGCGACTGTCGTAAGGAAGACAAGGTTAAGTTCGCCACATGCACTTTTCATGATCATGCCCAGGAATGGTGGACCAAACATATTAAGATGGTGGGAGTTGATGTTGCCTACTCACACTCTTGGGAGAAACTAAGAAGGATGATGGGTATAACATTTTGTGTAGGAAATGAATTAGGAGCAAAGGAACAGGAAACACTAAACTTTACCATGGTAGGAAATGATGTTGACGAGTACACTACTCATTTTTATGAATTAACACGACTAGGTTCTGCAATAGATGAACCGAAAAGCAAGAAACTTGAAAGGTACATCGGGGGACTCTCAAATGAAATTCATTTGTTGGTCATCGCATGGGAACCTGATACCATGTCTGAAGCTATCAAAAAGGCGATCGAAGCAAAGGAACTCATAGTTCACGCTGAGACATCAGGAAACAATAGTGACAATAAAAGGAAGTGGAACGACAATCTAGGTTGCAACGCTGCTCAACAATCACCCAAAGGACAAGAAGTGAATAGAGCCTTTGCTGCAGAACCGCACACAAAGAGAAGGTATATTGGAAAGTTACCTTACTGCAACCTGTGTAATCAACATCACCGAGGTCATTGCAGTAAAATGTGTGGAGTGTGCAAGAAGCAGGGTCATCAGACTAAGGACTGTAGGAACCTCACAAATCAGAAGACCCCATGGAGTTGCTTCAAATGTGGAAACTTAGGGCATTTCAAGAATGACTACCCGGAGCTAAGGAACAAGGAAAATCAGGAACTTGGAATCAAGACTAAATCGCTTGAGGAATAGCGTGATCTGTTGAAAGAGAACTGTCAGGATATTAGCAACATCAAGAATAATAACAATGCTTCAGCAGGAGGAGCCTTGTTTCAATATATAAACCGTAGTTCGAGCCCTTTAGGGTTGTATCTTTCCTTTTGTACTTACCGTTGGTACGATGACATAACCTAGTTGTATTAAGCACTTTCCTATCCAATGTAATATCTATCCTTTGTTACCTCTGTGATAATCATAACCATCGTTTACTCCATTTTCTATCCCAATTGCTCAAACTTCAATCGTTTCGCGACATTTTATCGTTGTCTTATTAGGGATTAGGTTGATTTCGTATTTAACGAATTAGTAGACTATTACCATTCGACAAGATTCACCCACGTATCCAATACACCATTCAAGCTATTTTACTATCACATGGGGAAACTGTTTTACAGAAAAATTTCTAAAGTAAGCTATTTTATTACCATCCTATAAATTGATTTTCTGTCATTACACCAAGTAATTACTATTATTACGCGAGGCAATTTTCATGTTATTTGAAAGAAAACATCAGGATACCATTTTTTTTTAATAACAATGTGTTGAACACCATCTAAAACTTTTGAGAAAAGTTATGATATTTTGACAAAATCTAACATCGCATCATTAGTCCTCAATTGTACATAGCCTGATCACCTATGTAAAATTCAGGAAGGATTATGCCATGAAGGAAATAATTACCTTTTCAAAGGATTGTTGATAACAATCTTCATTTAAAAGTTTTGTAAACAAAGGAACTCTTCCATAAACATCCCTTTTGCCGAACTATCCCTGGATACTTACCCCACCTGTCACCCACTTAGCCATTAAGTTGGATTTTCCCATTGACTTCCCTAAGAGAGACTTTCCATTTCAATTACATGCAGGATTCCTCTATACAATAGAAGCAAAGAAAGGATTTCAGAACTACTAACCAGGACTAGAAGTATATAGTGAGAGAATTCATAACTCAACAACAAATTCTAAGATACTGCGAGACCATCCGAATCACCATCTCTGACTCAGTTGTCAAATTCTATCGTTTAAGGGTACTAGCTAGACTGAGCTATAGGATTGAACTCAATATAAATGTCCGCAGGACAACACAATAGAAATAAACCAAGCTTCTAATTGAGACTGTAGAGCATTTCATTTAAACATGGCCTCATCCATACATAAACTTTCCTGCAGAAAATTTTCACAAAGGATAATTGTTTGAATCAAGAATATCGATGTAGATTCCTCTAAGGCATTATGTCTCTAGAAATTTCAGATAACCTCACCTTCATACCAAGCAAGGGATCAAACCAGAACATATCTTCTCATCTACATGGGAAAACAAAATAGACATTCATCGACACAACATCAAGTGATACGTTCGCCTTGCCAATTACAACGATAAAATATTTCAGGACTTAAGTTAGTCTAAATACCTATGCTTGTAGTTATGCCTGATAATCACCAATAGGCATTATCCAACATCAGGAACTAAATGTTAGACATCTATGCATTTAAGCGAACATTTTCTATCCTACCATTGTATCCTTGTTAGTGTTTTTACTTTTAAACAAAGTTGATTCAAAAATTGCGTTTACATAAATCACATACCTTGTGGAAAAATGATTTCTGAAATTCCTATTTTGAACAAGTACGATCCTTTTTGGTCAATCTTTAGCAACACTATTGTACAATGAGAAATATACATAAACATCAAACTTTGGTAAGTAGTCTTAATCACAACATGTTTGAAAACATTTTTTCTACTTCATAACTACTGAAATTTTGAATCATCAGGAAAAATATTACTTAGTAAATCATTTGCTCCATTTTCTAAATTCGTTTATTCAGAAAAGGATTTCAACTAAAACTCACAATCGCGAGACAAATTTCCAGAACTAATTTCTCTACAACATCACTTATGCATTTAGGATTTGTGACTTGACAATAAAGAATATTTGGAATATGTGATGAAGGAATTAGGAAGGACATCACAAATTAATCACGAACTTCAGTAGTTAAGACCAAACCCAATAGACAAAGAAGGACATATGTC